>CM031240.1:958393679-959060503 GCA_018340775.1 Taxus wallichiana var. yunnanensis | reverse complement strand
TACTTATAGTTCTCCTTATGATGGTGCTTCCACCCCCCTCTCCTGGACAGTCGACTATTAACATAGTTCCCCTTAATTCTCTTGGAACTTCTCTTGCAGAACTCCATCCAGATTCCCTATCTAAATAGCCAATCCCCAAAGTATTACGGGTACTCTCTATTATTTATCCAGAATCCCTTGACCCAAAACCTATGGATTCTCCACATGCTGCTACAAATGATGTGGATATGGAAATTGATGGCAATCAATCCCCTGACGATGACCCCTCATATGGATAGTGCTTAAAATCTGCAATGATATTTTGAAGTAATTAAAACCTGGAAATACTTAATAGACACTAGCAAAGCTATCATTGATAAGTAATGTGTCATGTTACAAACCCTTAGCGACAATCTGGGAAGATAAGATCAATACGATGCAGCTAGAAAGCAAAGATACAAGAATTGAGAAATATATTATGATATGTAATATTTATGTTATAATATAGTTATAGATTTTTTGGTATGCATATGTTATGATATGTAATGTTTATGTTTCAACAAATATATGAGAGGTATGTCCTGAATTGTACGCAAATGTTATATTTTTTTCCTGAGGAAGGTACAATCTAGTTTGAGAACAATAATATTTAAATTAGATATTCCTCAATGTTTCCTCCATACTCATGTTTTCTATCAGTTAAAACAACTTAAGTAAGAACTGACAAATATATAATAAATGGACAGATAATTAATAAATGTCAAAATTAATAACATCTAAAAATAATTTAATAACTTATAATTTTGAAATATATGTTATAAGTTATTAAGTTATTAAATTATGAAATTATTTTTAGATGTTATATATTTCAAAAAGGATTCAGTTATTTAATATAAAGGGCGCTTCAATAGTAAAAGGATTCAGATATTTAATAACTTATAGTCTAAGAGATTCTCTACAAGGTAAATAATGAATGGATACATAATTACTTATAATATAGATAAAATCCATAGTAGCAACTTTCATACGGAGAGTATTAAACTAGTGGACACAAAATATGGAAAAAATGGTCCATAGAAAAAATACGATAAATACAAAAAAAAATATGGTAAATTGTATATATAAAAAAATATAGTAATTTTAATAATTAATACCAACGGGCTATTATAAATATAACAACATCAATTCCAAATAGATTCGGTGGATTTTCTATTATTTCTAGCCGTAGTTTTTGGCTTTTTGGGAAACAGATTTGGTAAAAAATTATTATTTACAGCTGCAGGACTGGGTTTTACTTTTTCTGATTTTTAAACTACCAAATCCCGAAATTTTCGAGTTTCATTCGGTGAAGGGAAGAAAATGAAAAAATATGGTAAATTTGTAAAAATCAACCGTATTTGGTAACTGTGATAAAATCCCTACAAATTGCAATAGATTTCAATATGTGACATGTATGTAGTCATTTTTAAAATTATTTATAAATTTCTTCTTTCTTAAACTTATCTTGTTTCTAATATTACTTTTATTCTTTCTAAAATTCTTAATATTTTTCAATTTCACATGTTCCTATTTCTTTCCATGTTCCTATTTTGTCATCCTTCACAAAACCCTATTTTGTTCAAGTATTTCCACATGTTTATACCATTAGCTACGTTTTTTATTTCCCACTTGCCAAAACCCTGACTAGACATTTATCCTATAACCCCCTACTCATGTCGTGTGTTTTATGTGTGCTTCCCTTTAGCATCATCAATTGCCATTGAATTTTCTTTTCCTTTTCTTTCTTGCTATCACTGAGAAAAGTAAAAAGAGAAATCCTGGAAATGGAAAATGATTTAATGTCAAAGAATGAGGAGAAACATGGAAATCATGTTCTGTGGGATCATTCACTGCCTTAAGATGTTTGGGAAAACATATTTATTTGGCTTCCATTAGAATCCATATGCAAGTTCTCTCTAGTTTCTAAGGAAAGAAAAAAACTCATGAATTCCACCAAATTGACATCGAGGGATAATATTATTTTTTCAAGTCATGTTTCAAGGGTATGTAATCCATGAATGCTGGAACCTCCTTCAAGATTCCTCAGATGTTATTAGCTCAACCTAATGAATGACACTTTTATATTTATGCGTGGGGAATTTTGGTTGTGGATGACAACAAGGGGTACAAAGTGGTTCAAGCAGGCACTAATAGATCTAGAGTTAATGCAGGAAATGGTACTATAGAAATTTATGATTCTTATATGGGGACTTGGAGGATTGTGGCACGATTGAGAGATTGTTTCTTCTATGGACCCATTGTCTTTAGCAACAATTTTTTCTTCTTAATGTCATATGAACTTGTGTTGGGTGTGAGAATTTATAACATTCAAGATTATGCTATTGTGCATTTTGTGTTGTTACCTGTAAGATATGGCAGAGACCATTTCCCTCACTACAGACCAAGGTTGGTTGTATTTGAAGAAAGGGTGCTACTTACAACGCACCAATTGTAGATGGGGACCATTTGAAGGACATAATTTTGTTTGAGCTTGAGCTTGAGTTTGGAAGGAGGAGAGGCAATGTTTGGTCTTGGAAATAAATTGCAAGGATGCCCCACGCAATGTGTTAGTATTTTTTGAGGAAAATGTTCTTATTTATTTTCAGTGCAGTGGGAGAGTTCTTGTGTTTCAGGTAGGTGCTTTCTAGAAATATCCTCATCCTTTTTTTTCATTTAAAGCAAGGGTCTTGGTCATGGTTACTAGAATATATAAACAAAATTGGCATGTGTTATAATAGTGGCATCACCTTTGAGACTAGGATAATTTGAGATAACTACTTGGCTCCTACTATATATCCATATAATATATATATTGATATTTTTGTTTGTATTTTCCAAAGCTTATAAGTACTAAGCAAGAGTAATCATTGAATTGTCTTTTTTTAAAGAAGAAGAACCTCTAAAAAACTATAGGAATAACACTAGAGAAATAATCAGTCACAAACTTTAAATGACATGATCCTAAGACATGATAAATTTGCATTTCCTACATGCTATTTCCTATGATATCACAAATTTCCAATGTGTTCCTTTGAAACAAATTCATCTTCTTGGACTTAAATTAAACTTAAGTTTCAAAATTCAAAATCTTGATCATGTTTCTCAGCACACACATGTACAAATACCAATGTATAAATTTTCTTCACATGTTGCGAGCACTAATTCTTCATATCATTACATTTACCTCCTACCTAAGTTATTAGAAAAACACATTCTTACTGTTGCACATACCAAACATAAAAATTAATAAAGAACCAACATCGTATCATTTATTATTAAATATAATTTATTTTTACCTTATTATTAAATTTATCAATCCTTCCCTACCCATCATACGATACGTGGAAGGATTCCCGAGCCTCCCAAGTAAAATGCATTCCTTGTACTCCAAGCCCAGGGAATGAACCAATTCAATAAAGTTTCGGTCTCTCGGTGTTGTTGGTGATGCAAGGCAGAGTGGCAATGAGAAATAAGAAGATACTACATGTCATTTTCTTGTTCCTCCGAGTTTCCAAGTGTCACACATTCCAAAACTTGAGTGTAAAGGTAAGGCATGTAAAATATTTGAAAAAAATTGGGCCTCATTACAATCAAATTCAACAGAGGGTATTCACCAAACAAGTTAAAGGAGATTCGTCATTTGATTTGTAACTATTTTTAATATTTTTACCATTTTCACCGAAAGAACGAAACATGCTACAGGGATATTTTCCAAAACCATGAAACTGGGTAAAGGTATATTCACTATGATTTCTATAAATTGTTTTTAGGGGGTTCCTTAAAATTTTCCCTTCCATACGAGATCTGGATGTAATCTGAATACATCACGAACTGATGAATTCTTGGATCAACTGCGCAGAGAGGAATATGAGGAAACAAAACCAATAAAATGACAAAAAGTGATGGCTAAGAAGGGTAAGTTGTGAATCAAGACCTTGTTTGATGGTGACCCAGGTGCAGACAAGCTAAATTTTAATGCCACAGAGGGATTAGAAGGAAGTTTTGGCAAGATAGGGTAGAGATAGAAATCATGTAGAGATGGGAGAAGGTTATAGAATAGAAAGTAAAAACTATAGAAGGCCGAGGTGATGGCGACCTATCGGGGGCAATGATGACTATGAAAAAGTTGGATAAAGCCAAGGAAAAGTAAGCTAGAAGAGCAACCTACAAGTATGGATCTAAAAAGGAGATTGATGAAAAAACTGTGAACGTTGTTATGGATGATCTACTCCTATAAAGGTTACATACCAAAAAATCAACTATAAAACGATAAAATTGAAATAAATCAATTCAAAGATAATGACACATCCACAAGGATGATCCTGAGGGATGCAAGCACGTTCCAAATAGGCTTGAGAGGTCTGCAATTACTTCTGTAATTCATAGACGCATGAGGGAGTTCAATGCTCTTGAGAAATTTTGAGGATTAGCATGCGTCTGATTCTATAATGGAAGGAAAACACTTAACTTTATAGGGTCAACAATGACTCAGGCTAGGTTGCGCCGAATGCAGGAAATTTTCCCTAATGAGACTAGATTTTTGTGATTTTGGCATGATTTCAGGTTTTTATGTTTGGGAAAGTGATTTAGAGCATTAGGAATGAGGTGTAGGTGAGTTAGTAGTAGAGATAGGTTAGAAAAATCATAGGGATGGGAAATAGAAAGTCCATTAAGGAAAGGGATAGGATATTAATTGATTAATAAGAATTAATTAATTAAATTCAATAGGGATGGGATAAATGGGGAATTTTAATAACTTAAGGGGGATGAAATAAATGAATATGTGTGTAAGGGTGATTAGGGTAAAGATACTGAATTTACGTGTCTACATTAAACTACTTGTGCATTCCATGATATTTAGAAAAATTTAGAAAAACATTGTAAACATACTCACCTCCTTTGTCTATCCATAAAACCTTGATGATTATCCACTTTGCTTCTCCACTGATTCCTTGAAATGATGAAATATATCAAAGGCATATGATCTATGTCTCATAAAATACACACGTCTTACTTGTGTAATCATTAATGAAGGTCATAAAATATGAACAACATCCAATAGAATTTGTTTGCACTTGCTCTTGTTGTTTTTCCAACTTGAAAGACTCTCTGTGTTGCTTCCGTAAAATACACCCCTCACATACTCTTTCTGGTTTCTGAATCAATGGAAAACATTTATCCATATTCTTTCTATGAAGCAAATTTAACATCTAAAATTTAAATCTCAATACCTTGGATGCCAAATCCATGATTCATCTTTCACAAATGACTGAAATTTTGATTTTTCTCCTTCAAAGTGTAGGACTCAAATGTATTAGCATCGGACTTAATGTAGGACTCACTTGCATTAATGAATACATAATTTACATTGGCAAAGAACTCATTTACCTTAGCACAAGACTCTCTTACACTGGTGCAAGACTCATTTTCTTGAGCGCAGGACTCAGTAGAGTATTGATTTGATTTGGTGTAGGACTTGGCTGCGAACTGAGTTGCTGATTTTCCTGTAATCAGATATGATTTTCTCCTTTTTCCCGGTTTTAATATCAAGGGAAACATTCTATTTATGTGCATTTTCAATTTTTCTATCAACTAAGTTCTATGGTATTTTTCCACAATCATGCACTGATTATCTTCCATATAAACTATGTATCCTTTTTGTACCAACTGTCCAATACTCATAATATTATGCTTCAAACCCGCAACATAGTCAACATCATGTATTTTTTTCTCCCCGATTAGTTAGAATATTGACTGCCCCTTTTCCTTTTACAAAAATAATATTGTTATTCCCAAGAGTAATATCAGTCTTTACTGACTCATCCATACTAAAAAATAAATCTAGGTTACTTGGCATGCGATTACTACAACCAAAATCATAATACCATACATCACATGGACACTCTTTTGATAAATTGTACTCAATATATGATAAAGAAGGTATTTCTTCAGCAATCCTTGTGTATGCAATAAACATAGATCTAGAAGTAGAACTTCCAAACTGATTTTGATTTTTCCTCTCCTGATCGTATTGCTTTTTCTTGTAATCATAAGCATAGTGCTCATACTTCTTACAATAGTGACACTGAACATGAGACTTATCTTGTCTCTGACTATGACTGTGTTCTTGAATTTTCCTCTTCCACTTGAGTTTGATGAATTGTTGTTACTTCCTCTAGATGAAATTATTCCTTGGACTCTTGGGCTAAAACTTCCTCTTCTTTTTCCACGAATACCTGATGTTTGAGATACAAAATCTTGATCTACAACTACATATAATCTATTCATCCTTTGTTCATGATTTATTAGTGATGCATGCAACTCATCAATTGAAAACTGACTTAGATCCTTAGTTTCTTCAATAACAACAACTAGAGGATCAAATTTCATAGGAAAACTCCTAAGCAATTTTTTAATAATCCTTTTGTATTCAATAATCTCATCATGAAATTTTATTTGATTGAATAAGCTAACTACATAAGTAAAAAAGGATTCTATGGAATCTAAATTTTTCATTGACAAATTCTCAAAATCTCTACAAAGTAATTGTAGATTGGTAGTTTTTACTTTCTCCTTACCTTGATACGCAACTTGGAGAGTATCCCATGCAGATTTTTATTGACCGATGATACCACTCTAGGAAGGATTCTTTCATGCATTTCTTGATGAATATAGAAAAGAGATTTTCCATAATTCTTTCAAAGTATCTTTCTCTGCCGAAGAAAGTGCAATATACATTGTTGCATATGTAGGTTGTGTACCCATTCTCAATGATCTCCCAAACATCGTGGGATCTGAATAGTGCCTTCATGGTCAACGACCAATACTTATAATTATTTCCATTAAATTTTGGTTCTTGCATACCTGATATGGAAGCCATAGCTTACTGCCAATTTAATAACATGATGGAAAAACCTCGCTAAAATAACAATTTGTAGAAATTATGCATACTTGAAAAACGAACAACAAATAAAATGAATAAAATAACTTGCATAAAAAAGAGTAATAATCAAACCAGCACTATTGTACATAATCAAATTTAATTCATTCACTTCAGTCAGAGCTTTGGCTCATTACAATTCAATTGTGCATGTAATACTTCTCTTGCCTTGACTTTTGCTATGTTGTGCATTCCATGCAATTACAATTGCTGCTAATTAAATAAAAACTAACTCTATATAAAAATAACAACCTACGACTCTAAAACAGAGCTTTCCAAAAATAGAAATGCATTTCAAAATCAATGCATTCTTGACAACATATTTTTTATTGTTTTATTCAACTTATTTAATTCCTAAAAATAAGCCTCAACTAGACTTAGCTAAAAACTACTAATTGCGCATGTAAAAATACTATTGTTTACTAAAATTGACTTTGTCTACAAGAGAAATTACATGTTGGCTACATGCATATTCCAACATTGATACCAAATTATTGGAAAATATATATGCCAAGAAAAAAAAGAAACCAAGAGATAAAATAAAGTATAACTTAGAAACCCACACAAATATGTATATATATTAGATTAGAAAATAATTAGTTCATAAATTTTAGAGATGTTGATCTGTTTTTACATAGATATAGTTCTATTTTTTTATTTTGATAATTACATCTCTCTTTGTTATGTGTACATCTCTTACTATGCATCTATTCTATTGCATTTTTCAGATCTCTATCTCAACTGCTCTTCTCTTTGCTCTCCTGATGTATATATTTTTTTCTTCTATATTATCCTAGAGGAGAAAGTATACATTAAGTGGTGAACAATATGTATTGTCTAAATGCTAAATGTGTTTGTGACTTTATGTATTTTCTAAATGCTAAATTCTTTCATTTCTCCTATAGAAAAAATGACGGACGTTCAAAATATAGGCATGAAGATTTCATGGAATAAATATAGATTTTGGTCAATAATAATCCCATGTATTTCTATATTCACTTCCTCCATGTGGGAAACGGATGCATTAACAAAGGGCACATGGATTATGTATTTTAATTAGCATAGTATGAAGGATTTAATTAGAACAAAGGACAAGAATCCATCTACATTGCATAGCTTATAACTTAAACATCTGAATAAATTCATAGTAAAGTTCTAGTCAAATATGAGTATATAATTGTAGATCACTTACAAATAATGTGGATTTGAATGAGGTATTATAGGATTTGATGACTAAACTCCGATAAAATGCACATGCATTCATGCATGCCCACACGAAATTTATGCATACACATGCATGGGCAAGTCCCATTGTCGGTTGTCACATCAACGACACATTTTTTCCAACAAATGAGTTTGAGAATAAAATGGTTGAATTTATTCCTATGTATTGTATTTGGTTTGTTGTGCATTGGTGAATAGGAGGTCGCAAGTTCCAATCCCAAAAATCGTGGCTAAAATGGAATGTGTGTTTTTCAACAAAAAAAAAAAAGGAAAAAAACTAAGTAAATGTGTGTGTGACACATATGGATGGGATGGGGGCATGGTGATTTTATGGGCATATGTGTATTCTATCAGGAGAATAACCCTCACCACTATTGAAAGGGTAATAAAACTAAGTAAATGTGAACACAAAACGTATGTATGGGATGGATGCATGGTGATTTTATGGGAATAGGTGCATTCTATCAGGAGATATCCCTTGTCTCTATCATAAGGATAAGATATAGAACTGAGCATAGAGGTTTGTAATTTATACTAAAAAATTAGAGTCTTTTTAGAGCTTTAGAAATCGTAGGAAGAAGCCTTGAAATGAGATCTTTTATGTCAGTAACATACCTTGTTTCAACCTCTTTTTTTTATTCTTGTAAGAATTTGTTTTTTCTTCTCATTTGGGTTGGGTTAGGTTTAGGATCTAAATGAATGTTTCATAATTTTGTTACCAAATTGAAATTGAGTTTGTACTATTTAAATTAGCAACATACATTGATTGAAACAAATGTGAATACAAATCATTTTCAAATTTCCTAATTATCTATCCTATTGGGATTAACACGTTTTTTGCTTAGTAAGGGAAAAATGATTATATTACTTAAGAGTGACCCAATACTAAATATGTGGCATCGAGAGAAACCTATGATAAAATATATTTTCAAAAATGTGAATACCTCTTTGATAACTGAAAAATCATGATCATTGTCATGGGTAAATGATTGTGATGCAACATTACATAATTGCATAAATACATAATGCAAAAAGAGTCCATGAAATAGTATGGTAGTAGAGGCACTATACGATAGAAAATCAACATGTGACCTTCTTTGCACCCGACCTCCCGAGGTCGATTTGGGTCAGACGGTGTGGACTAGAAGTGGAAATGGAAGTGATGGTAGTGGTCAAGCTAATTGGGAAACCTTATGTCTTCAAAAGCAACAATGGAATATGAGAGTCTAAGCAAAGAATGCTCTCCTAACCTAAAGTGGTGTGATGGTATGATCGGATATGATAGCTACTCGGAGACTCCAATCTATGTCTTGTTCTGCCGAGATTCTATTGATAGGTTGTGGAACACGCGAAAAGTATCCTGTAGGTGCCTCGTATGGGTTTCTAGACAAGGTCATGAAACAAAAGCACGAGAGGATTTATGAAGCCATAAGAACTATGGTTGATTTTCTGGTCTTTTCCAGAAAGTCTTAGCCTGATCAGCTACTATGTTCAACAATGAAAGCTGTGTAATAATATCTTATGGAAGCAGTGAAGATATGAATACTAATGCGTGTAATCTAGTGTCAATATCTAACTGATTGGAAATCCCATTGGGTTGTGGGACTTGTGGATCACAACCAAAGATTCAATGGGGTTGAGGCCCTCATATGGTCATCCATGCAATCAAATCTTGTTACCAAAAACAATCCAAAAGTCATGGGCTATATTTGCAGCGATGTTCAACATTTCTAATTACTCTATATTCTCAGTGTATGTCGTGGGTGTTCATAAATTGTTAAGCATAAGCTTGTATCAATGTCAATTATTAATTCTCGACCATTGGGTTGTGGGACCAAGGGATCACAACTGTATGTCTTTTCCTGTTGAGGACCGTTAATGGTCATGCAAGAGGAATTGGTTTTGATTCTGGTAAATGAATTATCTATGAAGGGAAATCTAATCTATGTTTTTGTGATTTTCTTCGTATATCAGGACAAAGCAGTTAAACAAGCTAATCTATTGAAAGTAAATATATTTATTCTTTTCTATCTTTCCAAACAATGCATCTAATCTAATAAACAAATTGCTAAAAAAATAATTATCCAAATGTATCTAATTATTTGTGCAGATGTGTGGATATAAACAATAAATATACTCTAATTCAATCAAAATCTTTCCAACCCGACCTCAGAAGTGAAGAACAAATCATAACCCTAATAGAGCTATTATTCTTCATAGCTTCCCTGAGCAATGTTGAAGAGAAAACTTTCCTATTGATTTGATCTATTTGCAATTATCTAACTAATTGAAATGAATTGTTTCTCTACTCTATTTGATATGTAATTGACAATTTGATAAAGACAAAGAAAAAAAATACACAACCCCAACCTAGAAGAGTAAGATCTTTGAAAAATCTAGCAAGATATTGATATTTCATTCCCTTAGTTCTTTCCTTTCTCTGAGTGTTCGTGTGAGTCCAAGGGATTGGGAATGCAAAGAACAACAACAAGAGGATGGATGCTTGAGCAATGGCAGCTTGGAAGCAATCTGACAATGCAAGTAGAAGAGAGATAGCACAAGAGATTTGAGCTTGGCTATGCAATTTCTAGCAAGACTATGGCAGCAAAACAAAACAAGATACACCAAATTCTCTCACAGGCCTTTTTCTTGAATACAAGCATGGAATATATAGGAATGGAGGATAGAAGGTTACTTCATGCACAAGGTAATGAAGAGGTAGTTCTAACACATTAAATCTATTTAAAATAGAAGGAGCAAGGAGAACCAAACAAACAAAGCTATTTTTAGCAAATTTGGCTCATGGATGCATTCAAAAAGAAAACTTAAGTGAATCATCGCATGCAACTTTATGCATGAAGATTCTGGAAAAATCAACCATGACCGCCACCCTACGCAGGTAGTGGTTTCAGAACCACCACTACTACTTGGCGGGTTTCAAACCGCCGCCACCTAGATAGGGTAGCGGTTTTGACACTTAACACCAAAGCAAGCATAGAAAGAAGCAGGGAGATGAAAGAAATCATGGAAAAGATATGTAAGGCTATCTAGGCTACAAATGTATACTGCAAGTGGGTTTGGAGCTCAACACCTTCTTGAAAGGACCTTGATCATCATTGGGGGTTCTCATAACCATTTTCCCGACAGTATAACACGTGTAATTTTGAGTGCGTACATATTTCCCCCTTAGAGAAGTGTTTTAGCCATGAGAAGGTGTAAAACATAGAGTTTGAGTATGGTTTTCCTAAAATGGGGAGTTAGAAGCTATACCTGACATGCCCATGTGTCAAAAATTTGTCGTCAAATTCATTGCTACCTGTAAAAGGGAGAAAAGACTCAAGTGCAGATAGATAAAATATCAAAAAATAAATACTAAATCAAAATGACAAGAGGACTTACCATTTGCACGGGGATATAGAAATATACCTATACCAACGCTCTAGCCCTATAAACAAACACACTCAAAACAAAGTTAAAAATAACATATATATGTATATATATATATATATATCAAAACAAACTCATTTTTTGATTCATTTGTGCATTGTTGATTTGTTTGATTTGATTGATTTGGAGCTCTAGATTTACGGTGACCGTTTCTTGACAAGAGTACATTCAATATGTCTCTGTCTGAGATCATGATCATGCCTCAGTGAGCAGGAGATCGACCAACACGCTCTCAGGTTAGTTATTTCCTCCTTTGTCTTTTTGTACCCTAAAGTTTAAAATGTTGAAAAGTTCACCTAGGGGGCATTTTCAAAATTTCTTGTTTTGAATGGGTCTTTAGGGGGCGCCCATAGGGCATGCCTTTATTTTGTCGAAAATGGTCAATTTTAGCATTTTTGGTCATTTTTAGGTTAAGGGCACATTTTGGAAATCAGCCCAAGACCATCGCCTAAAGCGGTGGTGCGGTCAGACCGCCCCCAGGTAGGAGGCGGTCCTGGAACCGCCACCACCGCACCGGGAGGTGATTCTGGACAAAACTTCAAAACATGCTCACAACTTGATTTTTTTGGTATTTTTGATGTTTTACTATGTTTTTGATGAGCTTATCATGTGATGTAACTTTACTAACTTTTTATTTTCTCATGTTTTGGTGAATGCAGAAGGAGGAGTACATTATATGGAGTCATGATCGGGAGTGTGATTAGCTCCCTTGGGTTTTGGATCAACTTACACAGGCTAACATGGATCTACTGCAGTGAGTAGGTATCTGGTGGATAGCCTGGGTACCCCATGTTACTCCTGCCAGTCACATATTGTGTGACTTGTTCTCATACTGGGATGCAGACTAGAACACTTTCTAGTTTCCAGGTTGCATAGGTGAGTGGACTATCACCTTAGAGGATGTATTCCACATCCTTGGGCTCCCGGTTCTTGGGAGATGACTGAACTCTGAGGATAGTTGGGTCCACTACAGAGATGGCACAGTGGGCCACCTACTTTGGAGATGTTGCAGTCTCTTCTAGATCGAAGAAGGGGATCGAGAGTTCGATATATTTCCACTTCTCCCATTCCCATTCTTCGGAGGGTGATTATGGGAATCTTGTCCTCGAGAGTGATTGGGACAAGGGAGGAGACACATTATTATAATGTTGGTCCCCTATCATTGCATAGATTGAGGGGCATGGTTGGAAATATGCATGGGGTGTTGATATCTTGGGGACCACATACCACGATTTATACAGGGTGGTCAGATTACAGGGGTAGTCCTTGAGCCTTCCCACTCTTTTCATGAGATTGGTGTACGAGCACATTACCCCCTATAGTAGAGATATTCTAGTACTAGACCTGGGGGTTATTCAGCATCCAGTGGATAGGGATGTCGGTACTCTATGGACACCACATCATCCAAAGGGCTTCACTTGTTACCACAACATGATTTCCACCCCCTACCTTGACATGGCATGGTTATGGGGTAGAGGAGGTTATGACAGAGTGGCTTTCCTCCATGAGCTAGCTAGTTGATTGACTGAGAAGAGAGGTTGAGACACACCCTTTTAATTGGGTGCCTCAACAATTCGGCCTCCCTTATGTTGATATGCTTCCTCTAGTCATACCATTTTACAGGACTATCAAGAGGCCCGAAGGGGTCCCAGTGGGGATCCTGGATGGATAGTGGTCACTCCCAACATGCCCATCATAGTTAGATGTATATTCCAGGCTCAGAGATCAGCTTGGTGCTCCTTGAGAACCATTACTTAAGATTGCGGCCGCTCCTACTCACAGTGGGGAGGAGAGTGAGCCGATTGACTTGGACTCCATTCTAAGGAGTATGTGGGAGATGACACGGAGGGGGAGTCTTCCAGAGAGGATACTGGGGAGGATGATGAGGAGGCATCCATTCACATGGAGAGGAGAGTGACCATGAGTGGCATGACACTCAGGAGATACTTAGAGCTTCTTAGGAGGAGGTGAGTGCAGAGCAAGAGACACTAGTCTCAGAGACCACAATTCCTCATTTTGGAGAGGGGGATGATGAGTCTGTGATGGGACATCGTCATGCTCATGATGTCAGAGAGGCCCCCAAAAGCCAAAGCAACACCTACAGCTAGTAATAGATCCCACATGGGTGCCCGGAGACCCGAGTAAGTTTTTTCACTCCTCTCTCGACCTTGTTTATTGATTTGGTGCACACTAACTTAGCATCCTTATTTTGATCCATGTTATGCAATTTTCTAACTTATTTTCTTATTTATTTTTTTTTACAAAGATCTCACACATGAGTGGTAAGAGCTTATTCATCGTGTGTGTATTAAACCTTTCTTATCCCCTTAGGAAAATTTAGAGCTGACTTGACCGAGGACTGAGATAGCCTTTAGCCATTGGCCGACATACTAACATCTTCGCCCCTATCTGGAAGGTGGCAGAGATAGTGACTCCGCTTCGCACCCAGGTAGTTGGATACGAGAATATTGATCATTTGATGAGGCGGATCCACTCACATAATGAGGTTATGGGAAGTGGGTGCCACCACCATGAGCATTTTCACCATTCAGTTCATTCCCATCATCATCGCAGCCACAACAAGAGCCTTAGACATGGTCGTGCACCATCTGAGGGGTCCCACAACGATTGACATGATATTGATCCTCTACTATTTTGACACTTGTATGATTCTTTTTGTATATTTCGGGCTCCTTGTGAGCATTTTGACCATGCCTAGGGCATGATGGCATTGTATAAAAACTTTGATCTACCATATATTTACTGACTCTATTTTTGGTTCAGTATTCCATTATATCCGAGTTGACTTATTTTTGGTTTATCTCCGCATGTGTACTCTAGATGTTTTAGAATTTCTACTTTTCAATGATTTTTGAATGTATGCAATGGATATGAATGATGATAGAATGATTTATTTTTGTATTTTGTGATACTGATATATGATGATGCAAACACAATGTGATTTTAAACTTAGCTTCTTTAGCAATTTTCATTTCTTTGCATTGTTTTGACAAAACGTGATGATAATATAATATGATAAGTAGATATACTTTCCCCATTCCTAACTCCACGTAACTAGTAAGATGCGGGCTCAACACCGAGAGTTAGAGAAGGCACAAGTTATGAAATTTTTGAGTGGTAATGATGAGAGACATACAAAGGTTTGGTAGAACCAAATTGAGACACTACAACTCTACTCTACTCAAGTTACTTCATAGTTTAGAATGTGATTTGTTTGCAGCTTATCTAGACTTGGATCCATAGATGGCCACTTGGTTGAAAAAATTTAGTTTTAGGTTTTGAATTCTCTTGGAGTTTTGGACATCTAATTCACTTTGTTTTTGACTTAAGATTTCACAGCATTTGAATTAATTGTTTATGACTTTCAGATTTTTCAAAGAGACCCCCTACACCTTGCCCCATGCTACCAATAGGAAGCGTGGGTTCATCACCATGGACAAGGAATAGGCGAGTAAGGGCATTTCCATCCTTTCCCAACCCTACGTCACTTGTAAGAGATGCAAGCTCAACACCGAAGGTTGGTAGGGAAAATAAATGTGTAAAATAAAAAATTTCTAATGATTTGCAATTGATTTACTTATTTGGAAAAATGTTTAGAATGTTCTTATTTCCAAAGAGATGTATATGGTATAGATGTGACACTAAGAAGCTTCTAGAATAGACCATAGACAAAGACACCCATCCTAGGAAGAGACCAAAAGTAGAACCAAGTATGTAGGCCTTAGTATGGTTATTGTCAACACTTTGTCTTATCTTGCTTGGATTGATGAACTGATTTTAGAAACAGTTGATGATATTATGAGGGTTTGAAAGATATGATTTGAATGTTTTGCCAATGTTTTCAGAAGTTTTTAGTAATTGCTATAAGAATAAGTTCCTTGATCACAATTTTTACAAAATGACTGGGATGAAAATGCAATGTAGATGCAATAATGTACATATGAAAATGTTGATGGATCATGCATAGTATCTCTTTAAGTGAAGAGAGTTCATGGATTCGACTAAAATCTTCACCTTCTAGTGTACACAGGTGAAATGCCCCATTTTTGTAGTCCTCTACTACTCGATATGGACCTAACCACCTAGGTCTGAATTTCCTTCCTCACCGGTTTTCTTGTCTATTCGGCTATCAAGTCTTAATACCAAGTCTCCCTCATATATCTCATGTTCGTAAACTTTCTTGTTATATTTCCGAGCCATTCGGTTAGTGTAAACACTGTGTGTTGCTTTGCTATTGAGTCTAGCCTCATCAAGACTTTCTAGTTGAGAGATTCGTGCTTCTCGATAACCCTCTTCTCCTAAAATTCCTTGTAGTGAAATACGAAGACTAGGTATTTCAACTTCGAGTGGTAGAACCACTTCAACACCAAACACCAAATAAAAGGGGTTGCCTGTTGGTGTTCTAACTGATGTCTGGTAGGCCCACAAGGCCGAAAAAATTTAGATGCCAATCTCATTTGTTTTCCTTAACGGTTTTTAGGGAATGGACTTTAACATTTTGTTGTTAGCCTCAGCTTTTCCATTAGCCTGAGGATAGTAGAGAGAAGTTCGTATGATGACTTATCTTGAATTTTTCACATAGCTCACGTACCTCATCATTCTTGAATGATGTGTCATTATCAGAAATAATGACTTATGGAACCCCATACCTACAAATGATCTGGTTCAATATGAATTTAGCAATTACAGATCCAGGTATAGTTGTAAAGAGGCATGGCCTCTACCCACTTGGTGAAATATTCTGTGGCCGTGATTATGAAGTTATGGCCATCAATTGATGAGGGGGAAAATTTCCCTATCAAGTCCAGCCCCAGGTGGAAAAATACCATGGAGTTGCAATTAGTAGAGCTTGTGTCGTATGTGGATCTCATGAGAGAACTCCTAACATTTATGGCATCTACGCATGAATTCTATTACATCATGCTCTAGCGTGGGCCAAAAATAACCCATCCGATGTATTTTCGAGTAGTGGCATGGCCACCGAAGTGACCTCCACATACCCCGCTATGTGATTCATAGAGAATCTTTTCATATTCCTCTATGTCAACACACATCTTAATAACATTTTGTCAAAGGCTTTGCGGTAGAGCACTTGTTCCAATATGACGTACTTAGCAACGATGACATGTAACCATCTTCTTTGTTGTGATATTGCCCCTCTTGGGTATGTATGATCCATGATGAAATTAATAATGTCAGTGTACCAAGGACACGTGAGATCGAGGTTTGGTTTCGACAAAGTACACACATTCATCAGGAAAGTCTAAACTTACCATATCACCTCCATCTAATGGGTTATCATCCAACCAGTTTGCAATGATTTGTCCCTTAACAAATTTTGATTCACAAATGTTAGTTCAAACTCACCCATTAGGGTTATGAAATGTCCTACCTTCTTAGATAAGGATCCTTGTGTGAGAACGTCCGTAGGTGATCAGACCTAACGATAACTCATGTTTCTTGATTTAGCATATAATGTCTTAAGTGTTTCGTTACAAAGACTATAGTGATACATTCCTTCTCTACTTGTGTGTAGTGTGTCTCATAATCAAAAGCATTCGACTAATGAAATAAATCACACTGTTCACGTTTATCATCATCCTCTTGGGCTAACATGCAGGACAATGAGAATTCAGTAGCTCATGAATATAGGATCAAGGGACAATATGACTTGGGTAGCATGAGTGTAGGAGGAGATAATAAAAAGTTTAACGGACTCAAATGCCTCATTGCATTCCTCCTCATAATCAATGCAATAATCCTTTTTCAACAAATTGTTGATTGGATGGATGAAAAAGGTCAAGTCAGGGATAAATCTTCAAATTGCACCATTTTCCCAAGGAAAGATCTCATGTCGGAATCCTCTGATGGTGGAACCATTTCAAGCACATCCCAAATTTTGGCTGGGTTGAAATCAATCCCTCATGAAGATATAATGTAACCCAAAAGCTTTCCTCTTGTTATGCCGAATACACATTTCTCTAGATTCAATGTGACACCGTACTTGATTAATCGAGAAAGGATGATATGAAGAACCTCTGGATGATCACAACGCTTCCTGGCCTTAGCTAGAAGGTCATCAACATAGGATTCCATGATCTTGTGAATAAGGTCATGGAATATATAGGTCATTGCTCATTGATATGTAGCACCAGCATTCTTAAGGCCAAATGGCATGACTTGTAACAGTATGTTCCCCAAGGAGTTATGAATGTAGTTTTAGCTTGATCTTCCTTAGAAATTTTGATTTGATTGTATCTCGAAAAACCATCCATAAGAGACAAAAACTCAAACCCAGGACCCTTATTTATATGCCAAGTCAATAATAACATCAATGGATGGTGTGTGGAAATCATCCTTAGGACAAGCCTTGTTTATATTCTAAAAGTTTATGTAGATACGTCATTGGATCTTTCCATTATTTTTTAGAATGGGAATGATGTTAGAAACCCATTGTGAATAATCAACCGGCTTAATGAATCCTACCTGAGAAGTTTCATTACTTCCTCTTTTACCATAAGGCCACCTTTGGTTTCATTGGTCTTGACTTCTACTTAATCGGTTTAGCATCTAGCTTGGTGAATGAGGTTATGAACTGTGATGTGTGGTGCAATCCTCATCATTTCCTTGTAACTAAATGCAAAGGCCTTTTTATGCTCCTTAAGGATTTGAGTATGTATTTCTATTTCCTTAGGAGTTAAGCGAGGACCCCATACTCTAAGATTTTTGGTTCTTCCTCTATTTCGATGTTTATATCTATTGTTCCCTCAATCAAGGAGGCATTTGGGGACCTTGAATTTTTCTAAGGACGGAGTAAACTCCAACTCCCCTCTTCTTCTATCTCGTAAATCTCAAGATCCCTTCCCGGAGAGGATTCGACCATGGGATTCCAAAAATAGAAAGAGGAGTGTGGGATTAAGGAGAGGTCTATCTCATGGTACGTAAGGTGAAAATCTGCGAGAGTGTTTAAATATCTCTAAGTTGCTTCATCGCCATCGGCAAGGCTTGAAAAGTCTTTTGGGTTGACTCTCCCTACAAAGACTTCTCACATATGTCAACATCATTCCCAAGTCATTGACACTTTACCAACCAAGGGTTCAATGTGAATCGAAACCATGAAATTGGTGTCTTCTAGGTCACTACTTGGAGTGAAATGCGAAGCATAAGTTTTATTGAGTCTGTAAGAAGGTTTTTTTCACATGGAACTGCCTCTATGGATATAAAGTCAAATTCCTTTCCAATTAGACCTAACATGACTATTTTGTAGAGTTGTAGGTGTTCATTTTTTAAATGCAATAATTTATAAAGTGCCGCTCTCGGTTTCATACACCTCGGGAGATATTTGATTGGCGATTAGTTGACTAGAATCACCCAACACCCTAATGTTGACGATGCCCATTCTCTTAGCAATAATTAGACCCAATAGGAGAGATTCATAATCAACGCCTTTATTTGTGCACTCAAAATCTAATTTGAAGGTGAAAGGTATAACCCTTCCTTTCGGAGAAGTAAGGATCACACCTCGCCCTTCACACACCATTGCAACATTTGACTCCATCAAAATGGAGAGTCCAACATTAATACTTGGAAAATGGATGTTGGGTCATCTTTTTTATTCTCCCCTTTCACCTCTATTACTTCAACCATGTAAACCTCATCTTTCCAGATGGGAGGGAACTCTAGCCCTGTGGTATGTCCCATACCCATGGAATCGAAAGGGAGAGTGATAGGTAAATCATTTTCCAATAGTTCAAAAATGTCATTTTTCCAGAGATCCATGGTTCCTAACTGATGATACTGTTTGCCTCTCTATGACCACATTTTTTCATCTTTAGTACTTTCTACGAATACCCTCAATCAACCCCGTGACTTCTAACTTTGTCGTGGGGACTAGTTTTTCTAGTGTCGTGTTTACATAGTTTATTTAACTAGTTCGTGGGAAGCTCAAACTCAACCTTTTCAGTGAACGTCTAGTCTTTTCTTTAGGTTATCCAAATGTATGTCAAAAGGCTTTGGATCACCTTGTGCCACAAAGACCTTCCCTAAATGCAGGAATCTTACCTCTTGAAATAGGGTGGAAGGGATTTCCTTCATGCGGTGGATCCAAGGATGACCAAGAATCATATTATAATTGGTTTCCCAATCTATAATATAAAATTCAGTTAAGACTGTCTTGGGCCCGAGGGTGACTGGTAACACTATGGTTCCAATTGACGTTGCCTTGAGGCTATCATAGCCCCTTAATGTGTTTCTTGTTGAGGATCAATTAGTCTCCCCATATCCTAACTTCTATAGAAATTACTTCCTCTTTTACCATAGAAGGGGACTATGTTAACTACTGCCCCATCATCAATCATTACGTGTTTTACGTAATTGTTGTAGATCCAAACTTGTAAAAACAAGGTCGGATCTCCCCTACGAGTTATCTCAGCATCTGTAGGCATCTTACTTATGTCAAACACAAACCAATATCTCTTTCGGGCTGCCCTGGAGGGAAAACATCAAAATCTATATGATTGACTTGTGTTTCTAGTGGTGGGGTAACATTAACCAGATGACCTAAACCTAATGCCTCTAATAACGCAACTCTTTATGAGTAGGAGAGTTCTTTAGTAGATCTAAAAAGGAAATGTGTGAAAAGGTCTTGGTTAAATCACTAATTAGATCATAAGCCCCTATTGGCTTGCTTAGTGTATCATGAACACTTCTTGATACATCCGGATATATCAGGATCGGTTGGGAAGAATAATCCCCCTTTCACCTCGGCTCTTGTTAAACATCTGATGGGAATTAATTTGGGGTCATGTCTAATTCAACCAAACCCACAATCTTCGTTTTGTTGGTGATTATCCGAGGAGGTGCCACTTATGGGCCTGATGAGGATGAAGCCTCACAATCGTGAGTGCCTATCATAATTCCCTTATTAGAACCATTAGGATCTATCCTTTTGTCCTTGGGTCATTTGGAAAGGGGGTCATTAAATATCCCGAGCGGTGTGTTTTTTGGGGACACTAGCCCCATATATTAGCATTTTTATTGGTGCAATGGGGTCTCCCTAGAAACATATCGACAAACAATTGTCGTTGATCCTCCGATAAACATTACAAGAAATTTTTGACCTACAATCATGGCATGTTCTTGCGTCATGCCCGCGAACCCTATGGAAACCACAATATAGATTAGGATAATAATCTTACTGCCTTTGATTTATTCCTTATTGTTTCACAAAACCATAACCATCATTACGTTGCTGGTTATTATGGTTGCAATTTCAAAATCCTTGATCTTGATTCTAGAATAGGTTATTATACCCACTTGAAAACCATACTGACTAGGGTTATTGGGATTGGGTTTTGCGATGTTTGCCTATGTTTTTGAGGTTGTGGTTGTTATTGTTGTTGTGGAAGATTAAAATCTACAGTTGTTAAGGAGGGTGAGAAATTATTACTTATCTAATTGTTTCCATTATTATTGTTGTTATTTATAGCATTTATGTTAACAAGATTGACAACATTAGGCTTTTTAGGATGGTCAGTCACACCATCAATCGTGGCTCCATGATTCTTGTTAAGTATTTTTGGTCCTTGATTATTATTTTTGTTGTTTGAATATCAAGGATTGTTCTTATTAGGGGTGACTAGCTTCCCGTTCACACCATAAGTCTTACGACCACTATCAATGGCTGCTTGGTCAATACGTGAGCCCCTTCCAAGACCTCCTCATAACTCTTGAGTGGGAACTTTTAAACTTCCTCCTTTGTCTCTCTATTAAGAGAGTGGAGGAATAAATCACAAAGTTATATTTGATCCATATTTTGAGCACTTGCGGAGGAGTAAATAACTTGTCCCCACCTCTGAATGAAGTGAGCTATAGATTCGTTATGTTCTTGCTTGATATGTAGAATTCTCTTATCCTTGTTCTTAACAATTTATTCATATCGAAGGATTTAATGAAATCTGAAACGAGTTGTTTAAAATAATGTATCGAAGCCTCTAGTATTCTGTAATACCATTTGAGAGCGATGCCTTCTAACGTCTTAGGGAATATTTTTACAATGACTACATCCCATGGGAGAAACTCTCGAATGGTTATTGCATAGGCTTTAATGTGAGCATTTGGATCACCTTCCCCTTTAAAATTTGGAAGATCAAGAAATGGCCTTGGGAGCATGACTTCCCAAATGGAAAAGTCTAGAGGATCCTTTAGGTACTCATAGTAGGTTCCCATTGAATAGGTTTCAACCATTGAAGATCCTTGTTGGGGAATTAAAGGTTACATTGGTTGTATTGGCTGTTGAAATGGCATGGCATAAGTGTTTTTCAGGGCATATGGCATTCCTTGTGGATAACCATAAGGACCAAGATAGGTGTATGTATATCCCTATGGTGTCTTGGAATACATGTTCATATAGGGGGTTGGCCACTCGGTATGGAGCCGAAGGTATGAAACTAGGAAACGTTACATTTTCGGAAGGTATAGGCATTTAAGAATGCACTTATGGATGGTGCTTGTTGTGAATATCCATGTGTGGCATAAGGAGCCATACCCAAAGTATTCATCCCAGTTAGTAAATCCCTAGGGTTTGGAGTGCCCATTTAATTTGGAAGATATTACCCATAGTTTGGAAAATATTACGTAGAATTTGATTTCCCTATATATGAGTTTTGGGTATTCTAGGTGAGCTCCAACTCTTTGACCTTATCCACCAATGTGGAGATGACATCCCTTATTGGTGAGGAATTTTTTTGCTTGGGCACCTGTGGTTTTGGGGGTTGTTGGGCCACCCCTCGTTAGCAATGTTTTCATTTGTGGGAGGGTGGTATTATTATTTTGAAGTGAATTTCATCATGTCTTTGTAACCTATCATAGGAATGATCCATTTTCCAGAAATGTCATTCACCCTTAGCATGTCGCGTAAATTACTCCTCATCTAGAGGTGGGAGTTGGTCTGATTGTATACCGATAGGTTGGCAAAAAAACACCCGTGGAGATGAGGCTGCTTCCCAAAGAAGAGTCATATTGTTGGAACTTGACTATTCATGAGGGTAATTTTGTGGGAATTGATCAATTTCCTCGATGCACATGGAAGAACCAATGTTAACTACGTGGAGGAGAATATTATGATCACTTGTTCTTTGATCTGCCCATGTTGAGAGCTGAGGGGGACTATTGTTGCCCACCTACTAGGTAACTATATACATCGTAACCCGGAATGGGCTAACCATATTCATCGAATCCTGACATATTGGGGGGTATGAGAATACCTGTTGAATAAAGGTAAAATGAAAAGAGGAGCGGAAAGTGGAAACATTTAGAGACTAGCTCTTCACATTGGGCTCACCAATTTTGTATGACAAAAATCAACACGTTACCTTCTTCGCACCCGACCTCCCGAGGTCGTGCTGGGACAGCCGGTGTGGAATAGAAGTGAAAATGGAAGTGATGGTAGTGGTCAAGCTAATTGGGCAACCTTATGTCTTCGACACGCAACAATGGAATCTATGCGTCTAAAGTGAAGAATGCTCTCCTAACCCAAAATGGTGCAATGGTATGATCAGATATGATAGCTACTCAGAGACTCCAATCTATGTCTTGTTTTTCCAAGATTCTATTGATAGGTTGTGCAACACATGGAAAGTATCTTGCAGTGTGTCCTCGTATGGGTTTCCAAACAATGGTCATGAAATGAAAGCATGAGAGGCATTTATGAAGCCATAAGAACTATGGTCAATTTTCTCGGTCTTGTCTAAAAGTCTTAGCTGATCAATTTGTTATGTTAAATAATGAAAGTTGTGTAATAATATCTCGGTGGAAGTGGTGAAGATATGAATACTAACACACGTAAGCTAGTGTCAATATCTAACTAATTAGCAATCTTGTTGGGTTGTGGGACTTGTGGATCACAGCCAAAGATTCGATGGGGTTGAGGCCCTCATATGGTCATGCATACAATCAAATCCTGTTACCATGAGCATTCCAAAAGTCAAAGGCTAGATTTGCAGTGATGTTCAGCGTTTCTAATTGCTCTATCTTCTCAGTGTATGTTACAGGTGTTTGTAAAATTGTCAAGCGTAAGCTCATATCAATGTCAGTTATTAATTCTAGCCCATTGGGTTGTGGGACCAGGGGATCACAATTATATGTCTTTTCCTGTTGAGAACCATTGATGGTCATGCAAGAGGAATTATTTTTTCTTCTGGTAAATGAATTATCTATGAAGGGAAATCTAATCTATGTTTTTGTGATTTTCTTAGTATATCAAGAAAAAGCAGTTAAACAAGCTAATCTATTGAAAGTAAATATTTTTATTCTTTTCTATCTTTTCAAACAATGCATCTAATCTAATAAACAAATTTAAAACAAACAATTAGCCGGATGTAGCTAATTATTTGTGCAGATGTGTGGATCTAAACAATAAATCTACTCTAATTCAATCAAAATCTTTCCAACCCTACCTCAGAAGTGAAGAACAAATCATAACCCTAATAGAGCTATTGTTCTTCATAGCTTCCCTGGAAATGTTGAAGAGAAAGTTTCCTATTGATTTGATCTATTTGCAATTATCTAACTAATTGAAATGAATTGTTTCTCTACTCTATTTGATATGTAATTGACAATCTGATAAAGACAAAGCAAACAAATACACAACCCCGACATGGAAGAGCAAGAGCTTTGGAAAATCCAGTAGTATTAGTATTTGTCCCCTTAGTTCTTTCCTTTCTCTGAGTGTCCATGTGATTCCAAGGAATTGGGAATGCAAATAATAGCAACAAGAGGATGGCACTTGAGAAATGGTGGCTTGGAAGCAATTTGAATGCAATGCAAGTAGAAGAGAGATAGCACAAGAGATATGAGCTTGCAATGCAATTTCTATCAAAATTATGGCAAAAAAAAAACAAGATACACCAAATTATCTCACAGTGCCTTTTTCTTGAACACAAGCATGGAATATATAGGAATGGAGGATAGAAGTTTAATTCATGCACAAGGCTTTGAAGAGGTATTCCAACACATTAAATCTATTTAAAATAGAAAGAGAAGGAGAACCAAATAAATGAAACTATTTTTAGGAAATTTGACTCACGGATGTGTTCAAAAAGAAAACTTAATTGAATCATCACATGTAACTTTACGCATGAAGATTCTAGGGAAAATTGACCAGACCACCGCCCTGCGTAGGGCGGTGGATTCAAGACCGCAGCCCTCCCTGGACGATGTTTGTAAACCGCCACCCAAACAGGTGGTGGTTTTGACACCTAATGCCAAAGAAAGCACAAAAAGAAGCAGGGAGATGAAAAAAAGCATGGAAAATATATGTAAGGCTATCTAGGCTACAAATGTATATTACAAGTTGGTTTGGAGCTCAAAACCTTCTTGAAAGGACCTTGATCATCATTTCCCGAGTTCTCATAACTGCTTTCCTAACACTACAACACGTGTAATTTTGGTTGCGCATAGACACCTAATGTTAAGTCTATAAACAATAATAATTGTGGCTCATTTATATATGTTCCTGAATCACCTTTCTGATGCCCAATTTTTTTGAAAATTTTAAATGCAAGAAACTAATCTTCTAGTCTTAGAAATTATATTTTTTCTTGAGAGGTTGGGGAAATTGAGCCATCCACAAACCATAACAACCATTCTCCCACAAATTAGTTTGAGTCTATGTAAACAAGGTAGTAGATGTGGCAAGGTATCAATGGTTGGTGAGGTAGGAGGCCACCAAACATAAATCGGAAAGAAATGAAACATGATGTAAAATAATGGTGGGACAAATGAAGTGGGTGAAGTACTTCGAGCAAAGCACATCACCCAAGAGTAATCTCGTGAAAATTTCAAATCCAACAGGTGTAACAATTAGAAGACTATCGTCATAAGACATCTCCATGTCCTGCACTATGGATGAATTTGGTCTAGGGGTTGAATTTGAGGGCCATCTATACATGTCAAACAATTTCTAGGTGACAGTAAATTTTTAATGTTGTTGGTCAAAAATACAAAAGCAATGGTATTTATACACTACTAAATTTTTATAAATGAATATTCCATATTTAATATATACCAATATAATTTACATATAAATATATATAAAAATTGACAATCACATTTTAAATATGCAAGTCACATGTGATAGTTTCATAAAATATTTGCAAGTATTTTACGTCTAAAATCCCTAAAAAATTGTTTAAACGGTCGTCAAATTTAACTCATGCAAGCTTACTCCATAATGTTATTGGTGAAGGGATGAATGTTACATGTTTTAGTATATCCCTAACATATAATTTCAGTTTTTCCATTTTAGTGGGTTGATAATAAAGGCTTTTGATGGCCTTCTTAAAATCATATGACATATTTATGAGCACTATAATTTTTTATTTTTGGATTTCTAATCAAGGTTTCAAGTAAATATTTTAATATAATTTATATCATCAATGAATACAAAAAAGAATTCTTAGTTTAGGTAGGGAATGAGTCAGTAGGAGGTAAGGAAAATAACCTTTGTTTGGCATTACTAAAGAATGTTTGCTGAAATTATTTAAGTAAATTTAACTATGGTATGATTACCATAGGCTTCTAGGATGTGAAAAATTCTTCTATAGGAGTCATAAGATCACTTGTGGGTTTTAAGAAGGTTATAATAATTTTAATAAAATATGATGTTTTTTGGGATCATGTACCAAATTATTTTAATATGGGTGTTAGTATATGTAATGCCCCAACAAGGTCAGTATTAGCCTTATGAAAAAAATTATCTTGTTACATCACGATTTGTGTAACTAGGTCATTAAGAGAAGAGCATGGTATTCTATATAATTATGAAGTAATTATGAAACGTAGTGGAAAATTGGATGGTCTTAATGTGCCAAGGACAACCATGAGAGGAAATATGGTAACATAAATTATGAGCAAGTGCACAGAGATGGGGGACCAAAAATCAGACACATTTTTTATTTTAAGAAAAACGTGAGTGTGTTTTGGGAAAGCATAGGAACGTTATCAGTTTAGGATTGGTAATTACCAAGCCTAAAACAAAGCATGTTATAACGTGCTCACGTTCCTATTTGTTATGTGGTATATGTGCTTATGGGAGGGATATATTTACTAAAATAAATGGTTTAAGTATAAGTTTTTTTTTTTATAGTAATATTTTAATAAAAGAAAAAATTATACTTTAAATTTATTTTAGTAAATATAAGAAGTTAGGGTCACTCTGCACCTTATGGAACTAGTCTCACAACTACATCTGTCATGGTTTAGAAGATTTTTTCAGATTTTAATCTAGTCAATACATAGGTATTTTTCAGGACTTCAGAATTCAGACTAAAGCTTTTAGGGTTTAAATTCTATAATCAATATGTGTTTTGTGAAATAATATAGTCATTGTTTAGGTTTTGGGGTATTCTTGATTGGTTATTGACATTTCTAGGAGTTTTATATGTGTTAAAACTATATATTTTAAACCTCACAACTCCCAAAGGTAGCAAAAATACTCAAATATAGGGACTCATTCAATTCCTTATAACACATAATGAATCAAAACACATATGTAAGTTTTTATCAATTTAAATAATCAAGGGAATGGTCGTGATGAGGTCTTTGAAGGATTTGAAACATCATAAAGTGATGCAGATCTCCAAAAAAAATTACATTCATTCATCAACTCATAACAACCAATTTCAATCATTATCATTAGAATCTTGTTTTTAGAAGTCTTTCCAACAAGCTCTATAGGCTCAAATATGCAAAAATGGCACAATCAACCTAAAAATTACCCTTCCAACCCACATATCCTACTCACATAGTTTGTACACAAGCCCAATAAATTTTTAACATGACTCATTTTCTTGTAAAACCTCATTTGCTCAAGCTTCCACTCTATTCCTCTCACTAGCTTTAAGTTTCCTAATTCTAAATCAAGCAAAAATTTGGAATTTTTTCTTCCATTTTCTCCTTCAAAATCTTTATATTATTTTACCATGCTCAAACTAATATGAAAAATTCAAAAAAGTGATAATTAATCAAAGACATCATTAATCCTCTCATGTTTAATTAATCCTACCCTATTTTAGCTCTCAAGATCCATTCCCATGCAAGATCCATGATTATGCACATCTAGTCATATCCGCAACTAAAAACACATCCTCGATACCCTTGAGGCTCAATGTAATGCACGAAAGTTTTCAATGTTCAACCCTTTAAACTTCTTTTTTATCACCTTTTCTAATGTTTAGCCTATTAACTCTCTTCTAGCCCTAGTCTTGTGCATTTTCTAGTGTACCTTTCAATCTAGGGGGTTTCAGACCATACTAATGGGTTTTCTAGATACCCATTTATTCCTTCTCCCTCTATGAAATATTTCAATATGTTCTTCTTTGCAAAACATCCCTCAAAACCCTTTGTCTCAGTCTCCCTTTAGATCTTTAAACTCGTGGATCAGAATCGTGCATACTAATTGTTAATGATATATCTAATTTTGACCAAAGAAAACTTAAAATTCCATTATATTCCTTTCAAGGACCTTGTATTTGTTTATTCGTACAAATTTGGGGTCTAAATTCCCTTATTTGGGTTTAAAAATGTAAGCCCTAGTTATACCCCTGTCTTCGGTGATGGTGGAAATCATCTCGGGCTCACAAATAATGCATATTTTATGAGAGTGTTTCTAAACACTTAATCAATGTTTGGTAATGAACTTACATCTTGCAAGTCAAGGAGGTGAAATTTGTAGTGTTTCAATACATTGTGGAGGTCAAGAACATGGAATTCATTCTTGGAAATTCCTCCAAGTTTCATTCAGAATTCAATCCTTCTATCAAGATCAGTAAACCTATCTCTATGAGGAGCAATTGAGAAAGAGGGTGTCTATACATCATAAGCATGCTTCCACTCAGGTGACATCTTGGACAGGAGGCAAATTATTATATGACTAAGAGATCATAATTTTCAAAGGTAAAAGTGAGGCTCAAGGAGTGAATTGATGATCATCATATCATGATTATACCATTGTATCCAAATCTCTTCGAAAAACAAATAAAAATGAGATAGTCGGGCTATTGAGGCATCCATGACCATCATGTGTGAAGGATCGAGAAGTCACATATTCTCAAGAGAGGGATATAATAAAAAATTTATGAGCATCTTAAATCTTATTCCATTCAATGAGGATTTTGAATCCTGGAAGGGTAAGATGATGATATTTGTATGGATATATTGTCATTTGAATTGACTGACCCAAAAATGCAAAACTTAAACCATGAAAACCAAGCCACAATGTGAAATATTGCTCCCAAATCTCCTTGAACCCCTCTCTGGGCTAACCTGACTCATGTGTCATAATCCCTTTTTCCTTGAGTGTATTCCTAATGTATTGGGTGAACATGTATAAGTTTTCAAATTTTTTTAACAAGGTCCATTATTCCATTCATTGAAGTGCAGTAAAAGACTAATTCTCTGTCAAGCCTAGAAAGGCCAATTTTGGCCATTTCAGAGCCTGTGTGCATCCTCCAAGAGGGTTATGAAAATGTATTAAGTATCCAAAGGTGGTATTTTAAAGCCTTGAAGGTGTTAGAATTATTTTAGGAATATTTAGGAAATTTTTGATCATTCAGGGATAGTTTGTTCAACAACGAGTTTTCAAGTGCAAGGAATGAGTAGTCAAATTGTGAACCTTGACTTCTCTCGGTTGATTCCAGGAGCTCTGTAAGGAGTTAGGAGGAAAACAAGTAGGCACCAGAAATATTGAATAATCCTTTACATTTTGGGAGCATAAATTTTGATCCAAGGCCACCAAAGATGATGCTAGTAATCATCTCATACTCTCAAGAAATACATACCTCCCAAGATTTTTTTAAACACTTAATTAGTGCTTGGTAATGAGCTCAATACATTGTAGAGGGCAGACAATTTGATTCACCTTCAAGTTCTAATTCCACATGGATAAAATTTATCAAAAGAGTGTTCTTTGAAATTATATTAGACTCTTTTCCACAATGGTGTGACTCAAGAAGACTCCTAAGTTTTTAACCCAATTCTAGGTAGATTTATCTTCTAAGACTCCTTATCGGTTGACATATCAATATTTTCTTGTTTAAACCCCAAAATAGGATTTTAGATAACCCGATAGGGAAAAAAAAATTTATCATACACACCCTTCTTTACACATTTACGCATTGAATAATATTTAGGCGGATTAAATTCAATTTTCTTCTTTATAACTCAGATATGTGGACACCTGATATGATCCAAACATTAAGCTTTAGGTGAGAAAAAACATGAGAGTTAATAAAACACAGTCAAGGTTAGAAGTAAATTCTAGATGTCATGAACTACCATTGTATATTTGTAATGAAATTACTTAATAGATTTGAATATCAACAACAATAGAACACCAAGAACACCAAAATGTAGATAAATGATCACAATATGAAAGTATAAGTTATAGGACTAAGGGTGTAGCAATATTCAATCCCTTTCCTCTTGATAGACATCAATATGTGTATCCTTCTAGTCACTATGCATCTTTCCTCTAACTATATTTCCTTTAGTTCAACATTCACCATGGCTTAGAGGAAATTCATAACAATTTTTAAATTTGTTTTAGTGTGCAAGGATGATTACCCAAGGTGATAAATTAATTCAGTAAGATTCAATGAAAGATAAATTCCTCTAGAGGCCTAAAAAGAACATTTTTGGCCATTTTGCAGTTGGTAAACACACTTTGGGAATGTTAAGGGAAATTATAAATCATCTGAGGGTGATTTTGAAGAGAATTGAAGGTGTTTGAAGTAATTTAGGAAAATTTAAGAAAGAAAATATGATTCAAGATCCATTTGTTCAACATTGGGTATTCAAGGTGTATGGAATGAGATCTTCAATGGTGAATGTTGTCTTCTATGGAAGATTCTCGGGAGTTTCCAAATGATTTTAAATGGAAATAATATGCATTGAAATGTGTAATATATAGTCACTTAGACAACATGTGTAATCGGGAGAATCATGAGGTCTCATGAAGGATCTAAAACATCAATAACTTTATTTAAATTCAATTCATTAAGGGAATGATCATCATGAGCATGATGAGAAAGGAAAACCATTAGTGTTGATGGTAGTCATATTGAGCTCAAAAATGGTGTATATCTCTTTATATTTTTCTAAACACTTAAACAATACTTGACGATGTGCTCACATCTTGCAATTTAGGGAGTGGCTTTCACAATGTTTCAATGAAGTTGGAGTTCAAGAAGATGGAGCTCACCCTTAAACATTCCTTCAAGTCTCATTTAGGGATCAATCCTTCCATATAGAAGAGGAAACCTATTTCCATGAGGATAAATTGAGTGAAGATGTGTCCAGATACTATAATCATGTTTCCACTCATGTGACATCTTGGTCAGGGAAGTGAATTGTGAAGTTAAAAATGGTTTCATCATGTTCAAAGGTGAAATGGGAAGCTCATGGAGTGAGTTGAGGATCATCATATCTTGAATCTTCCATCATGTTAAAACCTCTTCAAGGAACAATCCAAGATGATCTATTCAAGCTATAGAGGCATTTAGGACCATCATGTGTGAAGGATCAAGGAATCATCTATCTCCATGAGAGGCATATGAGAAAAGAGGTGTATGAGTATCCTGAAGTTGATTCCATCTAAGGAGAATTTTGGAGCTAGGAGGGGTAAGAGGATGATCTTCATAGAGAGAACCATGTATGTAAGAATGAGAAATCATCTTATTTTCACTTGATGTCACTCACTTGGTAGTGTTCTTAAACAATCATTTGAACCTTGTAGTGTGATCACACTTCAAAGGAGGAAGGACATTATAACCACATCATTTCAGTCCAACAGTGGCCACATGAAAATAATATCATTCAATGAAAAATACTTCCATCTACATGGTGAATACCTATTTCAGTAAGTGATAGATAATCATAAAATGGTTTGAGAATCATGGATTTGATTTGTGATCACTAGGGTTAATTGTGGAGGCCTTGAAAAGTAAGAGAGTGATCCTCGCTCTTGCCTTGTAATTAGAAGAGAGCATCCTATTCCCATCACAATGTAGGTCTCATAATAGTGTTTCTAAACACTTAAGTCATCACTTGAGGTTTTAGAAACATGTTTTCAACTCATGGTAACTCATGTTTTACCACTTTTTCATGTTATAAGTTTTGTCACTCAAAAACACAACACGAGGTGTTAGGAAAGTGTTTTCAACTCACACAGTTTGGCACCATCCTTATGAGATCCTTACCCATGGTAAAAATAGTATATTTAGGATAATTCCCATTCCCAGAGGTACTTATAAATGTTTACAAATATTCACCTATCACCATGTGGTGATCATCTCTCTAGAGCTTACAAATTTAGGGCCATTTTTGTCTAGAACCGAAAGGGGTAGCTACACTATTTTGAAATTCTTCATGAAACCTTCAAGTCTTAGAGAAAAATGGATGTTACCAACATGTATAGGATTCACATATATTTCTAATGCCTATTTGGTTTCCTCCTAACTCCTTACGGAGCTCCCAAAATCATCGAAGAAGTCAAATTTCACCATTAGAGTGTTTGTTCCTTACACCTAGAAAACTGTTATTGAGAAAATTGTCCTTGAATGAGAAAACATTTCCTAAATCTTCCTAAATTTCCTCCAACACTTCCAATATTCTCTGACATCACCTCCAAATGCTTAATATATTTCTTGAACTCTCCCAAAGGGTGTTTGATTAGCTCGAATGGCCTTTTTAAGCCTCCGAGAGGAAGTTATCTTCCATCAAGTCACACTGAACTCATCAATCATCATATCCAATCATCCCTACACATTGAAAAAAACTTTAAAACCTTGTTAATAATTTCTTTTGATCCAGGTTGAGAGTGGTACTAAGGCAGGTTGGCCAGAGGAAGGATGCACCATTGACCAGGAAGTGAAAGATGCATTCCCTAAGCTTGTAAAGTAGGTACTCATCCATAGTATGATTTTACCATATTCTAAGACAAAATTAGGGATTCAACTCCATGCTCATGGGAAAATTAATGAGTCCATATATTTGATCAATTCTCGCTACCTTTGGGAGTTGTGAGGTTTGTAAATTCTAATTTTGACACATTTAACACTCCTATAAATGTCAATAACCAATCCAAAAGGCCCCAAAACCTAAAAAAGACTGTATTATTTCAAAAAATAGATATCGATTGTCTAATTTAAACCCTAAAATATTGAAGGTTGAATGTCGTGTTTTTGTGTAAACGTCAACAGGAAATTGACAATTTCCAAGCACGACAACTATACCCCAGTGTCAAATTTTTCAAGTCCTATCATTTCAAGACACCCCGGGTAAAATCCATCAGTTTGGTCACCCCTATTTGATGTAAAATTTGTCCCATATGTGATTTAGGAAATTCGATTTAATCCCCCATGCGATTTTAGGGAGTTCTGAAAAGATGTTATCTTCTAGCAATATTGGGAAGGGCTATCGCCGGCCTTACTAGGATTGGATCAAACCCCATGGAGTGGAATGGAAGATCCAAATTCAACATGGAGGTGAATTGAAGACCTTAGAACATCATGGAAATTATTTTGGAAGGTTTGGGGAATTTTGAAAGACTTGGAGCAGTTTGAGTAAAAACAAGGTTCACAAGCCTAGGCAGTACACAAGCCTAAAACAATTGTTGGGCTTCAGAAGAAGATTCTGGGAGCTCTAGATGGAGTTAGAAGTAAAAAAAAACATCTCTAGAAATAGGATTCCAATACCTACATGATGGTGAAATCATATTTTTCACAACACCTTGGCGCATAGGATTGGCAGGCAGTTTTTATCAGGCACAAGTGGAGTCTCAAATAAAAAATCCTATTTTTTAGGGATCAGATGGATGAATAAAGACATGATACCCCCACCATTGGATTCAAAATTCCATTTCCAGTCAGGATCATATACAATTTCACCAATAAATTCCACCGGATCTCAAGTTATCATCGTTCCAAGTTACCCTCTCAAAGGCAGTACAGACTTAGTCATTTTTGGGAGGACACGTGTCAAGCACCAGGAGCCTGGTGGGATTTCATGTCCCCGAAGTCCCTAAGGTTAGGTACACAAACCCTTGAAAAATTCACCCATCCCCCATGTGACCTTTGTGACCCTCATGTGACCTCCAGACTTGACAGTTCAGCCCCCAGGAGTATTTTTGGAGCATCCATTCCCTGTCATCGGATGCACCACGTGTCACCTTCAAGACCACCATGGAAACTAATGTCCCTTATGTCCTTGAGTTGAGGGACATAAAACATGTAAAAGTTCTCCCAGACCTTATGGGGAGTGTTTTGTACACCCACGTGACTGACTTTCAGCTCCCAAGTGCATTTTTGGAGCATCCATTCCCTGTTGTTAGATCAAATGCCATATGTCAGCTCTAAGACCACCGTGGAAAATTATGTCCCTTATGTCCCTGAGGTGAGGGACATTAGACATGTAAAAATTCATCCATCCCTTATGGGGAGTGTTTTGGACACCCATGTGACTGACTTTCATCCTCGAGGTGCATTTTTCAAGAAAATCCCCTACCGTCAGATTGAGGACACATGACATCACCTTGACCACTATGGAAATTGATGTCCCTCACATCCATGAGGTTAGGGATATCAGAGACAAAAAAATGTGCCCAGCCCCTCCATGTGCATATTTTGAAAATTTAAATCTGGCACTTAGTCATTTTCTTCCTCTCATGTCTCCTCCACACTCCCTCAACATGCCATGGCTTTGCTCAAGCTTATCTAGACACCCACCCACCATTGTTGATCCAAACCAGCTCGACATGGCCACATAAACTCTCCACACAATGAATACATAGAAATATTTAGGCCTCGAGAAAAAAATGGAGTGGAATGATGAAGAACTAGGAGAAAATGAAGGTTTTTTGCCATATAACCATGAAGTCACCTGATCTAGAAATCTTCATATCTCACAAGATACAAATCAGATTGAGATGCCGTATTTTACAAAATTCCTCATTTTCAAGGTGATCAAGATGCAGCAAACAAAAGGTAAAATGGTGGCCACAATCATTTTCTCCAACAAAATCCTCACTTCGTGCACTAGCTCACATTCGTTGAATTTCCCATCATTTTGGAAATGGAAACGAGATAAAAACTTGCACATGAGCTCCAAACAAAAAATCTATCACAATGGAGTTGTTCTTATTGAAAATAGAGACAAAAACTAGACCTGTAAATTTTGAGCTCCATTAATGGCCACCATGGCAGCTCCGTGCCTCGAAGCCACTGCTAGGTAAAAATTTAAAAATTTATTTCCAATCATTCTAGTGGGAGAAATCAAGTGAAATTCGAGAGGACATGACCATGATGATGAGATGAATCCAGAAAAATATACTCCATCGCAAACTGAGCATTAGAAAACAACTTTCAAAAAATAGTAAGCTTTCCTATACATGCTTGCTATTTTTGGTGAGTCTTCATCAAAAGTAGCTATGGAAAAGGTAGTTTCATCTGAAGATATCCAAAAGGCCAAAATGATTATCCAGAGCTAAAAATAGTGAAAATGACCAATTACTAAAAACAAGTAAGTCACCCCAAAGCGTGGGTGAGGTAAGGGTAGTGTGCGTAGGATCGAATGAGGGAGTTCATCCCATCATGATGGTCAAGAAGAGGCAAAACTCACCTCTCACTAGAAATATTATATCATACGTAGGCTAGGAGTTGCGGTCATCAGCCGAATTAGTTCACTCAACTTGGTAAGCATTCACGAGCTTATTTTAAGGAGATTCAAAGTGTGCAAGGAGTTCGAAGATTCTGAGTTTCACTATATTTGGAGATTTCCATCAATGAGGATCAACAAAATTCATCAGAAATGACATCTCTTCTTCTTCTTCTTCCTCTTCTTTCTCTCTCTCTTCACTTCTCATACGACACTCTCTCTCTTCAATGTTATATTTTTATGTTGAGTGTTACACTTTTAAGTGACTTAAGTGACTTTAGAAATATAATGTAACCGTAAGTCACCTTTGCTATTATAAAAGGGACTTAAATATCTAAAGTGGAATATGAATAGTCTTAGGTCATATTAAGGTATTCAAAAGGTCATGAGGAAGACAAGGAGTTGATTTTATTCTATAAATTGTAAAGCCATTCCCATTTCAAATGGTTGGTGATTGATCTTGTAAACTCAAGAGTGCATTGTACCTAGAGAAAGAAAAGGAGATATCCATTTTCCTCTATTTTCCCCTTCTCAAAAATGTCTTCTATTCCCACACTATGTAAAAATTCTAGCTTGAGCTTCAATAAAGGAAGAAGGAATTTTAGCCTCTTTGATTAAGGAGTTTATTGGTACTTTGTGTTCATTAAGCTTTATTTAGTATTCTTGTTATTTTACAGATTTGTTTTCTTTTGAAATTCAAGTGCATGTAATGAAACATCTGACTGGTGTGTGCAAGTCTTTGATTTTCTACTTGCAACATTGGTTCTCCTACCTCAATTCTCACTCCCTTTACCACTTTCAAAAAAGTCTTCCCTAGCAAGAGATTGCTAGCTTTTCCGTAGGGTCAGTGGATTTCCCTGTTGATCCCCTGGTTAAAAGGCCACCACAGAAATCCACATTTTCTTGTGCATGCACATATGACACAAATGCACCTTAAGTATAGGGACTTATATTCCCATAGCATTGGCAAGAAATCCACAAGTTTTTCCACCTGACAAATTTTCTCACCAATAGTTTTTGGCACACACCGTGGGGTAGATTTAGCAACATCTACACCTAAAATACGACTGCAAGGTCTTAAAATTTAAAACAAATAAATCAAATATTGAAAAATAAAAAAATGAGTTCATGAAAATATGTTTCCGAAAGATAAACTGCTGATTTCTGCACGTTACTTTTCACATTCCACAATGTCCTTTCATGTTTTGATTGCAAAAGTTTCCAAAAGTTGGCTGAAGGAAGATACACCAGGTTGAGCAGGTCGAGAGGTGTTGTTGATTCCAATTTCTAGGCTTTGTAAAATCAGCAAGAACGAATTAGATATAATCCATACTTCTTCTCTCAAGCCTCCTCTCCACCTAGCTCTTCAAGAAGTTCACCTAGTAATCCTATCCAAACTCCTTCAAATCCTCCCATTTTTCAACCATCATTGAAAATTGATTTCGCGGAAGAAGAATAGTTTGAAAAAGAATTTGTAGAAGTAAGATCTGAAATAGAAGCGTAAAAACAATGGCGAGATGAAATAGAAAGACCTCAACACATTTTTTCATGGGGAAGGAATACAGGCCCACTTTCTCTTAAACCCACTCTTCATGATCTACCAGCGGGTTCCCTTAAGAACTTTCCAAAGTTTAAAGGTGACAACACACAAAATCATGAAGAAAACATCATTGCTTTCATGACATCATGAGGAATTCTTGGTTTCCAACATGAAGATGTTGCTGTGAGACTATTCGTGGAGTCCCTCTTAAGAAAAAGCAACAGAATGGTTCTACCTCCTGCCTGCCCTATCCATCACTAGTTGGAATGACATCAAGACTACCTTATAGGAAATATTTAAATCGAATGAAGATTATCAAGACCTCTTGGTGCAGTTGGCTCAAATAAAGAAAGGAGAAAATGAAACCATGAGAGACTTCATGGCTCATTTCGAACAATTGCTTCGCAGGATACCTGAAGAGGATGTTCCATTCGAAAACAATGTCAAGATATTCTTCATCAATGCTCAATCACCGGAGGTAGGATTTATCCTACGAAGAGTTCAACCAAGGGATTTTGCAGAAGTACAAATATTGGCCATTGAACTTGATGACAATCTTATCCTCTCTATAAAGATCAAGGATCCATCAAAGGGAAAGGCCCTACATCCTGGAGATGAGAGAACCAATCCATCGCTGCAAACTTTGGTGAATGAGATAGCATATTTGAAGAGGGAATTATTTGAACTAGTTTCTTCCCAAAGAAGTAACAAAAATTTGATTACATGATCACCCCGAAGGCTTGCCTTGGAGGCCTCACCTATGAACATAAATTGCAGATTTCGAGAAAGTGAAGAAGAGCTTGAACAAGAAAGTGAAGGTGATTTCGTAGAAAATGATGATTTTGAGAATGATACATAAATCAAATTTTCTGAGTATTCGGGATGTTATGAAGAAGACAAAGAATATGCACCCAGTTTCTCATGTGCAGTATTCACTCCTTCTCAGTCTGAGAAAGGAACATCTCCTTCCACTGTTGTAAAGAAAAAGAAGACTAAAGATCCTCTTGTGGTGACTCTGCAAAACAAAATAATTAGTCGAGGATCCCCACTTCCATCTTTCATGAAGTATGCATTGTTGGATCTTGATCCCTTAGCAAGTAAGAAGGCTCCCGTAATCCTAAGTAAGTCTTCCAATGTCTCTTCCAAGTCTAAATCTAAACCTTCTCCTACAAAATCTAATACCTTGAAAGCCTCTAGCGTACCTTTCAAAATACCCTCCATTCTCCAAAAATATAATCCTGCTTCCAAACTTGTCCTAAATCCAAAAGCAGTCACTTCACCCCCCTTGTCCGCATCTACTCCCTTTGACTTCATAGAATATGTAAACAAAGCCAAAGTGTAGATTATTGAAACTGAATATTTTTGGAATCATCCGAAAAAATTTGAGAGGTTCGTCTGATATATTAGGAGTAGTAGTCTAACACCCAATGTCAGTAACCTCTAGTTCCAAAGGCATGCTACCAAACTCACCTACACCTCCCAAAGAACATGTTTTCACCGAGTGCATCAAAGACCGATAAGGTTGAACCTTTCTATGTCTCCCTTCTTGTTGAAGAATATGTACTAAACAATTGCATAATAGATTATGGTGCCACAGACAATCGTGATGCCTTTGAAGGTCACAAAGGATCTCAAACTTACCATGACTCCACCTAGTGGCTATTATTAGTCTTTGGATTCAAAATATGTCTCACTTGTAGGGAAATTCAAATATGCATAGGTGGCTCTCGCTATATTTCCGGATAAGAAAGTTTCAAAGTGATGATTTTGGTAATAGACATCCCGTGCTCATTCAAAATGTTGCTTTGAGTAGAAATTTATGTCGAGACTTGGGAGGTAAAATTCAGATGAATTTGTCTTCCGAAACCATACTTGTGAAGGGAGACATGGATAAATTACTTCCCATGAAGAATATGAGGTACACAGTATGAAATTTTGGAAGCCCAAAAGCTAACATATTGTATCAAGGTAGTAGGAAGATGAATCACTTTGTGGAAACCGAGGAGGAAGAGGATATCCCCATCTTGATAGGTCCAGACATTCCTTCCCAGAGAGATTTGTATTTTGAATAATCTTTGAGGATATTCTAGTTACAAAAGGGCATCCCCAAATTGCTAGATGATGCAAACATGAAGAAGAGGAAATGGTGCTTGGTGATTTTCAAGCAGAAAAATCAGCATATGTGTGTATATGTGATGAGGAGATATTCTCATTCCCATTTGAAGATGAAGACTCCCTCGATCATGTCACCCAAGAAGAGACTAAGATGGTCTACAATGAGCCCTCAAATAGTGGGAAAGAACCATCTGTGTAATAACTGCTAAGAGCCGCGGAAGAAACAAAAGACCATGAACACATTCTTAATCTCTTCACTCATGCCATGGACATACAAGACAAGTATGAGGTCACGCCCAATCCTTCTGTTAGTACTCAAGCACCTCACGATGGAGTAGAGATAAAGGATGAATCAAATATTTCTCATGGAGAAGATATCAATGAGCATATTCCTAGGAAAGAAAGTAACTCAAAATGTTCAAGTGATTTTAACGAAAAGCAGCCCTAGGGCAGCGATGAGATGCTTGATGGAGAATCGGCTATATGGATAAACACGGAAGGCAACTGACACTATGAAACTGATTTCAAAGAGCATGAAGACAATGGAATTTCCAAGCAAGGACCTAATCATCAAGAAGCTCACATGGAATCACTCCTACCAAGTACACAGACAATTGTGAAATCACCCGCCTTCATGCAACCGAGGATGGGAGGCTACTTTCTGGAACCCATCAATGGCTTCACAGAACATCATCATTTGGTGTTTCCTCTACAGGGTAAATTTTGAGAAATGAAAAGTAATTCAGTGAAAGTGGGTTTTCCCACTTATACTATATATTATTGCTATGTGTGTTTCCCTTTTTGCTGTGTGTTGTGTGTTTCCTTTCCGTCATTTTGTGTGTGTGTGTTTCCTTCTTCCAGTCTTCCTTTCTAGAAGTTGTACATGACTCTGCAAGGCCCAATGGATAATTCACTAGTCAACGAATTATATGGTATAAAGTTGAGATTCTATATTTCTCATGCCTATCTTTACCGCATTCACCCATGTCATATCCCCAAGCTAGATCCATTTGTTGTGAAAATGTGCAATAAGGAAATTGAGAATTTCGAGAACAACAACTATACCCCGGTGTCAAATTTTTCAAGTCCTATCATTTCAAGACACCCTGTAAAATACGTTAGTTTGGTCTCCCCCTATTTGATGTAAAATTGGTCCCTTATGTGATTTATGAAATTCAATTTAATCCCCTGTGTGATTTTAGGGAGTTTTGAAAAGATGTTATCTTCTCGCGATTGGGAAGGGCTATTGCTTACCTTCCTAGGATTAGATCAAACCCTTGGAGTGGAACAGAAGGGAAAAATTAAGCATGGAGGGGAATGGAATACCTTATAACATCATAGAAATTATTTTGGAAGGTTTAGTGAAGTTTTTAAAGACTTAGAGCATCCTGAGTAAAAACAAGGTTCACAAGCCTAGCAATACACAGGCCTAAAATAGTTGATGGGATTCAAAAGAAGATTCTAGGAGCTCTATATGGAGTTAGAGGTAAAAAAAACATCTTTGGAAGGAGTATTCCAATATCAAAACAATGGTGAAATAATATTTTTGACAAAACCTTGGCGCATAGGATTGGCAGCAATTTTTATCGTGCACATGTGGAGTCTCGGATCAAAATATGAATTTTAAGGGATCAGATGGATTAATAAATACATTATAACCCAAGCATTAGTTTCAAAATGTCCTTTCCAGTCAGTATCATATATGATTTCACTAAAAATTCCACCGAGATCTCACGTTATCATCGTTCCAAGTTACCCTCTCGAAAGGCGCTTCAGACTTAGTCATTTTTCGGGAGGACATGTGTTAGCACCAGATCCTAACAGGATTTCATGTCCCCAAAATCCATGAGATTAGGTACAAAAACCATTGAAAAATGCACCCAGCCCCCATGTGGCCTTTCGTACCCTCATGTGACCTCCAGACTTGAGGTAAACCCCTAGGAGTATTTTTGGAGCATTCATTCCCCATCGTCGGATCAAGCACCACGTGTCAGCTCCAGGACCACCGTGGAAACCGAAGTACCTCATTTACCTGAGGTGAAGGACATCAGACATGGAAAAATTCACCCATCCCCTATGGGGAGTGTTTTGACACCCACGTGATCGAATTTCAACCCCTAGGTGTATTTTTGGAGCATCCATTCCCTATCATCGATCAAGCAGCGCCACGTTTCATCTCCAAGACCACCGTGGAAACTGATGTCCCTTGTTTCCATAAGGTGAGGGACATCAAACATGGAAAAATTCTCCCATCCCCTATGGGGAGTGTTTTGGACACCCACATGACTGATTTTCAGCCCGTAGGTGCATTTTTCAAGAAAATCCCCTGTTTGGATCAAGGACACATGGTATCACCTTGACCACCGTATAAATTGATGTCCTTCATGTCCATGAGGTCGGTGACATCAGGGACAAAAAAATGTTCCCAACCCCTCCATGTGCATGTTTTGAAAATTTAAATCTAGCAGTTAGTCGTTTTCTTCCTCTCATTTCTCCTCCACAGCTCCTCACCATGCCATGGCTTTGTTCAAGATCATCCAGACACTTCACCCCGCCATTGCTGATCCTAACCAGATCCTCCATGGAAACATAAACTCTCCACACCATAAATACACAGAAATATGTTGGCCTCAGAGAAAAATGGAGTGAAATAATGAAGAATGGGGAGAAAATGAAGGTTTTTTCCAGATAACCACGACGTCACCCAATCTACAAATCTTCATATCTCACAATATACAAGTCGGATCGAGATTCCATACTTTTTAGAATTCCTCATTTTTCAAGGTGATCAAGATGAAAAAAAAAAGAGGTCAAATGGTTCCTAGAATCATTTACTCCAACAAAATCCTCACTTTGTGCAACGGCTCACATTCGTCAAATTTCCCATCATTTCGGCAATGGAAACAAGATAAAAACTTGCACATGAGCTCCAAATTAAAAACCTATCATGATGGTTGAGAATAAATTCATGATGGTCTAGAAGAGACAAAAATAACCTCTCACTAAAAATATTATATCATATGTAGGTCGGAGATGCAAATATCACAGATCAGTTCACTCAACTTGGTAAGCATTCATGAGCCGAGTTTAAGGAGATTCACAAAGGTGTGCAGGAGTTTGAAGATTAATAAAAAATTATATTTTCATCAAAAAATTATGAAAAATTAGTGGGACCTTGTATGTGGTATTATATAACTTTCTACTAAATAGGTTTGAAATATGATTTATAGATTTGATAGATTTACGGTAGATTTGTAGGCATTGAATGTTTCTTGTTGGTGGTTGTGTTTCAAATTCAAGTTTTCCCTCCTTCTCCTCTTCTTCTTTCATGGATTCATCTATAAATGTAAGATTTGGGCTCATTGTTAATGTTGGACATTTTGGATCCTTACGCACTTTTCTAAGGACTTCATATTTTATGTATTTTGAGTCGTAGACCTCTAGATCTAGATCTTGCATGTGGATATCAGCCTCTTTCACCATTGTAACAGCTTGTGAATTTTTGGAAGTAATAAAAGCATTGTTTTGTGACTATTCTCTATCCTAACATGTTTGTATTCCTTCTTCTTGCCTTTTCTTTTGCATTGAGTGCTTGATGTGTCATTCTACATCCCTTACAGTTCCCTTTTTAGTTGTGTTCCATGAAACTGATCTGGTAAATGCATCTTAGTTGTGCTACAGGTGCTTAGCCATCTTTCATGCCTTTCTCTTCATTTTCGCTCATAACAAATAGTTTTCATCCCACTTTTCTGGTGTTATCATCTTCCTTAGATTAGTTTTCCTTTCTGTTATCCTTCTTTCCTTAGTCCCTTGGCATTGTTAGATTAGCCTTCCCTTTCATTACTAGGAGTAGTAGTTGCAGTAGAAATAGATAGAGGAACCGGCCTTTTTGGAGATCCGTCTCTAATGTGCAAGGTCCCAAAACTTTGATATGGTTCCATTGTTGTCTCAAACGACTCGGTTCTTCTAGCTCCAAGACATAGGTGCAATTTTGAATGATCAACACCTTCTTCCTATGAAGAGTTCAAGGCCAACCTAGTAGTATGGAATATTTTGCATGATGGTAGTGTTACATCATTTATGAAAAGACTGTCTGGTCACTCTATCATCGTAATGTGCAGTGTGTTGAAACCTAGAAGAAATGAAGAGTCAAAGTGGGAAAGACTAAATTTCTTATTTCGACAGAGTCCATTGCAGCTGTGATGGGGCTCCCCATGGAGGGAGACATTTATTTTCAACACTCACTTCAAGAGGAGATGGATGATTTCCTATATCCTAGTGAAAATATGACAATGTATCACTCAAGCTATAAATTGGACTCGCTTCCACAACCTTGGGATAGGGTTGCTTGAGCAATTGAGGAGGTACTTCACGCTTCAACGACACTACAAAGTGATCTATGGACCTCATATTTTTCTTCTTGTGCATCTTCGACATGATCGGAAGGTAAACTTTATGGATTTTATATTTCAAATGCTTGAGAGGTCCCTTAAAATGGCTATAGAAGATGATGGTCCTTTCCTACACCAAGGCCTTTTGTATTTTCTCTTTAAAATGGAAGCTTCCAAAAATAAATATTGTGCTTCCCCTCTAAGCCGTGCAAGAAACATCATGTATCCCCACCTCTTCTATAACTATCTTCCTATATCCATCACTTTTGCCACCTTGGTCTCCCTTCCGAATCCAATTTGGACATCATGATCATTAGCCCTATTATTTCTCTCTTAGGTATCCCTTGTCTTCTCTAGTGGCTCGTAACCCTCTGACACCTCAGAGAACTCTCCTAAGGTATTTGAACCTCTTTTGGACCCAACATCTACTTCCTCTCCACCTCTTGTTGATGCTTCTCTGGCTTCTCCTCTCATCTCCACTGACATTGTAATGGCTACAACCATCTCAACTCACCTGATCATGGAAGCATGTGCGACTTCCCTCCCTCCTTTTTGCATGGAAGTTAGCATGGACTTAGAAATTCTAGATGTGTTGTGGGATCTCTCCTTGGTTTACCATGATTATCCTCTGTCATAGAAAATGGGCTCCCCCATTGCAGCTTTGGAACACAAGGAGCATTTAGAGAATATCTCTCCTGATCCGCACAAGGCCATCAAATATTATGTTTCACTCAGTATCTACTATCAAGGAATGGAAAATTCACATGGTCATGACCTAGATGAAAATCAATGAAGAATTCCTAGAACACATTAAGTTAGTGGACATGTTGGTTCAAGGAAGGCCTACTATCGATGCTAAGGATGTAACAACTACTCTCATGAATATCCATAAAATTTAATTTGGATTTTTCCAATTTGGGAAATTTTGGTTTTTTGTTTTTTTTTCATACAAGATTTTTCTCTTCTTGTTTCACTATAATACCTTGGCCATGAGGAATTTTTGTGCAAGTATGCGGGTCATTTGGGAAAACCCCTTTTACTCTAATTCCAAATAGTTTTATGTTTTGGCATATCATATTCATGGTCAAGATCCTAATATGTTAATGAGTTTTCTTACATCCTTAATATCACTATGCTCCAAATTTTATGTCTTGGTATAACCTAATGGCTTCTCAAATGAGAGTATCCTACTTTATTTTGATAAAACTTATCAACCACTAAGCTCAAAAAATTTATGGTGTGGCATAATGTACCGTTGTCTAATATCAAAATATAATTTTCTTACTAGTTAGGTGGTAGTGAAAACTAAACTCGGAATATTATATTGTGGGTTTAGCACCAAAAAGTTATTAATATTTGCCTCTAATTTGCTAGATGTTGTAAAATATCTTAATTATGAATTATTAAACCCTAGTGATGAAATCACCAAATAACATGTTGTGGAAAAACCTAGCGGCATAAGATCAAAATAATATATTGTTTAAGTAGCTAACAACCATTAAGATCAAATTATGTTGATTGATTCTAAATCACAATCACCATTAAGATCCAAATATTATGTTTTGGCATAACCCACCGATAGCCAAGCTAATAATATCTTATTTATTTTGTTTAAACCTAGTGAGTGCTAAGCACCAAATATTATGTTGTGTCATAATCTAACAGGACGCTAAGTTCAAAATATCACTCAGTAACATGTTAAATGATAGAACCACTATGCTCGAAATAATATATTATGGAAGTACCTAGTCTGCGCTTAGTTCAAAATATGTTAATTTAATTTTTATAATCCTATCAATCGTAACCTCCATATATTATGTTGTTGTGTAAACTAGCGTCAGCTAAGTTATAAATATCTTCTTGTAATTTGTTAACTACTATAAAATATCATAACTATGAATTATTGAACCCTAGTGAGTTCAATCTCCAAATAATATGTTGTGGCAAAGGCTACCGACTACTAAGCTCAAAGTATCTGAAAACCACCAGTAGTATCCAATTATTATGTGGTAGCATAACCTAGCAGCACTAAGCTCGAAATATCTTAATTCCAAATCTTAAATGCATACAAAGAATTAAACTAATTTATACTCATCTTGATTGCTATAAAGATCTCCAAAGTCATTTTCTTTCTTTTGTTTGTTAAATACTATTGTTTTTTTAGCTCAAAATATTTATATTATTAAGTTCTTACTTTCTTTTATTGAAACCTAGAGATCACTAATATCTTAATTTAATTTATCAAATCCTAACCACTAATAGGCTATAAAGATTGTGTGGTGGCATAAACTAGTAGACAATATGCTCAAAATATCTTAATTTCAAATCTTAAAATCATACAATAAAGTCAAATAATTTATACAGATCTTGATTGTTATACATTTCTCCAAAGTTAACGTGGTTGATTAACTTAGAGGTCGATAAGCTCAAAATAACCTACTTTAATTTGTCAAAATGTAGCAAATTATAAGATTTTAATAAAAATGGTTAGATTATTCTGAGGGGTAACCTTTTTTGGTGGCAAAAAGAGGATATGGCATCTACAGAATTAATGGTCATTTATGACATCAATTAAGGGTTATAAGCACATGACATGTAATATGGCGTTGGGAATTTAATATTTTTAATGGGAAGCATGATATTTATGATAAGGATATCTAATCGATGATCTTTGGTATTGTCATGCCACACTTACCCCCTTTCATGTGTTGTGCGCTGATGGCTTTATATCTCCGAGTCGATGGACATTTCACTACCCCTTTCCTCTTTTCATCTTTGGTCATTATGACTCCCGTCTCTCTGCGATGGTGATAGGGGTGTTGGTTGTTTCTTCGGTAATATGGAGTGTGGTCCTAACAAGAAGAGGCAAAGAGCTATAATAGGCAAGGACGTTGTGGAATCATTTACTTATTAGATGGACGGGAAAATTTGAAACACATCTATGTGGAATTGGCTTGAGAAGGTAAGGTTGGTCATGGAGATATCCAATAAGAATATGATGGTAATATTTGTGAGAGAATGTGCAAGCTAATGCTTGATCTGAACTAGTCCAAGGGGTAGAGGAATGTTTTTACATGGCACAAGGATTAAGCACGGAAAATATATTGTCCAACTCTTCGGGCTAGTTTATTTTACATAAAGAGAATGATAATTTGGAAGAGCATCTAGTCAGCCTTCAGTATCATGTCCATGCCTTGACGAGGGGATGCAAGTGATTTTGCATGGTCTGGAGGTAGTTACGGAAAATCATGGTATAGAACTCCCTTATTTTGCGAAAGTGAAAATGTTGAAATGTTGTGTCAATTCATCCTCCTCCTTTGATCAGAGTAAAGGGGATGCAAATGTTGAGATCATCAACAAGGTGGAGCCGAGAGGCCAAATGACCTAATCATTCCTAGAAGCATTTGTCTTTGGTTTTTGATTAAGGTTTGGAATGGCTATATGTATAGCAAAGTTTATCGATATAGGAAGTATTTGTGGGTGAAGTTAAGTTGATTATAGATCTTCCCCATATTTTGGCATATATTTAGTAAGATAAGTTTCTTGTAATCATCATGGGAGTCCACTGCTAGAACACTTATCGTGGAATGGTTCCTCATGTACTTTTTTGAAGACTTATCATCAAAATATCCTAGTTTAATATCTTAAAATCATAGAATGAATTCAACTAATTTATATATATCTTCTTTACGATACATATAATTTTTTTGATACATATGCTTGCGAATTGAATACCTAAATACTATATTGTGTGCATAACCTAGCAGCTACTAAGCTCTTAATATCTCAATTTAGTTTCTAAATCATAACTACTGCTAGGTTCCAATGATTATGTGGTAGCATAATCTAGTGGGCAATAAGCTCGAAATATCTTAATTTAAAATAACATATCATGTTTGTGATACATAACCTAGCAAATTGAATACCTAAATAATATGTTGTGGCATAACCTAGTGGTCGCTAAGCTCTTAATACCAGTATTCACTAAGATCATATTATTATGTTTTGGCATAACCTACCCACCGCTATGCTTATAATATCTTACTTTCTTTTATTGAAACCTAGAGATTTCTAAGATCCAAATATTATGTTGTGTCATAAGCTAGTGAATGCTAAGCTCAAAATATAATTGGGTAACTAGATAGATTATAACACCCACTAAGCTCGAAATATAATTGGGTAACTGGATAGATTATAATGCCCACTAAGCTTAAATATTATAGTGTGGAAGTACCTAGCACCCTCTTATTAGAAAATATTTTAATTTAATTTATTTAATCCAACACACCGTAAGGTATTAATGCTATAAAACATGGTTGTTCTTAACTTCATAAACAAATTGATCATAAAAAAAGTGATCGCCTAAAAATAACCAAGCGTAAGGAGAGAAAATAAAATGATCGTTGACCAAAAAAGTGTGTTGCCTATATCAAAATCCACCTATCCTTGAGGCCGTAAAGGTAAACGAAGACTTCATCCAAATAATAATTATAGCCTATCGGTCACTAGAGTAGCCAACATTTTTCATTTAGATCGTATTCAAAATGTAGTTTATATAAATGGTTAACATATAAATCTAGAATTTATACAATAGTATACATATAGACTTCGACTCATTGTGCCCTAATGGCCGCTAAGTTATACTTAAAGGTAAATATGTCATGTTCATAATCAAGTTGTGTACATTTAGAATCATGTTTTCCATGACTTACACAGCTATACATCTAGAGTTTTATATTTCCTATAATATTTTGGTAGAATATTTTTACATTTAAGACAAGAAAAGAAATTTGACTAGTGACCTAGAAGTTATACTACAAGTTTTTAAATACAACGTGATCTACTCATTGCACCCTAGCAGCCACTAAGCTATTCCTAAAGGTAAATATATCATGTTCAAAATGAATTTGTTTTATAAATCTAAATTGTTAATCTTTGTGAATATAACAGCTGAAAAAGAACAAAAGTGATCACTAGGACCAAAAAATGTTGTGTTGCCTATATAACAACAACTGATCTGCGAGGTGCCAAGGAAAATGAATGATTTTTCCAAATTAGAATTATATCCTAGCAAATGCTAGGGTAGACAAATTTTCCTATGGTAGATTTTATTTATAGAAAAAGAAATCATATTGAAAAGATACAAATGATAACAAATAAATCGGAACTTATATAATGGATTTATAAATATACGTGTAGAATTATGTATGTAATTTGAAATAGAATTGGGGTTTTGTCAATATGTTGTCAAAACAACCAATTATATCATGGTAGCCTCAAAGATATGTTAATTTTTGGCATAGATTAGTGGGCTCAAATGGAAGAATATATTAATTATAAAATGCATATTGATTAAAATTAGATTTAATAATGTTATTGCATATATAATGTGTTTAAATTCCAATGTACATACCATAATGTTGCCCCCTCAAAAATTTCCTTCATTCTTCTAGGTCTAGACCTAAATTTTGGAGTTAGTACCCTTTGAAAATGGTCAAATCTGAGTATTTTGATTTTTGGTACTTTCCAAGGGCCCAAAGATGTTTGGAACCTACTTCATCAGATGGGAAATTTCTTCCCCTTTCCAAAAAGGTAAAGAATTCATTCTAACTCGTTGTATTTTATAAGATATGGCTTGGCGGACCTAAGTTGCATTTTTTGCCCAAGGCGACCGGCGAGGCTGAGGAGATTTCTTTGTCACTTTGTCTTTTCAAAAAATTTGCAATTGGCGATGGTGGACCCACGAGCCCGAGTGGAGTGGAGAAAATAATAAGGTTTGATCCCCACAACCAATCTTGCTGCCACATGTCCTTCTAATGTTGAAAAGTCAAAGAGGGAGTGTGGGTCGGTAGAGGATTTTAAAACTTTAAGTCTTTTTGGCTTAAAATTTACAAGAGATGAATCAAGTCGCACCCCCATAGTGAATCAAGAGGTACCATGTGTCCCTATTGACCGGTCAAAGTGGGCGATGGGCTTTCGGTGAGTTTTCAAGTTTTTAGCCTTCATGGCTAAAAGTAAAAAGTTATACATGACACCCACAATGAATCAAGTGTTTCCAACGTGTTCACACGAGAATGTGGGTTAGCGAGAACTTTATGATTTTGAGCCATTTTCACCAAAGGGATAAAATTCTCTAAATCGGCCCATGATCCCATTGCCAATGAAACAATGTCATGTGTTCATGCGGGCCGGCAGAGATTTTGTAACTTTGAGCTATTTTTGCCCAAGGTTCAAAATGCTCCAAATTGAGCCGTGATCTCGCATCCAATCAAGAGATGCCAAATGTTCATGTGGATGCAGGTCGGCGGACGTTTCTGTGATTTTGAGCCTTTTCCAACAAAATTTCAAAATGTTCTAATTTGAGCCGTGACCCCATATCAAATCAAATGGTGCCACATGTCCTCTTTGAAAAGTCAAATCGGGCTGGAGGAAATTGTTCCGAATTGCCAAATTTGGAAAAAGTTATAAAATGAAAAGGTGCTCTCCATGACCACTCCAATCACCTTCTTCACGTGGATGGCTCAAGTTTAAAGTTATGAAAATGAATCTAATGGTCCATATTCAAACCCGTGAAGTTTGTAATGGCTATAATTATGAATTCTCTGGCATTTCCCGTAAAAAGTCATTTCTCTGTAAATCAAGAACTAGAAATGGCCCGAATGATTAGATTTAATTAAAACCATTTCTTGGATGCTTTGGGAGTTGTAACCACCCTTGTGGGCTATTTCATGTCCTCTGGAAGTCATTGTATGGGTTGGCAATTGAATTTGGAGACTATAAATGTGTTTTGTGAATAGAGGACAAAAACGATAGTCAATCTTCTTCTATTCTTCCTTTTCTACAATTTTCTTCTATTTTCACTCATTGTACAAGTTTCTACTCTAGTTTCAATAAAAAAGAAGGATTTTTAAGTCTCTTTGATGTAATAATGAATTGGTACTTTATGACCAAGGGTTTCTTTTCGGTCCTGTAGATAGGGTTTTGTAAATTTGTTCTTCCTCTTATATCTAATGCATGTTATGAACCTTTTGATCAATGTATGCAGGCCTCTAATGTCTTACATTCATATTTATCTTCTTTTCTTCATTCTCACTCCCCTCTCCCACTCTCAGACCAATTTCTACCCTAGCAAGAAATTGCAGGCTTTACCATAGGGTCAGTGGAGTGCCCTATGGATCTCTAGTTGAAAAACCACCATTGAATCCACTTGTTTTACATGCATAATATGGTATCTGCACCATTCAAAGTAGAGGAACTTAGATTCCCATAGTGTTGGTGAGGAAAACCCTAAATTTGTCCTCAAGACAAATTTCCAAGCCAACATTTTTGACGCCCACCGTGGGGTAGAGTTTGCAGCATCTGCACCCTTAGAAATGACCACAAGGTCATAATATACCATTAGAGTTTGTTGAAAATTTGAATTTTCTTGTGATCCACATGGATACAAGTTATGCATATTCTTGCAAACCCTCCTGTTGAGAGACCTACCTTGTTCTTTCATATTCAAGAAGATATCATTTCTAGCTAAGGGAAGCTATTTGGCACAATAGGTAGAGTGTAAACCATTACTCTATTGCCTCAAGAATCTTGGATCAAGAAGAAGAATTTGTTGTTGAGTTGGAGGAGCAAAGACACATCTTGGCACATTAGAGACTACAATAAGCCTTCAAGATGGATGATAGAAGGTATACCCAGAAGTTAAGGCAAGAAGGAGTGTTTGATCCTACTTTTGAAGAATTTGAGAGGGAAAAAAGAAGGTAAGATTTCAATTTGATATAGAAGAAGTGATCAGGGATCAACTTGAGGAGATTAAAAGACTCCAAATAGAGGCAAAATAAAGAGAGGAAGCCCTTAGCTACTCAAGAATCCAGAATGGGTGATAGAATGGGTGATAATGAACATGAAGCACGTAGACCAATTGTGCCATGGGGAAGAAACACTGGTCCACTTGCTCTCCAACAACCACTCCATGATCTTCCAAGAGGTTCAAGAAATAATTTTCCCAAGTTTAAAGGTGATGGTTCTCAACTCCCTAAAGAACATGTAGTAGCATTCATCACTGCTTGTGGTGTAATGGGGGTTGAAGATGAAGATGTATTAGTTAGAATCTTTGTGGAATCACTTTAGGAGAAAGTTGTTGAATGGTTTTACATGCTTCCCCCAAGATCTATCACTAGCTGATGACATAAGGAGTGCATTTGAAAGTATATTCAAGAGAACTAAAAAATTTTAAGACCTGCTAGTCCAATTAGTGCAAATGAAGAAGGAAGTCTCTGAGTCCATGAGAGATTTTGTAGCAAGGTTTGAGAGAGTAACAAGAAGAATCCCTGAAGATGTAGTTCCTCCTGAAAATAACTTGAAGAGATTCTTCATCAGTTCCTTGCCATCATAATTTGGTTTCTTCCTTAGAAGAGCCCAACCAAGAACATTGAGGGATGCTAAGGACTTTGCAATTGAGACTGATGATGACCTAATTCTGTCTAGAAAGGTGAAAGGCCCAAATGGAAAGAAAAAGGTAAGAGTTCTAGTTTAGTCACAATAGATCTAATGTTCTAAAAAATGGAAAATGACTTGTTTCCTTGAAGAAGTAGCTATCACAAATCACCATGATAAATGCTCCAAGAAGACCTAATTTCCCTTATAGGGAAAGAATTGTACCACCTCCTCGCCAAATTTCTCTAGAAGCACCACCAATCAATGTTGTCTGTGAAGCCACTAGAGAATCAAGAGAGGAATCTAAATCTGATGAACCTAAGGGAGAAAATGCAGAAGAGTATGAAATCTACCTTTATTCGGAAGAATTTTATATGCATAATGGACTGTTTGAATTTGTTGTTGATGATGAAGAAGATGATGAGGAATCCCCAATTTTCTCATGTGTTGTTTTCACCATAGCACAGTCCAAGAAAAACACTCCATCTTCAGTGGTTGGAAAGGAGAAGAATACCAAATACTATTCTACTTTCGAGGTCACACAAAAGAGGATCATCAATAAAGGTTCTCCATTACCACCTTCCATGGATTCTGCCAAAGAAAAACCAGACTTGGTTGTTTCCAAAGGCCATGCTACCAAACCAAGTAAGTATTTTGTTCCTTCTTCTAGTTCTCAAGTTGTTAAGAACATTTCCCCCTCCATTGGAATCTCTGCAAAGATACCTAAAGTTCATCCAAAGGTTACATCTTCACTTTCTAAAAATCTGACTACATCACCTTTGGGAGAAATCCTACCATCCAAAACATTCAAGGTTCCTTCAAATCCCTTGTCATGTAAACCCTCCTCTACTTCAAGGAACTTCCTCCTCATCCAACATTGTCCCATTTGACTTTGTGGAGCATGTAAGAAAAACCAAAGTCCAACTTTTAGAGTTAGAATACCTACAAACACACCCTGCTTAATTTGACAGATTCATCAATGCAGTCCAGGGTAGTAGCCCTATGTCTTCAAGTCATATTTCTAAAGGAATTCTTCCAACACCATCCACACCTCCATTTCAAAACATGTTAGCTCTCAATGCTTCCAAGACAACTAGGGTTGAGCCTTTTTACTTGTCCCTCCTCATAAATGGATTTGAGTTGAACAATTGTATCATTGATTCTAGAGCCTCTGATAATGTAATGCCCCTCAAAGTTGTAAATTCCCTTGGCCTAACCTTGACTAGAGTGAATGGAGCCTAATATTCAATGGAATATAAACAAGTGCCAATGATTGGAAGGATAAAAGATGCACAAGTAGCTCTGGCTGACTTCCCTGACAAGAAGGTGCTCTTAACTATCTTAGTGGCAGACATCCCAACATCTTTTTGCATGTTGTTGAGAAGAAGTTTTTGTAGAGACCTAGGTGGAGAGATAAAAATGGATTGGTCATCTGAAACTATCCCATTCAAAGGTGAAATGAAGAGGTTGTTTCCTGTAAGAAAGATGAAATTCACAGTGAAGAAGTCTGATGATCCAAGAGCCAACATTCTCCTTCAATATTCTGAGTTAGGAAACTACTTTCTCACATCAAAAAAGGATGAAAACTTTCCACTTCTCATGGAGGAAGAAGGAAATCAAATTTGGAAAATGGAGTTTGATGGAAGTCATTCCAGGGCAGGCTCAAGAGCTGGTGTTGTTCTGTATTCTCCTTCTAAAGAAATGCATCCTTTTGCATATAAATTGTAGTTTGATAACACAAATAATATAGCACAATATGAAGCTCTCCTTTTGGGCATGAGTGTTGCAGAAGGCATGGGAATCAAGAAGTTGAGATGTCTTGGTGATGTAGAGGTGATAGTGAAGCAAATTCACCAACAATATCAAGTGAAGAACCCAAGGCTCAAGCACTATAGAAATAGGGTTTGGGATTACATTGAATCCTTTGATGCATTCTCTATTGAAGCCATTCCAAGGCAACAAAATGAAAGGGCTGATTCTCTTGCAGTGTCAGCTTCTTTATTAACACCTCATCCTTATTTTGGAAAAGATAAAGTGACCATTGAGATGGTATTCAAACCTAGTGTTCCTGATAATGCATATCATTGGATAGTCTTCAATGATGACAATCAAATTTTTACCTTCTTAGAGAAAAGAGACAATTTCAATAATCTCTTCTTTGAAGGAAGTATCAATCCACATAGAGAGGTTGTTGCTGAAGAGGAAATTTATAGAATGAGCCACGCAGGATAAGGATGAAGAAAGAGTTGATGATGAAGGCATGATTAGACTGAAAGGCAACAAGATTCCCAAAGGCTTTAGTCTCTTTGAAGGATCTATTTGAAAAACATGATAGATTCATTCAAGAGAAAGAAAAGTTATCTTCTCGTGTCCATCTGATTTTGACAAAGAAAACATTGGTACTTTAGAAGATCCAAGAATGGTCAACATTGGAAAATGTTGTTCACCTGAAGAGAAGAGAAGGTTTGTTGCTCTGCTCAAGAAATATTCTGATGTTTTGGCTTACTCCTATGAAGAACTCAAATCTTTCCAACCAAAGGAAATGCACCATTCCATTCCTTTGAAGCAAGGTGTTAAGCCCTTCAGGTAGAAGCAAAGGCCCTATAACCCAAAGATTGTTGACATCATCAAGGAAGAAGTGACCAAGATGTTGAATGCCAAATCATTTTTCCCATTCATCACTCAACATGGGTGGCTAACATTGTGCTAGTGAGGAAGAAGAATGGTGAGATAAGGATATGTGTTGATTTTCAAAATTTGAATCAAGCCTCACTCAAGGACAACTACCCTCTTCCCATCATGAATAACATTTTGCAAGTAGTCACTGGATCTGAGATGCTCTCTTTGCTTGATGGATTTTTTGGATACAACCAAATCAGAGTGGTAGAGGAATATTGTAGCAAACTACCTTCACAACTCCTTGGGGCACTTTTTCCTATAGCAGAATGCATTTTGGCCTAATCAATGTAGGAGCCACATTCCAAAGAGAAATGGACTTGGATTTTAAATATTTGAAGCATTGCATTGTCATATACCTTGATGACCTCACTGTATTCTCAAGGAAAATGGAAGAACATCTCTATCATTTGGAACAAGTTCTTGTAAGGTGTAGGAAACATGGCATTTCACTTGAACCCTAAGAAATGCATCTTTGGAGTCACATAAGGCAAGTTTTTGGGGTACATTGTGAACAAACATGGAGCACACATTGACCCTGAGAGGGTGAGAGCCATTCAAGAACTATCTCTTCCCACCAGCAAGAAAGGAGTGCACTCATTCTTTGGGAAGGTAAACTTTCTTCACCACTTTGTCCCTAAGTTTTCTGAACTGACAAAGCACATCACCTCTATGATGAAGCCTCAAAAAGTTTCAAATGGAGCCATGAAGGGAAAAATGCATTTGAAGAGATCAAGAGAGCTATTGTTAAAGCTCCAACCCTTGTATCCCTAGATTTCAACAAAGAGTTCATCATGTACTGCTATGCCTTAGAACACACTCTTTCTGTTGTCCTTGCCCAAAAGAATGATGAAGATTTGGAAGCACCTATTACCTTCATGAGCTGCCCTTTAAAGAAACATGAGTTAAGCTACATTCAATTAGAGAAACATGCATATGTAGTGGTTAAGGATGTGAAGAACTTTAGGTTCTACATTCTCAATTCTCATACTGTGGTGATGGTCCCTGAAGTGCAATCGAGTCCATCTTGACCGAACAAGACCTTGGGGCCAAAAGGGGAAATTGGGTTGCAAAGACTCAAGAGTATGATCTGGAGATTAGCCCTCTAATCTGGTAAGAGAAAATGGTTTGTGCAAGTTGATTTCTGAAGATGAAACTCTCAAATCGTTCAACATGAGAGAAAGATGACACTTGTTCAACCTACTCAAAAAATTGTCCACAAGTTCTCTTTGTAACCACTACTGATGAGTGGTATGCATATATTTCTTTTCTGCTCACTTATGGAGAATGCCCACCTCATCTTGACTACAAGAAAATAAGAACTCTCAAGTTGAAGGCAACTAAGTATGTAATATGGAATCATGCACTTTACAAGAAGGGGATGGATGGTTGTTTCCTTAGATGTGCTCATAAAGAGCAACAAGGAAAGTTGCTTAAGGCCTATCATGACCAAGCATGTGGTGGACACTTCTCAACAATGGTCACTACCCACAAGATTCTCATAGGTAGATATTATTGGCCTTCTATATTTTTGATACTCAGTTAGGTTTCCAAATGCAAAGCATGCCAACAATTTGTTGGAAAACCACAGTTAGTTGCATTTCCTCTCAGGCATGTGATCATTGAAGAACCATTTCAACAATGGGGGTTGGACTTCATTGGTGTGTTGAATCCTCATTCAAGTGTAGGGCATACTTATGTGCTCACTGCCATAGAATACTTCACCAAATGGGTAGAATCCATTCCAACCAAACAAGCTAGCTCTGAAGTGGTATGTAGCTTAATCAAGGAATACATCATTGTCCATTTTGGAGTGCCTCAGAAGATTGTTGTAGAAAATGCTACTTATTTATCTTCAAAGGAGCTGACAAAGTTCTATTATGTTTTGGAATCTCTCTATCCCATTCTTCTGATTACTATCCACAAGGAAATGGTCAAGCTGAGTCAAGCAATAAGAACATTGTAACCATTGTTAGGAAGCTTGTTGATGAGAACCAAAGGAATTAGCACAAGAGATTGTATGATGCTTTGTGGGTTGATAGGATCACTCCCAAGAAGGCCATAGGTACATCACCTTTTCAGTTGTTGTATGGAGTTAAAGCAGAGATCCCCATCATAATTGAAATTCCATCTCTCAAATTGCTTCAATATGTGGAGGATGGCCAATAAAAGGACTCTATTGACAATTGAAAAGTTGGAGGAAAGCAGATCTCAGGTGGTGGACAAAATCAAAGAACATCAATTGAAAGTAAAGAAACTCTTTGACAAAAGAACTAAGGCAAGAGAGTTCAGATTTGGAGACTTTGTTCTACTTTGGGACAAGAGAAGAGAACCAAAGGGTAGTCATGGAAAATTTGATTCTTTGTGGCTAGGTCCTTTTCAAATTCATGGAACTTGTGGTGAGAATTTTTTCTCTTATCCTACTTGGATGGAACTCCATTAGGATTGCCTAGAAGTGGGAAATATTTGAAGCTATATCATCAGTGAAAGTGAGTTGTCCCTCACCTTGTACCATAGTTTTTTTTCCCTTTTCTATTGTGTGTTTTGGCTTTCCCCTTTCTATTTTGGTGTGTTTTTGGTTTGTGTCCTCTTCTTCCTTCTCTCCTTCTTCAGAACTTGTACATGACTCTGTAAGGCCCAATGGATAAGGCACTGGTCAACGTTTATGTTTTTAAACTTGTGATTCTGGATCCTCATGCCATGTTTTCTCCCTGTTCAAGCCATATCATGTCCCCAAGATAGAGCCAGTTGTTGCCCCCTCAAAATTTCCTTCATTCTTCCAGGTCTAAACCTAAATTTTTGAGTTAGTACCCTTTGAAAATGGTCAAATCTAAGTATTTTTATTTTTGGTACTTTCCAAGGGCCCAAAGATGTTTAGAACCTGCTTCATCGATGGAAAATTTCTTCCCCTTTCCAAAAAGGTAAAGAAGTCATTCTAACTCATTGTATTTTGTAAGATATGGCTCGGTGGACCTAAGTTGCATTTTTTCCCAAGGTGGACCAGTGGGGCTGAGGAGATTTCTTTATCACTTTGTCTTTTTGGCAAAATTTTCAATTGGTGATGGTGGACCCATGAGCCCGAGTGGAGTGGAGAAAATAATAAGGTTTGATCCCCGCAACCAACCGGATGTTGACACGTGTCCGTTCTAATGTTGAAAAGTTAAAGCGGGAGCATGGGTCGATGGAGGATTTTAAAACTTTAAGTCTTTTTGGCTTAAAAGTTACAAGATATGAATCAATTTGCACTCTCACAATGAATCAAGAGGTGCCACATGTCCCTGTTGACCGGTCAAAGAGGGCGATGGGCTTCGAGCAAGTTTTCAAGTTTTTAGCCTTCGGGGATAAAAGTAAAAATTTATACATGACCCCCACAACTTATCAAGTGTTGCCACATGTTCACACGGGAATGCGGGTTAGCGGAGAACTTTATGATTTTGAGCCATTTTCACCAAAGGGATAAAATGCTCTAAATGATCCCATCGCCAATGAAATAAGCAGTGCCACGTGTTCATGCGGACCGGTGGAGGTTTTTGTAACATTAAGCTATTTTTTCCCAAAGGTTCAAAATGCTCCAAATTGAGTCATGATCTCGCAGCCAATCAAGAGATGCCATGTGTTCATGTGGGATGTGGGCCAGCAGAGGTTTTTGTGATTTTGAGCCTTTTTCCAATAAAGGTTAAAAATGTTCTAATTTGAGCCACGACCCCATATCAAATCAAATGGTGCCACATGTCCTCTTTGAAAAGTCAAATCGGGCATGGAGGAGAAATTGTTCCAAATTTCCAAATTTAGAAAAAGTTATAAAATGAAAAGGTTCTCTTCATGATTGCTCCAATCACCTTCTTCCACATGGATGGCTCAAGTTTAAAGTTACGAAAATGAATCTAACGGTTCATATTCAAACCCGTGAAGTTTGTAATAGTTATAATTATGAAATCTCTTACATTTCCCGCTAAAAGTCGTTTCTCTTGCATAAATCAAAACCAAAATGGCCCGAATGATTAGATTCAATTGAAACCATTTCTTGGATGCTTTGGGAATTTGTAACCACCCCTTGTGGGCTATTTCATGTCCTCTGGAAGTCATTGTATGGGTTGGCAATTGAATTTGGAATACTATAAATGCATTTTGCAAACAGAGGACAAAAATGATAGTCAATCTTCTTCTATTCTTCCTTTTAACAATTTTCTTCTTTTTCCACTCATTGTACAAGTTTCTGCTCTGGTTTCAATAAGAAAATAAGGATTTTTAAGTCTCTTTGATGTAATAATGAATTGGTACTTTGTGACCAAGGGTTTCTTTTCGGTCCTGTAGCTAGGGTTTTGTAAATTTGTTCTTCCTCTGATATCTAATGCATGTTATGAACCTTCTGATCAATGTATGTGGGCCTCTGATGTCCTACCTTCATTATTGATCTTCTTGTCTTCATTCTCACTTCCCTTTCCCACTCTCAAACCAATTTCTTCCTAGCAAGAAATTGTAGGCTTTTCCATAGGGTCAGTGGAGTGCCCCTATGGATCTCTGGTTGAAAAACCACCATTGAATCCACCTGTTTTACATGCATAATATGGCAGCTGCACCATTCAAAGTAGAGGGACTTAGATTCCCATAGTGTTGGTGAGGAAAACCCTAAATTTTCCTCAAGACAAATTTCCAAGCCAACACATGAAAATGATGGAGACATTACATATGGTTAACTATACATTGAAACACGTATATAGTTTTAAATAATTATCATACAATTGAATTCTTAATATAGTTTTATAGTTTTGAATTAATTTTTTAACGTCATATATTTTCCTAAAATATCTAAGCGGAAACCATGTAAAAAATGTAATATGCATTAATTAATGAGGTTTGTTTGCATCATCTTGATGAACAAAATTAAACTATTTTGGGTTATCCCAACCAAAATAAAATTAAAAATAAGGTGAGTGTGTTAGAAGCTATCATTATCCTAAAAAACAAATTGCATGGACGACAACTAAAAATCAAAATGAAAATATCCAAAGATAGACATAGAATGGCGAAATGGGAAAGCTTTAAACAAATATAAATACTAGAGGAGAAAAGTGTAAATTTCTTTCGTTAACGCACAAAAAAAAGTGATTTTTCATGAAGAACAAGGAAGTTTGGCACAAAGATCAAAAGAAAAGGCTTGACTATGGAGCATGATTTAGTAGGACAAAGTAGGGCTTGTGTGGATCATGATTGGACTATCATGTGAAACACAGGGACCAGTTGACTATAGAGCAACTAATAGATCCCGCAATAAAAAAGGTACACCTTTACTATAAATACCTAGTTTAGTAATATCTAAAATGATTTCATTTTCTATGATGTCTGTGAAACCTCCATTTGCTATCTCATTCAAATAATCATCACGATGCATTTCTCAACCTCTTTTTTTGGGTAAGTGCAGCAAGTTGGGGGACAAATCAGTGGACATCAAATCCTGAATTTTACATAAAAAACAACAAAACATCAAATTTAGTCTTCTGCGTACTTGAACCATGCCGAAAAGTCAAAAATATGTCATAAAAATGGTACCATCACGTAGGGGAGACTGTTATATATTTGTATAAATATTGATTTTAAAGTGAATATAATATGATAAATATCATTTTATAATTTTTTACTAATAGTAGGTCTTTAAGACACTTTTTCCCGTGAATGTTCATGTCTATGTTTAAGATTGCAAATTTTGTTTCACTTGTCAGAATGTGATAAAACTTATACCATCCCAACCATGGTGAAATTATATACACGTTCAAAAAAAAATATTTGATTTCAATATTTTTTAATGAAGTTATGGTGGGAAAATGGAAAGTGCTCAATTTTCTTTATGTTTTTAGACCACTTTCACAAAAAAATCATAAAAATTAAAATATTGCTCAAAAAAATCTAAAATAAAATCTATCCCAAGATAGATAGTGGCATATAACTTTTTTTTTTTCATTAATGGTAAAATAAGGGTTAAGGGACCCTACCCCAATACATATGGAGAAAAAGATATTGCATTAAAATGGAACCAAGAGATCCACCTCTTCCAAATGGTACAACAACAAACAAAAAACAACAAAACCACAAAAACTTAGCTAAGAGATCCCTTCCCATGAAATCTTAAATTCCTTTTAAAGGTGACATTTACAATTTTCCCTTTCTTCTTTTGACCCACTTTAGTCCAGCCCTTTTCGATATTCAGATCTTCATTTTAGTTTCTATGATCTATGGAATTTCAAATCCTATTTCTCCACATGAAGTTTAGTCTCTATTGAAACAAATGTAGAGGAGTTTCCATCAAGTGAAGTAGAAGAATGATGAGGAACCGGCTCCTCATTCTTAGAGGTTGAATCATCCTCACTCTTTGAATCCACCTCTGAATCACTATCCAATGGTCCTTTAACAACCAATTGACAAGGGTCAGAATTCTTCCACCATGAATTTCTACTCTTGACAGGTTTCCTCACAACCTGACAATCTGAAGCTAAGTGGCCGAGAGAGAAACAAGTTATACATATGAAGGGAAACCCTTCATAGTCTAAATTCTGAATCCAAACCCTGTCCTCCACTTTGAGCTCAATTGATGTAGGGAAAACAACAGAAATATTCAAGTCCACCAATATACGGGCATAGAAGGTGTAGTCATAGGCCAAAGTCTGAGGATCTATAGCCATAATTTTACCTAGAGCATTTCCAATTGACAGCAAACAATTCTCACTCTAAAAATGGAGAGAGTAAATTTGGTAAACAAACCCAAATAGGCTTAACATAGAAAGTTTCAGTCATAGGGTTAAAGAGAGGGAACCAAGGTTTCATTAGCAAAAATGGGATTGGAAATCCCAAACTTTACCAAAAATCTCATCCTTATCAAGAATTTTATCAAAAACAATAATGAAGAAACCCCTGGATTGAGGGTAAATGTCTAATTTACCTAACATTAGAGGCCTCCAATGAGTTGAGATCCACTCATGTAATGTCGGGAGCCCAGGGCATAAATTGTTAAATCTGCATATCAATCCATTTTTCTTGAAATAAGTCTCAAATTTCAGAACCTCTACACCAAAGCATACAACAGGAGGTTTCTTTGCAAAATCCATAGGATTAGAAGGGATTAGGGAAGCAGATCTTGTAATAGCAGCAAAGCTCTATTTTTTCCTCTTTAAGACAAGATCAATTTCATTGTTTTCCTCCGGATGCACCCCAAAACTGCCATCTCGAACACCATTATGAGATCGGCCTATGGATAGACCCTTGCCAGGATCTACCACTCCACCATGACTTGAGCCGACGGCTCCTTCCTATCCAACATCGATTTCCATGAGAGGGGAAAATGAGGATGCATTCTTGTCAATAGTGGTAACTAAAACATGGTTAAAAGCTTTAGCGACACCCACAAAACCTTTTTTTCTGATCCAGGGAGACCCCCCTGATCAACTAGTCCAAACTAAAAATCATCCACCGCCTCCACCGCTTCCATTTGCACAGGGTTTAGGGCATGGGAGAGTTGTCGAGAGCGCTCCATGATTTTTTTTTAGTGGCATCTAACTTTTCACCAAAGGAAAAATATATATATCAAGATTTGGTCATCCAGAATTACGGCAAATGGACTACAATCTTATAGGTTTTAAAAAAAAAAAAAAACCAAGTCATATAATTTTGAGTGTTTAATATAGCTAAAATTGTCCGTTTTTAAAAAAAAATAGTATTTTAGAAATTAGATTCTAAATGCTACAATTCATATGTATATAAATTTTTTCTAATTTTGAGTGCACGTATTGCTAATAATCCCTACAAGTTGAGATTAATCTATTTTTTGCAATATGACATCCACTTATGACCCCTTTTTTGTCCACCAACTTCCTACACTTACCGTGTTATCCTCCTTCATGTGCATCCTCTTTTTTCATCCTCTTTGTACTTATTTTTTGTACCTTTCTCTATGAACACGATTATAATCGCATGCAAAAAAACTTGCATTTGAACACTCAGCCCCGATAATCAACGGTCTATGCGTATTTTTTTATTTTGAAGACACATTTTTCATATTGATCGAAAAAATCAAACCCTACTCAATATTTCTCCAGGTATTTAATAATTTTTTAGCACATTTCACGAAATAAAATTCAAAAAGAGAAAAAGAGCGGGATACAAAAATTTAAAATTTTCACTTTCCCCCTCTAAAAGCAAAAGGGTGGGCTATTAAAATTTCAAATATCCGAAAATGAGGGAATTCATATTTCCCTATTTTTATTTTCCCATGGTTTAAAAATTAAAAACTAAACATTTTTCATTTTCTATAGCCTATAATAATATAAACATAATAAAAATATATTATACAATATACAAATAAATCAATCATAACAAATAAATATATTAAAATAAAAAACAGAAGAAATATATCCTAAACATAGTTTTGAAGATTATTAGAATAATACACACACACTTACATTCCATTCTTTATCAAAATCGATTTCTACATTGTTAGCTATAGTGGGAGCTAATATAAATTAATTATCCAATTAGAATGTGCCACATGGCAAGTTCAAACAAGCTATTAGGGATACATAATAAGGCTAGTGATCTAAGACTATACGGTTAGAGTTACTGTATGATATTTTCAAAATAAGAAATGTATGAGCCTAGGGTCTGATATGCCATTTTTGTCAATAAATAAAGGAGCATAATGGGTGCTAAGAATTTTTATTTATTAAGAAATGATGTGAAATATGTCTTGAAAACCATGTATCTTATGGAAACTACATACTAAGCCTAGTGATGCACAACTTTACAGATAGTGTTTAAAATGAGAAAAGGTAAAGGTAGGAGACTAATGGCCACTAAAGCTAAACTGTGATTTATTATTTTATGTCTACTTTCAAAATAAAAAACTTGAGCCTAGGGTCTGATATGTCATTTCTATTAATAAGTAAAGGATCTTAGCGGTCGCTAAGCATTTTTTTATTGTAAATGAGATAAAATATGAGTTGAAAACTATGTATCTTATGGGAACTACATATTAAGGATAGCGATCCAAAACTATAAAGATAGTGTATATATTGATATGAGGTAAAGGCAAGAGCCTAACACTGACCACTAAGCTATACCATTCAATTCAATAGGTTATGGCATTCCACTCAATACGTACAAAAGCTTAGCAGTCACTAAGCATTTTCTCTAGTAATAACATATGTGAATTATATGATATAAACAATAAGTCTTGTGAGTACTACATAATAGATGAAAACATAGTAGTGACCCAAAGTTATATACGTATGGTATTTATAATGACTGGTAGTAATGGTGGAAGCCTAGTGACTGCTAAACTAGAGCATGATCTTTTATTTTATCGCTGCTTTCAAATTATTAAACTGTTGAACCTAGCGTCCACTATGCACTTACTTTAGATAAGGAAAAAATGCTTAGTGTTCACTAAGCATTTTCTCCCACAAGATCCGATGTGAATTATGTGTTTCTAACAATATACCTTAAAGATAGTGTTTATATTGATAAGAGGTAAAGGCAGGATCCTGGTGACCACTAAGCTATACCAATCAATTCATTAGGTTATGGCATTCCACTCAATACATACAAAAAATTAGCAGTCGTTAAGATTTTCTCTCATAAAAACAAATGTGAATTATATGTTACAAACAATAAGTCTTGTGATTACTACATAATAGATGAAAACATAAGTAGCGACCCAAAGCTATATATGTATGGTATTTATAATGACTGGTAGTAATGGTGGGAGCCTAACAACCTACTAAACTAGAGCATGATCTTTTATTTTATCGTTGTCTTCAAATTATTAAACTATTGAACCTAGCATCCACTATGCCCTTACTTTCAATAAGGAAAAATTGCTTTAGCGTTTGCTAAGCATTTTCTCCCATAAGATCCGATGTGAATTATGTGTTTCAAACAATATACCTTATGGGAAATACGTAAGGTTTGATCCCTCATGTACCTTAATCACTCTAAGAGATAACAACATAGGAAAAAATAGGAAAAAAACATTACATACCATTAATATGTACCTTAATCACTCTAAGAAATAACAACATATATTACTTAAAAAAGAAAACAAAGAGAACAACCCTAAGTCCAAGTACATATAGAGACGTAGGGTTTTCCTAGTCTTCCCTTTTAGTAAGAGGCCACGGAGTTGTAGAGGATTTGTGGAAGAGGAATGGTTCAAGGGTTGAGGAAAAATCTGCCAAAGTTAGGCCCATCTCAGGTTGTGGAGGTGTTTATCCATGTGACAGGAGGAGAAGTTGAAGTGACCTCTTCATTGGCTCTTAAAATTTTCCTTTGGGTATTTCACCAAAAAAATCAAGAAGACATTACAAAGGAGACTACAAGATATTGGAAGGGTTTGAGGGTTACCATGAAGCTCAATGTACAAAATCATCAGGATAAAGTTATAGTTGTTCCCAGCGTAGTTTCCTTGGTGATTAAATCCCTAAAGGAACCTAAACATGACAGGAAAAAGAAAAACATTAAACATACTAGGGAACATCTCGTTTGACTAGCTTATTCAAATTGCAAAGGTCACAAGCCCCGATCCATGGAAAAACATCTTGCGGGAACTGTGAAGGAGATTTTTGGTATGCATGTTTCTGTCGGTGCAATGTCGATGGCAAGGATCCCAAGGATTTACAATCAAAGATCGATGAAGGAGAGGTGGAGATTCTAGAGGATTGATCGGCATGAAAAGTGATTTTTTTTTTGGGTATGTTTTATTGAGTTTTAGTGTATTGGGTATTTGTTTTTTTTAAGGTTTGATCGGGGAAAAATGGCTTAAGGATTTATGGGTCTTTCATTGAATAAAAATGAGCATGCCAAATTTGGTTATAGTGGGTTTCATTGCTTATTTCCGAGCATGTGTGTGAATGGGAGGATTTGGAAGAAATTATTGCTCAGAAGGGAGCCCCAAGGCTCATTAATTTGAGGTGGTGCGGGTTGTTTCCATATCATCTCTGCTTGGTGGCCCATGTTACGATGGTGGTTTCATTCCATAGTTTTCCATGGGATTTTAGGCTCTGTTGTTATTGTTCTTGGATGGAGAGAAGAGGGAGATGGCCTTTCACGGGGAGGTTTTCAAAAGCTCACTTACAGATTATTTTTTGGGCCTATTTTGATTCTCAGGAAGACATTACTCACATTCTGGGGTGGAATATCTATCAGATTCATCTCATTCTCATGTTAACTCTTGAGGTGGCTTCCTAGTTCATGTCGCGGCTTCTGTTAATGAGGCAAAAATATTTAGGAGGTCAGGGTGATAGCGATGCATTTCATCAAACCCATGCACCGAGCTAACTTGGTGGAAGCACTAGAGAAATTTGGTAGAGCTCATCCTTTTCCTAACTTAGTTTGGGAGGGACAAAGCTTTGGAGGAGGCACGACAAGTGATAGTGGAGATGTCAGCTAGGATTTTGGTCTTGATGAAATCCATCAAGAGGTGCATGTTGTCTATGCAAAATGGATCTCTAGAAGGGAAATGTCTTGAGAAATTTTATCCCCTAGGTCTCTTGATGTCGATCTTCATAGAGTCGATGAGCATCACAGGGCTTCATCAGCTTGGTTTTACCTACAACTTCCTCCTTCATGGGTAAGTGCACCAAGTTGGGGGACAATTAAGTGGACATCAAATCCTGAATTTTACATTAAAAACAACAAAACATCAAATTTAGTCTTCCACGGACTTGAACCATGCCAAAAAGTCAAAAATATGTCATAAAAATGGTACCATTGATAGAGGAGATCCTCCAATTAGCTTTGTAGAAATACTGATTTTAAAAAGTGAATGAAAAAGAATAGGATAAATATCATTTTATAATTTTTTACTAATAGTAGGTCTTTAAGACACTTTTTCCCGTGAATGTTTATGTCTAGGTTTAAGACTAAAAATTTTGTTTCACTTATCAGAATGTGATAAAACTTATACCATCCCAACCATGGTGAAATTATATACATGTTCAAAAAAAAAATTATTTGATTTCAATATTTTTTGATGAAGTTATGGCAGGAAACGGAAAGTGCTTTCTTTCTCTATGTTTTCATACCACTTTCATGCAAAAATCATAAAAATAAAATATTACTCAAAAAATAAATAATAAAATCCATCCCAAGATATATCTATAGTGGCATCTATAGCTCTTTTACCTAAGGATAAAAATATCTATCAATTTTTGGTCATCCAAATCGTAATGGTAAACGGACTATAATTTTAGGAGGCGTTTTTAAAAAAATAAAAGAAATTTCATGAAACCAAGTCATTGAATTTTGATAGTGTTTAATATAGGTAAACTAATCTTTCCATTTTGTAAAAAAATTAGTATTTTAGAAACTAGATTTTGGATTCTACGATTCCCTATTATAATTTATAAGTTTTTCTAATTTTGAGTGTATGTGATTGCTAATAATCCTTATAAACCTGATATTATGTTGTTATTTACAATATGACGTCCACTTATCATGGTCTTCACTTTTTTCGTCCCCCTTTAACTTGCTCCCCTCATATGGATCATGAAAGGGGACTTCGGGAGGCAGGAAGGTGGTTGGTCCTCTCCTACCTACTTCTCTCTGGTTTAAATTTTCTCTATGTCCAGTTTTTGTATTAGATTTTTTTCCTACCGGTCTCTGGTGTGGTGTTTGGGCTTCTAGTCTCCCCATGCTTGTAGGTGTTTTTTATTTCGGTTTGGGTTGGATGGTTTATGGTATGGTATATGTTTTACTTGGGTGGGATCCCTCCAATCCCCGTTGTTTTGAGCTCCTGTAAAAATCGTTTAAATATTTAATAAAAAATAGATGAAAAATAGTAGCGACCCAAAGCTATATCGTATGGTATTTATAATGATTGGTAGTAATGGTGGGAGCCTAGCGACCACTAAACTAGAGCATGATATTTTATTTTATCATTATTTTCAAATTATTAAACTGTTGAACCTAGCGTCCACTATGCCCTTACTTTCGATAAGGAAAAAATGCTTAGCGTTTGCTAAGAATTTTCTCTATAAGATCCGATGTGAATTATGTGTTTCAAACAATATACCTTATGAGAACTACGTAAGGCTTGATCCCTTTATATGGTATGCAGTGCAGCTATTTTCTCCCCAGGTACCTTCTAGCCAACATGATATAATTATAATCAATGAAAAACACTAGCGATACAAAGTTGTACATATAGTGTTTACAATGACCGTAATGGTAGGAGCCTCGTGGTCACTCAACTAGGTCGTGATTTATTATTTTACCATAATTTCCAATAAAATAAACTATTAAAACTAGCATCTTTTTGTAGTTACTTTCGATAATGAATGAAACTAAGCGTTAGGTAAATAATTTTTCCGATACGAAACATTGTGAATTATATGTTACAAACAATATATTTTATGGACAAAACATATGGCTTGATCCCTATTCGAGGATTTATAGTGTAGCACTTGTTTCTACCATGGATATGAGCCAAAAGTGTACAGATAGTAAATGTTTGCAGCCTAAGAAGACTGACACTATAAATAAGTTAACATAAGTTCAAACAATTTGGAATAAATTTCTTCAATTAGTATTTTAAATCTAACTTATAGTCAGAGTAAGAGAGAATAGACCCTTGTTGTAGTGGTACTCAAAAAACATTGTTAATAATCAAATCTTTTCTCAAATAGGTTTAACCCACCATGACCTTATAGAGAGCATTGTTTCCATGAAAATGGCTATTGTGTAGAGGGCCATACTTACGTTTAGGAAAAGTGTAATCCTTCCCATTTTTTTTATAGATTTTTGTGGAATTTCCCACCAAGCACTATGCTTAAAATATCATACTTAGAGTAGTTATAGACATTTAGACATAATGAATAAAGTATGTCCGATAAACATATATTTCACATTGTCTTATATAACAAAAAATGATGAGATATCACTAACTCCATTAATGTGATTTGTTTCTCAAATACTCTCCTCAAAATACCAAACATTAGATCTTCCGACCACTATCCTTTAAACATGCTCATTAGTCTTGTTACATGCATCTAATCCTCACTACTACAGTATGACCAATATACACATAAATCACATAGTCTTGTAAAATAAAAAATCCCAAGCTACCACAACCTCTCTTCAAAATACCAAATATTACATCTTAATTTCCTCTACGATTTATCATTAAAAATGTGTAAATGGCTTTAAAAAATTTTAGGTTGTTCTTTTATATGTTGACTAGAAGTCTATTTACCACTAAAGTGTGTATTTTTAACGTTCCTATCATGACATCTATATAATGTTATGGCTTGTCTCAACTCATATGTAATACTTTCAAAAGGTGCAAATGGTTTCATATCTTTCAATGCATCATAATTAGATTTTAGAATTTTAGAATAATTCTATTATTATTGATTTGATCCACAAAATATGAATTACTGTAACCAATTGAATGATACATAAGATGTCCTATCAAAGCCTAGTGGTCACTAACCATTAAGTTAATTACTTTGTTATGATAGATAGTAAAGAACTCTAGAATTTGGTGTCTGCTAGGGTACTATTTAAATTCCTTAACAAAAAATGCGAGAAAAACACTTTAAAGTTTGGAAATGACCTAATTATTGATGTATTTTACTCTACATATAGGTAAAATGTCTTCCATTATTCGTGCTCCATTCAGAACAATTTCATTCATCATATGCATATATTTTTGGAAGAAAAGAGACGAGGAATGGTTTTGGAACTTAATTCACTTGAAAACTACCACGTCGACCTATGGTTGTTTTTTTGTTATAGATGAAAATTATGAGGAAGTTGGTATTGTTCTATCATCAGAAGTTATTGATTTGGGGACATTGCATGTCCAGGTGGAACGCTTTGACTTTGAAAATAATAAGTGTCTTATTTTGATATGGAGTTGGATGTTTCTTTGTTTAGGAAATGGGAAATGCATGCCTCTATAAACAACAAACCATATTCCTATTCAAAATATGGTTGGAATTTGGGGATTCTAATAGATTCTGAAAAAACTAGATGTTCAAATGCAGAAGACATTCAAAATGGTATATTTATAGTATTTAGAAAATTGTATAGAATGAGAAAACATCTTATGTTTTTCATTTCTTGCATAGAAAAGGTTTTCTTTCACCTCCAAAACATGCCAAGTTGTTTACTATGCTTGAGGCGAACATATTTGACTAAATTGGAGATAGACCCATCTAAATCAAAATTGCATGGGTTGAAAAGGAATACTAAATCAACTGGGTCTTTTGAGGCTAGTGTAATAATAGAGAGACATTTGATTCTTACTTCCGGAGAATAAAAGGAGATAACAAAATGAGAGCAAAATTTCTACATTATTTGATAAATAAGAATGGATAATATTGTATTGACATCCTACAGTGAATCCAATGTAATCAAAAAAATTTAAATTACATGAATCACACTACCACCAATTGTCTGTACTTTGTTGGGTGAAGAGAGAAATGGAAAAAGAAAATTTGATTCCCATATTGGGGAAAATGGAAAACCGGAAAAAAAGATCATGAGGTGGAATAAGTTATTCCCATCATGGCTCAGATAATATTAGACAACTATGTGATGTCACTAGAAGGAAATATACAGCAAGGGTGAAAGTCTCAGAAAAATTTTTTCTTGTAAATGTGCATATCCATTCCAACTTCCATCAAATTTATCAACTATTCCTTCACTAATCCTTTCAATGTTGAATGTGTGATCACTGATTTTTGTAATTTGGCTAGTGATATTTCTTCCGATGTCATAATGGAGATTCTAATAATTATCAAACTAGTGTGTTGGATTGTATTATTATTGTTCTAATACCAACTGGTTATTCAAAAATGTTAAGAAAAACCATACAAAGATACATGGAAAAGGTTAAAGACATTGGAGTATCAATTCTGGATGGATGTTATAGACTCTACGATAGCAACAAGATATTAAAAGTTTATTTCTTATGTACACAATATCTTGTGTGCACAACCACAAAAATAACGATGATTATAGAGAAGAGGTCACTATGGATTGGATGGAGAAACTGCCACAAAAATTGGTAATTGTAAGTGAAATTGGCCTACAAGGAAACATCCATCCTTTTCTTTGCAAAAGATCATATGATTTCTGGGCTGATATGTTCACTCGATGTTGTTCCATAAATTCTCTAGTACTAGTGCTTTACAATGATAATTTCATTCTCTCATGCATTGATGGATTCCAAACTATCTATCGTTTTTATTGTTGAGACACATAGTCAAGTGATGTTTCTGAAACATTACTATTCTCATATGAAGAAAGGTTTGTCTCAAAACAACTTCAACAAGTGATTTTGTTTAATGGATTTTAACCTAAATATGCTACTTATACAATTATTGTTTATGTAGACAACCACAAAGCTATAAAATTTGATGTACAACCGTTTCATATGACACTACACAACCAATTCAACATGGTGATTTACTTTCAATCATTTTATAAATAATTTTAATGAGATCTATCTTCAATTGTCATGGTTTTTAATTATTTTAACAAAGTTATGTTTTTTACAATTCAGATGATAGATGTGGAGGACGTGGGCACAATGGCCATGAAAACGCCATCAGATCTAGGTATGTTAATCATGTGAATTTACAAACAAAACCACTAATAAGCCCCACAAATTTATAAGAAAATAAATGATTATGTAGACATCAATAAGGCCCACAAATTTATAGGAAACGATATGATATCCATGTGTATTTTACAACAAAATTATTTATAAGGCCCACAAATTTATAGGAAACGATAACTAACAAACATTAGTTTATATACTTGGCTTAGGTTGAAGAAAAAGTTTAAGGAAATCCATTTGTAAACTACGATAACAATTTAAAATGAACTATATAGAGCTTAACGGACTCTAAGAATCCACATTCAATACAGAAATGGTTTGACTAAAAACCTTACATTCATCAATATCTCGTTGATTTACAACTGCATACTATCTACAATGTTTCACTGATTCAGTATTGCATACGGACTACTTACATTGAATTAACATTGGTTTGGCTTCAACATCATCATAAACAAAACTACATACGAATTGATCCACCTCGTACGTATCTAAAACAACACTTGGCTAGCCTCATTAAAGGTTTTCCAGATAAGTGTAGTTTGGCCAATGATGGCATAGCCTATCGGTCACAAATCCTCACCAATAGTTGAGGACTGTTCTCTGCCAAAGGGTGTTTCAACTAATATAATTGTAGCTTAACGGCCACTAAATTCAAATGATAAGACAGAGAATAATTGATATTGTACTTACCATATCACCACAAAAACACTATGTTTATCCAGTTAAGTTTGCCACAACATGAAATTGATTATGAAATGATTAATGTTTATTTCAAATGCATTATGCTTGCATTTTTAATAGGAAGAAATAGATTATGAATTGATGATTATTTATTTGAAATGGCTCTTACTCAACAAATCCAGCAGCGTGTAAAGGCAGTGTAATCCAAGCCGCAATCTCAATCGGTAACTGTTAGTCGTAAGCTAAAATGTTGTTTATTTCAATTGTTTTTAATTGATATGCAACGATGAAAATATTTTTTTACTTCCTTGTAGGTAGCGATAAGAGTTATTTACTTATTTTGGATATGGAGGACTTGCTATATGGGATAAAAAAACATAAAATAGGAAAATGTCATTCAGGTTCGTTATGAAAGCGGTCAACCTATGAGGTGGCCTATTAGAATTTATAAAATTATTATCACCATATTGTGAACTGGGATTCTAGTTTGAAAATCTCATTTTTCCGATGTTAAAAATATATCAACGGGCTTCAATAAAAAATATCGACCGTATTGAATCCAAGACTCACTTGGGGAAAGGAACATTGCAATATAGTCAATGGAATAACAATAAGAGACCTAGAAAAGGTTTGGAGTAGAAATGATTTTTCATACAGTTTGAAAAATACTTTGTGTATTACATTAGGTGCAAAGGGAAACCCTCCTAAAATTTTTATGGTGGGTATGAAAAGCAGATACAAAGATTGTACAAAAGATAAATGGTTGATGGCCGATTTGTACAAAAAAATATCATAAATAGTGTCTCAAGGAATTGAATGTGGTAGAGGGCATCAAATACTTGGAGCAAGAAAATGCTAAATAACTATTTATCTTTTCGAATGTTTTTATGATTGTAATGCTTAACATTGCGAATAATATATACATTCATATGTTATTATGAATGTACTATGTAACTCTATTCTATAATGTTGAGATTTTTGAAATATAAGTTGGGAGGATTTATATTTTCACTGATTATAAGATGACAATATGGTTGAATAACTTCTTCTGTGGTGAATTATCGGAAAACCTTGCCCTTGAAAATTTGTAAAATAGTATTTTTTAAATATGTTCATAAAATAAATATTAAATTATACTATATATACTTGATTATTTTTAATATTTTTTAATATACTTAATACAAAAATAATCTATAAAAATTGGCGGTCATATCTAAAATATGCAAGTCAAATATTGGAAAATAATGGCCAACGATTGCTAGCACTTATAAAACATAAACATGTTTTGTACATAACAAATCATAAATAATGGCTAGTGCCAACCCGTATAATGTATATTCCAATATTTGATTTTTTGGATTCCGATATATGGGACTTTGGAGTACATATAATTCCAATATAGGTGATTTTGGATTCCAATATATGTGATTTTGGATTCCAATATATGCGATATTGGAATCCGATATGTGTGATTTTGGAGTGTAGATAATTCCAATATTTGACATTTTGGAATCCAAAATAGCAATATCGGATTCCGATATTCAATATATTTTTTAGCTATTGGGATTGGAATAAGTCCCAATTTAGTGAAATAAGTGTTACAATTTTTTGATAGATGTTCTCCTTTTATTGGAATTAATGTGTTAGTTGAATAGGTTTCTACCTCGATTGCATACTAGTAACTCTAGCATATAGTGACTAACAATAATATTGTGATGGTAACATCTTCACATCTTATGCTCTCATTTGTTACTTTTATAAATGGGTTATATTTTGAATTATTCATGAGTCTTCAAATTGTCACTTAAGTGATTACACTATATATTTATAATAATTTGTTAATTTTTATACCCACATTTCTTTGATTAACTTCGTAGAAGAATAAAACTATCTTATAGATTACAATATTTTCTAATAATTAATTAATTATGTTTTCCATGTTTAAGAAGTTTGCAAATGATGATTAAAAATATATGATCTTTGATATTGTGTGTGTGTGTGTGTGTGTGTGTGTGTGTGTGTGTGAGAGAGAGAGAGAGAGAGAGAGAGAGAGAGAGAGAGAGAGAGAGAGTCTACACACAATATATGCATATAATGTTACCATAACAACTAAGACCATAATGATGTTCATCCACATGATAAAGGCATGAATATTTGAGAAGAGTAGAGAAGAAGGTGTTCAAGTTCATATGACCTAATAATAATTTATAGGTGCATTCTTGAGAAAATAATGAGAGAGAGAGAGAGAGAGAGATGTTTGAGAGAGTTTTGAGTGAAGACAATTGACAAAGTGATCACAATCAGTTGTTGAAACAACAAGTACATCAAGTGATCTTCATTTCAGGTGGCTGAGTTATTTCTTGGTCATCTTGGGGGGTTGTATCCTCCTTGTAGGGTTTTTCCCCTACTAAACTAGGGGTTGGTGCTCCTTATGGGGTTAGTACCTCACTAAATAAATATCTTGTGATGTGTAATATTCACTTGAGTCCTTTTGTTAAGTAATATATGCAAAGGTTTAGTGGGTTTTATTCCCCTTTAGGTTTTCCCACTTTGTATCTAGTGTTCATGTGTTCTCTTGTTTTTGTATATGGTTTTTATGCTTAATAAGCTCACATTGGTTAATGTATGTTGAATGGATGCTTTGAATAGTGTATGCATGTTAAGAAAACTAAATTAAATGTTTTTAAGGAATGATTCACCCCTCGAGGCCTCTAGGGAAGCACTAAGAAAAGGCATGAAGATTTGATAAGAGTAGAGAATCAGGTGTTCAAGGTCATATGACCTAATCAAGATTTATAGGTGAATTCTTGAGAGGAGTGAGAGATGTTTGAGATATTTTTAAGTGAAGACAACAAAAATTTATCACAATTAGTTGTTTACGCAACAAGTACATCAAGTGATCTTCATTTGAGGTGGTTAAGTTGGTGCTTGGTCATCATGGGGTGTTGTAGCCTCCTTGTAGGGTTGTTGCCTAACTAAATTAGGGGTTGGTGCCTCACTAAAGAAATATCTTGTGATGTGTGATATTCGCTTGAGTATTTTTGTTGAGTAATATATGCAAAGGTTTAGTGGGTTTTCTTCCCCTTGAGGGTTTCCCACTTTATATCTGGTTTTCATGTGTTCTCTCTTGTTATTGTGTATGGTTATTTATGCTTAATAATCTCACATTGGTTAATGTATGTTAAATGGATGCTTCAAATGGTGTATGCATGTTAAAACAACTAAAGTAACCTATTGTAATTTATTGTATGCAGAGTTACAGTAAGTTACTTTAAAATAATATTTAATTAGATTTAGTTTTAATAACTTGCATAAGATCACATGGAGATCTAACATGATGATTGTCATTAGGATCCTATTCCTATAAGGGGTGCACATGGTGGATACTATGGTGCATAAAGAAAGAAAAATTCCACAAGAAATAATAGTAACATAAATCATGTTTAAGAGAAACAAAGTACTAAGGAAAATGCGAATAAAAGACTAGGAATAATATGTAAAAGAGTCATATCAAGGCATAGAGATGTATTCAAAGAACAAAACATTGTTATAAGATAATCACAATGAATACATGCATGCTGCATATAGAGAAGCAAGTATAAATCAGTCATGCATACAAGTAAACAAGCAATGCCACACAAACAAGAGGCATAAAACCACAAACATGAGACACTAAAGTTCCACAAGACAATAATAGTGAAGGAATACATGAAAATAAAAAGAAGAAAGTGCATACTACAAACAATGTCACATATAATATAAACATATAGATCAACAAACATGGGATAAAAAAGTTTAAGAAGACAATAAATCAAGTATTCAAAGCAATCTATAAATAAAGTAAGTGAAACACATAACAAACAATGGTAAGATAAAGTTACATAGAACAAGATAATTTAACACTACACAAAAACATGATTTATGCCTATTAGTATAGAGGACAATATAACATATATAGCTAATTCGCATAATGAGGAAGAAAATGTAATTATAATGAAACAAAAACACTTGGGTAGGGTTGAGATTCCCCCAAATGATAAAATTAATTAGGAATGGACTAGGAAAAACTTGTCATTCTCGTACCAATTTTTCATTCCCTACATCAAGATCAACATACCTCATGAATGCATGTGTGTAAAGAGTATATAAAAATACTATCTATCAAACTGATTTGAAAAACAACATATGTAAAGTAATAACTTATCCAATCATGTTAGATATATGTATTGATTTCGTGTTTTGTAAATATTTGAATGTTTTTGGATCATATGATTATTTTAATGCTTTTGTATATGTTGGCTTGGAAATTTGTCTTGAGGAAAAATTTAGGGTTTTCCTCACCAACACTATGGGAATCTAATTCCCTCTACTTTGAATGGTGCAACTACCATATTATGCATGTAAAACAAATGGATTCAATGGTGGTTTTTCAACCATAGATCCATAGGGGCACTCCACTGACCCTATGGCAAAGCCTGCAATTTCTTGTTAGGGAAGAAATTGGTCTGAGAGTGGGAGAGGGGAGTGAGAATAAAGAAAATAAGATCAATAATGAAGGTAGGACATCGAGGCCCGCATACATTGATTAGAAGGTTCATAACATGCATTAGATATCATATGAAGGACAAATTTACAAAACCCTAGCTAAAGTACCGAAAAGAAACTCTTGGTCACAAAGTACCAATTCAATTATAGATCAAAGAGACTTAAAAATCTTTATTTTATTATTGAAACTAGAGCGTAAACTTGTACAATGAGTGGAAATAGAAGAAAATTACGTAAAAGGAAGAATAGAAGAAGATTGACTATCGCTTTTGTCCTCTATTCGCAAAACACATTTATAGACTCCAAATTAAATTGGCAACCCATATAATGACTTCCAGAGGAAATTAAATATCCCACAAGGGGTGGTTACAACTTCCCAAAGCATCCAAGAAATGGTTTCAGTTGAATCTAATCATTCGAGTCGTTTCGGTTCTTGATTTACAAAGAAACGGCTTTTGGTGGGAAATGCCAGAGAATTCATAATTATAGCCGTTACAAAATTTGCGGGTTTGAATATGAACTATTACATTCATTTTTATAACTTTAAACTTGAGCCATCCATGTGGTAGAAGGTGATTGGAGTGGTTGCGGAGAGCGCCTTTTCATTTTATAACTTTTTCCAAATTTGGCAATTCGAGCAATTTCCTCTCACGTTCGGCCCGCATGAACATGTGGCACTGTTTCATTGGCGATGAGATCGTGGGCTGATTTAGAGCATTTTATCCCTTTGACGAAATTGGAAAAAAATCATAAAGTTCTCCGCTAACCCGCATTCCCATGTGAACATGTGGCAACACTTGATTCACTGCGGGGGTCAAGTACAACTTTTTGCTTTTAGCCTCAAAGGCTAAAAACTTGAAAAGTCACCAAAGGCCCATTGCCTATTTTGACTGGTCAACAGGATACATGGCACCTTTTGATTCATTTTGGGAGTACAACTTGATTCATCTCTTGTAACTTTTAAGCCAAAAAGACTTAAAGTTTTAAAATCCTTCGTCGACCCATGCTCCCGCTTTGACTTTTCAACATTAGAACGGACATTTGTTAGCATCCGGTTGTTTGCGGGGGATCACACCTTAGTATTTTCTCCTCTCCACTCAGTTTTGTGGGTCCTCTATTGACAATTGCAAATATTTCCAAAAATAAAAAGTGGCAAAGAAATCTCCTCAGCCCTGCCAGTCCGCCTTGGGAAAAAAATGCAACTTAGGTCTGTTGAGCCATATCTTGCAAAATACAATGAGTTAGAATGACTTCTTTACCTTTTTGGAAAGGGGAGGAATTTCCCATCTGATGAAGAAAGTTATAAACATCTTTGAGCCCTTAGAAAGTACCAAAAATCAAAATACTCATATTTAACCATTTTCAAAGGGTACTAACTCAAAAATTTAGGTCTAGACTGGAAGAATTAAGGAAATTTTGAGGGGGCAACAACTGGCTCTAGCTTGGGGACATGACATGGCTTGAATAGGGAGAAAACATGGCATGAGGATCCGTAATCACAAGTTTAAAAATAGAAAACGTTGACCAGCTTCCTTATCCATGGAAGGTGGTAATGGAGAACCTTTACTGATGATCCTCTTTTGTGTGAGCTCTGAAGTAGAATCTTCTTTGGTCTTATTCTCCTTTGAAGCCACTGAATATGGAGTGTTTTTATTGACTCGTGCTCTGGTGAAAACAACACATTATAAACTTGGGGCTTCCTCATCATCTTTTTAATCATCAACAACAAACTCAAACAGGCCATTATGCATATCAACTTCTTCCACTTCATGGTAGCTTTCATACTCATCTGCATTTTCTCCCTCAGGTTCATCAGCTTCATCTTCCTCTCTTGATTCTCTAGTGTCATAGACAACATTGACTGGTGGTGCTTCTAGAGAAATTTGGAGAGGAGGTTGTGCAATCCTTTACCTATCAGGGAAATTAGGTCTTCTTTCAGCATTTATCATGGTGATTTGTGACAGCTGCTTCTTCAAGGCAACCAAGTCATTTTCCATTTTTTGGAACATTGGATCTTTTGTGACTGAACTAGAACTCTACCCCTTTTACTTTCTATTTAGGCCTTTCACCTTTCCAAACAGAATTAGGTCATCATCAGTCTCAATTGCAAAGTCCTTAGCATCCCTCAATGATCTTGGTTGGGCTCTTCTAAGGAAGAAACCAACTTCTGATGGCAAGTAATTGATGAAGAAACTCTTCAAGTTGTTTTTAGGTGGAACTACATCTTCAGGGATTCTTCTTTTTACTCTCTCAAACCTTGCTACAACATCTCTCATGGACTTAGAGACTTCCTTATTCATTTGCACCAATTAGACAAGCGAGTCTTGACAATCTTCGATTGCTCTTGAATCTACTTTCAAATGCACTCCTTATGTTATCCCAGCCGATGATAGATCTTGGGGAAGCCTATAAAACCATTCGGTAGCTTTCTCCGAAGTGATTCCACAAAGATTCTAACGATACATCTTCATCTTCAACCCCCAATACACCACAAGAAGTGATGAATGTTGCTACATGTTCTTCAGGGAGTTGAGAACCATCACCTTTAAACTTGGGAAAATTCTTTCTTGAACCTCTTGGTAGATCATGAAGTGGTTGTTGGAGAGCAAGTAGACCAGTGTTTCTTCCCCATGGCACATTTGGTCTACGTGCTTCACGTTCATTATCACCCATTTTGTTCCTATTCCTGGCTTCTTGAGCAACTAGGTCTACCTCTCTTTCTTTTACCTCTATTTGGATTCTTTCAATCTTCTCAAGTTGATTCCTGATCACTTCTTCTCTATCAAATCTGAAATCTTACCTCTGCTTCTTCCCTCTCAAGTTCTTCAAAAGTAGGACCAAACACTCCTTCTTGCCTCAACTCCCGAGTATACCTTCTATCATCCATCTTGAAGTATTATTGTCATCTCTGAGGTGCCAAGATGTTTCTTTTCTCCTCCAACTCAATAGCAAATTGATCCAAGATTCTTGAGGCAATAGAGTAATGGTTTATACTCTACCTATTGTGCCAAATAGCCTCCCTTAGGTCTGAAATGATATCTTCTTGAATATGAAAGAACAAGGTAGGTCTCTCAACATGAGGGTTTGCAAGAATAGCCATGACTTGTATCCATGTGGATCACAAGAAACTTAAAATTTTCAACAAACTCTAATGGTATATTATGACCTTGTGGTCATTTCTAGGGTGCAGATGTTGCAAAATCTGCCCCACGGTGGGCGCCAAAAATGTTGGCTTGGAAATTTGTCTTGAGGAAAAATTAGGTTTTCCTCACCAACAATATGGGAATCTAAGTCCCTCTACTTTAAATGGTGCAGCTACCATATTATGCATGTAAAACAGTTGGATTCAATGGTGGTTTTGAACTAGAGATCCATAGGGGCACTCCACTGACCCTATGGCAAAGCCTGCAATTTATTGCTAGGGAAGAAATTGGTCTGAGAGTAGGAGAGGGGAGTGAGAATGAAGACAAGAAGATCAATAATGAAGGTAGGAAATCATAGGCCCGCATACATTGATCGAAGGTTCATAACATGCATTAGATATCGGAGGAAGAACAAATTTACAAAACCATAGCTACAGGATCGAAAAGAAACCCTTGGTCACAAAGTACCAATTCATTTATCCATCAAAGAGACTTAAAAATCCTTCTTTTCTTATTGAAACCAAAGCAGAAACTTGTGCAATGAGTGGAAATAGAAGAAAATTGCAGAAAAGTAAGAATAGAAGAAGATTGACTATTGTTTTTGTCCTTTGTTCGCAAAACACATTTACAGTCTCCAAATTCAATTACCAACCCATAAAATGACTTCCAAAGGACATGAAATAGCCCATAAGGGGTGGTTACAACTTCCCAAAGCATCCAAGAAATGGTTTCAATCGAATCTAATCATTCCGGCCGTTTCCGATTCTTGATTTACATAGAAATGACTTTTGGTGGGAAATGCCAAAGAATTCATAATTATAGCCATTACAAACTTTGTGGGTTTGAATATGAACCATTAGATTCATTTTAATAACTTTAAACTTTATCCATCCACGTGGTAGAAGGTGATTGGAGCGGTCCCTGGAGAGTGCCTTTTCATTTTATAACTTTTTAGAAATTTGGCAATTCGGAGAAATTTCCTCCGTCGGCCCAATTTGACTTTTCAAAGAGGACACGTGGCACTATTTGATTTGATGCATGGTTGCAACTCAAATTAGAACATTTTGAACCTTTGTTGGAAAAAGGCTCAAAATCACAAAAACCTCCATCGGCCCACATGAACATGTGGCATTATTTCTTTGGCGATGGGATCGTAGGCCGATTTAGAGCATTTTATCCCTTTGGTGAAAATGGCTCAAAATCATAAAGTTCTCTGCTAACCCACATTCTTGTGTGGACACGTGGCAACACTTGATTCACTGCGGGGGTCATGTACAACTTTTTACTTTTAGCCCCAAAGGCTAAAAACTTGAAAACATGCCAAAGGCCCATAGCCTGCTGTTTTGACCGATCAAAAAGAGACATGTGGCACCTCTTGATTTATCACGGGAGTGTGGCTTGATTCATCTCTTGTAAATTTTAATCCAAAAATACTTAAAGTTTTAAAATCCTCCATCAACCCATGCTCCGCATTGACTTTTCAACATTAGAACGGACACGTGTCAGCATTTGGTTGGTTGCGGGGATCAAAACTTATTATTTTCTCTACTCCACTTGGGCTCGCGGGTCTGCCATCGCCAATTGCAACTTTTTCCAAAAAGACAAAGTGGCAAAGAAATATCCTTAGCCCCGCCTGGTTCGCCTGTGGGCAAAAATACAACTTAGGTCTGTCGAGCCATATCTTGCAAAATACAATGAGTTAGAATGAATTCTTTACATTTTTGGAAAGGGGAAGAAATTTCCCATCTGATGAAGTAGGTTCCAAACATCTTTGGGCCCTTTGAAAGTACCAAAAATCAAAATACTCAGATTTGACCATTTTCAAAGGGTACTAACTCAAAAAATTTAGGTCTAGACTTGGAAGAATGAAGGAAATTTTTGAGGGGGCAACAATATAATTCAAATTATCTACATATAGGAAGGGAGGTAGCACAAAAATTACCTAATGAGGGCCTCTATAAAACATGGGAAAGAACCATAACGTAAATGAGGCTTATGCCTTAAATATATTATTGTAGAAGAATGATAATAATGTATAACCTACATAGGATCCATAGTATGTGGAAAAAGATGTCTACACTATATTTTTGACATTGGATAATCATTTCTTTTATGTAGGGGTTGTTGATGAATTAGACTTCCGAGTGGGTACCTTAAGGGGACTTCTGAGATTGAAGTATGATTGGTCTTTGTCATGTGGATGAGACCAAAAAATTTGAGATATATTGCTAGTAACCATAATCACCCCATAAATTTCTCATTTCTTCCCTTTTCTAACTCATTGCACTCATTTTGTTCAATTGTCCCCTTATGTCTACTTTCTTCCTCTCATTGCACATTATTATCCTTGTTTTTGGTCAATGTGGACCTTTTTCATGCATCCCTATTTATTCCTGGCCCCCATTCCTCATTTTTTAGCCCATGATCTTAGGGTTTCCACCATGTTTGATGTCATCACCCATGGAAATGGCACCTATTTTGGATTTTTTGTAGCCAACACCATCAACCATGGGCAATGGAATTGGGTATTTATACCCCATTATTTTATTAGTATTTCAACCACTTTTACAAACACTTACATACAAATTGTGCATGATTTTACCTTACTTACACTATTACACACTTCTTAGCTTATTTTGGATTCTTAGAGCCTACCTATTTTGCATTTGGGTCACCATAGTGAGTTAGTACTAGAGATATTCTTGTTGAGCATTCCCCTTCTCCACCAATAGTGATTATCTCTTTGTGTTGTTGTCTCTAGGGAGGATTATGCATCAACAACAACACACATGGTGCAGGTAAGTATTTATAACCCTATTTAGTTTATTATTTTGTATGTATGTATTTGTAACTGATGGGCATTCATTATTATAGGCTATATTAGACGTATGATATCTTTGGTTTATCATATTGTCTTATTATTATTAAAACCTTTGGCTTTATCCACATCTTCGTTATTCCCTCTCTATTTCAAAATCCTAGTATAATAACTCTCTTTATCTTGGTTGTGGACCTTGGAAAACTATATCTAGCCTAAGGTTAGGACTACCATCCTCTATGTTTACAACATTACTACTACTTGAACATATTTGTATCTAAAGGTGTGGCCAATCATATATAGGATCCCTATATTTGACAACCCATACAAGAACCTATTTTTTACCCCTCAAACACTCTAGTGAACCCAGCATGAATATTACCTTGCTTTTAATTAGGTTAGATTTAATCCATTTTATTTTTACAATTATAACTTAATGTCATGTTGGCCCTATGCGTAACCCTAACGCATGAATGATCTAGTTTTCACAACCTTTTCCTATCTAGATGATGTCATCTCATGTACAAGTTTCCTATAGATCCAATTTGGTAGGAAGTTAATTTTTTAGTTACAAATCTAGTTTTGAAAATGCAATTGGCCCTAATACAAGCTAACCACATGGATGATCCCATCTCCAAAACTCGTATAGAAGTCTTTCTTAAAAGTATCTTTAATTATCCATGGAATATTTTCTAGAAATCTTTGTCACTTTTACAACTGAAGAATTTGTCTCAACATAACAACCCTTAGGAGCATGGAATCCCTAATATAGCTCCAAATTATATAGAATTTCTTACCATAGGAGCCAATGCTAAGAAAAACAAACCTCCACCTTTCAAAGTACATAACAGCCCAATACCACCAAACCTATCTTCAACATCGAAGTAGAAGGAGATCATGAGGATTCTCAAGAATCTAATTATACCCATGCTATGCAAAAAATTCTGCAATAATTCCTTGATTACATAGGGAGTCACCCGCCATGTTGTAAAATGTCCTACCTTTCTTAGAAACTAGATGTTGACCTACACCACCCTAAGCCTTTTACTAAAGGATAAGAATATGATCCATATAATCATACAACTACTTATTCCAACCTGAATTCTAATCAACTCATCATACAAGTTATGGATCACTTAAACCAATAAAAACGCATGGTTGTAAATCAATTCATATAGTTTCAAACTAGCTTGAATCAAATTTCTAATCGGCCCCAATAATCCCTTGTGGTATGACCAATCAAGGGAAACCTCCTCCACTTCTAGTTGGACCTAAATGGGTTCTAGTTTCCCAACCTCCCATTTGCAACAAGACACTTTAAGATATCCAAAGAGAACTTATAGCTCCCAAAATTTTTGGTATGAACATTGGCAGTGTATCTCCCTTCATCACTTACAAGGGTTCTATTGATCCAACTTTGCACATCAAATCATTTGGAAATCTCTATAAGTACTTGAGTAAATAAAAACTCTTATGCTTCCACCAAAATAATAGCTAAGACTCTTGTGGGTGATTCCTTGGATTGGTATCACACTCTTCCAACCAACTCCATTGTTGAGCTAAAACCCATGGTTAACACCCTAGTTAATGAATTTTAATATCGCGATCTTCCTAAAAACTCCATTAATACCTTGATCAATTGCAAAAATGGAAAACGAATCTACCCAAGTCTTTATCAAGCATTGGAATACTTTATCCACTAGAGATGAACATAACATGCCAACTAAAATATTATTCTAGCTATTCTTTATATCACTAAATCCTCACTTTCAATATAAGGTTAGAAAATTTTATCCTAGCTACTTAAAAGAAGCATTCAAGCAGTCTAAGTACCAAGACAATCTCATGGAAGAGTTTAAAAAACCATTTCTAAAAAATTAAAATCGTAATAAAACTCAAGTCTTCATGAGATCTAGAAACAAGAAAACCATAGATGATGGAGTCACATACACTCTTCCCCAAGGAACTTCTTATAATAGGACAATCAATCATTTTGACTGATCTAATAGCCAATCATATTCTACTTATTCTAAAGTTAACTATCACCAACATCTATCTAAGAAATTTCTATGATGATGCCTACCTCGTCCATTCATCCCGGTGATAAACCCCTATTGTTACCTTCCTCAATGACATGATGAAATAAAATTCTATTGTGACGTGTCAATTGGGGTTAATCATATGACAATTTTCATGATCTTTTCTACTTTTCCTACACCTTCCTCCTTGGCAAAAATTGATGATGATTCCATCACTAGGAAAATTTAGATGAACCTATCAAAAGACAAGACAAATCTCAAAAATGTGATCAAAATGAGGTAAATCATCAATCCAACAAGTACATTAAGATATATAATCAACCTCTTCTTGATCACTCCAAGCCTAAGAAATCTAACAATAATCACACTAGTAAAGTATCCACTCACATTGTTGATACCTCATATCCCTCTACTAGTGCATTTACCAAAAAGGTTAGTCCAAATGAATGGATCTAAAACATTCTCACATGTATTGAGACCTCATATCCTCCTTCATCTCATGTTAGCCCTTATAGGATCATATATCCTTGTTCATCATTCTAAAAACCTCAAGAAACAAACTCTCTACCAAATTCCTCAGTCTTGGTGAATGTCATCGGCCCTGTGTAGATATTCTTACATGATCGATCCCATCCATATTTCCCTCTATTGATCCTTATTTCATTAGCACAAGTGTAGTATCACTTCTACCATTGATGATCCCACCAAGACAATAGCTGAAATAAAATTCCCGGAACCTTCTACTAGTCCCTCTTCTTCATAATTGATCGAACTGATCTCCCCAAGATTAAAAACATTGTACAACTTAGCTATGAAAATTAGGATTCACGTGTCGGGATTAAACATGTACCTATTCAAGTTCTATTCTTATAACTCCTTTCATCCTCACCAAAATATCGTAAACATCTTATGAATTTCCTCTTCACTATGAACATTCCATTTCCATGTACTTTGGGGCAATAGCCTACCCTACTTAGGTTAGAACAAATCATCGTACAAAAATGTGAAAAATTTCCATTTCCAATCACCGCTTCATTGACCATTAGTCATGCATCTGATTTCCTATTGATTCTATGATTTCTAATGACTTTATATTTTGTGCTAATGACCCCTATTTATCTCACTACATATTGGCTACAACAAATTCAAAATATCCCTCATCGACGAAGGCTATATTACATGTGTCGCTTCTCTTTACTTTATCAATACATTAGTTTTCTCTATAGACAATATAAATTCCACATGGAGCATGTGCTAAGGATATGATAGCACTATGATAGTAGAATGATTCCTCCTATGGGTTATATTTGGATTCTTATCATTGTCCCTCCTCATACCAATCACATCAAATTCATGGTCTTTAATTTTACTTTGTCTTATAATATTCTCCTAGGACAAACATGGACCCAACGCATGCATGTAGTCACATCATCTACCTACCAATGTGTTATGAACTTGTGTTCCTAGAAGCTATCTTTAAGGTGAAAAGTGATACTAACCATTGAAAATTCAACCAGCCCAAAAAAATGGGAAATTTAAAATTCTTACCCTTGAAGATATTTCTACCATCCCCTTTTGGGAATACCAACACTTTAACTACCCGATGGACTCTCTTCATGGCTATAATATTCATCTCAAGGTTTTCGGTTATACTCCACCCAACCTTCTTAACTTTGATGATGATGAGCCCATTGAGATCAATCTTTGGATCAAGTCTCTAACCTTCATGATCTCATTATTTTCCAATTACCTCTCACCTTACGAACATGATCAGGAAAGAAGGATGTTGATCATATCCCCATCACCTTTAATTACACCCAATGTCCTCCTATAGAAAATTTAGTTGATCCTCATACTATCATTGATTTGTGCACTCTTGATGTTACCACACCCAATTAAAAATATGTATATTATCTCGACGATCCATTCTTGGATGGCTACGCTTAGGATAATATCACAAAAATGTGTCACTACCATGATACCATATACTCTACCTATTATCATCACATCAATACTATCCCGATATCCACGCCATAATCACTTCTTACCTTCGATGCAGATGCCAATGATCTCATGGATGATGGATATCTTTACTCTTATTATGAATCTAAGAATAATATTATGCATTACACCCCTTTATTGGCGATCTAATGCTTGAGCCATAGTTTTCCTCCTTCGCTTAACCCTTATGTGGTGCCTACTATACCACCCCCCGTCTCCTACCACTTCTCCACATACCATTACACCTCTACCTTCCATGACATCACTACATGTTCTTCTTTCCATTATGACTCCTAGGCCACCTATAACTAAGCCATATTGTATATAGCACAATGCTCCAAACATGATGTCTCTAATTGTAGATCTTATAGACAACATATGAAGAAGTTTGAGGTGGAGGTTACAAAAATCAACAACATAAATCTAGACAACCCACTTTTTGTGCTACTTTTTGCTCTCATCATGGATTTCACTCACATACTAATGATATTTGTATATTCCTCTCTCACCAATTATGATCTTGAGATCCCTCTCCTCGTACGTCTAAGCATCGAGCTCAATCCCCTCCTATATACATCACTCCATGCCATCTTGTATTTCTTAACACTCCCCCTTGTCCCTCCCTTGATGACATCCATCATGACATCCTCACATGGATATCTGGTAAGATCGACAAGTCACTCTTTTCTACACTCTAAAAATTTCATCACAATATCAAGCATCATCCAAGATCGCCTTGAGGATCATATGATTTAGACTCACCAATAAATCTTGCATGAAATATTAGACATCATCAACGATGTGTGCTAATCCTTAGATAATTTGAATTTCATTCTCTTTTATTTACTATTTACTTTACTTCTTGGGTTTATACGACTTTTCCTCCTATCTCATATACTTTAAAAATTCCTATCTTATCTCCCTCTTTGGTTTATCCTCCTACTTGGGTTTATACGATCATGTATTCCTACATTGGAGACTATTATTCTTTCTCCCCTCTTATCGCTCACTTGGGTCTATCTCTTATTACTTGTGTTGGCCTTATCACCGGTGTCCATCCAATCCTATCTTATCTTCACCATATACCTATCTCAAAAATCTTTTTACCATTTCATTTCTCTTTATCACGAATTTAAAAACATTCATGCATACATAAGAACATGGAATAACAAAAGAAAATACAATATACATATATACATATATATATATACATATATATATATATATATATATATATATATATATATATTCGGAAGATATCAAATTTCACAATTAATTCAAAAATATATCGTAAAGATCCCTAAAAAAAAAATGCTCCCAAAACCACCTAGAGACATCAATTTGATCTACATTTTGAATATATTTGGAGAAAAATTCACTAGCTAAATTTTCACCGAAAGACATTTGTCCTTTTATCCCTAGCTACTCATTCTGAATTTTACAACATCACCTACTAAAGTATTTGCACCACCATGTGTTCCATCCTAACCACCTCATCCACCACCTCATACTCTTACCTTCATCACTTTCACCTAATTTGCGTAATCTCAGAGCTAAGTTTCTCTCAATCTCAATTAGCAAAGTGAAAAATAAATTTCCCTATTTACTATTTATAGCCATATTTGCCATTGATTTTTGACATACTTACCTCCAATATTCAAACCTTCACATATTTCACTTTTAAAACCCTAAAAAAATTCAAACAATTGCAGAATTCTCTTATCGTCGATAGACTCCTTTCAACATATTACGTTTCTCTATCTCACACTTTTTCCAAAAGCCTCATTTTCCCATCATTTCAATGTTAGATATATCCCTCCTATGGCTCTCCTAGTTAGGTGATTTATGTCTTTTTAATGATCATATTCTAGTTGTTATGTTTATTCTTACTTATACAAGTTTTTAAGTAGCTATTGTGCCACCACGTAAAATCCAAAGTGACATCGACAGGTAAGTATGAGGTGGGTATATTTCATCTTCCATTTCATTACTTGCTTTTATCACTTTACATTCAACATTTCCTTTCCATTTCATGTTACAAAGATATTTTTCTATAGACCATATCATATTTCACTATTTTGACATGCGATGATCTTCGATTGGGGCATATGTATACACCATACTATTGATGCTTGCAAATCATTTATTTTGTGCAGGGGGTTGCGATGCATTCTCCTCCCGAGTAGGATCCTTAAGGGGCTTATCAAGATTTGGGTATTATCCGACTTGGTCATGTCGGTTATGTTGTCCAAAATTACACCTCTTGTAATTTTGAACAAGGAATTAACCACTTTCATGCTTTAGAAAATCCACATGGGAAACTAGTTCACGAATCAACAAAAATGCAGGAACTTAGTGTTCCGCGGGTTTTATGAAATTTGCAAAACAATGAAATGAGTAAGCGCATGGACTTCGGTAGAATTGGAAAAGTTCGAGTCGTGTGAAACCCTTTTACAACTTTTGCACAACTAAGGAAATAGGTCCTGGTAGGTGAGGTTAGATAGAGTATCGTGGAGTTAATATCCGTGAAGGAATAAAAGAAACCGACTAAGTTCAAAATCCATCAAACACTAGTCTAGTGTTTCTTTTTTTTATTTGTGTAATTTTTTCATCTTATCAAGGGTTCAATATACACACATGTACATAGATAAATACATACATGTACATACACACATACATACATATATATACAACTATATATATACACACATTTATGAATATGTAGCTCTAAAGAACTACATGAACTTGTATAAGTTTCGTCCAAGCAGACTCATTTATTACTTAACAATGTTTAAACTTTGGTACGCCACATAACAAGCTTTCTAACGTGTTTCATGAAGAAAAAGACAACTTTATCAAATTTCAATTGTTGCCACTCTTATAATCCACAATTTTCAACAAATTTTATTAGTTTAGAAACTAGTCTCAAAACACTACAATTCACGTTTATAGCATTTTGAATCTCGAGTGTAGGTATAGATCAAAATTTAGAGAAAGTTAACGATTATCATTTTTAGGATAGCATGTCCACCTAAGTCCCCATTTGGCAACTCCATAGACTTGCCTATTGCATTTTATACCATGCAAGTTCACACACAACACCTTGAAATATGGAGGTTGTGTAATACTTTGTGATTTCACATCATATTTGAGATGGCATGTGTTTTTTTGGGAGTGTGAGGTTATATGGTTCACATGAAGGTAAAAGTGTTTGGAAACTACTTGAAATATCCTTTAATGGGATTTTGTGAAACTCTTCTAGTTTAGATGCAATTATCTTAAGAACATTGTGTTTATATAATATCTTACAAAGTATTGCAAGATTGTGTAGTTTCCCACAAAAGTACATAGGGGAGGACCCTATAACCGAGCGGATACCAAAACATGTACATCTCTTTTCACCATAGGTTGTTGACAAAAGCACCAATAGTTGTTCACTTTTTGGTTAATTACACTTTTTAAGAGTTAATGAGAATGTGACACATAGGGCGCTCGGTCATTGGTCCCTCTTTCAAATGCTTTATATTGATTTTCTTCATATTAAATCAATTCAAAACTACTTTTCCTCCAAATTAGCACGCGAAACGAAAATTTCAATATGACACGATCATACGCTACACGATGATATAATTTTTTTATGCTACCAACATACCTACATATATTTGTGTGCCCCTAAAGTTAGGTGCATGGTTATAGGGTCCTCTCCCCTAGTGACCATTGTTTTAATTTTAAAGTAATGGAATATGTGATGTGTGATTGGTAGAGAGGAGCATGAGGATTGCTACCGATAGAAGATACGTTCCTCATTAATGGATACATCATTTTATATTCACCAAATGCCTCGAACAATACCAATTTTTGATGCTAATAATACCCTTGACATTATGAGCATTGTAATTGACAAAATGGAGGTATGCCATGTACAATAGCTTTAAAGAGTTGTTCTATTTGCCTTAGACAATGATTTGTAAATGAGCTTAGGAATATAAGACACGAATTCCTTTTAAATAGTTGAAGTTGTAGGAAATGTTGAAAATTATGGAAACTTGTAAGCTAGTAACATTAAGATAAAGAGATTTTTGTCTTGAACTTGTGTAATGGAATCTTCAAAATTATATTTAAGTGGAAAAAACAAAAGGAATATAGTCCAACAAGATGCTTATATAATCACCAATAATAGGTAAGCACAAGACTAAAGTGGCATCATAATGATTAATTTATTCCTTGAAAAGATTAAAATTTCAAACCTCTCTTTTAAAAAAACAAATTCCCCACCATTGCGTGCACCAAATTAATAAACAACATATACAAGTCAACGAATCTTAAAATAATGTGTTATAATATTAACGAATCTTATTACGGATAAATTGGGCTAGTTGAACATGGTATCATATTGTATGTTATGAAATTAAAGTTCATGGTATGGTATGTTATGTTATGAAATTAAAACATTAAATGGTGGTGAAAAATAGTGCTTGTGGAATTGTTGTTGATGCTTTTTAGAAAGACCTCTTCTAATCAAGGAATTATTGGCTCGGAGCAACCTCACTCGTAAGTAAGGAGGGAGCAAACTAAAAGATAGAATGGCGAGAATGGATGGAAGATTGAATGTTTATTGGTTGATGGATCAAACTTGTAAACATATGTGATAGAATGGTAGAATGGATAGAAGAAGGTGGGGTGAAGCTATACAATATGATGGATATGTGATAGAATGGCAGAATGGATAGAAGAAGGTTGGGTGAAGTTATACGATATGATGGTAGCAGCAAAAAAGCCCATGGCTTTGAAATCTGTTGTTTTGCTCCGAATTCCAGACATCATTACCACATATGGCTATGGTGATGATGGGAAGACAAGTAAATCAATTTATGTCAAACAGATTGCCTCTCATATTTCTCCGCCACCTCCGAACATGGATACGCTCTCTAGAATTCTTAGGAATTTGGCTTTCCAATGAAGTCTTCTCTGAAACCAGAGACCACACCAAGAATGGATTGAATCCCATTTCTAAATTGTTGATGTAGGAACAGGAGAATATTAAAAACCATGGTAATACTTCATGGGTACCTTATTTACTATTTGTAACCTTGGCAACGATTGCACAAATTTGTAATGGAGAACTCGCAGCCCATGGAAGATGTATGGTATGAATATTTGGGAACATGCCACCAAAATGCCCAATCCAATAGGATGTTTAACGAGGCAATGACCTCTTACAATGAATGTTGTAATGCATTATGTGGTAGAGAGATACCTAGGATTTAGAGATTTGAAGACAATGGTGGATGTGGGAGGAGGCTTGGGCTCTTGTTTGGCAGCAATAGTTGCTAAACATACTCATATTCACGGCATCAATTTGATCTTCTACATGTAGTCACCACTACACTGCAATTTCAGGTTTTTTTATTGGAAGTCTATCTATCGAACATTGATGTCAACCAATAAATAGGTTGTTTACCACTTTTTAGAATGGATTTATCATTCGTTCGTTGACCACCCACCTTGCAAACATAACAACACTATTGTAATTCCTTATGTGGTAGAGAGATACCCAGATTCGAGATTTGAAGACAAAGTGGTGGATGTGGGAGGAGGCGTGGGCTCTTGTTTGGCAACAATAGTTGCTAAACACTCTCATATTCACGGCATCAATTCGATCTCCCGCATGTACTCGCCACCGCACATGCAATTTCGGGTTCTTTTTATTGAAAGTCTATCTATCAAACATTGATTGGTCGACCAATCTATAGGCTCATTACCACTTTTTAGGATGGATTTATCATTGGTTCATTGACCGGTCCACCTTGCAAACATATGTGATGTTTAGGCTAAGCCCTTTTTCTTTTCATCAAAGAAGAAATTAGATTTTAGGGAGTTATTATTGTCTTTATAAATTACAGCTTAAGGATTTCATTGTGTTTGAATTTTGCAAGAGTGGAACATGTGGGTGGTGATATGTTTGAAGGAATACCAAGCGATGATGCCGTATTTCTAGAGGTAAACAAGTGTAATTTATATTATTGGTTGGTTGATGGATCAGAGTCTTGCAAACATATGTGATGTCAAAGAAGAAATTAGATTTTAGGGAGTTATTTCTATCTTTATAAATTACGCTTTAAGGATTTCATTGTGTGGATGAATTGTGCAAGAGTGGAGCATGTGGGCAGCAATATGTTTGAAGCAATACCAAAGAATGATGTCGTATTTCTAAAGGTAAACACGCATAATTTATATTATTGGTTGATTGATGGATCAGTCTTGCAAACATATGTGATGTCAAAGAAGAAATTAGATTTTAGGGAGTTATTTCTGTCTTTTTAAATTACAGTTTAAGGATTTCTTTGCATGTTTGAATTGTGCAGAGTGGAGCATGTGGGCGGCGATATGTTTGAAGCAATTCCAGCAGCTGATGCCGTATTTCTAAAGGTAAACAAGTAGTTTTCATTTTATAACTTTTTCAAAATTTGGCAATTCGGAGAAATTTCCTCCGTCAGCCCAATTCGAATTTTCAAAGAGGACACGTGGCACCATTTGATTTGATACGGGGTCACAACTCAAATTAGAACATTTTGAACCTTTGTTGGAAAAAGGCTCAAAATGATAAAAACCTCCATTGGCCCACATGAACATGTGGCATTGTTTCATTGGCGATGGGATCGTAGGCCGATTCGAGCTATTTATCCCTTTGGTGAAATTGGCTCAAAATCATAAATTTCTCCGCTAACCCGCATTCTTGTGTAAACACGTGGCAACACTTGATTCGTTGTGGGGGTCATGTATGACATTTTACTTTTAGCCCCAAAGGCTAAAAACTTGAAAACATGCCAAAGGCCCATAGCTTTGTTTTGACAGTCAACAAAGACATGTGGCACCTCTTGATTCACTATGGGAGTGTGGCTTGATTCATCTCTTGTAAATTTTAAGCCAAAAATACTTAAAGTTTTAAAATCCTCCATCAACCCACACTCCCGCATTGACTTTTCAACATTAGAACGGACATGTGTCGATTTGGTTGGTCATGGGGGATCAAAACTTATTATTTTCTCTCGCGCCACTTGGGCTCGTGGGTCCACCATCACCAATTGAATTTTTTTCCGAAAGACAAAGTGGCAAAGAAATCTCCTCACCCGCCACGGTTCATTGTGGGCAAAAAATACAACTTAGGTCCTGCAGAGCCATATCTTGCAAAATACAACTAATTAGAATGAATTCTTTACACTTTTGGAAAGGGGAAGAAATTTCCCATCCGATGAAGCAGGTTCCAAACATCTTTGGGCCCTTTAAAAGTACCAAAAATCAAAATACTCAGATTTGACCATTTTCAAAGGGTACTAACTAAAAAAATTTAGGTCTAGACTGGAAGAATGAAGGAAATTTTTGAGGGGGCAACAATATACTTGAAATTAGCTACATATAGGAAGGGAGGTAGCACAAAAATTACCTAATGAGGGCCTCTATAAAACATAGGAAAGAACCATAACGTAAATGAGGCTTATGCCTTAAATATATTATTATAGAAGAATGATAATAATGTATAACCTACATAGGATCCATAGTATGTGGAAAAACATGTCTACACTATATTTTTGGCGTTGGATAATCATTTCTTTTATGTAGGGGTTAATGATGAATTAGAGTCCCAGTGGGTACCTTAAGGGGACTTCGAGATTGAGGTACGATTGGTCTTTGTCATGTGGATGAGACCAAAAAATTTGAGATATATTGCTATTAACCATAATCACCCCATAAATTTCTCATTTCTTCCCTTTTCTAACTCATTTCACTCATTTTGTTCAATTGTCCCCTTATGTCTACTTTCTTCCTCTCTCTGCACATTATTATTATCCTTGCTTTTGGTCAATGTGGACCTTTTCATGCATCCCTATTTATTCCCCTCGCCCCCATTCCTCATTTTTTTAGCCCATGATCTTAGGGTTTCCACCATGTTTGATGTCATCACCCATGAGAAATGGCACCTATTTTGGATTTTTTTGTAGCCAACACCATCAACCATGGGCAATGGAATTGGGTATTTATACCCCCATTATTTTATTAGTATTTCAACCACTTTTACAAACACTTACATACAAATTGTGCATGATTTTACCTTACTTACACTATTACACACTTCTTAGCTTATTTTGGATTCTTAGAGCCTACCTATTTTGCATTTGGGTCACCATAGTGAGTTAGGACTAGATATATTCTTGTTGAGCTTTCCCCTTCTCCACCAATAGTGATTATCTCTTTATGTTGTTGTCTCTAGGGAGGATTATGCATCAACAACAACACACATGGTGCAGGTAAGTATTTATAACCCTATTTAGTTTATTATTTTGTATGTATGTATTTGTAATTGATGGGCATTCATTGTTATAGGATATATTAGATGTATGCTATCTTTGGTTTATCATATTGTCTTATTATTATTAAACCCTTTGGGTTTATCCACATCTTCGTTATTCCCTCTCTATTTCAAAATCCTAGTATAATAACTCTCTTTATCTTGGTTGTGGACTTTGGAAAACTATATCTAGCCTAAGGTTAGGACTACCATCCTCTATGTTTACAACATTACTACTACTTGAACATATTTGTATCTACAAGGTGTGGCCGATCATATATAGGATCCCTATATTTGACATCCCATACAAGAACCTATTTTTTACCCTCAAACACTCTAGTGAACCCAACGTGAATCTTACCTTGCTTTTAATTAGGTTAGATTTAATCCATTTTATTTTTACGATTATGACTTAATGTCGTTGACCCCTGTGCAGTAACCCTAACGCGTGAATGATCTAGTTTTCACAACCTTTTCCTATCTAGATGATGTCATCTCATGTATAAGTTTCCTATAGATCCAATTTGGTAGGAAGTTATTTTTTTATTTATAAATCTAGTTTTGAAAATGCAATTGGCCCTAATACAAGCTAACCACATGGATGATCCCATCTCCAAAACCCGTATAGAAAGTCTTTCTTAAAAGTATCTTTAATTAAACATGGAATATTTTCTAGAAATCTTTGTCACTTTTTGCAACTAAAGAATTTGTCTCAACATAACAACCCTTAGGAGCATGGAATCCCTAATATAGCTCCAAATTATATAGAATTTCTTACCATAGGAGCCAATGCTAAGAAAAACAAACCTCCACCTTTCAAAGTACATAACAGTTCCAATACCACCAAACCTATCTTCAACATCGAAGTAGAAGGAGAGCATGAGGATTCTCAAGAATCTAATTATACCCATGCTATGCAAAAAAATTCTGCAATAATTCCTTGATTACATAGGGGAGTCACCTGCCATGTTGTAAAATGTCCTACCTTTCTTAGAAACTAGATGTTGACCTACACCACCCTAAGCCTTTTACTAAAGGATAAGAATATGATCCATATAATCATACCACTACTTATTCCAACCTGAATTCTAATCAACTCATCATACAAGTTATGGATCACTTAAACCAATAAAAACGCATGGTTGTAAATCAATTCATATAGTTTCAAACTAGCATAAATCAAAGTTCTAACTGGCCCCAATGGTATGACCAATCAAGGTTAACCTCCTCCACTTCTAGTTGGACCTAAATGGGTTCTAGTTTCCCAACCTCCCATTTATAACAAGACACTTTAAGATATCCAAAGAGAACTTATAGCTCCCAAAATTTTTGGTATGGACATTGGCAGTGTATCTCCCTCCATCACTTACAAGTGGTTCTATTGATCCAACTTTGCACATCAAATCATTTGGAAATCTCTATAAGTACTAAGTAAATAAAAACTCTTATGCTTCCACCAAAATAATAGCTAAGACTCTTGTGGGTGATTCCTTGGATTGGTATCACACTCTTCCAACCAACTCCATTGTTGAGCTAAAAACCATGGTTAACACCCTATTTAATGAATTTTAATATCACGATCTTCCTAAAAACACCATTAATACCTTGATCAATTGCAAAAAATGGAAAACGAATCTACCCAAGTCTTTATCAAGCGTTGGAATACTTTATCCACTAGAGATGAACATAACATGACAACTAAAATATTATTCTAGCTATTCTTTATATCACTAAATCCTCACTTTCAATATAAGGTTAGAAAAATTTATCCTAGCTACTTAAAAGAAGCATTCAAGCAGTCTAAGCACCAAGACAATCTCATTAAAGAGTTCAAAAAACCATTTCTAAAAACTTAAAATCCTAATAAAACTCAAGTCTTCATGAGATCTAGAAACAAGAAAACCATAGATGATGGAGTCACATACACTCTTCCCCAGGAACTTCTTATAATAGGACAATCAATCATTTTGACTGATCCAATAGCCAATCATATTCTACTTATTCTAAAGCTAACTATCACCAACATCTATCTAAGAAATTTCTATGACGATGCCTACCTCGTCCATTCACCATGGTGATAAACCCCTATTGTTACCTTCCTCAACGACATGATGAAATAAAATTCTATTGTGGCGTGTCAATTAGGGTTAATCATATGACAATTTTCATGATCTTTTCTACTTTTTCTACACCTTCCTCCTTGGCAAAAAAATTGATGATGATTCCATCACTAGGAAAATTTAGATGAACCTATCAAAAGACAAGACAAATCTCAAAAATGTGATCAAAATGAGGTAAATCATCAATCCAACAAGTACATTAAGATATATAATCAACCTCTTCTTGATCACTCCAAGCCTAAGAAATCTAACAATAATCACACCAAGAAAGTATTCACTCACATCGTTGATACCTCATATCCCTCTACTAGTGAATTTACCAAAAGGTTAGTCCAAATGAATGGATCTAAAAACATTCTCACATGTATTGAGACCTCATATCCTCCTTCATCTCATGTTAGCCCTTATAGGATCATATATCCTTGTTCATCATTCTAAAAACCTCAAGAAACAAACTCTCTACCAAATTAAATGGAGGTCTTGGTGAATGTCATCGGCCCCTATGTAGATATTCTTACATGATCGATCCCATCCATATTTCCCTCTATTGATCCTTATGTCATTAGCACAAGTGTAGTATCACTTCTACCATTGATGATCCCACCAAGACAATAGCTGAAATAAAATTCCCGGAACCTTCTACTAGTCCCTCTTCTTCATAATTGATCGAACTGATCTCCCAAGATTAAAAACATTGTACAACTTAGCTATGTAAATTAGGATTCACGTGTGAGGATTAAACACCTACCTATTCAAGTTCTATTCTTATAACTTCTTTCATCCTCACCAAAACATCGTAAACATCTTATGAATTTCACATTCCATTTCCATGTACTTTGGGGCAATAGCCTACCCTACTTAGGTTAGAACAAATCATCGTACAAAAATGTGAAAAAATATCCATTTCCAATCACCGCTTCATTGACCATTAGTCATGCATCTGATTTCCTATTGATTCCATGATTTCTAATGAGTTTATATTTTGTGCTAATGACCCCTATTTATCTCACTACATATTGGCTACAACAAATTCAAAATATCCCTCATCGACGAAGGCTATATTACATGTGTCGCTTCTCTTTACTTTATCAATGCATTAGTTTTCTCTATAGACAATCTAAAGTCCACATGGAGCATGTGCTAAGGGTATGATAGCACTATGATAGTAGAATGATTCCTCCTATGGGTTATATTTGGATTCTTATCATTGTCCCTCCTCATACCAATCACATCAAATTCATGGTCTTTAATTTTACTTTGTCTTATAATATTCTCCTAGACAAACATGGACCCAACGCATGCATGTAGTCACATCATCTACCTACCAATGTGTTATGAAATTGTGTTCCTAGAAGCTATATTTAAGGTGAAAAGTGATACTAACCATTGAAAATTCAACCAGTTCCAAAAAATGGGAAATTTAAAATTCTTACCCTTGAAGATATTTCTACCATCCCCTTTTGGGAATACCAACACTTTAACTACCCGATGGACTCTCTTCATGGCTATAATATTCATCTCAAGGTTTTCGGTTGTACTCCACCCAACCTTCTTAACTTTGATGATGATAAGCCCATTGAGATCAATCTTTGGATCAAGTCTCTAACCTTCATGATCTCATTATTTTCCAATTACCTCTCACCTTACGAACATGATCAAGAAAGAAGGATGTTGATCATATCCCCATCACCTTTAATTACACCCAATGTCCTCCTATATAAAATTTAGTTGATCCTCATACTATCATTGATTTGTGCACTCTTGATGTTACCACACCCAATTAAAAATATGTATATTAGCTCAACGATCCATTCTTGGATGGCTACGCTTAGGATAAGATCACAAAAATGTGTCACTACCATGATACCATATACTCTACCTATTATCATCACATCAATACTATCCCAATATCTACGCCATAATCACTTCTTACCTTCGATGCAGATGCCAATGATCTCATGGATGGCGGATATCTTTACTCTTATTATGAATCTAAGAATAATATTATGCATTACACCCCTTTATTGGCGATCTAATGCCTAAGCCATAGTTTTCTCCTTCAGTTAACCATTATGTGGTGCCTACTATACCACCCCCCTCTCCTACCACTTCTCCACATACCATTACACCTCTACCTTCCATGACATCACTACATGTTCTTCTTTCCATTATGACTCCTAGGCCACTTGTAACTCAGCCATATTGTATATGGCACAATGCTCCTAAACATGATGTCTCTAATTGTAGATCTTATAGACAACATATGAAAAAGTTTGAGGTGGAGGTTACGAAAAATCAACAACATAAATCTAGACAACCCACTTTTTTTTTTTCAGTGCCACTCTTTTGTTCTCATCATGGATTTCACTCACATACTAATGATATTTGTATATTCCTCTCTCACCAATTATGATCTTGAGATCCCTCTCCTCATACATCTAAGCATCGAGCTCAATCCCCTCCTATATACATCACTCCATGCCATCTTGTATTTCTTAACACTCCCCCTTGTCCCTCCCTTGATGACATCCATCGTGACATCCTCACATGGATATCTCGGTAAGATCGACAAATCACTCTTTTCTACACACTAAAAATTTCATCACAGTATCAGCATCATCCAAGATCGCCTTGAGGATCATATGATTTATACTCACCAATAAATCTTGCATGAAAGATTAGACATCATCAACGATGTGTGCCAATCCTTAGATAATTTGAATTTAATTCTCTTTTATTTACTATTTACCTTCCCGCTTGGGTTTATACGATCAATTTCCTCCTATCTCGTATACTTTAGTAATTCCTATCTTATCTCCCTCTTTGGTTTATCCTCCTACTTGGGTTTATACGATCATGTATTCCTACATTGGAGACTATTATTCTTTCTCCCCTCTTATCGCTCACTTGGGTCTATCTCTTATTACTTGTGTTGGCCTTATCACCGGTGTCCATCCAATCATATCTTATCTTCACCATATACCTATCTCAAAAATCTTTTTACCATTTCATTTCTCTTTATCACGAATTTAAAAACATTCATGCATACATAAGAACATGGAATAACAAAAGAAACTACAATACACACACACACACACACACACACACACACACACACACACACACACACACACACACACACACACACACACACACACACACACACACACACACACACACACACACACACACACACATATCCGAAGATATCAAATTTCACATTTAATTCAAAAATATATCGTAAAGATCCCTAAAAACAAAATGCTCCCAAAACCACCTGAGACATCAATGTGATCTACATTTTGAATATATTTGGAGAAAAATTCACTAGCTAAATTTTCACCGAAAGACATTTGTCCTTTTATCCCTAGCTACTCATTCCGAATTTTACAACATCACCTACTAAAGTATTTGCACCACCATGAGTTCCATCCTAACCACCTCATACTCTTACCTTCATCACTTTCACCTAATTTGGGTAATCTCGTGAGCTAAGTTTCTCTCAATCTCAATTAGCAAAGTGAAAAATAAATTTCCCTATTTACTATTTATAGCCATATTTGCCATTGATTTTTGACATACTTACCTCCAATATTCAAACCTTCACATCTTTCACTTTTAAAACCCTAAAAACATTCAAACAATTACAGAATGCTCTTATCGTCGATACACTCCTTTCAACATATTACATTTCTTTATCTCACACTTTTTCCAAAAGCCTCATTTTCCCATCATTTCAATGTTAGATATCATCCCTCCCATGGCTCTCCTGGTTAGGTGATTTATGTCTTTTTAATGATCATATTCTAGTTATTATGTTTAGTCTTACTTATACAAGTTTTTAAGTAGCTATTGTGCCACCAAAAAAATCCAAAGACATCGACAGGGTAAGTATGAGGTGTGTATATTTCATATTCCATTTCATTACTTTCTTTTATCACTTTACATTCAACATTTCCTTTCCATTTCATGTTACAAAGATATTTTTGTAGACCATATCATGTTTCACTATTTTGACATGCGATGATCTTCGATTGGGGCATATGTATACACCATATTATTGATGCTTGCAAATAATTTATTTTGTGCACGGATTGTTGATGCATTCTCCTCCTGAGTAGGATCCTTAAGGGCTTATCAAGATTTGGGTATTATCCAACTTGGTCATGTCGGTTATGTTGTCCAAAATTACACCCCTTGTAATTTTGAACAAGGAATTAACCACTTTCATGCTTTAGAAAATCCACGTGGGAAACTAGTTCACTCAACCACAAAATGCAGGAACTTAGTGTTCCGCGGGTTTTATGAAATTTTCAAAACAATGAAATGAGTAGCGCATGGACTTCGGTAGAATTGGCAAAGTTCGTAGTCGTGTGAAACCCTTTTACAACTTTTTCACAACTAAGGAAATAGGTCCTGGTAGGTGAGGTTAGATAGAGTATCGTGGAGTTAATATCCACGAAGGAATAAAAGAAACCGACTAAGTTCAAAATCCATCAAACACTAGTCTAGTGTTCCTATTTTTATTTGTGTAATTTTTTCATCTTATCAAGGGTTCAATATACACACATGTACATAGATACATACATACATGTACATACATACATACATATATATACAACTATATATATATATATATATATATATATATATATATATACACATTTATGAATATGTAGCTCTAAAGAACTACATGAACTTGTATAAGTTTCGTCCAAACAGACTCTTTTATTACTTAACAATGTTTAAACTTTGGTATGCCACATAACAAGCTTTCTAACGTGTTTCATGAAGAAAAAGACAACTTTATCAAATTTCAATTGTTGCCACTCTTATAATCCACAATTTTCAACAAATTTTATTAGTTTAGAAACTAGTCTCAAAACACTACAATTCACGTTTATAGCATTTTGAATCTCGAGTGTAGGTATAGATCAAAATTTAGAGAAAGTTAACGATTATCATTTTTTAGGATAGCATGTCCACCTAAGTCCCCATTTGGAAACTCCATAGACTTGCCTATTGCATTTTATACCATGCAAGTTCACACACAACACCTTGAAATATGGAGGTTGTGTAATACTTTGTGATTTCACATCATATTTGAGATGGCATGTGTTTGTTTGGGAGTGTGAGGTTATATGGGTCATGTGAAGGTAAAAGTGTTTGGAAACTACTTCAAATATCCTTTAATGGGATTTTGTGAAACTCTTCTAGTTTAGATGCAATTATCTTAAGAACATTGTGTTTATATAATATCTTACAAAGTATTGCAAGATTGCGTAGTTTCCCACAAAAGTACATAGGGGAGAGGACCCTATAACCGAGCGGATACCAAAACACGTACATCTCTTTTCACCATAGGTTTTTGATGTAAGCACCAATAGTTGTTCACTTTTTGGTTAATTACACTTTTTAAGAGTTAATGAGAATGTGACACATAGGGCGCTCGGTCATTGGTCCCTCTTTCAAATGCTTTATATTGATTTTCTTCATATTAAATCAATTCAAAAACTACTTTTCCCTCCAAATTAACACGCGAAACGAAAATGTCAATATGACACGATCATACGCTACACGATGATATAATTTTTTTATGCTACCAACATACCTACATATATTTGTGTGCCCCTAAAGTTAGGTGCATGGTTATAGGGTCCTCTCCCCTAATGACCATTGTTTTAATTTTAAAGTAATGGAATATGTGATGTGTGATTCGTAGAAAGGAGCATGAGGATTGATACCAATAGAAGGTACGTTTCTCATTAATGGATACATCATTTTATATTCACCAAATGCCTCGAACAATACCAATTTTTGATGCTAGTATGGATAGTAATACCCTTGACATTATGAGCATTGTAATTGACAAAATGGAGGTATGCCATGTACAATAGCTTTAAAGAGTTGTTCTATTTGCCTTAGCACAATGATTTGTAAATGAGCTTAGGAATATAAGACATGAGTTCCTTTTAAATAGTTGAAGTTGTAGGAAATGTTGAAAATTATGGAAACTTGTAAGCTAGTAACATTAAGATAAAGATATTTTTGTCTTGAACTTGTGTAATGGAATCTTCAAAATTATATTTAAGTGGAAAAAACCAAAAGGAATATAGTCCAACAAGATGCTTATATAATGATCAATAATAGGTAAGCACAAGACTAAAGTGGCATCATAATGATTAATTTATTCCTTGAAAAGATTAAAATTTCAAACCTCTCTTTTAAAAAAAACAAATTCCCCACCATTGCAGTGCACCAAATTAATAAACAACATATACAAGTCAACGAATCTTAAAATAATGTGTTACAATATTAACGAATCTTATTACAGACAAATTGGGCTAGTTGAACATGGTATCGTATGGTATGTTATGAAATTAAAGTTCATGGTATGGTATGTTATGTTATGAAATTAAAACATTAAATGGTGGTGAAAAATAGTGCTTGTGGAATTGTTGTTGATGCTTTTCAGAAAGACCTCTTCTAATCAAGGAATTATTGGCTCAGAGTAGCCTACTGGTAAGGGGAGGGAGCAAACTAAAAGATAGAATGGTAGAATGGATGGAAAATTGAATGTTTATTGGTTGATGGATCAGACTTGTAAACATATGTGATAGAATGGTAGAATGGATAGAAGAAGGTGGGGTAAAGTTATACGATATGATGGATATGTGATAGAATGGCAGAATGGATAGAAGAAGGTTGGGTGAAGTTATACGATATGATGGTACCAACAACAAAACCCATGGCTTTGAAATCAGTTGTTTTGCTCCAAATTCCAGACATCATTACCATGTATGGCTATGGTGATGATGGGAAGACAAGTAAATCAATTTATGTCAAATAGATTGCCTCTCATATTTCTCCGCCACCTCCGAACACGGATACGCTCTCTAGAATTCTTAGGTATTTGGCTTTCCAATGAAGTCTTCTCTCAAACCGAGACCACACCAAGAATGGATTGAATCCCATTTCTAAATTGCTGATGCAGAACAGGAGAATATTAAAAACCATGGTAATACTTCATGGGTACCTTATTTACTATTTGTAACCTTGGCAACGATTGCACGAATTTGTAATGGAGAATCAGAGCCCATGGAAGATGTATGGTATGAATATTTGGGAACATGCCACCAAAATGCCCAATCCAATAGGATGTTTAACAAGGCAATGACCTCTTACAACAATGTTGTAATGCCCTATGTGGTAGAGAGATACCTAGGATTCATAGATTTGAAGACAATGGTGGATGTGGGAGGAGGCTTGGGCTCTTGTTTGGCAGCAATAGTTGCTAAACATACTCATATTCACGGCATCAATTTCGATCTTCTCGCATGTAGTCACCACTATGCCCAGTAATTTCATGTTTTTTTATTGGAAAGTCTATCTATCGAACATTGATCGTTAACCAATCAATAGGTTGTTTACCACTTTTTAGAATGGATTTATCATTCGTTCGTTGACCATCCACCTTGCAAACATAACAACACTATTGTAATGCCTTATGTGGTAGAGAGATACCCAGGATTCAGAGATTTGAAGATAGTGGTGGATGTGGGAGGAGGCGTGGGCTCTTGTTTGGCAACAATAGTTGCTAAACACTCTCATATTCACGGAATCAATTCGATCTCCCGCATGTACTGCCTTTGTGCCTCGCAATTTCGGGTTCTTTTATTGAAAGTCTATCTATCAAACATTGACTGGTCGACCAATCTATAGGTTGTTTACCACTTTTTAGGATGGATTTTTTATTGGTAGGTTGACCGGTCAACCTTGCAAACATATGTGATGTTTACGTTGAGTGCTTTTTCTTTTCATTAAAGAAGAAATTAGATTTTAGGGAGTTATTTCTGTCTTTAAAAATTATAGTTTAAGGATTTCATTGTGTTTGAATTGTGCAGGAGTGGAGCATGTGGGCGGCGATATGTTTGAAGGAATACCAGTAGCTGATGCCGTATTTCTAAAGGTAAACAAGCGTAATTTATATTATTGGTTGGTTGATGGATCAGTCTTGCAAACATATGTGATGTCAAAGAAGAAATTAGATTTTAGGGAGTTATTTCTATCTTTATAAATTACAGTTTAAGGATTTCATTGCGTGTTTGAATTGTGCAAGAGTGGAGTATGTGGGCAGCAATATGTTTGAAGCAATACCAGCAGCTGATGTCGTATTTCTAAAGGTAAACAAGCATAATTTATATTATTGGTTGATTGATGGATCAGTCTTGCAAACATATGTGATGTCAAAGAAGAAATTAGATTTTAGGGAGTTATTTCTGTCTTTTTAAATTACAGTTTAAGGATTTCTTTGCGTGTTTGAATTGTGCAGGAGTGGAGCATGTGGGCGACGATATGTTTGAAGCAATTCCAGCAGCTGATGCCGTATTTCTGAAGGTAAACAAGCATAATTTATATTATTGGTTGGTTGATGGATCGGTCTTGCAAACATATGTGATGTGTTTAGATTGAGCGTTTACATTCTTTTCGTTTTTTCAAATTTTATAATATGTAAATGTTGTTAGTGTCGTTACAGTGTATTCTGCATGATTGGGACGACAAAAAAATCGTTGCCATTGTTGAGAAAATGTCATGTGGTCATACCAGATGGAGGAGAGTTAATGCCTCTGAAATTGTCTCTGGACATGGCGTTGGTTCTCGCTGTTCCAGGCGTAAGGGAAAGGAGTGAAGAAGAATTTAAAGCCTTGTTTGATCAATCGGGATTCAAAAGCTACTCTATTATCAACCTGCCCTTCTTTCTATCATTGAACTATCAAAAGCCTAAGCCAGCCCTTCTCTCTCTATACCCACCACGAAGTTTTTTTCTCTCGGAGGGAAGTATTTCTGTTTACGTTGTTTTAATAGCTTGGAATCTGTGGTATGGAGAGGAAGAAAAAATGCAAGCGGTGAATATTAAATTCCGGCAAGAATTCTGTTTTGAGAACACTGTGATCTATTAAAAGAATATATTACTTTATGAATAAACTTGAGATTTTTATTAATGGCAGTTTTCTGATTAACATATTTCTGGTGCAAAAATAAGTTTCGTTTCTTTTGCTAGAAAATTAATTATGAATGAATAAACTTTTGAAACCCCAACCAAGATCTGTAGCAGCCTTGTTTGTGGATGTGAGTAACAAGACCCTCCTGGTCAAGCGTCTAGCCTACTCCCCTGTGTGTCCCTTTGGGGAAAAGGTGGTCAAAATCGAATGTCACGTTATGAACAGAGCACTGATATGCGTGTGCAACAGTTTCTAGCCTGGTCTCCACTCTTGGAACTCCAACGGTGAGTTACTCTCATTCGTAGATGTCTATACCTATGCAAGTGGTATTATTTAGGATATGGATACTAGGATCAAATTTGAAGGGCTGGTTTGAATTTTATTGTGAAGGGAAAATATTGGGCTAGCCTTCTCAGGATGAAAATTAGTATTAATATTTTACACTTTATATGACAAGAATAAATCAATTATTCATGTTATAAAAATTAGAATATTTTTTTTTAAATGAGAAATAATTTTTTTAATCAAGTATGAGTTAATTGGCACCTAAATAAAAAGAAAATTCAGTAATCCAAACAAAATGACCCCTCAATCAAAATGGTGTAAAATTAAGATGTATTTAAACTAGTAAAATAATCAAATTATGATGTAATGAAAGTCCAAATTTATAATATTCTAATTTCCTAAAAATCATCATAACTAAAATAAGTATTAAATAAATTTAATAAATAAATACATAAACAAACAATTGAAATTAGACGAGAAGACATGCAAATTAGTAAACACATAAAAACCATCAAATTGCATGTGGGACACTGGGATCTCTTATCAAAATCATTATGAAAAAATTGTAAATAATAAAATAAATAACTTTAGTTGCTATTGGGATTTTACCCGCTAAAATTAAAACCCATTTAAATTCTTATCACTTCAATAAAAAAATCATTCGTATTTTAACCACTAAAATTAAAACCCATGTAAATTTAAATAGTAAAATGCATTAAATTAGATTTTTTCCAACTAAATTAAAGAAAATGTGCATCTATACATTGAAACACCCACACTAACTATGTCACCGATAGATATATCAAGATATTTTTGGTCAAATTTCAGAGCCAAGAGCTTCACCTCGTGCACAATATGCATTTAGATCTACTACACATAAATGATGTATTACCAAATTAGACTACTCCATTAAACACACTCCCCTTCATAATCCTCCATGAATCTATCCACAACCCTCTTCCTCAACTCCTTAGGCATATAGTTGAGCCGCATTGTCTTGAGCACAACTATAAATATAAAATTCTTGTTGGCCTCCACATCACTACTATTAAACAATGGTTAGAGAGAAGATATCAATGATGACTTGAAGGGTTACTCTCAATAGAAAAATATTCTTATCTTTGTATGTTCGTCCCCTTCAAAGAGCTCCTCTCCTCTACCATGCATTCTACCATCTCAAATAGGTTTAATTAACCTTTGTATTAGGGAGCAACTCGAAACTTAGCTCAATTCTTCTTTACAATGGTCATAATCGGTGAGCTCCTCAAGTGACTCGACCTTTGTTTTCTTGAAAGCAAGCCCCAACTACCTTTTCCTTGAGATCCTTCTCCATTGAATACAAACCGAGCTAATCAAATCATCTCAACTCCTAGCTTGTCTACACACGAGCACAAATTGATTTGAGTGATCTAGATTAAGACCATTACAATCCATCCAATCATTTGGCACCGACATGGCTCATATAGAGCCTACTCGACACCCTACATTGAGTCACGAATTGAAGTCACCCTTTGAGATCATTTCAACACTTTTCTCCAAGCTCTACCTCAACCTTAGATATCCATCTTAGTCCATATTGAGCTTGTGGCCACTCTACACGCTCGATCTATTCCAAATCATGTTGTGTAGGCTCCCAAGTGGGTAGATATTTGTGTGTAAGTCGATCCTAGCTCTGTTCTCTACCTCTCAAGGTGGCTCCTACAACAAAGAGCTCGAAAATAATAAGGTGACGAATAAAACATTTGAATGAATCCCAAGCAAAGGCCAAAACCCTAAATGGTAATATTAAATCTTTGGTTTTTAGGTATTTTTTCTCAAATATGCATTGATCTCGACATCACCAAATTGTTAGAAAATTGATATTTCACCTTAATAATGTCTTAGTACTAGTATACTTATTATATTAAAATTTTTGATAATTTCAATACATCTTGACTATCGTATCTACGATTCACGTGTAAATCCTAGAAATCTAGAGGTGATTGTTGTTTGTAGAAGTCATCAAAAATATTTTTAAGATTTAAAATTTTCACACAAATTGTTGACAAGCATTTTTCACCATAGCCCTTCTTTTGATAGTTTTAAAAATAACTTGCACTTCTCTATTGTCAAATGATTTTTACATTTTGATTTTTTTTTTGAAATACAAATTTTATCCATCTTTTTCTAACGGGTATAAGACCTTGAGAAGGGTTGTGATAGGCTCAATTTTGAACCCTGGATACTATCTTTGAAAAGCTCGGATCTACCAAAAACACCATTTATTAATGGAACGCTACTACCGCTCTTTCAACCCCACTATCAAATAATTTTATATGAAGTTTGTTTGAGTTAGGCTACCACATCTTTTGATGTAATTTTGGAGTGAATCATGTTTTATAATCATAGGGACTGCTCTCGGCGATCTTGGTGATTAATTCTTTGATATGAAAACCATAGGGAATGCTTTGCACGAATCAAGAGAGGGCTTATAAGAACGTCTTTAATCACCGAGTATGTCTTCTAAGAAATCAACTTGTAAAATTGAAATCTACTATATATGGGGTTTATTTGTTTTAACCTAGTATACCAACGTATGGAAAATGAATTGGTATGTTAAACAATGAGTGGCATAATATACTATTATTGATATGCGGTTCAACCAATATTGTGCCAATATTGTTAGGTGTCAATGTGTAGTGTCAAGTGTTGTATCAACTTAAATGTAACCCACAAAGTTTCTTAGTTGAATAATTTTGGGCCACTTGTACAGCATAACTTTACTGACTTTTAAAATTGGAGATAATGCTTAGAGTTAACGCTCCCTTTAATTTTTATAAATATTCCCATATTAATTACTCTTGTGCATTAAATATTTCATGTCTTACATTACATTTGAATTATCTTAGGAACATAATTGCAAAATGGAAAGTTGTTTCTTTAGATGTAACACACTAGATTGAATGCCAAATGAAAAGCTATATCATTTGCTTCAACACATAGTGTAAATCCAATGTAGCAGACAACCAAGAAGAGACAACCTATGGGGTAGGTGACTATGTGGAGACTTATATTGTTGAAACGATTTTCATGGAAAAAGGATTCATGCTAGAACTAGATGTTGATAATAGAAGGCTTAAAAATATCTTTCTTTAGAGTCTTTGTATAAAAATGCAATATATCCGAGTGTAAAAATTCCATTAAATAATTAAATAATAGCACAAGCAATTATTGTTCAACACAATGGATTGAATGTTTTCTTTGGTAAAATATTATTTCAACCTAGACAATAATTACTTCCACCAATATTGAAGTAATTCCCACCGCTTCAATTTACATTACTAGTTTATATCTCTATTAGGGAATTACCTCAATATTATATTTTTACCTTTGTTTTATCACATTCCTTCTTGAAAACATATATAACCTACTTTTGAAATTTAGAAAATATGCCACCCCTAGCTATTTGTGCCCTAAGCAACTACTAGGTTCCCCGTGATTTACATTGTATTCGTTGACATTACAATTCCATACACATATATAGAATATGTTGTTGTTGCTAATCAATAAGTATTGTCACTCTATAGCTCTTATATCTATAGTTAGTGAACATTCTCTTTTCGGGCACGTAGGTTGCAGAGTCGATAGGGTATAGGCTTTGCATTGGTGACAATTGTCCAAAATCGCACCCCCATAAAATTTTGAACATCTCATCTAAGTTGGGACTTAGACACTTTAAGTTTATTCTCAAAAAATCCATGAAACACTGAGTTAGTCTTCCATGGATTGTGTGAACGTACTATTTTGTGGGTTCTCTTAAGCCACGGAACAAATAAATTAGAGTTCGGTACTTAGGAAATTTTTGATGGAGATAGTGTTTTGTAAAGGTTTTTCAATCTTTCGCAACACTAGGGAAGTCAATCTTGCGTAAGCATCGAATCAGTCTCTCGCGGGTTGAAGGAAAATCATAACACCGTGGGGTTACATGCCTGTGAAAAGTTATAAAATTAGATAAGAACAAAATCTGCGAAGCGAAAGAATGGGAAAAAGGCTTAGTGCTTTGTAACATGGAAAACACAACATCAAAGGGACTTTCAAAATATATAAGGATTCATGGAATTAGTCAATTTCATGAAACGAAGGATGACGCGTCCACCCATAAAAACCGTGACACGTAAGGAAAAGGTGCTACAAGGAACCACACGAAGAAGAAATAAATTTGGAAAGCGACTAAGGTTGTAAGCCGTGAAACATAATCCCAATGTTTCGCGGGTTTCCCAATCAGTAGTGGTCCACGAGTTCTTAGGGAGTTATGGAATGAAGGAACATAGTTGTGCATAAAGTATTACACACGAAGAAGGAAAAATATATGTGTCATGGAGGAATCATAAAAGAGATAAGTGTGGAAGTTCTCAACGCTACACAACAAGGAATGGCGATAGAGGACATGATAGATTCATGGAACGTTGTCAAAGATGCATAATATAGAAATTTCATGCATGAGGAAGGTAAGACCGTGGGTGATTTAATACATTACAGAATTTAAAATGATTTTGTACATCATCTAGAGGGTATAAAAGGCATGGGAAAGCACAAAATCATCTCAAGTACACAAATTGCACATAGGAGCCATGCCTAACTTGAAACCAAACACTCAACCACTTCACCAACCAAAATTCAATGCACTATGGGATCCATTCTCCTCAACACATACATTTGATGGCTTGCGATAAGAGCCATGCCGTGTGCTTATACCTATCTACAAAAATCTATGTCTATTGGTCATTGGTGGTTGAATTTCTCTCCCATTGGTGCCTCTTTCTCCTTCTCTCTTCTCTTCCATTTTCTATAAATATAGGACTCATCCTTTTAAAAAGGGAACCTTTTTTGTTGAACGGCACCATGCCAAAATGGTGTCCGAATTCCTACGAGTTTCAGACCTAATATTTGGTCTCTGTAATGTATTTGTGTCTTCTTCCATAAATGTAATGGTTTGTGCATCCTTTCAAAAATAACATCTCGTGTGCTCTTTTCTGACTCATACTCATGTTTATTGTGTCATTTCTCTTCATTCTTTCTTTAATATGTTGCGTGTGTCTCACTTGTTGTGTTGTCCACTTTTGGTTTTTGCAAATGGGTAAGTGCAACAAGTTGTGGGGCCAAAAAAGGGTCATAAGTGGACGTCATATTGCAAAAAAAACTAAATCTCAACTTGAAGGGATTATTAGTAATGTGTGCACTCAAAATTAGAAAAATATATATAACTATGAATTGTAGCATCCAGAATCTAGTGTCTAAACTACTATTTTTTAAAAAGCGGACAATTTTAACTTTATTAAACACTCAAAATTCAATGACTTGGTTTTTTCTGAAAATGCCTCTAAGATTATAGTCTGTTTTGCCCGCGATTTGGATGACCAAAACTTGATATTTTTTTCCTTTGGTGAAAAGTTAGATGCCATTGTCTATCTTGGGATATATTTTATTTTGTATTTTTTTAGCAATATATTTTTAATGATTTTTTCTGTGAAAGTGGTCTGAAAACATAAAGAAAATAGAGCACTTTCCATTTTCCCACCATAACTTCATCAAAAATATCAAAATAAAATACTTGTTTTTTTGAACGTGTATAGAATTTTGCCATGGTTGGGATGGTATAGGTTTTATCACATTCTGATAAGTGAAACAAAAGTTGCAATCTTAAACATAGACATGAACATTCATGGGAAAAAGTGTCTTAAAGACCTACTATTAGTAAAAAATTATAAAATGATAGTTATCATATTATATTCACTTTAAAATTAATATTTCTACGAAGCTAATAGTCTCCCCTACATGATGGTAGCATTTTTGTGACATGTTTTTGATTTTTGGCATGGTTCAAGTCTGATTGAGAGAAAATTTGATGTTTTTGGCCTTTCACACACCATAATGACCTCCCAAAGCTCAGGTTTGGGAAAAACAGAGATTTCCCGAGCCTTGAGGGTTGGATTTGATGATACAAGAAAGACCGCGCGATTATGGTTCATAAACCATTGTTGCAGCTCTCATAATCATATTTACACGAATCCCAACATCTAATTCACCATGTGCTTTTATTCTCTGACTTGACTGTATGAATTTCTATGAAATTATGCCACCTTCTGCACTTTTTTCTTGTCATCGGAAGCTATTTTTTTACTATTTTTAAGGTGCCTTGCATTGTTTGGAGTTGTCATACATTGATTGAAACATCATGGAGACAAGAAATGAAGTTCAAAAAGGAAATCAATAAGTAAAAAAACACCAGAGGAATTAGAGGCAAAAAGATTACAAAATTCAGAGTGAATGTGGAAACTTCGTGAATCAAGAAGAGGTTCATCTTCAACCCCTATTATTGTAAGCAATGAGGAACCAGGTAATGTTTTTACAGTTAATTTTGAAGATGAATTAAATACTTGTGATGAAGATGAATTAAATACTCGTGATGACGATGAATTAAATACTCTTGATGAAGATTGTTGGCTTGGAAATTTGTCTTGAGGACAAAATTAGGGTTTTCCTCACCAACACTATGTGAATCTAACTCCCTCTACATTGAATGGTGCAATTGCCATATTTTGCATGTAAAACAGTGGATTTCAATGGTGGGTTTTCAACCTGTAGTGCCCACATTTTACACACACAATGTCAACAGTAAAATACCAGGATAATTTTTTTACTTACATTGCTCACTACACACAACACAACAAGGGCTCCAAGTACAAAAACTCAACTCGCATATGACAATCACATAAGTCATCGAATCACATAGACACAAGAAAACAACATAGGCATGTCGATGCCACACTTTTCCCAATGAACGAATACTAGTAATACCCCAACCACAAAAGAAGACTCAAGGATAGGCAAACCCACAACACATCTTTTCTTTAATTGTATTTTAGTTACGATTAACATTCTAAGAACATTATTGTGCAAGGATAACTTTCTCCTTTTTCCATCTACAGAAACTTTAAGTTCATTCCACATTTAATTTACAGTTTGACCATTTTAAGTTGACTTCTTATTCTTTACAAAATTTTCCATAACTTGCTTACTTATTTGGGCATAATTCGAATGCATATAAAATACTTAATTGTCTTGTTCTTATGTTAAAAATCTTCTTCTCGAACATAAATTCAGTGTCTACCTTTTTATTCTTACAACTCAAGTGGATGAGACTTGGTGTCCATATAGCATTATTAGGTTTTAACGGAGATTTAGATGCGAGATAGCTTTTTACCGAAAACATACCTCGATCACAGGTTAGTTATTTCCCTACCATAGTTATTCTAATTCAATGACTTGAGGAATTCCACTTTGATTTATATAAGTATTTTTCTTTCTCGAAGGTTGATCACACCAAGGCAATTCATATTCTTTGAAACAAAAGAATATATTTAATTGAGTTATAAGGTCTTCAAGAGTGGCATTATTCCGAACCTCTAATCCCATTTTTACTCTTATATGCTTTATTTTCTACATCACGTTATGGCCTTATTACTAGCATTGTCTTGCAAAAGGAGTTATAAAATGGTTTGCCTAACCTCTTGAAGAAATACATGATTAGGAGACTTGAAGCTACACATGAACCCTTGATCAAGGATCATTTTTGAAAATATCCAAAACACCCCTAAATGGTGTCGGTCAGAAGATCATCTCAAGAGCTTTCCAATGACTATGAGAATGTGGCAAACGGACATCGGGAGCTCTAGATATGTTCGGTCAAAGTTCGATGATGGGAAAGTCAACTCTGGTCAACTGGTCAATATTTGGACCAATCGCACTTTGTGACACGTGGCTTGCCAACAATCTTCAAATTCACTCAATTTGCCTATCGAGAGACGACAAGTGGATTACATATGTGTATACATTAGTATTAAATCTAATGTTGATACATTAGTATTAAACCCTACATAGCCGCCAACTTAACCATGTTATTGCTAGCACGTGGGAGGAGGTAAGTGGTTGTTTGGGAGGAAAAAGCCATGCATGGAAACTTCCACGTGGCGAACAAGGTGGTAGGCGGGCGGTTATGCTCCAACGTGGTCATTGACCACTTTATATGCGCGTGGAAAGGCTTAATAAAGCCTAAACTTTTATTCCACCGATCCTTATGGGATTTTAATCCATTTAAATATGTATGCCGTGCCAAACATGGGATGTTAACCCATTTAAAATTACATCCGCCCAATTTGGGATTTAATCCCAATTTCTATGTACGGGTGAGGCTAAAATAGCCTAAGGATGATAGGCAATGCATTATTTTTGGGCCCTAAAAATGTATAAATAGGGTACCTAGTTCATTGTAACACACAACACACACCGGCGCAACGGAGAAGCTCATTGCTAGAGTGTGGAATGGTGGACACACAACTCAATCTTATTATTTGTTAAGCTTGTTGTGGGGACACACAACTCGAGCTTATTAGTTAAGCTTATTTGCGGGATGTGTCGACAAGTATTGTCTATTGGCCTATTATTTTAGGCAATATTAGATGGAATATTTGTGATTGGGAGTGAAATGTAAACTACCCAATAGGCCCATTGAGCCACACCAATTACTTGCAAATCCTAGATTGTCGACCGGAGTGCTAGCTTCGCATTGTTTGCATCGGGAAGGCCGATCACAAATGAAGGAGATTGTGCATCAAGAAGGTGGAAGTCGGGTGCTATTTTTCACCCTTGTCATCCGAAGGTTTGGTGTACTGATAGGCAAGTAAAATTCCATTAGGTTTTCTTGTGAAATTACTATTGTAACTTACAAGTTTTGACTAGTGGAATGGTTCGACCATGAACCCGGAGACGTAGGTAATTGCCAAACTCCGTAATCAATCTGTGTGTAATTGTCATTATTGTCTTGCATTATTTTAAATTGATTACTTAAAAGGAGTAAATTATCGGAAAATAATTAAAGCCTATAAGGGTCCGAGATCAGGTAGTAATAATCTGATTATTTTCGGATCATGTTTGGTATCAGAGTTGGTAAATCTGATTAACAGAGTGATTGCTTCAAGTTGGTGCAGTTAGTTCAATTTGTGTGAACAGGGTACAAGTGCACTATGGGCAAGATGTCTAAACAGGAAAAGCTTGAAGAGATTGAAGCTTACAATCACCAGATCCAGAAGAGAACTCTCTCCTGCGATCAATGTATTCCTCCTTGGAAGAGGAGAATGCTCGTTTGAAATCAGAACTACAAACCAAGGATGAGCTCTTGGCAAGGTTGTAGTGTGGTGATCAGAGGAAGGAAATACCTTCAACTTCAGATGCAGAGGCCATGGTAGATGATTGCACTGTAAGTTGTTCACCACGGGAATCTTCTTCTTCCTTCCATTCGGTTTCGGATTCAAGTAATGATGTCTTTGGTTTTTTTGAAAAGCATACTAGAGGCATTGGATCCAAGTTACTAGATAAAATGGGATTTGATGGAAGAGGCCTTGGTAAAAATGGCCAAGGTATTGCTAACCCAATATAGGTCGAGGATCGTCCTCATTTTGCATGTTTGGGTTAATGGAAATTGGAGAATGCTCCAAGAATGCTGATAGGAGACAAGCTTCCGAAAGCAAAGTGATTACCCTACTAGTCCTGCAAGAAGATTCTGAGCAGGAAAGTTGTGCTTCGTTGTCACAGCAAGATGTGGTAAGAGAAATCAATGAAGAGGTAATGCGATTACACCTCCATTTTCTTACAATAATCATAAGCACAATAAAACTTCCGATCCACTTTTTCAGCTTAAGAAGTATGGTTATGATTTTCAGAAGATGTGGAATTCTTTTCCATGTACTTTTTGTGGATTGCATAATCATTCGGTGGCTAGATCTTTGGAGAGAAGGACACGATGAAGAAGTTGATGCCGTTCATTAGAAACAAGGAAAATCGAAAGACCAATCTCATCATGCAGAGTCGAGAAATGGCGAAAGAGTTCCTCATCCCGAAGAAGGAGATTAAGAGGAATTTTTGTGCTCATTACCGAGGAATGGGCATCGGTGGAAATTGCTAGAAACTACATCCATCTCACCATCAAAGTAATGGCAAGCCAAAGATGGAATGGAGACCTATTGTAAATGCAGAGGAGTTTCTACTCCACCACTAGTTGACAATTCAATCCAGACCGTAATACACGAAAGTGAAAGTCCTTTAAAATGGGTAAGTCAACGTTTTTCAATTATATATTGCATAATTCAGATTGATGGATCGTATGCAGTATTAAGTTTTAAGATCAAATATTGTGAGAAAATGTTGAGAGAAAGGTTTACAATACTCAGTGGATTTTCTTACTTAGAAAATTTGATTAATGCTCCAAATATATCTCCTAATCATCGTGTGAGTACCTGTTACATCTTGGATATAGGATTTGACTCATATAAAGCTTGGAGATTGATTTTCCATTTGTGCAGATAGTAGAGTTCTCAAAAGATCAGCTCGGAACTTCATTCTGTGTAGAGGCATTGTGACCGTGCAAAAAATGGTAGCTGAATCACCATTGGCATTGACGTTGGGTCAGAACTTCATTCTGTGTAGAGGCATTGCGACCGTGTAGTAGAATGGTACCTGATATTAGTATGTCAACAAGAGGAGCTCTCAAAGGATCAGCTCGGAACATCATTCGGTGTCAAGGCATTGTGACCACACATATGAATGGTAGCTGATCAACAAACTTAGCATCATGCATCAGAGGCTCGAAGTCTTGAAAGAGGCTTAGCATCATGCATCGTAGGCGTTGAGGTCTGTAACAGACTTAGCATCATGCATCGGAGGCTCAAAGTCTTGAATGAGGCTTAGCATCATGCATCGGAGGCGTTAAGGTCTGTAAAGGGACAAGACATTGTCCATCACCGACATCGAGATCAATCAAAGCTCTATGTAACATGGAGTTCCTTCAAACTAGTTCGGATTCTATGGAATCAACTCGGAGCTAGGAGTTGTGTTATAGAGTCAAAGAAGATCCTTGTTGTTAGATATCAAGAAGGTTAGCACCGCACAGAAGGAGCGTTGAGGTTTCATTCAGAAACTTTGCACCAAAAAGCGGAGGTGTAGAGGTCTTCTTCGGATATCAGAGTGGCGTAGTCGAAGCATCGTAAGCCCATAACCCACAGGTCCTAGGATCGGAGCAGAGTTGTCGAAGTGAGAAGGTTGCAGAGGAGAAGACCCAAGGGTCTACTACAAGCAGCACTTTCGAGGTGGCAGCAGAGTTTTCCGATTTAGGATAGTATGGAAGCTTTTTGGGACAAAAAGCTTTTCTCAGTGGGGAGGTGTGATCAAGGGATCATTTTTGAAAATCTCCAAAACACCCCTAAATGGTGTCAGTGTAGAAGATCATCTCGAGAGCTTTCCAACGACTATGAGAACACGGCAAACGGACATCGGGAGCTCTAGATATGTTCGGTCAAAGTTCAGACAACGGGAAAGTCAACTCTGGTCAACTGGTCAATATTTGGACCAATCGCACTGTGACACGTGGCTTGCCAACACTCTTCGAATTCACTCGATTTGCCTATCGGGAGACGACAAGTGGATTACATATGTGTATACATTAGTATTAAATCTAATGTTGATACATTAGTATTAAACCCTACATAGCCGCCAACTTAACCATGTTATTGCTAGCACGTGGGAGGAGGTAAGCGGTTGTTTGGGAGGCAAAAGCCATGCGTGGAAACTTCCACGTGGCGAAAAAGGTGGTAGGCGGGGCGGTTATGCTCCAACGTGGTCATTGACCACTTTATATGCGCGTGGAAAGGCTTAATAAAGCCTAAACTTTTATTCCACCGATCCTTATGGGATTTTAATCCATTTAAATATGTATGCCGTCTGCAAAACATGGGATGTTAACCCATTTAAAATTACATCCACCCAATTTGGGATTTAATCCCAATTTGTATGTATGGGTGAGGCTAAAATAGCCTAAGGATGATAGGCAATGCATTATTTTTGGGCCCTAAAAATGTATAAATAGGGTACCTAGTTCATTGTAACACACAACACACACCGCACAACTGAGAATCTCATTGCTAGAGTGTGGAATGGTGGAAACACAACTCAAGCTTATTATTTGTTAAGCTTGTTGTGGGGACACACAACCCGAGCTTATTATTTGTTAAGCTTATTTGCGGGATGTGTCGACAAGTATTGTCTATTGGCCTATTATTTTAGGCAATATTAGATGGAATATTTGTGATTGGGAGTGAAATGTAAACTACCCAATAGGCCCATTGAGCCACACCAATTACTTGCAAATCCTGGATTGTCGACCGGAGTGCTAGCTTCGCATTGTTTGTGTCGGGAAGGCCGATCACAGCCAAAGGAGATTGTGCATCAAGAAGGTGGAAGTCGGGTGCTATTTTTCACCCTTGTCGTCCAAAGGTTTGGTGTATTGATAGGCAAGTAAAATTCCATTAGGTTTTCTTGTGAAAGTACTATTGTAACTTACAAGTTTTGACTAGTGGAACGGTTCGACCACGAACCCGGAGACGTAGGCAATTGCCGAACTCCGTAATCAATCTGTGTGCAATTGTCATTATTGTCTTGCATTATTTTAAATTGATTACTTAAAAGGAGTAAATTATCGGCAAATAATTAAAGCCTATAAGGGTCCGAGATCAGGTAGTAATAATTTGGTTATTTTCGGATCAACCCTAAGTTAACATCCAAATCAACTGAGTTTTAGATTAATTCCAACTTCACCTAAGGGCCCGCCCTCAACTATAAATGAGGTTTCAGCGAGAGGGAAAATTTATGCTAAAACACCTTTAGAAGGGCTAAGGTGTTATGTTGAGAGGAACCAAGGTAACACATTTGGCTGAGTGGAGCTAAGGGGTTCATTAACAAGAGTTTAAGACCTGGAACAACTAAGTCACAACCTCCATCCATGTCATCTGGATCCAACAGGGTTTTCACTTGATGAAGAACTTTAATTTAAATCTATCTTTGGATGACAAGGTAGTCTGCTAGGCTACGAAGGAGGAGTTAGCTCTACACACTCCAAGAAAAGTTTGACTGTGTCACTCCTATCAGATGGGTTTAAGACAATGTCACTAAACATACTGACTAAGACGATAAGCCCATTCTTGAGCTCTGATTTGCCTAAATTAGGATGTTCCATCGAGAGCAAAGATTAAGTTCATCCTACGGTTTTCAATGTCTTCTACGGTAAGGAGTATCGCACATGAAAAACAAGTTATGTCCCGATGTTGAACAAGGGTAGAGTGTTTCGATTTAATTCTCTTTATTACATTTACAAAGTATGAATGCACAAGATGACTCATTAATCATTTATTGAGCACTAAATATGCACTACAAGATATTACTTCAAATTCATTTACCTTATATAAGTATCAGACCTTTTTACCAGGTGTACTATGAATCTAAATTGAACCTAAGATTAAATGCACATTTCCTAGATGTCCTTGAAACTAGCATCTCATACATATCAACAAATTATCAAATATAACAGTCTGTAACATGAGACAACATTATACATTTATTCATTTAACAATGAACTATATAAATTACAAAGATAAATAAATGAATTACACATCGCCTTTTCGTCGTCATTCTTTCATCCTGCAAAACCACGTGAGCATGATATCAGTGATAATTCGTTGGCATGGCATCCACCCTAATCTAACATAATTATCATTTTTCAGTTTCCCATTTACATATGATAATAATTTCAATTTGCAATCAAAATAAAAAGGTTTAGAGACATGTATTCATTACATTTCATTTTATTTCATTTTGTAACCCAGGAGAGAGAAAAGAAGGGAAGAGAGAGAAAACACCATTTTGTCAAAAGTTCTATTTCACACAACAAGTTACACTATAGAGTTTTAAATAGTTATTTACATGTGTCAAAAGTATCTACGGTGGTTTGGCAACCTGACGAGGGTCCCGCAGCTTCCTATTTTTACATTTTCTTACTAGCTACAAAAATGTTCAAAATGGGCTCGGAGGCTAAGAAACCGCTTCCAAAAGTTATCTTCCAATGAGAACGCACACCACGATTAACTTTCTACGTGTCCCCAGATATACCAAGAGTTCATAGCAACTGATGGAATTGGGAAAAAGTGAATGGTTTGCGTTTGGCGGCTAGTTTTCCGGGCTCTGAGTCGTAGTTGTCCTAGTTACAAATGAACAAAAGCTAGCTTGAGGGCTCAAAAAACCACGTCCAAAATTGATGTTTGATGGATGAACATGCAACAAGACACTTCCTACAAGTTCCCCTATATAAGGAGAATTCATCAGAGTCGATAGGACTGAGAACTAGAAAACCATTTTCAAATGGCGACAAGTTTTCTGGAGCGACAAGTCGAAATTGGTCCAGTTTGACCTTGTCAAACTGCGACCGAAGGCCTACAAAATGGCTTTGCCAAACTATCCAAAAAATTGTTTTTCCCTAAACTGAATGTTCCATGCAATTGTCTAGTATAAACACTAGAGGTTTGTGAAGACAGAAATAATTTCTCTATCCAGGTTTCAAATGGTGGTTCAAAACGAAAGCCAACTTTCTAGATTTAACAACTTTCTACTACTGTACAACAGTGTAACGGGGCTCCTATAAGAGCGTCAAAAAGATCTCATATGTTCGTTCGGGGTCAATCCAAAGGTCTGCATACCAAGGTACACGAATGAAGCTTAACATCTCATTTTCAGAGTTACGAAGGGTACTTAATGAGTCTCCGAAAAATGCAAAAATTAACTATTTAAAATAGGGAGAGGGTCAACATCATTATTGGGAAGTCAATCTCGTCTTGTCGATAAACCAATATTGAAGCAATCTAGTTGGGTAAGAAGTTTTCTAAATCACCTCAGAATGAAGGTGGAAGTTTGTGTTTTAATGCAAACAAGTTATTTTGACTTCGTGAGTTTGACATTTCATTGTTTTGAAAAAAAAACATTTAAGCATTAAAATCCTAATATTTTAAAATTCTATTGAGTTTAAAGCACGAGAATTATTAAGGAGATGACCATGCCTAGAGGAGACGAGTCGGTCAAACCTGCTGACATTTCTCGCTTGGGCACCGTCATTTTCATGGCGTCGATCTATCCTCAACAATGTCACACAAAATTCCCAATCACTTAAATAATTAAAATCCTAATTAAAAATTCCAATAGAATATCATGTTTAAAATCTTAATATTTTAGAAATGTTGGCAACGGATAAGAGGCTCTGAGTTGCAAAGAGAACTAAAGCACGAGAAAGTTTCAAACAATACAACAGATCCATTATGTGACATATCTTGTAATCATGTCATTCCATGCATTTCACACGCATACATCCATTTTGTGCTATCCTATCATTGGCCCAGAGAACACATTTTTTTGGGGTATTCTATCAACATACACGTGCAATTCTTACGCATTTTGCATACATGTCTATTCAAAATTCTTCTCTCCATTATGCTTTGATGGAAGTCCACGCAGGTATGGGCTTGTTTTTGACAAAGCTATGTATACGGCTTTCCCTCGGTAGAAAGCTTAATGCTGCAATCCCATTACTGCAAAATATGTGGTCAATGTTTGTTATCTTGTTAAAAACATCAACTGGTCTTTAACGATTTTGATATGGTAACTAAACATGGGGTGTAGAAGTTGATATCATGGTTTGGTAGAGCAATATTACAAGGGCATCTGTTTTCCATTGGGAAGAAATCATAATGTTTTCCCCCACATTTCACCTATAATGGCTTGTTTTTTGACATAGGCTGGGAGGATGCGGCACGTACCATAACAACCATGGCACTCCATGAGATGACATCTGGCGAGGCATTTCTTTGCATAGTAAAAAAAAAAATGCCCTTAAGCACATCGATTCGTGTAAAAGTTGCGACCATGTTTCCTTCAGGCATTTTTCCCTTACCCTGTGCATTTCCATCTGCATAATAGACAAAACCTCCTCCTTCGGTTCTTCATTGGGCAACAAAACTCTGATGCACTCTTATCCTTGGCTCAACAGAGAGGGAACATGACAAAAATAGACCTGGTTTTTGCTTCTGCCACTGCCCCAAACTCACCCATTCCCAAAAGCATGAGAGACAAACCCTAAACTGAAAATTTTAGAGTTTTTTTTTAAATCTTGAAGTGCCAAAACATAAAAACCACTTTTATTATTTTATACCTAAAAACAAGTTGAGAAAGGCTTTAAGGCGGGAAAAATATCACATCGAACTGAGTTTAAAAAGTGGTATTTATAAAATTGAGGTCTTGTATGGGCCCCGTACACTGGTGAAATAGGTAGGTCCATTTAAACTATGGTAAAAGAGCATGCCACAAACATCCACCTTGAAGGAAAAAGAAAAATTGGCATTAGCTGAAGACTCCTGTAAAACTAAGCACTCTATTCACATCAAGGATGCCAAGGTTGTGGCTGTGGAGAAGATTTACTTTGAGTCATGGTTGGAGACCCATCATAAACAAATTAAGGGAGAACCCCTCAGTTTAGTATATGAGCATTTCATGTTTTAAAGGTAGTAGGTTACAAAATAATATTAAATTTTTAACAGCTAATTTTGCATTTAATATGTCTCCTATTGCGAGCCCAATGGGCATCTTGTACTACACTAGAGTTATCTATAGCATAATCAAAAATCAAATAGGGATGATGATTTGGGTTTCAGTTATGCTTGGAAACCCATCATCAATAAGTTAAGGTTGAACCAGGTAAGATTGAAACCACGCCCTAGTGATTCTCGAGGTCCAGGGACTCAAAGCAGAATGTGGCATCCGAGAAGGCAACGAGAATAAGGGGCACTACACAACCAGAGATCCATAGGGGCACTCCACCGACCCTATGGAAAATCCTGTAATTTCTTGCTAGGGAAGAAATTGGTCTGAGAGTGGGGAAGGGAGTTGGAGTGAAGGAAATAAGATCAATGATGGAGGTAGATATTAGATGCTGCATACATTGATAAGAAAGTTCATCACATAATCATGCATTGATTATGGAAGTAAAACAAATTTTGCAAACCCTAGCTACAAGACCGAACAAAACACATTGGTCACAAAGTACCAATTCATTTCTCCGTCAAAGGGACTTAAAATTCCTTCTTTTCTTATTGAAGCCAGAGTAGAAACTTGTACAATGAGCGAAATAGAAGAAAATTGTAGAAAAAGGAAGAATAGAAGAAGATTGACTATCGTTTCTGTCCTCTATTCACAAAACACATTTACAGTCTTCAAATTCAATTGCCAACCCATACAATGACTTACAAAGCACTTGAAATATCCCACAATAGGCAGTTACAACTTCCCCTGGCATCCAAGAAACGGTTTCGATCGAATCAAATCATTCGGGCCATTTCTGGTTCTTGATTTGCAGAAAAAAACCATTATGGTGGGAAATGCCAAAGATTCAAAATTATAACCATTACAAACTTCACGGGTTTGAATATGAACCATTAGATTCAATTTTGTAACTTTGAATTGGAGCCATTCACATGGCAGAGGTGATTAGAGTGGCCGTGGGGAACGCCTTTTTGTTTTACAACTTTTTTAAAAATTTGGCAATTCGGAAAAAATTTCTCCACCGGCCATTTTGAATTTTCAACATGGACATGTGGCACCATTTGGTTGGATACGGGGTTGTGGCTCGATTTAGAACATTTTACCACTTTTTGGAAAAAATCTCAAAATCACCAAAACCTCCACCGCCCGCATCCCCATGTTTGACTTTTCAATGCCGAAAGACACATGGCACCTCCCGATTGGCTGCGAGAGTGTGGCTAACCTTTTTACTTTTAACCCCAAGGGCTAAAACTTGAGATCCGACGGAAGGTCCATCGCCTTCTTTGATTGGTCAACAGGACACTTGGCATCTCTTGATTGGCTACGAGGGAATAGGCTGATTTATCTCCTTCAACCTTTTAGACTGAAAGGCTTAAAGTACCAAAGTTTTCCATGACCCATCTCCCACTTTGAATTTTCAACATGGATATGTGGCATATCTGATTGGTTGCAAGGGTGAGGTAAAACGTTTTACTTTTAACCCTGAGAGCTAAAAACTCGAAGTCCCGCCGAAGGTCCATCACCCGCTTTGACTAGTCAACGTGGCCATGTGTCACCACTTGATTGGTTACATGGGTACAACTTGATTCATCCCTTTTAATCTTTTAGACGAAATATTTAAAGTCTCAAAGTCTTCTCGCGCAAACCATCTCCCACTTTGACTTTTGAACTCTTGCATCGACACGTGTCCGCATCTGATTGGTTACGGGCCTTCAACCTTATCCTTTTGTCTACTCCGCTCAAGCTCGTGTGTATACCATCACCAAGTACACTTTTTTTCTGAAAATGAAAAGTGACAAAGAAATCTCCTCAGCCCCACTGGTCCGCCTTTGGCAAAAATACCAACTTAGGTCCGTCAAGCCATATCTTGCAAAATACAACAAGTTAGAATGACTTCTTTACCTTTTTGGAAAGGGGAAGAAATTTCCCATCTGATGGAGTAGTTTCCAAACATCTTTGAGCCCTTGGAAAGAACCAAAAATTCAAAATACTCAGATTTGACCATTTTCAAAGGTTACCAACTCAAAATTTAGGTTTAGACTTGGAAAAATGAAGGAAATTTTTGAGGAGACAACAGTTGGCTCTAGCTTGGGGACATGACATGGATTGAGCAAGGAGAAAAACATGGCATGATGATCCAAAATCACAAGTTTCAAGACATATAACGTTGACGAGTGCCTTATCCATTGGGCCTTGCAAATTCATGTATAACTTCTAAGCAAAGAAAGAAGGAAGAAGAGGACACGCAACCAAAAACACACCAAAAATGAAAAGGGGAAAAATAAAAACTATGATATAAGGTGAGGGAGAAATCACTTTCACTGATGATAGAGCTTCAAATATTTCCCACTTCTAGGAAATCGTAGTGGAGCTCCATCCAAGTATGATAAGAGAAAACATTCTCACCACAAGCTCCATGAATTTGAAATGGACCTAGCCACAAAGAATCAAATTTTCCATGACTGCCCTTTGGTTCTCTTCTCTTGTCCCAAAGTAGGACAAAGTCTCCAACTCTAAACTCCCTTGCCTTGGTCCTTTTGTCAAAGAGTTTCTTCACTTTCAACTAATGTTCCTTGATTCTATCCACCACCTGAGATCTATTTTCTTCCAACTTCTCAAGAAAGAGGATCCTTTTGTCAATGGAGTCTTTGTATTGGCCATCTTCCACTGATTGAAGCAATTTGAGAGCTGGCATTTCAATTGTGATGGGGATCTTTGCTTCAACTCCATACAACAACTGAAAAGGTGATGTACCTATGGCCTTCTTGGGAGTGATCCTATCATCCCACAATGCATCATACAATCTCTTGTGCCAATTCCTTTGATTCTCATCTACAAGCTTGCGAACAATGGTCACAATATTCTTGTTGCTTGACTCAGCTTGACCATTTCCTTGTGGATAGTAGTCAGAAGAATGAGCTAGAGAGATTCCAAAGCCATAATAGAACTTTGTCAGCTCCTTTGAAGAGAAATAAGTGGCATTGTCTACAACAATCTTCTGAGGCACTCCAAAATGGAAAATGATGTATTCTTTGATGAAACTGCATACTACTTCAGAGCTAGCTTGTTTGGTTGGGATGGATTCCACCCATTTGGTGAAGTAGTCTATAGTAGTAAGCACAAAAGTATGCCCAACACTTGAATGAGGGTTCAACACACCAATAAAATCTAGCCCGCATTGTTGAAATGGTTCTTCAATGAGTACAGGCTTGAGTGGCAATGCAGCTAACTGTGGTTTTCCAACAAATTTTTGGCATGCTTTGCATTTAGAAACCCAATTCTGAGTATCAACAAAAAGAGAAGGCCAATAATATCCACCTCTGGTAATCTTGTGGGCAGTGACCATTGTTGAGAAATGTCCACCACATGCTTGGTCATGATAGGACTTAAGAACATTTCCTTATTGCTCTTTATCAACACATCCGAGAAACAAACATCCAGTCCTTTCTTGTAAAGTGCATGATTCTAGATCACATAATTGGTTGCCTTCAGCTTGAGATTTCTTCTTTGCTTGTAATCCAGATGAGAGGGAAATTCTCCATAAGTGAGTAGAAAGGCAATATCTGTATACCACTCATCAGTAGTGGTTACAAAGAGAACTTGTGGGTAGTCTTACGGCGGGTTGGACAAGTGACATCTTTCTCTCCACGCTGAGCTTTGAGAGTTTCATATTTAGCAATCAACTTGCACAAACCATTTCCACTTACCATATTAGAGGGCCTAATCTCTAGGTCATATTCTTGAGTCTTTACAATCCAATTTCCTCTTTTGGCTCTAGGGTCTTGTTGGGTCAAGATGGACTTGATTGCACTTTCAGGGACCATCACCACAGTATGGGAATTGAGGATGCAAAACCTAAAGTACTTCACAGCCTTAACTACTGTAAATGCATGTTTTTCCAATTGGCTGTAGTTTATCTCGTGCTTCTTCAAAGGGCAACTCATGAAAGCAATAGGTTCTCCCAAATCTTCATTATTCTTCTAGACAAGGACAATAGAGAGAGTATGTTCTAAAGCATAGTAGTACATGATGAATTCCTTTTTGAAATCTTGAGATATAAGGGTTGGAGCTTTGGAAATAGCTCTCTTAATCTCTTCAAATGTAGTTTGACCTTCATGGCTCCATTTGAAACTTTCTTGAGGCTTCATCATGGAGGTGATATGATTTGTCAGTTCATAAAACTCAGAGATAAAGTGGTGAATAAATTTTACCTTCCCAAAGAATGAGTGCATTCCTTTCTTGATGGTGGGTAGACATAGTGCTTGAATAGCTCTTACCCTCTCAGGATCAATGTGTGCTCCATGGTTGTTCATAATATGCCCCACTAACCTGCCTTCTATGACTCCAAAGATGCATTTCTTAGGATTCAGTGATATGCCATGTTTCCTACACCTTGCAAGAAATTTTTCCAAATGAAAGAGGTGTTCCTCTCTTTTTCTTGAAAATACTGTGTGGTCATCAAGGTATATGACAATGAAAATCTTTAGGTCTTTGAAAGCCAAGTCCATTACTCTTTGGAATGTGGCTCCTGCATTGATTAGGCCAAAAGGCATTCTGCTATATGAAAAAGTGCCCCAAGGGGTTATGAATGATGTTTTGCTACAATCCTCCTCTGCCACTTTGATTTGGTTGCATCTTGAAAACCCATCAAGCGAGAAAAGCATCTCGAGATCTAGTGATTGCTTGTAAAATGTCATGATTGGCAGAGGGTAGTTGTCCTTGAGTGAGGCTCGATTCAAATTTTGGAAGTCTACACGTATCCTTATCTCACCATTCTTCTTCCTCACTGGCACAATGTTAGCCACCCATGTTGAGTGATGAATGGGAAAAATTATTCTAGCATTTAGCATCTTGGTCACTTCTTCCTTGATGATGTCAGCAATATTTGGGTTATAGGGCCTTTGCTTCTTCTTGAAGGGCTTAGCACCTTTCTTCAAAGGAATGGAATGGTGCATTTCCTTTAGTTGGAAAGATTTGAGTTCTTCATAGGAGTAAGCCAAAACATCAGAGTACTTTTTGAGCAAAGAAAAAAACCTTCTCTTCTCTTTAGGTGAACAAAATTTGCCAATGTTGACCATCCTTGGATCTTCTAAAGTACCAATGTTTTCTTTATCAAAATCAGATGGACACTAAGAAGATAGATTTTCTTTCTCCTGAATGAATCTATCATGTTTGTCAAATAGGTCTTCCAAAGAGACTAAGCCTTTGGGAATCTTGTTGCCTTTTAGTCTGATCATACCCTCATCATCAACTCCTTCAATTCCATCAATTTCTTCTTCAGTATATAGCTTCCTATGTGGATTGATACTTCCTTCAAAGAAGATATTATTGAAATTGTCTCTTTTCTCTAAGAAGGTTAAAATTTGATTGTCATCATTGAAGACCTGCCAATGATTTGCATTATCAGGTACACTAGGTCTGAATACCATCTCAATGGTCACTTTACCTTTGCTAAAAGAAGGATGGAGAGTCAATAAAGAAGCTGACACTACAAAGGAATCATCCCTTTCATTTTGTTTCCTTAGGATGGCTTCATAGAGAATGCATCAAAGGATTCAATGCAATCCCAAACCCTATTTCGGTAATCTATGAGCCTTGAGTTCTTGACTTGTTGTATTTAGTAGATTTGCTTCACTATCACCTTTGCATCACCAAGGCATCTCAACTTCTTGATTCCTATGCCTTTAGCAACACTCATACCCAAAATAAGGGCTTAATATTCTATTGTATTGTTTGTGTTATCAAACTATAGTTTGTAGGAAAAAGGATGCATTTCTTTGGAAGGGGAATACAAAACAACACCAGCTCCTGAGCCTTCCCTTGAATGAATGCCATCAAATTCCATTGTCCAAATTTGATCTTCTTCTTCCTCCATGAGAAGTGGCAAGTTTTCATCCTTTTGTGATGTGAGAAAGTAGTTTCCTAACTCAGAATCTTGAAGAAGGATGTTGGCTCTTGGATCATCATACTTCTTCACTGTGAATTTCATCTTTCTTATAGGCAACAACCTCTTCATTTCACCTTTGACTGGGATAGTTATAGATGACCAATCCATTTTAATCTCTCCACCTAGGTCTCTACAAAAAATTCTACTCAAAAGCATGCCAAAAGATGTTGGGATGTTTGCCACTAAAATAGTTAGGAGCACCTTCTTATCAGGGAAGTCAGCCAGAGCTACTTGTGCATCCTTTATTCTTCCAATTAGTGGCACTTGTTTAGATTCCATTGAATAGCAGGCTCCATTTACTCTGTTCAATGTTAGGCCAAGGGCATTTGTAACTTTGAGTGGCATTACATTATCAGAGGCTCCAGAATCAATGATACAATTGTTCAACTCAAAGCCATTTATGAGGAGAGACAAATAGAAAGGCTCAACCCTAGTTTTTTTAGAAGCATTAAGAGCGAACATGTTTTGAGATGGAGGTATGGATGGTGTTGGGATAATTCCTTTAGAAATTGGACTTGAGGATATAGGGATACTACCCCGGACTGCATTGATGAATCTGTCAAATTGGGTAGGGTGTGTTTGTAGGTACTCTATCTCTGAGAGTTGAACTTTGGTCTTGCTTGCATGTTCCACAAAGTCAAATGGGGAAATATTGGATGAGGAGGAAGTTCTTGAAGTGGAGGAGGATTTTCATGGTAAAGGCTTTGGAGGAACCTTAGATGTTTTGGATGTTGAGCTTTCTCCCAAGGGTGAAGCAGTTTGTTTAGTAGTAGGTGAAGGTGTAGCCTTTGGATGAACTTTAGGTATTTTTACAGAGACTCCAATGGAAGGGAGAGTGTTCTTAACAACTTGAGAACTGGAAGAAGGAACAAATGAATTACTTGGCATAACAGCATGATCCTTGGAAACAAACATGTCTGGTTTTCTTTGGTAGAATCCATGGAAGGTGGTAATGGAGAACCTTTACTGATGATTCTCTTTTGTGTGACCTCCGAAGTGGAATCTTCTTTGGTCTTCTTCTCCTTTGTGGCCACTGAGGATGGAGTGTTTTTCTTGGACTATGCTCGGGTGAAAACAACACATGAGAAACTTGGGGCTTCTTCATCATCTTCTTCATCATCATCAACAAACTCAAACAGGCCATTGTGCATATCAACTTCTTCAACTTCTAGGTAGCTTTCATAATCTTCTACATTTTCTCCTTTAGGTTCATCAACTTCAGCTTCCTCCCTTGATTCTCTGGTTTCATAGACAACATTGACTAGTGGTGCTTCTAGAGAAAGTTGGTGAGGTGGTGGTGTAATCCTTTGCCTATCGGGAAATTAGGTCTCCTTGGAGCATTTATCATTGTGATTTATGACAACTGCTTCTTTAAGGAAACCAAGTCATTTTCCATTTTTTGGAACATTAGATCTATGGTGACTGAACTAGAAATTTGACCTTTTTACTTTCCATTGGGACCTTTCACCTTTCCGGACAGAATCAGGTCATCATTAGTCTCAATTGCAAAGTATTGAGCATCTCTCAATGTTCTTGGTTGGGCTCTTCTAAGGAAGAAACCAACTTATGATGGAAAGGAACTGATGAAGAACCTCTTCAAATTATTTTCAGGAGGAACCACATCTTCAGGGATTCTTCTTGTCAATCTGTCAAACCTTGCTACAAAATATCTCATAGATTCAGAGACTTATTTCTTCATTTCCACCAATTGAACCAATAGGTCTTGGAAGTCTTCTGTGCTCTTGAATCTACTTTCAAATGCACTTCTTATGTCATCCTAGCTAGTGATAGATCTTGGGGTAAGCATGTAAAACCATTCAAAAAATTTCTCTTGAAGTGATTCCACAAAGATTATAAATGATACATCTTCATCTTCAACCCCCAATACACCACAAGCAGTGATGAATGCTGCTACATGTTCTTCAGGGAGTTGAGAACCATCTCCTTTAAATTTGGGAAATTTTTTTCTTGAGCCTCTAGGAGATCATGGAGTGGTTGTGGGAGAGAAAGTGGACCAATGTTTCTTCCCCATGGCACATTTGGTCTACGTGCTTCACGTTCATGATCACCCATTCTGTTTCTATTTCTGGCTTCTTGTTCAACTAGGACTAATTCTATTTCCTCTGCTTCTACTTGGAGTCTTTCAATCTCCTCAAGTTGAGACTGGATCATCTCTTCTCTTTCAAATTGAACTCTTACCTCTTCTTCTTCTCTCTCAAGCTCTTCAAAAGTAGGATCAATCAATCCTCCTTGTCTCAACTATCGGGTATACCTTCTATCAACCAGCTTGAAGGCTTATTGTCTTCTCTGAGGTGCCAAGATTTGTCTTTGCTCCTCCAACTCAAGAGCAAGTTCTTCTTCTTGGTCCAAGATTCTTGAGGCAATATAGTAATGATTTACACTTTGCCTATTATGCCAAATAGCTTCCTCATATCATAAATGATATCTTCTTGAATATGAAAGAACAAGGTTAGTCTCTCGGTAGGAGGGTTTGTAAGAATGGTCATGACTTGTATCCATGTGGATCCCAAGAAACTTCAAAATTCAAAAAACTCTAATGGTATTTTATGACCTTATGGTCGTTTCTAGGGTGTAGATGTTGCAAAATTTTCCCCACGGTGGGTGCCAAAACTGTTGGCTTGGAAATTTATCTTGAGGAAAAAATTTGGGTTTTCCTCACCAACACTATGGGAATCTAAGCCCCTCTACTTTGAATGGTGCAACTGCCATATTTTACATGTAAAACAGTGTATTTCAATGGTGGTTTTTGAACTAGAGATCCATAGGGGCACTCCACTAACCCTATGGCAAAGCCTGTAATTTCTTGCTAAGGAAGAAATTTGTCTGAGAGTGGGAAAGGGAGTGAGAATGAAGGAAAGAAGATCAATGATGGAGGTAGGATATCGATTCTTGCATACATTGATTAGAAAGTTCATCACATGCATTTCGGTCACAAAGTACCAATTCATTTCTCCATCAACGGGACTTAAAATTCCTTTTTTTCTTATTAAATATAGAGCGAAACTTGTACAATGAGCGTAAATAGAAGAAAAAAGTAGAAAAAGGAAGAATATAAGAAGATTAACTATCATTTTGTCCTCTATTCACAAAACACATTTACAGCCTTCAAATTCAATTGCAACCCATACTGAATGACTTACAGAGCACTTGAAATATCCCACAAGAGGTGGTTACAACTTTCCTTGGCATCCAAGAAATGGTTTCGATCGAATCGAATCATTTGGGCGTTCTGTTCTTGATTTGCAAAAAAAAACCGTTATGGCGGGAAATGCCAGAGATTCAAAATTATAACTGTTACAAAATTCGCGGGTTTGAATATGAACGATTAGATTCAATTTTGTAACTTTGAATTGGAGTCATCCATGTGGCAGGAGGTGATTGGAGCAGTTGCAGGGAACACCTTTTCGTTTTACAACTTTTTTTAAAATTTGGCAAAATTTGGAACAATTTTCTCCACTGGCCCATTTTGAATTTTCAACATGGACACGTGGCATGATTTGGTTGCATACAGGGTCACGGCTCGATTTAGAAGATTTTACCCCTTTGTTGGAAAAAGCTCAAAATCACCAAAACTCCGTCGACCGACATCCCCGTGTTTGACTTTTCAACGCCAGAAAGACATGTGACACCTCTTGATTGGGCTGCAGAGTATGGCTAACCTTTTAATTTTAACCTTGAGGGCTAAAAACTTGAGATACTTGTTGAAGGTCCATCACCGCTTTGGTAGTCAACAAGGACACATGGCGTCTTTTGATTGGGTCTGCGGGGGAACGTGTTGATTTATCCCCTTCAACCTTTTAGACTGAAAGACTTAAAGTATAAAATTCTTCCGCCGACCCATCTCCCTCTTTGAATTTTCAACATGGACACGTGGCATCTCTTGATTGGGTCATGGGGAAGTGCGATAAAACTTTTTACTTTTAACTTTGAGAGCTAAAAACTCGAAGTCCCGCCAAGTTCTATCTCCCGCTTTGACTAGTTAACATGGCCATGTGTCACCACTTGATTGGCTGCGTGGGTGTGGCTTGATTCATCCCTTTTAATATGTTAGACAAAAATATTTAATGTCTCAAAGTCTTCCATCGACCCATCTCCCGCTTTGACTTTTCAACACCTGCATCGACACATGTCCACATCTAATTGGTTGTGGGCCTTCAACCTTATCCTTTCTCCACTCCGCTCAAGCTCACGGTACGCCATCGCCAATTACACTTTTTTCCAAAAAGCAAAGTGACAAAGAAATATCCTTAGCCTATCGGTGCGCTTTGGCAAAAATACCAACTTAGGTCCGCTGAGCCATATCTTGTAAAATACAAGGAGTTAGAACGACTTCTTTACCTTTTTGGAAAGGGGAAGAAATTTCCCATCTAATGGAGTAGTTCCCAAACATCTTTGAGCCCTTAGAAAGGACCAAAAATTCAAAATACTCAGATTTACCTATTTTCAAAGGTTACCAACTCAAAAAATTAGGTTTAGACTTGGAAAATGAAGGAGATTTTTGAGGAGACAACAAGATGAATTAAATACTCGTGATAAAGATGAATTAAATACTCATGATGTAGTTTTTATGGTGAAATCACAACACCCCTGATTGATCACAAGTGAATGGTTGAGGCAATCAGTGTGATTTGTTAAATGTGGTTTTATCCTAAATGGCAAGACTTTGCAATCGGGATAACCCTCTAGAGAAGGCCAACTTCCTATCCTATCCTAGTGCCAACTACTCCAAAGTGTAGAGAGTTACAGATCTAACCCTAATCTAATATTTCCAAGGAGACAAAGATAGAGAAAATGCATGAAAATAAAACCTACTCTAAGGGAAGGTGATGCACCAAGAAGGATGTTGAACAACCTACACAATAAACACAACACTACTAGAACCCTCAATGAAAACAACAACAATACATAATAACCTTGCATGTAATTAAAGATCAGAAATATGTAATAGAACATAGAAGAGGGTGTGAAACATCCACATATATGATTTTATTTCTCTCAAAGTTTATATAATACATCACATTTAGGGCCAAAGGCACATATTTTGTATTACTGATGTTCGGTAGGGAGGTCTCGAAATCTGCTCAAATCTCTTACGGACAAGAAAGAAGGAGGGGCATATACAAGGTGTCCAACCTTTTGAAAAAAACCCTCCTTACAATATATAATAAGAATGAGAGAAGGGAGAGAGAGGAATTCAAAATATTACTTCAACCACCTAAAAATGCATTAAAATTAGTTATAACAATGATGGGTACCATTACCGTAAAACCCATACCTCCATGTGTTTTTCCTTCCTTGGGGAAGAAAGGAAGCCCATTCCTTCATCATTTTGGTAGGTGAGAAATCTCAAAACATTCCTCTAAAATGGATGACTGTATTTCCCCATTTTGGAATACTTAACCTTACTAAAATTAAGAAAAATAGTCATTTTTATGTAGAGGACACTGAGAGCTTTCCAAAAAGTCCTATTTTGTGCAAATCGAGCTCCCAGTCAAAAGTTATGGCCATCTAAAGATGAGGGTGCCATTCTGCAATAAATGCGGGTGGTTGATCTTCTTTTTGGATTCGACCATGCATCGCACCCTCCAAAATCCAAAATTTTAGAATTTCGGGATTCAGAGCTTTGGGCATCTGTATTTCAGAGGTCGTTATCACTATTCACCTTTTTGAGCTCATGAAACCTCCAAAATCTGAAACCCTCGAAGTCCAAAATTTGGACTTCGGGTTTCAGACTTCAAGTCGTGATTTATGTGCACTAAGGCTTCAATGTTCTAAAATTCTGAAACCTAGAAGTCTGAAATTCAAACTTCGGATTTTAGACCTTTGTCTTTTCAAGGGTTTGGGTTTCGGGATTTTAGGAGTTTGGGTTTCGAGATTTTGGGGTTCAGGTTTCGAGGTTTGACTTTTAGGATTTAGGTACTGTTCATCTACCTGGCACATGAAACCTCTGAAATCTTGAAAGCCCAAGTCTGAATTTCGGACTTCGGGTTTTAGACTTATTTTTTCCTCCCCACATGACACTTGCTCATTTCTATACCCTATTTCTAACTACGAACTCCCGAATGTCCGAAATCTAAATTTTGGACTTCGAATTTGATGTCCTTCGGACCTTTTGAGTCCACCGATTCGGAAATTTTTTCCCGCCAAATCCAAATGCTTCCACATCACTTCAACTTGCTCGGCTCGAGCCTGAAATGTGAGCTCCCATGGTCAAAATGATCCTCCTATTTTCTCTGTGGAGTCATGTTTGTCCAATTTCACCTGAGGGAAAAAATTGGATAACAGATTTGATGTTGAAATTGAAGGAGACAATGAAAATATGAATCGGAAATTCATTTTGAAACCATAGATAACCAAAATTTGGAAAAAACACCTCCTAGGATTTTACAAAAGAGACCTAATTATTTTATTGAAATTGATGAGAACATTTTGAAACCAATGTCCGACAAACTTTATGAATGCAGAAAATCAAAGAAAATCCACTAAATTTTGGGATAATCATTTTGAAATTTTAAATGATTCCCAAATATGTCATTTGTTGGTTAGTTTGATGAAATTGAATAAAACGAGACCTACATTAAACACCTTCGGATTGACAACATCTAATATATATGGTCAAACATCTGTAATTGTTAAAAACCTACATGATTCATATCATATTGTTAGTGTCGAGAGACACATAAGGGATAGTAATGCCGCACATCATGTACACTTGCTACTAGTTTTGTAAGCGAATCAACAAAAAACAACATTTGATTAGGAAAACAAGTCGAATGTTGAAATTTAATCGAAAAACTCTAATGAAAGCTATTGAAAGGCGTAATATCCTTCAATCATCCAATAATACTTTTTTTGGGCATTTTCTGCTAGAGCACCATGTAAAGACAAATATATATCCGATGCTATAAGTGAATTTGTTGTTTAATTTGTGCATAGTAACAATAGAGTTTCACATAATACAAGAGATGTTGTAAAAATGTAGAGTTGGTTCTACTAATCGTGAACCACATCCAAAGCATTTATTATATATGACTCGAACTCAATTTTTTTGTAAGTTTGGACAAGATCATCTAGAAATTAAAATTAGTCAACATTTTTTTGAAATGTTGAAACCATTCTATGTGAAAATCAACCATGTTTGCACCACTTGTTGTTGTAGGAAACATGTTGAATTTGAGATGCATAATGTTAATTTTGGACGTATTCATTCTTATTTACATTCTAAAAATATGTTACTAGAATGTGGTGTTCAAGTTCCACCAATATCTTCCAGGGATTTCATTCCTACAATATTTTGTGAAAGAGAAGTTAGAAAAAATTTATAGTCGAAATTGTTTAGATGGAAGTTATGGTACGTGCGACGGATTACCTAAATTGGAAAGTTATATCCATGAGCAAATTGGAGGTGCAATAGGACATAATTTAGTTAGGTTTAATAAATATAAATCATTACCATACCAATTGAAATATGGGAAGGAGTTTAAATGGTGTGAGCTAGTTATATAACATATACTTGTTTTTCAATTTATGAGAAACTTTAAAGATGAAATTGTTTATGAGTATGCTAGGAATACACACAGAGCTCGATGGTTGGATGAACAATTCAAGATATGAAAGGACACATTTCATATTGGTACTATTGTTTCAAATTGGTCGATTTTGTATAGAATTACATGTTACAACCAAAAATGGAGATTCGATCGCAATATTACAACTCGGTAAGATGAGTTCTTTATTTTTTGATATAGCATCTATAAATTCTTTTTAAGAGCCCGGAGACTGGAAAATGCTCTAACTTTGATGAGTGATATATCAATCTCCATGGAACCTAGAGACCTCTCATTTGATCCTAAACTTCCATTTCAGGACCCTCTAGAGAATCCTATCTCGGTTTTCTCTATCTCCTTTTAGTTCTCTCTGTTTTATTGTTTGCAAAAGCGGAAAATAGTGTAGTTTGAGTCGGTGTAAGGTCACAAATGTAATATTTTACTGACGGTGGCTCTTAGCGCTAAACCAATTACACCAAAATTTTAGGGTGGCATAGTAAATTCTTTTTGGAGGCTCATTTTGGTACCGAACGGAGCCATTTCTTCCGAGCTACTTCATCCGGACTTAGTCCCTTAAGATCCCGGAGACCAAAAAATGCTATAACTTCAATGTGTGATATCTCGATAGCCATGGCACCTAGAGACCTATCCTTTGATCCTACACCTCCACATCGGTACCCTTTAGAGAAGGATATATCGGGTTTCTCCATATCCTTTCGGTTCTCTCAGTGTTGTATTATTTACAAAAACACAAAATAGTGTAGTTTGAGTCAATGTAAGGTTGTCAAATGCAATACTTTACAAACGATGGATCTTGGCACCAAACCGACTACACCAAAATGTTTAGGTGGCTTGGTAAACACTTATGGAGGATTTTTTTTGGTGCCAAACAGAGCCATTGCTTCCGGGCTACTTCATCCGAATGTAGTCCCTTAAGAGCCCGGAGACCAAAAAATGCTATAACTTCGATGGGTGATATCTAAGTCTTTGTGGCACCTAGAGACCTCTTGTTTGATCCTACACCTCCATGTAGAATCCTATCTTGGTTTTCTCCATATCCTTTCAATTCTCTCGGTGTTTTATTGTTTACAAAAGCACAAAATAGTGTAGTTTGAGTCAGTGTAAGGATGTCCAATGCAATATTTTGCAAACGGTACCGCTGACACCAAACCATCTATGCCAAAAAGTCTGGGTATCTTACTAAATTCTTATGGAGGATTTGTTTCAGTTTCGAATGGAGCCGTTGCTTCCGGGCTACTTCATCTGAACATAGTCCCTTAAGAGCCCTGAGACCAAAAATGCTATAACTTTGACGGGTGATATCTTGGTCTTCGTGGTACCTAGAAACCTCTCATTTAATCCCACAACTCCACTTCTGGACCATATATAGAAGCCTATCTCAGTTTTCTCCATCTCCTTTTGGTTCTCTTGGTGTTCTATTATTTGTAAAAGTACAAAATAGTGTAGTTTGAGTCAGTGTAAGGTTGTCAAACACAATATTTTACAAATGATGGCTCTTGGCACCAAACCAACTGCACCAACACATCCGGGTGGCCTGGTAAATGCTTATGGAGGCTTCATTTTGGTGTTAGACAGTGTCGTTTCTTCCGGTTACTTAAATGCGGACATAGTCCTTTACAAGCTTTGGCGACCAAAAAGAGTATTTTATCCTAGAATCTTTTCAACAACAACATTGAATCCTTCCTACATTGTTAAGGATGATTAGAAGGTGATTTTTGATAATATGAATGCAAGAACCAACCAATGGACTAACATTTTTAGTTATCACACTCTCTCTTTCTTTTTGTCATTCTCTCACACTCTCTCTAACTTTAGCTCTTACTCTTAATCTCTCACTCTCTCGCTCTCTCTCTTTCTTTTTCTTTTTCTCTCACTCTCACATTCTCTCATACGCAAGGCCTATGGGTATGTACCAAGGGCCTGTGGGTACATACCCACATAGTCAATATTACCAATAGGCTCCGAAGGGTCAAGATAGATGAAAAGGACTTCATTTGGTTGAATTACTATTTGGGGAATTTTTTGTTGCTCTTCATGGGTCTTGTATTCTTTAGTCAATTTGGAAGGCATGGGAGCAAGTGAAGCACTTGGTGGTTAGGCAACCTATCTTCTCTTCATTTGACATTAGGTGCCAAACCAAGCTTATGTGAATAATTATTCGTATGGCCTGAATATAATGCCCTATAATTTGAATTGAATAAGATCACATCAAGGAGATTGCAACAAGGTAAACACACTACCATGTTGTGTGAATGGTTGAATTTAGAATATCCTATCTTCATCCACCACATGTAAAGAGAAAAAAAGACACTAATTACATGAAGCATGTGTGTGTGTGTGTGTGTGTGTGTGTGTGTGTGTGTGTGTGTGTGTGTGTGTGTGTGTGTGTGTGTGTGTGTGTGTGTGTGTGTGTGTGTGTGTGTGTGTGACAAAGAGAAACAAAGATGATTATGATTACATATCAAGAATGTCCATTGTTATGAAATATTCCAAAGCACAAGATTTATTATTCACCACACCAATAGTGAACTTCATATATGACAAGCCTTCAAGGAGATTGAATAAGGTCACAACAAAGACATGATTGTGCATGAAACATATAAATAGAAACAAAGACATGATTACATGAAGCATATGAAGAGAAACAAAGACATGATTACATGAAGCATATATATGAAATTACAAAGACATTTCATATGTGTGACAAAGCAAAACAAAGATTATTATGATGTCATATCAAGAATTTTTCCATTGTTATGCAATCTTCCAAAGAACAAGATGATTATATTATGTCATATTAAGAAAAAAGATGATTATGAAGCATATATATATGCGTGGTCTCGAAAGAGTGTAACAAAGATGTCAAATCATGTCATTACATCATCACGGATATGTTAGTACATCATCACAATCATAGACACAAATATTACACATTAGAAAATATTTAGCCTGGTCTTATACTACTATTTAGAAGGTTCTCAAGTGTACAAAGTACCAATTAATCCCACCTTTTTCCCATCTTTTTTTAATGTTTTACTTCATCATTCCCGCTTACTTCTCGATACATATCACCCCCTTGTATAACTTAACCAATATTCTAGCCCTAGTGCAGGCGCCCCACCTGTATTGGGGTGCCCTGGTCCCACTCTAGGTGCCCCGATCTATGCTTAGCCTCTTTCACTCCTTTTTGGGTCACTTCTAGCTGTTGGTCATATTTATCTTTTCCTCAGTTGGCATTGTTGGGATTAATTGTGAAATTAAACTTGAGAGACCTATAAATATAAATCTTATAAGACCATAATGAGGGTCTTAGGTCATTACATCCTATCACTACTATCAATCCATCTAGGGATGCATCCATTTCACCTTCTTGCATCCACATAGCACCATACATACAAGCTAGGAAAATATACATCACACACATTCTTAGAGGAGAGGGATTTTACTTGTTCTATTCTACTATCTACATCTTCTATAGCTATCATAACTTGTTATTTCACAAAGTGCAACTAGAATGAGAGCACATAGGGCACAATATACACACACTCACTAGAACTACATCAGGGTCCATAATGTAGTGCAACGCTCAACGATAAGTCCACCGGTTTGGTAGCTGAGGTCAATCTGACCCCTTCTTATTCTTCATGTGTAGGGCATCATCCAGGTTCATTCGAAAAATCTAGTGTGACGAAAAAAAGTATTCAGAGACACTTATCGACTGTGCCAAATTAGGGTTTTGAGAATTTGTACTGTTATGAGCACCTAAATTGCATACCAAGGTGCCCAGTGCACTCCCAAGAACTCCTGTGTTACTTTAGGCAGGTCCCAAGGCCCTTGATTATTAGTCTACACTACTGAGTTCCAGTTCAGTTTTACGACAATCACCTTGATCAGCCGAGTCATTTCCTTACTCCCCTCTTGCATTCTAGGGTTTTATTTCCATTAGATCAAATTGTGCAATTACTTTACATCACTTTAGCATATTAGTTTGCTGTCATTTGTTACTGTTTAGCATCTTTATTTACAAGTGTTTTAGTCCTCCTATTTAGATTAATAGTAATACCCTAATACCCCATTTAGGTCCCCATTAGGATTTATTTTTGTTAATCATTTTGGTGAACCCGACCTCTCTCTCTCTTTAAGGTTTCGAATCCACACTTTCCACCATGGGTAAGCATTCTAGAAAGTCCTCTTATCCTAAGTCTTCAGTTACTTTGTAATTTTATAGCCGTGGTCGCGCTTTCACCAATACTCCCACAACTTCTTCTGGTTTTTACCCTTATCCTTCATTTATTGACCTTCCATCTTCTAGAATGAATCCTCGAGCTATTACAGGTGATGTCACCTCTTACTTATGCACTATTAATCTTTCTACCTTAGCCCAACTCGTGGCCAAATTTTGAGCTCTTCCTCCTGATCCTATCGCTCTCCTCACTAGCTCCACCTAACTTATTACCGGTTGTTTGCATGGTTGATCTAGTCCCTTCCACTTCTATTGTTACTTTGACACCATCCACTAAACCCACCCTGCACTACTCGGTTTCTTTCCATATTCCTCCCCTGTCACCCTTTCTTTATGAGATGCCATTTGCAGCTACTATCCACATGCTTAGCATAGTATCTTCCCCACCATTTGATCCTACCACCACTATTGTACCATACCAAGGCCCTTTACCCTCTCTAGATATTATCTCAACCTCTCCACCGCTATCACCTTCCTCTACGCATCTTCCATTCACTTGCACCCTCTTCATAAATAATTCTTGTTGGGAACATATACCACATGACACATCTTCCACCGCTACTATATGTTCCCACAAGGGTATCCTTCAACTAGGTTTTGAATCTAGTGATCTCCAACCTTCTTTATGTGATCCACATCTATATCATGGTTCTGTCATATTTACTGTTGCATATGGCCCATGTGTGTTCCATCTTATAGTTCACCTTACACGTACTCCCCACTCACTCTTGGACAATCTTGGCTATAGATTATATCAGAGGGGCACATGATGCTGATCACATTGATATCACTTTTTCCATGCCATTTAGTGACATCTGCATTTGTAGTAACTTATTTCTTTGTTATTCACCTAACTACACTATTTGGTATGCCTTAAGATGCCCATTTCCTCCCTTCACCGATGAACAATATGTCATGGTGATGTATATTTTGCGCATTTGCAGTTATTTGGACAACCAACCACATACCATTTCTTATCAAGTCTCATGTGTTGTCTTGTATAATTTTGATACCTATGTTACCAATTCTCTATAAGACCTTCCCTCATGTTTACCTTCCCGTGTTAACACCCATTCATATTTTCCTACCGTATGCTCTTCCTCCTCTGAAATAGTTTCTGAATTTCACTCATGCAATCCTTATCCTAATGTACCCGTATGGGAGGTTATACACACACTACAAGTTCAGTGTCAGTCCATGGAAGACACAATTACATCCCTTCATTTTATAATTACACAACTTTAGCATGCTCATACTCCTCATACAACTCCTATCACACCCACCTCCCATATTGGTACCCTCCCCGATCCACCAATTACACTCATTATCTTCACCCATTATCCTTCCCTCTAATGCTACAATGAAACACATTATGGGTCACCATATTCACCACCAAATTCTTATGTTTCCACCTACTCACCCTTCTTCTCACTCGCAGCTTAATCCACATTTGTGACCAACCATTTTTCCATTATCACCTCCTTTTAGGGAATCATAAAAATTCTTTCCACACACTCTCCCGTGTTATCATAGATGTATAACAATTAGGCTTCCACTCATTTAGCACCCACCTCCTCCTATCCTACGTACACCCCTCGGATCACCCGGTTTGTGCATGTCAAACTCAGGCCTATCCGAAGAACCTATCACCACCAATCTATAGTATTGTCTTCCCAATCTCCCCCTCTAGGTATCACACCACAGTCTTCTTCACTTTTCCATCCTTTATGCATATATCAATCTCACTCATCGACCTGACCCTCTCTACCATATCCCCGCTAGTAGATCACGGCCCTCCATTTGCATCATCTCAAGCTTCGGTTGTAAGACCTTCCTCTTTCAACCTTATCGGTTGATTTCTCCTTCCGCCCCTCTCTATCCTCTCATACTTTCATAGCCTTACATTACATATTTTCTCTACATATTCATCCTTTCCATAGGCATCCTATCTCATATGTCATAGCACCCTCGTTACCCGATGACGCACCCTAGTGCTTCGGTTCACACTGGGACGCTTGAGAGATTACCACTACAATGAACCCCACACACTACACTACTGGACCCATCCGTATACATCCTACATCATCCTATACATACCTCATCTACTCATAATTTCTACCTCATCTATCTCATACACGCTACACTAGTCATCATCATATATGAGTCTAGTTTTCTATGTCATCCATACATCCTATACATTCTACATGCTACACTAGATTTCATTATACATGGGTCTAGTTTTATCTATCATCATTACACATTCTATTTCTATCTACACACTTATTACATTTCATACATTACACATTCCATACCCACTACACATTCTACATTACATTACCTACACCGCACATTTACATACCTTGGTCATTTATACTACATTGTCTTCTATGCACTACACTTACCACCCTATGAAGCACTCTAGTTCCTCAGTCCATACTCAAATTCTGATGGTTTACCAATAAAATTGACCTTCCCTACATGTGACATGTCACTATACCACATTCATCGGACCAATGACCAATTCTTTAGGCTATATCGTCACCCATACTCATCCTCATATCATGTAGTGGTATACACGTTAGGTTAAATCACCACTCCTTTCCCCATCCTACATTATCCTCTTACATCCTATCATCACATATTTTATTATCCTATTCTACATCATCCTATTACATCATCATTTATCCTACTCATCACTTAGTGGTATACGCTTTAGGCTAAATCACCACCTCATTCTTATTCATAGCATAGTGGTCTATGCTTAGTGCTAAATCACCACCTTATGTTATTCACTTCCTAATTATCTACACTTCATACACACTCATCACTCATCTTATAGTGACATATGCCATAGGATAGATTGTCACCTTGTTATTCCATCTTGTAGTGATATATGCTTAGGGCTAAATCATCACTCACTCATTCAACAAGTCGTGATATACGCTTAGGCTATAGGGTCCACACATATTTTTCCATACTTCTTATCCTCATCTACACATTCTATAATGATATATGTTTAGGGCTAAATCATCACTCCTCTATCCAACCTAGTCGTGGTATATGCTTAGGCTATAAGGTCCATGTGCATATTTCTTTACATCTTATCACCATCCTCTCATCCTCTAGTGATATACACTTAGGGCTAAATCATCACTCCTCCAATCAACAAAGTTGTGATATATGCTTCGGTTATAGGGTTCACACACATCATCTCTCCACATGTCACATTACATCACCACTACACATACACACTCATTGCAGCACACTAGATACAACCAACACTACTCAACCATTTCCCAATGACACACTCTTGTTTATGGTTCATTCTTGACTGTTGAGGGGAAAACAAAATGAACCTCACTACATACACTTTCATACACTCAGGGGGCACGTTGCTCCTATCATTCCATATTGCATTTATTCCATCCATCCACAACATATTGCATTATCTTAGTAGCATTTACTTTTGTTTACTATTATTTTTCATGTTCACTTTACTACACATGTTAGCTTGCTTTCCCGTATGTCATTATCATACACACATGCATGTTCATGCCTTTATCTAGTGTGATCACATATACATGAAATTTATACATGATATGGATGCTTGCCTTATACCCTTACTATACTAGTCACTGGGGGCATCCACATTCGTCTTATACATGTGCTATTGTTTCATTTTGTACTTAACATCTTATACTACTTGCTTATACATGCTTTGACATATTGGTTTTTACTCTAACATGTTAATGGGTGTTCCATGTGAAATACTTATTTTACAGAACTACATGTTCCTATGACTACTTGTATTTCTACTTGTCTGCATTATTTACTATTGTATGCGGGATTTTCCCTTCTCTTGTGTGCACACTTGTCTGTTGTTTGCAGCCATGATGGACTTTGAATGTCTTGCGACGTCATGAGTGATGTACCATGTTTGAAACCCACTTTGTGCAGATATCCTTGTTTTCTTGCATGTTTACACTACTTTTCTTGGTAGTTTTTACATTATCTATGTCTCTTACACTTATTTGCATGCATGTGTTCAAACTAACACTTGTATTGGCTAGCCATCCTTTTTTGTGTGCACCTTGGTATCTACCAAGCGCTTTCCCTTTCCCCCTATAGGGCTGAGTTAGTTACAAGGTCAGAGTGTGGTTGGTCCTCTTTTGGGGCTGCATTCTCCTTCCAGGGTCATCGCATGCACCCCCAAAGAGGGGGCATCATTTAGGGTTTCTACTAACATATTGTATCTACACTTTGGTTCACACACATCAAGCGAGTTCGAGACCAAAGTATACAAACTCCATACAAAATGGCCTTAACAAGACATGGTGTCCTTCAATAATTTTGCAGAGCGGTCACAGGCTCAGGGGTTATAGTGGGTGGCCTCTCTACACTTCTCCATCCAATGGTCGTAGGATCACCCAAAAAACTAGTGCAATATAGATATCTCTTCAAAAAAATCAGCAGAAGTGGTTAGAGTTGGAGGACACCAAGCATTTCCTCCCTACACTTCTTCAACTAGGGTGGCGTGAGATCACCCAAAAAACTCATGACATCATAGGATATCCTTCTACACCCTTTTTCTCGATATGGATCAGGTGCACATGTTTTATTTTTACATTTACACTTTCTATTCTAGTTTACTTTACATTTACATACTTTACATAACATTTTTACATATATACATATTTGATCGCTTGATCATTTTCTCCTTGCAGTCTCTGGTATGAGAAAAATAAAATAAAATTGGGGGCAAAAAAAACAACAAACAAAAACAACAATGATAATGACAATGAGAACACACCATGAGGGTAATTTCCATACTAACCATGCAAGTACACCGCACACATGCATCAACTACACACGCGTTCCACCCTAGGTTCACTCTCATCACTTTTTACACATGTTTCATCTTTATATTCCACACTCCACATATTTCTGTTTGTCATTGCACGCTTCTAATTCCATCGGCACGCTTTCATCTACACTATGCATGGACATCAAGTATGCTTTTCTATCTACTTTATGTTACCGAGTTTTTCGCTCACCAACATAAAGCGGGGTAAATGTATACACAAATATTGTATATTAGATAATATTTAGCTTGGTGTTATACTACTATTTAGAAGGGTCTCAAGTTTACAAAGTACTAGTTAATACCACCTTTTTCCATCTTTATTTTATGTTTTGCTTCGTCATTCTTGCGTACTTCCATACTTATCACCCCATTTTCTAACTTCCCGACATTATAGCCCCTAATTCCGGTGCCCCACCCTATAGTGGGGCACCCCGGCACCCTAGTCCCACTTTGGGTGCCTCGATATATGCTTAGCCTCTTTCTCTCCTTTTTGGGCCACTTCTATTCGTTGGTTATCTTTATCTTTTCCTCGAGTCGGCATTGTCGGATTAATTACAAAATTAAACTTGAAAGCCCTATAAATATAAAGCTTATAAGGCCATAATGAGGGTCCTAGGTCATTGAATCCTATCACTACTATCACTCCATCTAGGCGACATCCATTGCACCATACATCCAAGCTAGGAAAGTCTGGATCACACATATTCTTACGGGAGGGGGATTTTATTCATTATATTCTACTATCTACATCTTCTATAGCTACCATATCTCGCTATTTCACAAAGTACAACTAGCACGAGAGCACCTAGGGCATGACATACACACACTCACCAGAACTACATTAGGGTTCGTAATGTAGTACAAAACTCAGTGATAAGTCCACCGGTTTGGCAGTTGAGGTTAGTCGACCCCTTCTTCTTCTTCATGTGCAGGGCATCATCTAGTTCATCTGATGAATCCAGTGTGATAGACACAGAGTATTTAGAGACACTTAGTGACCATGCCAAATTAGGGTTTTGAGCATTTATACTATTATGAGTGCGTAGATTACATACCGGGTGCCCCGGTTCACTCCCATGCACTGTGTCACTACAAATAGTCCAAATCTTCCCTTTATAGGGGCCCCGAGTGTTTTTCTACACTTTGCCGAGTTCGATTCAAGTTACTGCGACAATGCTGCATAGTCACCTTCAATCAGTTAAGTTATTTCCTTACTCCCTCTTACATTCTAGGTTTTTATTTCCATTAGATCAAATCATGCAATTACTTTACATCACTTTAGCATATCAATTTGTTGTCATTGTGGTAGTGTTTTGCATATTTATTTACAAGCGTTTTAGTCCTCCTATTTAGATTAGCATTAATATACTAATACCCTATTTAGGTCCCAATTAGGATTTATTTTTTTGTTAATCAAGTACATGTCATTTAATGAAATAATGTTTTCACACATCATCATACTTCATCAAGTCACACGTATATACAAAAATGTCACACATCATCAAATATGATCATATGTCAAATATTAGTACGGAAAAATATCAACACATGAGATCACAAGAACATCATAAAAATTATATCATAGTGGTCTAGGAACAAAATACACACACATATATAATATATCTAGTACACATGGAATACATGCACATGCGTTTGAGCTAGTGCCATGTCTATGAAAATATAAGAATAATGTATCAAACTAAGTGTGCCATATATATAGGACCACATGGTCACATAAGACTGTATACACGTCTCCATGGAATGTCCAACACAAGATCATATATATCAAGCCATATATAGGCATACAAATTTCCAGATGACATATATATCTATACATCCTATGAATAATCATGAAACATCCTACCTCTCTTATCCTCCCGGTAGAAGCATTTCCATGACTGTGGATGTAGTGGAGGGAGATGGCACTACGGATTTCATCTGTCTAGTCCTAGGCATGTCAAAGCCTGCTGAACTTAGCCCACACATCCATAAACATCAAGTTTATAACACCCAAAATTTTAAGAAGTGGATATATTGAAAATAGATTCATAATTTAGAAACTTAATTTTTAATGCATGTGAAATCTTCTGCATCTCATGATCCCTATCAATTTGTCATTAACAAACCGTAGGGTCAAGGGTAGACTCATGAGGGTCGTGGAAATGCACTTTGACTCGTACGGGATGCATACAAATAAATAGTTCAAATTAAATATTTCATGTACAATTTGATATTGTAGATTTAGTAAGAAAAAATTCATCCAAAATTTAACAAATTTGAAAAATTGTACCTGTGTGAGTGGATCTACAGATGCTATGGAAACATCAACAACAACCTCCATAGTCTGCATAAAGGGAGGATTCTATGTGGCAGTCATAAGTTGTACAAACAACATGTAGATCAACATTAATTAAAAACTTTCCAAGAGAATGGTGTAAGGAACTAAGGCTCATACATATATATTAAATTCTAAAACACGTATAGATATGTATGTTAATAATATTTAAACAATCTTGAACATTAACTAGTAAAATATGTGAAACTAACTTGCATAAAAGTAACATGAGGCATGCCAGTAGCCTCAATGCCCACAACAGATGATATCATGCACGGCTCTGCTAATAAAAATGTCCAAAGTAGCTAGGATGTCCACACTAGATGTGTCTTTAAATGGATCTTGTTGTTTAAAAGCAAAAAAAATATTAGTTTTTACACAAGTATGACGTAATCAAGTATATATATATATATATATTATATATATATATATATATATATATAAAAAATATAAAATGAAATAAAAAATTCTATATATATTATTTATGTGACATTTACATCAAAAAGATCGGGGACATTTACAACACTTCCAAAACATCTTCCATCATCAAATATATAAAAAGAGATCATGTTACCCAAAAAGGATGTCGACACGCGGTAGATGCATGACACCACCGACCCTTGCGGGTGTGGTGTGCTAGAACGACACCTCCACCAACATCGCTAGATGCAATCGACTACAATGTTGGGATAGAGTGTCAGTGAGAGACCTCAATGCATGCAGTGTGTCGATCTCCACAACCTCCTTCACTGTAGGAGGGATAAGCTGAAGGTTGTGGGGGTTTTGGGTGCGGGGGTATCCTAGGTTTACCAAGCTGCAATACGTGCCTTTGGTCTAGTCTATGTAGAGCCACCTCCTCGATTGTAAAACCTAGAAAATTCAAAATAATTGGGGACCTCATTAAGCACAAACTCAAAATACAATATCTTCAAAAATAAAGAGGAACCTCACTATTTTTGTATGGTGGATAATAAAAAACCATCCACCATTGGTCCCAAAAATTGTTCTTAATTCGTCGTCATGACACCAATGGATATGGAACCAATTACAATTAGTCGTGAGGGAAGCATTAGTTAAGGGTCCATAAATAGTGTAAAAATGTGGTCTTTTCCAAAAAAAAATCTTTCACGGCTGCATGTGATAATTTGTCTGCATACCAACGCCTACAATCAACTCTAAAATTATTTCATCTATCTATTTGGTTTTTGAAGAGTCAATCGTGAATCAATGTTTGAAGTGTGTTGGCTAAAGTCATGTGGGTTGAATTTGTGGAATGATTTTGTGTGATAGTGTGAATAAGGTTCTGAATGGTAATTTTATTTTCTCATATTTTTGTAATGATATCACCTTAGGTTCCTAGTGGTTCTGTGGGGACGGTAGGAGCCATGGTAGGTGGAGGAACTTTCACGGGATGGTTTTGAGGAGGATTTTGAGGAGGTGGAGGAATATTTGGAGGGTTTCAAGGAAGTGGAGGAATGTTTTGAGGAATTGGAGGATTAATAGCTTGCAAACAACTAAAAAAACAAATAAATTTAATACATAAACAAAAGATTGAAAAACCCATGAAAACCACAAAAAAAAACCTAAAATGCAAGAAAATTGATTAAAAATGAGGTCTTACCTCTTCGTCTTGGTGAAATATTGTAAATTATCGCACTCTATAAGAAAAAAATGTAATTTGGAAGGGTAATGCAAATCGCAAGTGTCAACAATGGAAAAGCATGCATGGTTTGGAGAAAATGGTGGGGAATAAAGAGGGTTACGGCTGTTTTTTGGTATCAGAGGACCGCGATCATGGTTTAGAACCATGATCGCGGTATTATGTTCATGAATTTCCCAAACTCGACAAAACAAACCGTGATTGTAGTTTTTAAATCCATAATCATGGTTTGTAAAATTTGAGATTTGATGTCCACTTTTTAGTCCGTCAACTTGCTGCACTTACCCAAATACGTGGGAGGGGTTAGTAATCTTGGTTTTAGGTTTGTGGAAAGTTTTTCTACCTTCCTCCTATGCTTTCTCCCCTTCTTTCCCCTCATGGATAGTGATCGAACCTCTTTATAGTGTTATCACCGCCTATTATCTTATATTTTCAGTTCTTACATAGCTCTCTTTGGTCCTTTAGATGTGTTAGTGTAGGTTATTTTAGAGGTAATGTTAGCATTAGGTTATATAGGTAGAGGATCGTGCTTTCTTCGGATTTTTGTCTCAAGCACTAAGGTCCCACACTTGGATAGAATCCCATGTTGGCCCAAAATTCTTGATCTTCCGTGTGATCAAATCATAGGGTATAATTATGAGATCAAGAAGTTCTATCATGCTAGGTAAAACTAATTCTAAAGCACTTTACAACTTCATATCAATCGGGTTTGATGTGTTCTTAGTGATGTTTACCCTTTAGAGGTAATTCTCAATGTATCGATGACTTCATTATTCAACAAACCCATTTTATGAATTACAAACTATTCCCTTCACCTTTCCACTCATTTCCATGTTTCCATTTCCCTCATGGATCTCTAAAGATATCATCTATTCTCCCATTTTATTTCTATCCCCTTTATTTGCAAAAGTGGGATGAGATCCCAAAAACAACCCTAAAAATCATACCTCTTTTCCATGGAAATGGATATCAATCCCTATTGATCATATTCAAGATATAGCCAAGTATTTTTCCATTCACAATATCAAATAAGAAAATTTGTTCCTTAAAATTTTTGTTTCATCATTCAAAGGTAAAGCAAGAGATTAGTATAACAGTTTGACTCCTCAAAATATTTCCACATGGGATCAGCTAGGAGAACAACTACACAACCACTTCAAGGAGAATACAAATGTCATCTCTCTCATAGAACATCTAAAAAAATATAGTGAGCTTCAATGGAGTTAATCTCATATTTCAACATCAGATTCTCAAGGACATGGATCAGAATCCCTCAAGAATCTAGACCCCCATAAGGTATGACATTATTATGTTATTTGAGATCCTTGGATGTTGGTTTGGTTGTATTGATCCAAAATCTATGATGAAGTACACTTCCTCAAGATTTTACAATTGCATTGCATTAAAGTTGAGAGGATATGTATTTAGTCTGGTAAAAGAAACCCATCCCCAATGATTCCATTATTCCCTCACCATATCAAATCATTTACACCCACTATGAAAATAAAAATCCATCATCCCATTCTAAAATAAGGAAGATCCTTTTCTTCCTAGTTCTTCTTTGATGCTCTACATGTTTATAACACTCAAAACATCGCCCATGATCTAGAAACTTTACCCCCATCTCCACCCAAGGACTTATTCAACTCTCAAGACCCTATCACAATGTTTTGAGAAGCCATGATGTTTCAAAAAATTCTCAAATGCTCTCTACCCAACCCACACTGAGCCAAGTTATCATACAAGGTGGGTAGATCATGATGTTTTCTATTTCAATGGATAGGAAAAATAGTAGAGGTCAGGATATGTTTTGGAAGATCATTTGGCTTCTCCAAATGATCAAATCAAAAGGTTGGACCCCAAGCCATTTCTTCTTGTAAGTGAATTTAAGGAACAAACGATACAAATTGGCTAAAGAATTGTAACAAATATCTTCCCAATCAGATATTTGGCTAGTTTAGAGTCAAATTTTGAGTTTCACTGGTCATGCTCACTTCAAAACATGAGGAATAACATCAAGACATCAAAGGTTAGCTTCAACACCTCTAACGAATGCGGTGCAACTTGAGGAGGTATTTATTCTCTTTCTAGATGATACTTTGAGGTACAACGAAGTGCAAACAATGTTATCACTTCCACCATAAGATTTAGTTATAAAACTGATCACATGGCTGCCATTTGTAAGAAAGGGATGCTATTTCTCCTAACTTGTATAAGGTTTTTTAGCTTCCTTTTCCTTTGGTTAGAGTAGGAGTATATTAGGTTTTCTTATTGTAAAACAAGTGCTTGTGCATACTCTGCATGTTTCCACTTGGAACATGTATGATTTTCATATTTTGTTGTATAATTTTTGTGGGCTCTTGTTTTTGTTGCATAGTTCAGTTTTAGAGTAGGTTTCATGGAAAAAATAAGATATGTGGGGTAGTCTTCTGTATATATTGTTACAACTCCAGGACTAACAAACCTCCACCGAACACTATCTCCATCAAAATATACCTAAGTCCTCGCTCGATGCTCCCTTGTTCCATGGGTTAGGAGAACCCGCATACCACTACTTGAGTGCATGCTTTGAGGAAAGATAACTTAGTCTTACATAGATTTCTAGGTAAATGGTGGCTTTCCATTTTTAATGATTTTTTCAAAATTGCATGGGGGTGTAATTATAGACGATAAAACCTTGGAGGAGAATCAAAGATCTTGACACATGAAGTTGAAATCAATCTTATGGGACGATAGAATCACTCCCAAAAGGTCAATTGATATCTCGCCCTACAAGATTGTTTATGGAAAGGAAGACAAATTACTAATATCGCTTGAATTTCCAGTCTTGGAGTTCAAAATCAGCTTGAAATGTTTTAGGTAGAGGCCATGGAAGTTAGGTATGTTGAGAGACCAAGCTATGCATGTAATGGAGTTGAATCAAGCTCAAGTAAAGAAGTGTTTTGACAAGAAAGAAGTGGCTAGAAGCTTTCAATACGGAGACCTTGTCCTCAAGTGGGATAAGGATAGAGCTAAGCCAGGTAAACATTCAAAGTTTGATGCAATATGGAGTGGTCCTTACATTATTTCAAGTTGCAATCCATACAATGATTTCCGAATTCCAAGGTTGGGTGGAGAAGATCTCCTTATCCCAATCAATGGGATATACCTTAAACATTGTTATTGAGGTGAGGGTTTCATCTTGTATATAATATGATTATCTTTTACTTTCCTCCAAGTGTTTTTGAGCACATGTTCGGCCAATATTGTAGTTTACATTTCCTATGTTCTTTGTATAATGTTCTTGTTGTTCTTGGGTGGCTTTTTGTGTTTCAGATTTTTGAGGAAGGTACACCAGTATTCAAGTTTCAAATCAAATGCAAGTTAGTGTTGAGTTCATACTTCATATAGTTTAGAAGGAATTCGTAAGATTGAGATAAAATTGTAAAAATGTTAACTTGAACCCATACCCAATGGATGCGAAAAGACAATCGATCGGACCATCTAGTAGGAAGATGTCCCCTAGAGGTTGTCAAACCGTTGTCCAAATAACAATCCATTCCATTTTGAACAACTCATCAATGTTTCGGACTTTGGCGGCTCCATTCTTGAATACCCAAAGATTTCAATACAAAGTTGTAGGTTTTGTGTCATATGAAGGAGAAATAAAGATCCTTATCATTTTTGAATTGGAGTTTTACATTTATAAGTTCAAAATTAGAAAAGGAAGAAAAGTATGGATGATTGGATGAAAATTTTGTGTTGAACATAATTTACATGTAAAATACGCAAAACAAATAAGTTTAGTCTTTTGAGGGGTGGTGAAAATAATTAGTACTCTTATGTAAGAAATAAAACATGGGTTATGTTCAAGATTCAAGCCACGATGAAATAAGAAAATACATGTGCAAGGCCATGAAGAAAGGTAAGTATGCTATGGGTGACTATGGTTGGAATCCGTGAGACACTAGCTAAGTACCACACGGGTTTCCCAAAATGTGGTGTTACGTGTAATTTAAAAATCCACATAACAAAGCAACATCGTCGTGGAAAAAAATGTCATAGAACAAGGAGGGATAGCTTCATGGCATAACAGAATATGAAACTCGTAAGTACGAGAGATTTGAAAGTAACACGATAAGGAATAATTACGAAGGCTAAAGTGAGTTTACGAAGGTCAATTATGATAATATGCGGGTTGGAAAAAGATAGTGTGTCACAAATCATTCAAAATCCACGGAAATAAAGAACACCGGGAGCTCTAAAAGTTGCAAAATAAGGTGAAATTACAAAATACAAGGGAGTTTCCACCCCTATTACATCTTGGTTTCTTGGCTACAACTTTTGATTAGGAGCTCCAAATTGCATGAAAATTATTGTGTTCACTTTGTCTCTACAAGGGCTATATTTTACACTAAAGAAACAAAAATATGTTTTTTGAGTAAAACCACATGGAAACACTTGATTACGTGGAAAAATCATAGTTTTCTTGGCTTCAATGATCAATAATCCCACCTACTGAAATTTATTTCTTAATGGTGCCCACACCCTTGTCCTATAACCCGTTGGCATGAAAACTGGAGGATGATAGGGTTCCCATTATTTTTTCTATAGAATGATGACATTTCGTCATTGGGTATGTTATGTGACTAAATCCTCAAAGCTTTAATCATTAAAGGCTTGTTGAATTATAAAATAAAATTTTGAGTTGAGATTATTTATAACAAAGGTACTATAATAAACTATTGAAAAAAATGTGGGAGTGAATAACTGAGCATGTGACTAAAGGAAGATTAATTAAATTTATGAAAATATGTGGGACCATTGTGTTGGTTCATAACTACCCATGAGAATATTATAAAAAGAGGCATATGAAATTAAAAGAGGGGACACTATTTGCAAGGAAAAAGAAGAAATGACAAGTGAATTTTGGAGTAAATTTTAATCACCCTCATATTTAACCTATGAATAGTAATTCTAGGGAAGACAAGGTTACGAAAGGAGGTGGGAAAGAGAGAGGGGCACCAGAGGTGTCATAACCGGGGTACAACGTAGATGCTCGAGATGGTTTATGGCCATGGCAACATGAACATACACTAGGTGTATAACATTTCCTCTCAGTAGTGTGGCCATAGTCTAGTGTTTGTTACCTGTGTGTGCATTGGAATTTTGTATCAAATTCTTGATCATTTGTCTCAGATAAGTTCTCTCTGAAAACTATGTAATCCCTATTGAAAGTTAATAAAAGAAGTTAAATTCTTATGCTTATTTAGATAAATGTGCATGTGAATGTATTCTTTTATTGTATTATGTATATTGATGGAATATACAATTATTTTTATACAAAATAAAGAATCACATAATTTAGATATGTATAATTTTGTTAATGGTTTATATAAAGTAATGCGAGAATAAGCATCACCGTATTTAATCAAATGTCTTTAGTATATTTTGTTGTAGTCTTTTTAGATTAGGGAAAAGTTGCATTTCATTTGGTATTAGAGCAATTATCCTCATTTGAAACATTTTGCTGTTGTCTTCATCCCTCGTTCTGCAATTATTTTGGAAGTTATGATGTGGCATCCTCTGATTTTTTGTTGTGTTTTATTCATGTCTTACATATTTTTGTCCTAAGTGTTTGTAACTTCATGTTAATGTTTTTAAAATCTTAGTTCATTCCATGAGCTTGAGTCCATGGAATAACTTTTTGTTGTGAGATGAGAGAAATGTTGACATGTGTCCTTGCTTTAATTGGTTGCGAGGGGAGGGAAAGATTGAAATTCATTAAAATTTGGCTCATTCTAGGGACTTCATGTCTCGCACGAAGCCATCTCTCAAAAGTATATTGAATTTTGCCATGTGTCACATTCGGTCATTAGATCATCACTAAGTGGCGACCTCTCGATCGGTCTACCTATCTATGCCTTCCACTAACGTGTCTTCTCGTCTCTCCCGCTTGAACTTGGAAGCTTTCTTAAATATGGCTAATTCTAGGGGTCTAAGTCCGCCACGGACCCAAAGTTCCTTCAACATACCCAAAATTGTGACATGTAGTGCCTTCCTTTTCCATTGAGTTTTCACAACCTATCCTTGTCCTTTCACCACCAATCTCGCCACATGTCCTTCTTTATTTGACCCCGCTAACCCATCCAGGACCTGAAATTTTTTTCGCTTTGGTTAATTCTCGTGAGCACGTGTCCGTGGGACATAATTGTTGGAAAAACCCGTGGAATCACAACATATGTCTCCATCACTTTCCACATCGGTTTAAATCCTTAGTCGATTCCTTATTAATCGTTATCGCTAAATCACCGCACCTCCCTGAATGGCCTAAAAGTGGACACGACATTTGGTGTGATTGGGTAAAATTGGATCACCTCTCAAGCTATGGGACTTGGGCTCGAGGTGAACCTCCGGAGAAGGCCAACTTCCTCTTCAAAAACTAAACACAACACTACTTCTAAGGTAGATAAATGGATAACTAGACTTATGCTAACGTTTCAAGGGATTAGGGGGAGAGATTTGCAAGAAAATAAAATTTATGCTAGAAGTGGTGATGCACCAAGAAAGGGTTTTGCTAGACAAAAGTTATGGCTTTCCGATGAAGAGAGATGATCACAAGGAAGAATGAACATGCATTACAAACCCAATTTACATACAATACTTCATTCTTTGATAAACACAATGACCTCCAAAACTTGCAAAAGAAACCCTGGTTGCACAACTCACCTGCAAGCATGAGAGAGGAAAATAGAAGCAAAAAAATCATGAGAGGACATATAACTGATCATAAAACATAATTTCCATTACTTCAATAACTTGCACAATGCATCATTATAGCGGGGAAAAGGCATAGGTTGCTATTACAATTTGAGAAGAAAGGCTTGAGAGCCTACAAATTCACAACATATGAGCTTGTGAAGAGAAGGAAAGCTTTGAAAGTGTCTAACCCTTTAGAATAAGCACCCCATTTACATTTATAGAGAATTCAAAGTTATTGAGAGAAAGAAGGAAAAACCCTAGAATCTAGGCCAGAATGTAGGAAATAATTAATCACTATTGTTGGCCATGTTTGCTCATTTATTGCACCTCCACCTTTCGAGGCACTACTCAAGGAACGAAGAAAACCTAAAAATTTGGAATGCAAAAATTCCAAAAATTCATCTTCTCGGGTGATTTCATGGTGTAGCTCTTGTTTTCCCGATTCTAACGATTGTAATTTTGTAAAAAAATTCACCCGGGGAGTAAGTTGCGGTCTTTTGAACAAAAGTTGCTTTTTAGGGTATTCGGTCATCATCCTCAACCAACTTGTTGATAATGACCTCGAAAACTCCAATTTTGAATTAATATCCATTTAATTAAAATACTTGAATTGTATATTAATATTTTAATAAATTTTGGAATTCATCATTTAATCCCTGAGTAGGCCCCCGGATAACAAAATTGCATTGGAGGACTTGAGTGTATATTAGCTAAATGGCTCGATAACCAGTTACTTTGTTAAATGTGGTGAGATACTTATCCGACTGCGTTTTATTTTATTTAGAATGAGGTTGTCCACCCAGCTTGTGTCACGCTCGCAATCCTTGTCAGCTCGATGGTCGGGCTCCTTTTCCAGCGAGCTATCCATCCTCCACTCAACACTTTATCCCAAACACGAAATTACATCCGTAGGCATTATTTCCACCTTGTTCCATTTTTACTCGGTAATACCACCACCTCCGACTGACTCAGACTTCATATTAAGTCAACGGATTTTAATTGAATACACCACTTAATTCAACTTCGATCAATTTAGACTTGAGTTTCACTCGGTAGGATTTCCATTTAAGATTCCCCACCATATTGCGTTAGATATTCCGTTTTCATTGAACGTTTGGCCGCTTTGCACATTGAAATCAATCAAACCCGACATTACCTCAATGTATTCCTTATAAATCATCCCGTCCTTGCCTAACGACTGAACAACTCGGCATTAAATCCGGCCGTCTCCACTTAAGCATCGACTCGACATAACTCCAAAATGGCTCGTACGTCTGAATCTCGAAAATCCTAAACTCTAAATTTCAGAGTTTCGGGCTTTCGGACTTTGGACTCTCCCATCTAATTTTTTTCCAACTCGTGGGGTGAGTTCCGAATCTTCAAATTACCAAAAACCCGAAATGACTATGTCTGAAACTATCTTCCAAAAACTGAAACGCCACGAACATTACCATCTTTGTTCAATGTTTACCGGGATCACTGTGTCCTCAAACTTCTATTACAAGTCAATCTACCGAGTCGAGGATTCTCCCATCATACTTTAGCGACGTGGCTTTGCTGCATTCTCTCAAATTAAGCCTGATTTGAGTCATCTCTTGGTCCTCAAGCTTTGGTCTTGCCAAGCATTTAAAAAAACTCATCGCGGCCCTAAAAATGTGACTCGGGAGGGAGCTACAAAATGGTTCCTCAACTCATCTTGCTATAACAATCATCTACCAATTTAGACTCCTGGCTCACTTCATTGGTACACCACCGCCTCAACTCTTCATGCCCACCGCCTCGACTCTTCATCTTACACGTTTCTCCGTGCCTTAATTAACTCAGACATGAACATTACCTAGGCAGTTGTAACATTTATTCACTCCAACCAAGCCAGCCCCAAGCCTCAGTCCTTTTATGCTTGTTGCCAAATTAATTTTTGGTCTCACCCGAGATCCTTTTGCGATTTGCTTAAGTTTGATCTCACCCGTGTAGTTTCATTCAACCGCGTGCTTATGCCACTTTGCTGAGGTACCTCAACATAGACTCAGTTAGCCAATGCTCAAGATGTCTTTTGGGACCTCTCTCTAAACTCCCGTTCAGTTAACTTTCAGCTGGATCCTCCCGCGTTGCCTTACAATTCACTATAGCGAGCTCCTAGTCGCCGAGCCTTTAGCTCACTATAATATTGCATTTTCCTATTCCCCGGATACCCTACTGGTGTCATGACTAAGTTGGCATCCTCATTCCCATGCCTGGTGCTTAGATGTACCATTCTTGAATTCCCATTGAACTTGATGACATTATGCTCAAGACATACCTAATGCTCTGTGATTCTTCAAATTCGCAGCCGGTGAACATCTCCTTTTATCTGTCGGGACAAACTTGATTACTCTTGATCTCTGAAATGTTGAGCAATTTGGGTTCCTCACTACTTCTCTTGTTCACTCGAATCATCCTGGAAACAGATCATTGCACTGCCTCGCTCGATCATGAGCTCAGATGACTCCGAACCCATTCACCATTTGTTCTTCTTCATGCTCAATATGAGTTTATTTATTTTGCCACTTGATGGAAACTCCCATCGGGTTCCAACTTTATAGATATTGATATCCCTCACGATTTCAGCATCAACACCTCACAAGTTGTACATGATGCACTTCATACTCAGCTTCCTTCGAGTACCAAACTTGCTCATATCTAGATCATGTCGATGTAGCTCAACTTTGAGAAATGCATTTATTTACGATCTTAACCTTCAGAAATGAGTTGAAAATCAACTCTTCTCCAAAGTTATGTTTGTTTTCTTGGGTTCGGCGGCTCAATCTGAGCTCATAAACCGATCTCCTCTTACCTATCCCTTCGATGTTTCAGATTCACCGACAGTTTTACTTTCTCAAGATCGTGTTTCCAAACATTCTTTCAAGATACTTTACCTAGTTTGGTCACTTCACTCCACGAGTGGCTTGAACCGGTAAACCCTGACTCGGTCCCATGAATCGAGATATAGCCTAAAAATTTCACGAATACCCTGAGGTTATATGTTTTCTTTGGTTGGAAAACCTGAGTTGATTCAATCTTATGCCTTGTATGAGCCAAGCTAGCACTTAGTTCATTGCTTGCAACATTCCCCCTTAGCTTAATGGTGTCGAGCCTAAAATATGAGTTATCCATTAGCTCAGTCTTCAGGGATTGCTTGATGTATCATATTTTAATGCATCGAGCCAACCTATCCTTGTGCCATGATCCCAAAAAGATGACTAGGTATTGATTCGATGAGATGAAACCACTGTTGTGACTTGTCTTCGAGTGAGCTCGGTCACGTTTTTGAAATACTTTATCTCAATACCAATGACTCTGAATCTTTCGGGTCCCTTTCTTGAAACTAAAGCACAATAAGACCCTTTGAACGTGATTTCTCAATTTTGATAATTTTTTGCACTCAATGGTTGGAAGTGGGCCCACAAAGGCCAATTTTTGCACTATCAACAAACCCATTCCGAAATGATCCCAAAGACTTTAATGATGCCACTGATGTGTCTTAACAAAAATTTTTTCTTATAGATCCCTGAATGTTTTATGAGTAAGTACTTTGGTCCCAGGGTCCACTAGACATCCTCTTCATGCAATTTTGCCAAGTGTGGAAAAATTGGACAACATTTTTGCTGACCTCTCGGGGATGCTTTCCTACTAAGCATGGTTCTAGTAGCCTTGTCTATCCATTGGGCATGGAGTCATAACTAGTAAGATATCCCAAAACTGATCCTGAATCGTGAGTTTCATGTTCCCAAGTTAACTGAACATTATTGCATCCTACATCCCAAACTTGGAATGACTGCTACAGAATGAAGGATAATAAATGAACCTAACCTAGAACATAATGTTGCAAGTACAAAACACACTGAATCAGGTAATGGCCTGGCTAAAAACACATTATGAAATTTCGAATGAAAAATTTACTAAATGGGAACATTATGGAACTCTATGCAATATTGATCCTTTTATCCCTCTGAAAATTTCATCTTCGACATGTTGTGCAAGAGCAATGATGAAACACAACACACACAACAATTAAAAATCATACATGCTTCAGATGAAACACACAGAGTGTGCCAGGCACTTATTCTACTAAAATCAAACCTATTCCTACTCTACACGACCGAAGCACGGATGAGATAAATAAACCAGAAAGCTGGTTGTGCAAAGTAGCTTCCACTCCTCACAATGGGAAGCCATGCAAATGATGTGGTAATGGACATAGCTGAGACTGAGAGTGAAAAATTGAAACAAGCCCAATTCTCCACTTGGCTGACCAAGGAATCAATTGGAAAGAGAAAATATGCCTCTTTTAGTTGCTCTGCATTTGTCTTATAGAGGCATTGGAACCTATCCTTGGAACTGTGAAAATCATCCCCACATTCTGAAGTAAATGTGACTAGGCTCAAGCATCGCTTTTCGTTTGTCTTCAAAGAATCCAAATACCTTATGGACATGCTCTAACCCTTTGAATACGATTGTTACTCTAAGCTTCGACTCGAACAAGAAAGTCCACCTGAAGGCATTCTTGAAGAAGGTGATTTTCTATGATCTGATTTTCCTCTTGTTCCCCATTTATAAACAACTCTTCTCCCATATGAATGAATGGTACTGAATTGATGTCTTCTTAATTTCTTTTTCCTTCTTCGATAACAAGAAGTTTTTCCATGATATGCAAATGCTTTGGACCACTTACAACCTCTAATGGAATAACTTGAAAATCTCTCCAAGTGTTTGAAGATTATTTCTCATAGAGGAGCTCCACTTTCATCTGAAAACAAAGTTGTTCTGCATCTCTAACCTCTTTATCCCACATGAAACCTACAAGATCAAATTCTTGCACCTGTTGTTTTTGAGGAAAATTAAGGGAAGCAATACCTCCTTGGTTTTCTTCCACCATCACTTGTTCATCAAACAAAGCTAAATCCACAATTGAGATAAAGAAACTCCCAATAATGTCATCTCCTCCCAAAGCCTATGAATTTCACTTAGTTTCTCCTACGTGCTCCTCTCTTTCTTCATTCAATGAATGTTGTAGGAGATCTAATTCCTCCAATTTGAATTCAAGAGGATAACTTGAAACTATAGGTGGTCCTTGAGTATGTCCTTGCATAGCACTAGGAAACTTACATTGAAGGATAGATAATGGAATAACATAAATGGGTATTTCTATAGGCTCTTTTGCATTTAAATACTCCTCCAAATCGAGAGAAACTTTACTTCTTTGTTCTCTGAATGTGTAAAGGGTTCAACCTCCCTTATGATGTTTCTTGAATTAGCAATTGATTCTCCATGACCTTCCTTATCTTCAAACATAAAATTTACAAGATCAAATTCATCTAAGAAAACATAGTTTTGAAAAGACGAAGAAGGGGAAGAATTTGAAACTTCCTGCATGGTATAATCTACACTTGAAACTTCCAATTCCACCATGGAAAGAATCCCGATATGGTCAATTGTTGCATTCGATGAGGATATTAGCAAGTTGCTATAATGTTTCATAAATGCAAAAATTTCTTGACATGCTTGGAAATTTGGATCATTGCACTCGTAAAAATCACCTTGTACACTTGAGAATCCTTCTTATTTAGCTTGCACATTCTCTTCTTCAAACGACTTTGCAATTGGTGAGGAATCAACAGTTTCCACAAACATAGTGCCAACTTGTATGTTGCATCTTGAACACATAGACCGATGCTCGTTATCCTCTTGTACTTGTTCTTGTGCAAACTCAGTCTCCACCATCTGCTCTTGAATCTCAACCTTGGATAGAGGATGAGTTAGTAGAGGAACTTGCTTTACATTCAATCTTCCAGCTCACTCCTTCAATTTTTTTGAAATTTCATCCTTATTAATCTCTTGAACATCCCCCTCTTCATTTTCAAGTATAAGCATGTTCTTCCCAAAATGGATTTGGAACTATAAGAGGAGGGGTGGGTTGGGATTCAATGACCTCCCTCACTATTTGAGATAGTAGAAGAGGTACAACTTCTTGTGTTGGTGACCTTTGCAAAAAAGAAGGAACTTTGGAAGAATGAGGAATAGAAGATTCATGATGGGATGGAAAGATAGGAAATGAAGGAATGGAACTCTTAACATGAGCACCTGGTGGCTTGCTTGGAATTGGAGGTTTAGAATGAAATGACATTGACTGAGAAATGGAAAGAGAACTCTGAGGTGGTGGTGTAGGGCTTACCAATTGACAATATTGCATTGCATCAAACTCATAGGCCTCTATTTCTTCAATCCAACCTTCAATCTAAGGCAACATTTTAGTCATAAAAGAAATATTTTCCTACAAGTTGTAAAAACTTGGCATAGGACCAACCCATGGACAAGATGCTTTGAAGCCATTCTTGAATGCCCTCATTTGAGTGTGGCTCTAGATTGTACCATGCCTGCCTCCAGTTTCTGCATCTTAAGTTGCAACTTTACATCTTCATCTATAGGATAGCCTCCATCATCTACATGTTCCTGCCCTTGAAAAGCTGCATAGTTAGGTGAAAAACCAAACTGATCATGACTTTGCTCAGAGGGATATGCATGTTGTTGATTCTCATCATAAAATGGAGTTAGAGGTGGGTTAAAATAGCTTGAAGATGGAAAGTGTTGTTGCTGGTGCAAGTGGGAACTCAACTGTGGAAATGAAGCCATGATTGCACAACTTCATGAATGGGAGAAAATGGAAAGATGTTGAAGAAAACTAGATGGAAATAGGTAAAAAAAAATTGCAACTCAGAGAGTGGGTTACTTTGACCAATGGATTCATCAGTTGTGCTTGGGTATACCTCCTAAGGCTATAATTTCACTAAGAGCACAACAACTTAATGAAATGAAATGAACACAATATACACACACCATGAACGATATGCCTCTTGTGGTCACACCGAGTGCAAAACTATTATCACTAAATCACTCCACCCCCAAATGGCCTGAAAGTGAACATGAAATTTAGTGTGATTGGGTAACATGGGATCACCTCTCAAGTTGTGGGACTTGGGCTCGAGGTGAACCTCCGAATAAGGCAGACTTCATCTTCCTAAACTAAACACAACACTACTTCTAAGGTGGATAAATGGATAGCTATACCTATGCTAACATTTCAAGGGATTAGGGGGAGAGATTTGCAAGAAAATAAAACCTATGCTAGAAGTGGTGATACACCAAGAAAGGGTTTTGCTAGACAAAAATTATGGCTTCTCTGATGAAGAGAGATGATCATGAGGAAGAATGAACATGCATTACAAACCCAATTTACATATAGTACTTCATTCCTTGATAAGCACAATGACCTAAAAAACTTGCAAAAGAAACCCCAGTTGCATAGTTCACCAAGAAACATGAGAGAGGAAAAATAGAAGCAAAAACATCATGAGAGGACATATAAATTACCACAAAACATAATTTCCATAACTTAAAGCACTTTTCACAAGTGCATCATTACAACGGGACAAGACATAGGTTCTATTGCAATTTGAGAAGAAAGGCTTGAGAGCCTACAAATTCATAGCATCTCAGATGTGAAGAGAGGGGAAGCTTGGAAAGTGTCTAACCCTTTAGAATAAACACCCCATTTACATTTATAGAAAATTTTGAGTTGTTGAGAGAAAGAAGGAAGAAACCCTAGAATCTAGGCTAGAATGTAGGAAATAATTAATCATTGTTGTTGGCCATGTTTGCTCATTTATTACACCTCCACCTTTCAAGGAACTACTTAAGGAATGAAGAAAACCTAAAAATTTGGAATTCAAAACTTCCAAAAATTCATCTTCTAGTGATTTCATGGTGTATCATTTTCCGATTCTAATGATTGTAATTTTGTAAAGAAGCGCAACCGGGAGGAAGTTGTGGTCTTCGAGAAAAAATTGCTTTTTAGGGTATCCAGGGCATCATCCTTAACTAACTTGTTGATAATGACCTCAAAAAATCCAATTTTGAATTAATATCCATTTTATTAAAATATAATAATTAGAATCCTTAAATTGTAAAATAATATTTTAATAAATCTTGGAATTTCATCATTTAATCCCGAGTAAGCCCCCATGTTAGGTTGTGGAGCCTATTTTCATGTGTGAACATGTTGAAGACTATACACTAAGAGTAATGTACACTTTTCATGTATCCTCACAGAGGTTTGGGGGCGACAACCCCGAATTTTTTTTTGGGGCCTTAAAACGTGCCCGATATATTGGGAAACATGATTTTCTCATATGGGTGGGATTTTGACCCATAGGTTTATGGGACAGTTTTTGCCCATGGTTTTGATACCCATGGTTTTGTAAAATTGCTTAAGTAGTTGTCTATTTATATGGTAAATTATGCATATGATAGAAATATAATGAAGCATTGCGAGATGTGTTTTGAATTTGGCATGTGAATTCAGAGAGTTTGTTGAGCATAGCTCCAAACGGATCTGGGTATTGTATTGAGAGAGCGCGTGGCTTGTAATAAAATCGAGCAAGTGATTCTTGGTGGATGTAGCCAAAATTGGGTGAACCACGTTAAATATTGTCTCTTTGCGTTGTGTTATTTTATTTTGCAATTTTATTTGAGATCTGTAATATTTTCTACATATTAGTTTCTCTATGATTACGATTAGGAGGGATTATTCTGCATATTTTATCTCTTATTTCCTAACAATTGGTATCAGAGCCTGGTTTGGTTTGCTAAAGTGTTGAATCGTAGGGAAAGGTTTATCTTGAGTGGGAGCTATGGCAGATGATGGAAGATCTAGGGTTGATAAATTCAATGGGCAGAATTTCAGTCTTTGGAAGATGCAGATGGAAGATTACCTTTATTAGAAGGATCTTTATACTCTGCTATCTGAGAAGGAGAACAAAACCTTGAGCATGACAGATGCGGAATGGGATTTGCTTTGGATAGGAAGGAACTTGGGACAATCCGGTTGTGTCTTGCATCTTTGGTATTATTTAATGTTTCAAAGGAAAAGACTACAAAAGAATTGATGGATGCATTAGGGAAGTTGTATGAAAAACCCTCTGCCTCTAATAAGATATTTTTAATGAAAAAGTTGTTTAATATGAAGATGTCTGAGAATGGTTCAGTAGTAGATCATCTAAATGATTTTAATACGGTTGTAAATATGCTAGCTTTGGTTACAATAGAATTTGATGAAGAAGTTAGGGCTTTATTAGTTCTGCTCTTTACCTAAGAGTTGGAATAGCTTGGTAATGGCGGTAAGCAACTTAGTTCCAGCTAACTCAAATTTGAAGTTTGAGGATGTTGTAGGGGTGATTCTAAGAAAAGAAATGCAAAGAAAAAGCTCTGGTGAATCTTCTCCTTCATGGAATGCTTTGATAGTGGAAACTAGAGGGAGATAGAAGATTGAGGAAGCCATGGAAAATCAAAGTTTTAGGCAAGGTCAAAATCCAAAAGCAAGATAGTATATTGGCACCGTGGAAAGTCTAGGCATACAAAGAAGGATTGTTGGGAGCTTTGGGACAAGAATAAACAACAAGAAGAAAACAAGGAGGCAAATGTGGCCATGGGTAATGTATGTCAGATGCTTTGATTTTTCTTTGCACAATATTACAATCTTGGGTTTTAGATTCGGGGGCTTCTTTCCATGCTTCTCCACATAGGCATTATTTTGTTGATTATGTTCAAGGAGATTTTGGGCATGTTTTCTTAGTGATGATGAGCCTTGTAGCATAGTTGGAAAAGGTTCTATTCAGGTTAAGATGCAGAATGGGAATACTTGGCTATTGAAGGATGTCAGACATGTGCCTACATTAAGATGAAATTTGATATCGGTAGGGCAGTTGGGAAGTGATGGTTGTACTGTGATATTTACAGACTAACTCTTGGAAGGTTACCAAGGGTGCTCTTGTGGTGGCAAGAGGTAAGAAGGTTGGAACCTTGTATTTAACCACTTATAGCACTAATGTTTGTAATCTTGTGGCTTGAAGTAGATACAACATTGTGGTACTATAGGCTCACTCATATGAGCCATAAGGGCATGGAGATCATAAAGTAGGATTTGCTTGGATGTATAGAAACAGTTTGGATTTCTGTGAGGACTGCATATATGGGAAACAAAAGCGAGTAAGGTTTCTCAAGGTTAGACCTACAAAGAAAGAGAGTAAGTTAGAGTTGGTGCATTCTGATGTGTGGGGGCCGGCTCAGGTATCATCTCTTGGGGGTTCAAGTTATTATGTTACTTTTATTGATGATGCAACAAGGAAATTTTGGGTTTATTGTATTAGAAACAAATCTGATGTATTTGACACTTTTGTTAAATGGAAAGCCTTGGTAGAGAATGAAACAGGTCTTAAGCTAAAATGTCTTAGGTTAGATAATGGAGGGGAGTATTACAACAATGAATTTGATGATTACTGTTCTAAGAATGGAATCCGTAGGCAAAAGACAGTTCTAGGAACTCTGCAGCAGAATGGGGTATTAGAAAGGATGAATAGAACAATAATGGAACATGCTAGGAGCATGAGGTTACATGTAGGACTGCCTCTTTCTTTTTGGGCAGAAGCGGTGAGCACAACTGTGTACTTGATAAACAGAGGACCCTCAAGTGCCTTGGATGGAGGCATACCTGAGGAGGCTTGGTATGGTAAGAAAGTTGATTATTCATTTCTTCGAGTCTTTGGATGTGAGGTGTTTGTTCATATAGACAAGGATGATAGGACCAAGCTAGAGGCTAAGTCAAAAAAATGTACTTTCATTGGTTATGGTGGTGATGACTTTGGATATAAATGTTGGAGTATTAAGCACAAGAAAATTATTTGATCTAGGGATGTGGTATTTAATGAGAAAGTCATGTATAAGCAGTAGTTGCAGGAAAATAAGGAAGAATCCAAGAAAGAATATGCAGCGGTAGAGGATCTTCCGGATGGAAAAGTGACACATGAATCGGTTCAGAATATCCTTAACTAGAGAGCTTTGATGAAGCAATGCGGGTAGATGCCAGGGAAGAAGTGGGAGCAAGCCATGGATGAGGAGCATTAGGATCTCATGGAACCGGACATGGGATTTGGTGAAGCTACCCAAAGGAAAAAGAGCATTACAAAACAAGTGGGTGTTCATAGTCAAAGAGGAAGAAGGAGGCAAGAAAATATAGAAGGCCCGGTTGGTGGTCAAGGGGTTTGCATAGAAAAAAGGTATAGATTTTGATGAGATTTTTTCTCCTGTAGTAAAAATGACTTCTATTAGAACTGTTTTAGGAATAGTTACAAAAAATACTTGCACTTAGAACAGCTTGATGTAAAGACTACATTTCTCCATGGTGATTTAGAGGAGGAACTATATATGCAACAACCAGAGGGCTATGAGGTCAAAGGTAAAGAGGAGATGGTGTGCAAACTGAAGAAGAGCTTATATGGCTTGAAACAAGCTCCACGTCAATGGTATAAGAAATTTGATAGCTTCATGATGGAGCAAGGTTATATTAGATGTCATTCTAACCATTGTGTGTATACAAAGAAATTTGAGGATGGCAGTTATATTATCCTGTGTCTGTATGTGGATGACATGTTGGTTGCAGGTAAAAACATGCAGGAAATAAAAGTACTCAAGAAGCAACTAAGTGAATCCTTTGCTATGAAGGATTTGGGGGAAGCCAAACAAATCCTTGGTATGAGGATATCTCGGGATAGGAAGGAATGGAAGTTGACTTTATCTTAGGAAGAGTACATTAAGAAAGTCTTGGAGAGGTTTAATATGCAGGATGCTAAACTGGTTGGGACTCCTTTGGCAGGCCATTTCAAGTTATCAAAGGAGCAGTGTCCCAAGATAGAGCAGGAGAGAAACCAAATGTCCAAGGTACCTTACTCATCAACAGTTGGCAGTTTGATGTATGTCATGGTGTGTACTAGGCCTATATTGCTCATGCGGGGGAGCAAGTGAGTAGATTTATGAGTGATCCACGCAGAGATCACTAGTAGGCGATAAAGTGGATCCTTTAGTATTTGAGAGGGACCATGGGGATAGTTTTGTGCTACAATGGATCAAAAACACTTTGTGTGGTTATGTAGATTCAGATATGGCTGGAGATGTAGACAATAGGAGGAGCACAACATGTTATGTTTACACTGTAGGTGGAACAACAGTAAGCTGGATTTCACGACTACAGAAGTTGGTGGCTTTGTCAACCACGAAGGCTGAGTATGTTGTTGCCACAGAGGCAAGAAAGGAAATGATTTGGTTACAACAATTACTTGAGGAGTTGGGGCATAAGTAGGAGGAAGGAAAGTTGCATAGTGATAGTCAGAGTGCTATACACCTAGCTAAGAACTCTGCTTTCCACTCTAGGACGAAGCATATACAATTAAGGTACCATTTCATTAGGACAACTTTGGAGGAAGAGAAGTTGAAGCTAGAGAAGATTCATACCAGTCAGAATCCTATAGACATGATGACCAAGGTGGTCACAAGGGAAAAACTGAAGTTGTGTTCAGCTTTAGTTGGTCTTCACGGAAACTAGTGAAGGGTTAAGAAGCTTGCTCAGAGGAAAACTATTCTCCAAGTGGGAGATTGTTAGGTTGTGGAGCCTATTTTCATGTGTGAAAGTATTGAAGACTATACACTAAGAGTATTATACACTTTTCATGTATCCTCACCGGGTTCGGGCGTAACCCCGAATTTTTGGGCCTTAAAACGTGCCTGATATATCAGGAAACGTGATTTTCTCATATGGGCAAGATTTTGACCCATAGGTTTATGGGACGGTTTTTGCCCATGGTTTTGATACCCACGGTTTTGTAAAATTGCTTAAGCAATTGTCTATTAATATGGTTTTATGCATATGATAGAAATATAATGAAGCATTACAGATGTGTTTTGAATTCGGCATGAATTACTCAGAGAGTTTGTTGAGCATAGCTCCAAACAGATCTAGGTATTGTATTGAGAGAGCAGTGGCTTGTAATAAAATCTGAGCAAGTGATTCTTGGTGGATGTAGCCCAAATTGGGTGAACCACATTAAATACTGTCTCTTTGTGTTGTGTTATTTTATTCTACAATTTTATTTGAGATCTGTAATATTTTCTACATATTAGTTTCTCTTTACAATTCTCGTGAGGGATTATTCCACATATTTTATCCCTTATTTCCTAACACCCCACATAACAAAACGCATTGGAGGACTTGAGTGTATATTAGCCAAATGGCTCACCAACCAACTCCTTTATTAAATGCGGCGAGATACTTATCCGACCAACTTTTGTTTTATTTCAAATGAGCTCATCTACCCATCTTGTGTCACGCTCACAATCCTTGTCAGCTCGATGGTCGAGCTCCTTTTTTGGTGAGCTATCCATCCTCCACTCAACACTTTATCCATAGGCATTGTTTCCAACTTGTTCCATTTTGACTCGGTCATCCCACCACCTCCGACTGACTCGGACTTCATATTAACACCATATTTTAATTGAATACACCACTTAATTCTCCATGTGGCCCAACATCAAATCCAATCAATTTAGACTTGAGTTTAACTTGGTAGGCTTTCCATTTAAGCGTCCTTGCCATATTGTGTTAGATATTCCATTTTCATTGAACGTTTGGCCACTTTGCACATTGAAATCAATCAAACCCGACATTACCTCAATGGATTCCTTGTGAACCATTCCATCCTTGCCCAATTATTGAACAACTCGACATTTAGTCCGATCGCTGCCACTTGAGCATCGAATCAACATAACTCCAAAATGGATCGAATGTCTGAATCCCAAAAATTTGAAACTTGAATTTTGAAATTTCAGGCTTTCGGGATTCGGACTCTCTCATCTATTTTTTCCAGCTCTTGGTGAGTTCCGAATCTTCAAATTACCAAAACCCAAAGGACTATGTGCAAACTATCTTCCAAAAACTGAAATGCCACGAACATTACCATCTTTGTTCAATGTTTACTGGGATCACTATGTTCTCAAACTTCTATTACAAGTCAATCTACCAAGTCGAGGATTCTCTCATCATACTTCAGCGACGTGGCTTCGCTGCATTCTCTCAAATTAAGCCCGATCTAAGTCATCTCTTGGTCCTCAAGCTCTGGTCTTGCCAAGCATGTAAAAAAAAAACTTGTCGCCGCCCTAAAAATGTGACTCGGGAGGGAGCTACAAAATGGTTCATCAACTCATCTTGCTATAACAATCATCTACCAATTTAGACTCTGGCTCACTTCGTTGGTACACCACCGCCTTGACTCTTCATCTTACACGTTTCTCCATGCCTTACTTAACTCGGACATGAACATTACCTAGGTTATTGTAACATTTCTTCATCCAACCAAGCCAACCCCAAGCCTTAGTCCTTTTATGCTTGCCGCCAAATTAATTTTTGGTCTCACCCGAGATCCTTTTGTGATTTCCTTAAGTTTGATCTCACCTGTGTAGTTTCATTCAACCGCGTGCCTATGCCAATGTGTTGAGGTACCTCAACATCGACTTAGTTAGCCAATGCTTGAGATGTCTTTTGGGACCTCCCTCTAAACTCCTATTTAGTTAACTTTCACTAGATCCTCCTGCGTTGCCTTACAATTCACTATAGCGAGCTCCTAGTCGCCAAGCCTTTAGCTCACTATAACATTGCATTTTCCTATTTCCCTGCTACCCTACCCGTGTCATGACCGACTTGGCATCCTCATTCCCGTGCCTAGTGCTTAGTTGTACCATTCTTGAATTCCCATTGAACTTGATGAGATTATGCTCAAGACATACCCAAAGTGCTCTGTGATTCCTCAAATTCGAATCGGTGAACATCTCCTATTATCTATCGGGCCAAAATTGAATACTCTTTATCTATGAAATGTTGAGCAATTTGGGTTCCTCTCTACTTCTCTTGTTCACTCGATTTACCTTGGAAACAGATCATTGACCGCCTCACTCAATAATGATCTTAGATGTCTCCAAACCCATTCACCATCCTGTTCATCTTCGTGTTCGATATGAGTTCATTTATCGTGCCACTTGATGGAAACTCCAACCGGGTTCCAAATTTATAGATATTGAGATCCCTCACCATTTAAGCATCAACACCTAATGAGTTGTACATGATTCACTTCGTACTCATCTTCATTCGAGTACCAAACTTACTCATATCCATATCATGTCGATGTAGCTCAACTTTGAGAAATGCATACATTTACGATCTTAACCTTCAGGCACGAGTTGAACATCAAATCTTCTCCAAAGTTATATTCATTTTCTCACGTTTGGAGGCTCAATCTGAGCTCATAAAATGAGATCCTCTTGCCTAGCCCTTCAATGTTTTGGATTCACCGATAGTTTTTCTTTCTTGGGATCGTGTTTCTAAACATTCTTTCAAGATACTTCGACCTAGGTTGGGCACTTCACTCCACAAGCTGCTCAAACTGCTAAACCTTTACTCGGTCCCATGAATCGAGCTATAGCTCAAAAAATTTCATGAATACCCTGAGCTTCTATATTTTCTTTGGCTTGGAAAACCTAAGTTGATTCAATATTACCCCTTCGATGAGCCAAGCTATCACTTAGTTCATTGCTTACAACATTTCCCCCTTGACTTAATGGTATCGAGCCCAAAATCTGAGTTATCCATTACCTTGGTCTTCATGCATTGCTTGATGTATCCTGTTTAATGCATCAAGCCAACCTATCCTTGTGTTGTGCTCCTAATGATATGATTAGGTATTGACCCGATGAGTCAAAACCACTATTGTGACTTGTCTTCGAGTGATCTTGGTCATTTTTTTGCAATACCTTAGCTCAATACCAATGAATCTGAATATTTCAGGGCCCTTTCTTGAAACTAAAGCACAATAATACCCTTTGAACGTGATTTCTCAATTTTGATAATTTTTGCACTCGTTGCCTAGAAGTGGGTCAACAGAGGCCAATTTTTGCACTATCAACAAACCCATTCCAAAATGATCCCAAATACTTTAACGATGCCACCGATGTGCCTTAATTTTTTTTTTTCTTATAGATCCCGAAATGTTTTAAGAGTAATTCCTTTGGTCACAGGGTCCACTAGACATCCTCTTCATGTAATTCTCGCCAAGAGTGGAAAAATTGGACAACATTAACCTTGCCCCGGATTTTTAATTAACCTCAGGTTTTATATATTTTTGTATATATATGTATAATATTAATCAAATATATTTTGTAATTCGACTTAGTGTTTTTAGTAATTCTTAAATATAATTAAATTGACTAATATTAAATATAAAACATATAAATAACATAAGATTTAATTAAATCTTCAACAATAAATTATTTTGTCTATATAATTTTTTTATTAAAGGTAAATGATTTTTTGGAGGGACCATACCCCTAAGTGGTTTTTAAGAGGACCATACCCTAAATTACAAAGTGAGGCTCAAAAGCCGATAAAACATGGATATCACACAAAGAAAATGCATAAGAAGCCGAAAAGATCATGAAGCACAATGATAGCCAAAACAAGCACATAAACAACCATACATCAGGAACTAAAAATTACACAACCCAAAAGAACAGAAGAAACAACCAAAATGGAGACTAGTTTAGATGTGGTCAAAGACCAACAAAGGCAAAGATAAAACCTGAACTAGCCTAATGAAAGGCTAATGACTAAAATTTCCTACCCCGACTCCGGGAGAAGGCGGGGTGAACAACATGTGATGTTTTCTTTTTACTTCTTTTCCAACCTTCATCGCCTTCATTTGGAGCGAAGATGTCCACCTTCCCTAGAGACTCGGTGAAAACAATGATAACTTTGTCATTACTATTCTTTGGGTGGGGATCACCACTTTTCAGCACTTTTCGAATTAAATTGCATTGCTATTTTTTCCCATTCCTCATATTTCCTCTCTAAGGCATGGATCAACAAATCTACCATTAATGCCTCGAAGTTGACCACTACCCCCTCATTCAATGTATCTGGATTTTGTTCAAATGACCGACTGGATATCTCTCGACACCAACATCTCCATTCGCAGGATTTGAGTCTCCCACATCACCTTCAACCTTGGAGAGTGGAACGTCCGTATTTGAATTTGAGGGGATCTTCTTTACGATTCTCGACACCATAGCTTCCCCATCCATTTTCTCTAGCTCACTCCATTTGTCTCATTCAAAGGTAGGTCAATGAACAAGTTTCCATCTAATTAGACATCCACGTGTGTAGGATGAAATACCATGTCATGATTCGAGTCAGAACCCGAACGTAACTATTTCATCTTCGGATTATAGATCCATTGTGGTTTTTCCTTCCTATGTTCACATATGTGCAAAAGTTTCGGGATTTTCTTATCATTGCAATCAAACTCCCATGTCCTACCATCTTACATTTATTATAGAACACGGTGAATCCTCAAATATAACGTTTTGTTTCCATACTCCATCACGTGATTCTAGGTTAATGGCCTCCTGAGGAGAAGATCCTCGCGGCCATATTGATACAAATTCTTGCTTCTATGAATATAGATCTTGTCGGTGTAGATGGATTGAGGGAAATCAAATCTCCCATAGATTTAGGAATTCTAGCTAACACATCCACTTCCCAAAATTTGAGAGGCATCCCAGGGAGTTTTACCTAAACAAGACATGTTGTCGGTGTGTGTGTAACCACTCCCATCCTCCATGAGCTATGGAGAGAGTGGTTCTCCCATAAAACCAAGGCCCGCCTTGCATACCATAGTTCATGTTTTCTTCCAGGGAAAAAATGAAAAGGAAACTTCTCTCTGATAGGGAAACTGTGAATATTTTCTCGAGAGTCTTCCATTTATTCTTTATCCAGCTCCTTGGTCAATATTTGGCCTTATCCCAATGAAGAAGCCCATTAAATCAAACCTGTATCTTTCGCTGACTCTGTCCACAACAGTATCCGATACTTTGATCCAAGGAAAATCATGTTTCCAGACCATACATAATCATTGCACTAGTTCCAACGGACATTTTTTGAAGACTTTAGTGGCCCAAGAACGATCTTCCTCTGCTGATTGATTCCCTCATGTCGCAGCTCTTTTGGCACAACTCCATTTAATTATTATTTTTCCTACAGAATTAATTCTTATAAAATAAATAAATATTCTTTTTATAGATGACTATAGTATAAGTAGTGTAAAAGGGTTACCAACTCAGGAAAATGTGTGAAATAATCAAGAGGTTAAAAATATATTGTTCTTAGTCAAAAATTGTAAAAAGGGAAGTAATTAATACTATGAGTGACATCAATAAATGAGTAGATTATGGTGATTTTCTCACTAGAGATGAATTGTGCATACACAGAGTGGAAGCCAAATCAATTTTGGATGGAATGGACTCTCAAAACAACATGGATTATAATGAAATGGAGCATCGAAACCAAAAATTAGATAGGGAAGTAAATCATTTATCTAAACAATTAGAAATGTTGAAAAATCAATTTGCAGAAGCTAAGAGTAAATATGATAAATTTGATAAATCAGAAAATAAAATAAACAAGAGAAAAAATCTTCTTTAGATGATGATTTTATTTCCAATAAAACAAATGATTCTTCTAGTTCTTTTGATTCTTCTAGTATTGAGAAAGAAAGTTCAAATAAGAATTCTAAGGAAATACAAAAATTTTCTTAGAAAATTAAGTTACTTGAATATGCAGGGGAAGTAGGGACAAGAGAATAGGCCAAAACTTGGTTAACTAGTTTAGAAAGATATTTTGAATTACAAAATACTAGTAAGTTAGGTCGAACACAAATAGCTTCTTATCAACTAAAAATTCTTCCCTTAACTAGTGGGAAGATACGTTGAGATCTGAAAAAATTAAAGCCCATAAGGTCCCATGGAATAAGTTTAAAAATTTGTTTAGGAAGAAGTATTTATCTAAACATTTCTTACAACAAAGGCAAAATGAATTCTTTGATTTAAAACAATGTTTAAAAACTGTCAACGAGTACAAACAAACTTTTGAGAATCTAAATAGATTTGTGCCTTTCATTTCTGGAACTGACAGAGTTGTCAAATTTATTAATGGTTTAAGAGAGGAATATAAGGCTAGTGTATGGTGTGGAAAACCTACTTCCGTCGATGAGGCTGCTCAAATAGCTGAGCAATTTGAAAAATATAAAATTATTGTTCACCAAAAGAAAGAAGATTATAAGAAAAAGAATTCCAAATTTCATTTTAAAGATAAGAAAATAAATATAAAAAAAAAAGATAAGAAAAGACAATTTAATGAAATTATTAATTTCAATCATACTCAGATTAGGAATCAACAAAGGAAACAAGATTATGTTAAAACTAAACTAGAAGAAATTAAATGTTGGAATTGTGGAGGTAACCATTTTGCTAGGGGTTGTCCTCAAAAAAAGAAGAGTTGGGATAAGAATAAAAATCAGAAAATTGACGATAAATCAAAGGGAACCAAAATATGAAAGTTTATGCTTTGCCGTTGATACATGTAATGTACATAAAAAATTATGCAATTTTATGTCGCCATTGATACATGTATTGTACATAAAAAAGTGTCATTGATTGAAGTAAAAGGGACTATTAATAATGCAACACTTATTTTCTTGATTGATTCGGTAGTAGTCATAGTTTTATATCGCCTAACTTAGTCGAAAAATTGAATTTGTTTTCCAAAAAATCAAACCCATAGCTGTAGAGATGGCTGATGGACGGATAATAAGACAAACAAGAGATTTAGTGGAAGAATTATATTTTCAAATTGATAATATTATATCTCATGAATCTTTTCATGTACTTAACTTAGGTCAATATGATGCCATTTTGGGGATGACCTAGTTAGAAAAGAATCATGCTCTTATTAACTGTGAAAATAAACAAGTATGTATTCAAGATCAATATGAAGTTACTCATATTTTGCAAGGAACTAAAAGACAATTGACTTTAAAAACTATTTATGTTGTTCAACTTAAAAGTAATTATTAAAGAAAAATGTAATTTTTTTGTGTTGTGATTACTCAACAAAATGATAAACTACAAATAGATATAGATGTTCACCTGGTAGTCCAAGAATTTATGGATGTATTCCCTTCGATGTTAAAGAGTTACCACCTAGGAGACCTGTAGAACATGCTATTAACCTCATTCCTGGAGTTGAACCAGTGTCAAAAGAACCTTATAGGAAATCTATACCTGAATTAGCTGAGCTAAAAATACAATTGACTGAATTATTGAAAACAAGGAAAAATTAGACCTAGTATTTCTCCTAGGGTGCACCAAGTGTTGTTTGTTAAGAAGAAATATGGGACTATGAGATTGTGTATTGATTATAGACAGTTGAATAAACTAACTATTAAGAATAAATATCCTTTACCTAGAATTGATGATTTATTAGATCAATTGAATGGTGTTAAATGTTTTTATAAGATCAATTTATGTTCTGGATATCATCAAATTAGAATAAAATATGTTGACATTGTAAAAATTGCCTTTAGAACTAGATATGGACATTATGAATTTGTTGTTATGCCTTTTGGATTAACAAATGCCCCAACCACATTTATGACATTGATGCATGATGTTTTTAGACTTTTCTTAGATGTGTTTGTGATTATATTTTTAGACGATATTTTGATCTATTCCAAAAATGAAGAAGAACATGAGAAACATGTTAGATTAGTACTTGAAACTTTAAGAAAACATCAATTATATGGTAAGTTAAGTAAATGTGAATTTTTAAAACTGAAGTCTCATATCTAGGACATGTTATCTATGAAAAAGGAATTGCACCAGATCCTTATAAAGTAAAAGCAATACAAAATTGGGATACGCCTAAAGATGTACAAGAAATTAGAAGTTTTCTTGGATTATCTGGATTCTATCGAAGGTTTATTAAGAATTATTCTAAAATAGCTACTCCACTCACAGATTTAACAAATAAAAGTAACACATATCATTGGTCTGAGGAATGTGAAGTTGCTTTTAGTAAATTGAAAGAATCATTAACGAGTGCACTGTGTTATGTACTCCTAATTTTTCTAAACCTTTCACTATTGCTACTGATGCTTGTGGTTTTGGTATTGGATGTGTATTGATGCAAGATAATAGAGTTGTGTGTTTTGGATCTAGAAAATTGTTGCCTACTAAAAAGAACTATCCTACTCATGATTTGGAATTGTTAGGGATTATTCATGCTTTAAAAATTTGGAGACATTATTTGTTAGGTCGTAAATTTGTTTTGAAAACTGATCATAGAGGTTTGTAGTATATTTTTACTCAACCCTTATTAAATATGAGACAAAGAAGATGGGTAGAGTTACTAAGTCAATATGATTTTGAAATACAATATGTACCTGGTAAGGAAAATTTAGTTATTGATGCTTTAAGTAGAAAAAGAATGTGTGCAAATGCTTTGTCCTTAGAAAGAAGTCAATTTGAACAAGAGATAAAATATGCATTGTCTAATGATAGTTACTTTGATGAATTGTATTCTGGTTTGAAAAATGGAACATCAAATATGCATTTAAAGGATAGAATTACTTCTTATTTACTTGGTGTGAATGGGTTGTTGTACTATAAAGGTAGATTGTGCATTCCTAACCTTCCTAACTTAAGACAACAAATTTTAAGAGATTCTCATGATATTCCTATAGTTGGTCATCCTAGATTTCAAAAGACATACTTATCAATTAAAAAGAATTATTTTTGGCCTAGAATGAAACAAGACATTAGAAAGTATGTACAATAGTGTATGACTTGTCAAAAAGTTAAAATTGAACAATGTAGTAAACCTAGTCCATTACAACCTTTGTCTATTCTTGATTGGAAATGGGAGTCAGTTAGTATGGATTTTATTATAGGATTACCTAAAACCAAGAATGGTCATGATGTTATCCTTGTGGTGGTTGATAGATTAACTAAAATGACATATTTTCTACCAACCAAAATCAAAACCTCTTCTTCTATATAGTTTATCTGTTTACTAAGGAAATGTTTCATTATTATGGTCTTCTTAAATATTTAGTAACTGATAGAGATCCTAGATTTACTTCTTCTTTATGGAGATCTTTGTTTGATGAATTGGGTACTAGTTTGAGTTTTAGTACTTCTTATCATCTAGAGTTAGATGGAAAAATTGAAAGGATAAATATAATTTTAGAGGACATGCTTAGAATGTATATAGGTGAAAAACCTAGAAATTGGGAAAAATATTTGTACTTGATTGAGTTTGCTTACAATCAAGGTTATCATACTACAACCAAAATGACCCCTTTTGAAGCTATTTATGGTAGAACTGCACTACTTGTGATTTCTTGGTCGAATCTTGAACATAGATCTTGGTATGTAAATGATAACTTAAAATAAATGGAAGATATTATAAATAAAGTAAAACAAAACATGAAAGCTTCCCAAGATAGGTATAAACATTGGGCTGATTCAAAAATATCTATTAGAGAATTTGAAATAGGTGATCAAGTATTTCTTAGAGTTAAACCTAAGAAAAGTTCTTTAAAATTAGGTAAATATGCTAAATTAGCTCCTCGCTATTGTGGACCATTTGAAATTTTGGAAAGAATAGGAACTCTTTCTTATAGACTTGCTTTACCTCTTGAGTTATCTAGAATACATAATGTGTTTCATGTAAGTTTGTTAAAGAAATATGTATATGATGCTAACCATGTTATAGATTGGAAAAACATAGTTATTGAACCTACATGTGAATTTAAAATTGAACCTAAATTAATTTTGGAAAGAAGGACTAAAAATATTAGAAATAGAGAAATTAAAGAGGTTAAAGTAAAGTGGACTTTTTGTGATGTTGAAAGTGCTACATGGGAAAGAGAAGATTTTCTAAAAGATCAGTATCTTGAATTATTTAACTAATAACTTGTGTTTTTTTCTATGTGATTTTCATAATAAACTTGGAACTACTGAGGATAGTAGCTGATTCAAGGGGGAGAAATTTTATGTGACTAAATCCCCAAAGCTTTAATAATTAAAGGATTTTGAATTATTAAATAAAATTTTGAGTTGAGATTATTTATAGCAAAGGTACTATAATAAACTATTGAAAAAAAAATGTGGGAGTTAATAACTGAATATGTGACTAAAGGAAGATTAATTAAATTTATGAAAATATGTGGGACTGTTGTGTTGGTTTGTAACTACCCATGGGAATATTATAAACATAGGCATATGCAATTAAAAGAGGGGACATTATCTGGGAAAAAAAAAATGTCAAGTGAATTTTGGAGTAAATTTTAATCACCCTCATATTTAACCCATGGATAGTAATTTCAAGGTAGAAAAGGTTACTAACAGAAGTGGCAAAGAGAGAGGAGCACCATAGGTGTCCTAACTAGGGGTACAATGTACAACCTCAGATGGTTCCTGGCCAGGGCAACGTGAATATACACTGGGTGTATAATATTTCCTCTTAGTAGTGTGGCCGTAGTCTAGTGTCTGTTACCTAGGTTTGCATTAGAATTTTTTTATCAAATTCCTAATCATTTGTCTCGATAAGTTCTCTTTGAAAAACTATGTAATCCCTGTTGAAAGTTAATAAAAAGAAGTTAAATTATTATGCTTATTTAGATAAATGTGCATGTGAATGTATTATTTTATTGTATTATGTATATTGATGGAATATGCAATTGTTTTTATACAAAATAGAGAATCAAATATTTTAGATATGTATACTTTTATTAATGGTTTATATAAAGTAATGCAAAATAAGGATTGATGTATGTAATCGAATGTAGTTAGTAGATTATCGATTTTGTTGTAATCTTTTTAGATTAGGGAAAAGTTACATTTCAGGTAAATGCACAATAGTGTGTCCCACTTGGTGGGCCAAAAATGTGACCCACAAAATTTCACATTAATAATTAAGGGTGTTCAGTGAACACCTCCTTCACATGAACCTCCTTTTCTCAACGCTCCATTTCATTTAAAAATAGTTTCTCCTAAACCCCTCGCCCAAACCCCTTCACCTCGAAAGGGGTTTGGGCGAAGCCCCTCAAGCATATTTTGCCTTGCATATTTTTCGAATAGTGAATCACCTTAAGGGGATTCAAGCAAAACCCCTTTGGGTGAACCCCCTTTATGTGGAGCCTAGGTGACACCTATGTGGCCTATTTTTCCTTAATCCATTTAGAGGGAAATTATAGGCCTAAAGATGCCACTTTAAATGCCATGTGTTTATGTCTAACTAGTGAATTAAATTATGAAAAATTACACATAAATTCATTTTTTACAATCTTTCCAAAAATATATTTTTTAATTTTTAAAAATGGGTTTTACTATTTTTTAAAGTATTACTAAACTATGTGGACTAGAAAAATGGCTAAGTATGAAGAGCATGCGAGGGAATGAGAATATAAGTAGGGCACATGTATGTGCATAAGGACTAGTAAAGTGGTGTGTGAAAGTCTCACGCCTAGGAAGATAGAACCCAAGACTTAGTTGCTTTGTAGTTATGGGCTAAAAATAGAAAAAGCAAGTTGGAGTGCAACTCAAGTAAAGGATAAAATAAAGGAGACTTGGTGGCCAAAGAAGGGATATTTTTGGATAAATCACATACGAAGGGTCATGCATGGATTGAGATATTAATAGGATGAAATTGATTCTTATTTATAGGAATGTCTATTATTAGCTATCTTGAAAAGCACACATGTAATGTACGCATGGCTATTTTGAGCATGCAATCTATTTTGAGAGTGCATAGGTGGTGAAGGGAAAGTCCCCACCCCTATATATATTTGTTGTATGTATTTGTACTAGGTACCATGACCATGACCACATCCTATTATTCATATTGAGTACTTGAGAGTATTTGTATGCGAGGTTATGGATTAGGGTTTGATGCTTGTGCATGTTCCAGCACCTAGTTATGGTGATGTATTTAGATTTTTTTATGTAAGACTTTATTATTAATGGATCATGGAGGATGGATTATGATTATTGACATGTCTAAATATGGTGATTACATGGTGCAATTGATATTAATTGTTATCTAATCTGTATGTTTCCTTATTACATGTGTTTCCAATTGAATGTATGTAATGGGTTCTTATGATTGAATGAGTGCTTGGTTATATATCATGATGTATGTGCATGATAACATCTTGATAAGCATAAAAAGGAGGTACCGGTGGCTTCACGTGTTTTGGGTGAGCATTCAAATCTGTTTGAATGATTTCTAGCATGTATAAAAGTTTTTGGAATTAAGGGACTACATTTTTTTACTTCCAAGACCTCTTTTTCGAATTGTCTGTTAGGATGTTGCTTGTAGATGGCATATCAATTGACTCTGGAGAGCATTAACATTTGGGTAGAGAATATTCAAGATCATTTTGCATATAGATATAACACTGGACCTCATTTCAATGCACGCTGTTGGGTAGAAGATAATATTTATCATGAGCTCTATAAGACGTTTTCACTTATTTCAAGTAGAATTGTATGAGTGGTCTGATAGTGTGATCACCCCAAAATTTTGCAATATGACTAACTAATAAAGACTAACACCATAGTAGCTTAGAGCCAAGCTTAAGTTTAAGAATGAAACATCATGATCAAATCTTAAAAGCATGCATTAATGGAAACTAAATGAAATTAAACATCTAATCTACAAGCATCCTTACTATGTGAGATGATTACTAATTAACATAGACCTAATTAGATCTAAGGAAATTAAATTATGGTTGTTTCTACTCCACAAATGGTGAGAGGATCTCTCTAAAAATGGCTACAAGGCCATATTAGATATCCCTCTACTAACCAACATGAAGATTGGATGTAAAGATTGAGCAAGCTAATCCAAGAAGGAAGTAAGACTCTTAATCATATTTGTTATATGATATACTAATAAAAGTATGGTGTAAAGTTTGAAGGTAGGTTCTTAGTACTTTTTATAGTTTTCTATTTTAGGAAAACTTACATCTTGGTGCATGTGGGACTAAAAAGGATAAATTATATTAAGAATTTTTAATCATGATTAGTTAATTAACAAGTGATTAACATGTGAGGAGCCTTAATTAACCACTTAGGGTCAATTAAGAGGCTATGATAAGATTTTGAAGCTTTTGAGATGTCTTGGAGGGAAATGGGGTGATTTTGAATGGTTGGAAGAGGGGTTTTAGCCAATAATAGGGTTTATTGACCAAATACAAGGGTAAATAGGCTTAATTAGCTAATAATTCGCTAATTTTTTTCTCGGAAGAGGATTATAACTAATGATGTGTCATCAATTAGAATCCGAAATGTGATAGAGGTTAGTTAATCAACAAAGCATTGTTAATTAACCAAAATAAAGGGAAACATTAGTTAATTAGCGAAATAACTAATTATAATGGAAATGGTAAGAATGAGAGTAATTAGTGTGTGTTTAGCAATAAGATTGTGAAAGTGGAATTTAGGTGTTTACATTTTCCCTGTTTGAGGTGAAGTAAGTGACGTCACTTCAAACATAGTAGACAAGCATAAACAAGTAAATTTTGAAGAAAAATTAGTATAATGAAGGATTCCCCCTCAAGTGTTGATGGGGTGATAGAAGAAGTCAATCGATGATAAAAAATATGATCAAAATGAATAGAAGAAATAAGGTGGGGATAAAAATGATTTTTATTTCCCTGTGTTTTGGAAGAAAATGAATAATGATAATACATGATAGTGAAGAATATAGGAATATCTTGTGCATCCAATCTTTCAATAAGAAAATTTGTTTCATCATGTTTCCCCTATGATCTAAATCATTAACCCTTATTAAAATAAACAAAAGTGTAAAATAACATGAAAAACTATATTACTAACATTTGTTCATTGCTAAAAATGTGTAACTCCATGCAACATACATAATGTAATGCAATACAAGAAAGTAAACCAAATAACCTAATAAAGAAACAAGTACAATCACACATACTCAAACAAACAATGTTCAAGATAATTGCACCAATGTTTTTGTTATCAAGCTTCAGTTCCCGAATGTTCGTGTTTTAACGACAAGGGTTAAAAATGGTGCCCCAAACAAGGATACATGTAAGGGGAATAACAAAGGACACAATTAGTCCCATGAAAAGATTCATGCACTATGACACAGTCTCTGAAACTCATTGTTCATGGAAGTACCACATGGTAAGCAAACCAACTTTGTTAATGGAGGAAGATCAAAATGATCTCATGAGTTGTTTGAGACAAGAAAAGGCAAGAATGTAAGAAATATGTTTTTGTAGGATAAATTATAATGTTCAAGGACAATGCATTTGATAAAAGCTTCAGTATGTGTTCATTCCGTTTACCAATTTGTGATTTTTTTGAATTTTTATGTTTTTGAATTTTTAACGATTTTATCAATTGTTTGGATTTTTTTTTTTTTATTTGATTTTTAAATTTTCCAAGAATAAAATGGTTTAGAAAAATGAAAATTTCATGAGATGCTACCAAATAATTTTGGACAAAAAAATATATGCCCCAGTAGTAGTAAAAGGGTTGACAGAAGAAAAAACATGCCCCATCGTAGCGAAAAATAGATGAAAAATGATTATTTATTGAAAATATTCATTGCAGAGAGTGCTAGAATAATTTGGAAGAAAATTTTTTTTTCTAGGGCATTTAAAACTTTGATAAGTTTTTTTTTTGAAGTTATGTATAGAAAAAAGAAAAACGTGGATGCCCCAACGACATATGGGATGTAAAAGGCATAATTCCATGCGTATGTGCAAGAAGGTGAAGATGCAAAGTTACCCCCAGTGTTAGATGGGAATATAAAAAGGAAAACTATTCACACATAGGAGTTAGGATCAAGGCCAAGAAAGATAGGTTCAACATGATGATGAACACAATTCAATGAGGAGATAAGAAGAAGCAAGATGCCTCAAGTGTGAGATGGCCAAGAAACGTTTCATAGAAAGAAGTAGAAGATTGTTTTTGTGAAAGGGGATAAAGGTTCCCTCAAACATGGAAAAAAGGAAATCTTATAAACATGGATGTTCTGAATGAAGTAAAAGAACAACATGAATGTTATGAAAGTATCTTAAAATCCTCATGATGAAGAAGTGATTAGCCCAAGGCACAAATCGTGAGACAAGATACAAACTAAAGTAAGAGTTTGAATAAGGTAAAAAAATGACACTTGGTAACATACTAATCCGTTTTTACTCATCGAGATCTAGTGTGTGCACATGGAAATTTATTACCTCTTGGAGGGAAGATTTGATAAACAACAAGTGAAGACACCCTAGCCAATGTGTAGGAATGATTTATTTTCAAAGTTGATTTGTGAATGGATTGTGGAAGGAGAGTCCATACATTTCTCCACTGCTAGCCAAGCATCCATATCCATGATGGAGATGCATTTGATTCTAATTACAACATTTTTCTATTACCAGTCAAGCATCCATAGCCCTAGTAGAGATATTGGAAATACCCCAAGAGAGAGTTATATATCAATTTTCTTTTTGATTTTAGCTTTTAGCTTTTTGATTTATTTTTTTTTTTTTAAAAATTTATTTCAGCTCTCTCTTGATTTTACAAAGGGGTTAAGAATTAAATATGGTTGATGGAAGGATGCGAAGTGATTGTGAATGAAGACATTTGCTAGTGTCAACAAATACATCTAAAAGTTATCTTCACAACAAGTTTATTAGATGAATATAGTGATAGGATCTCTAAGAGGTCAGAATTCTTTAATTTACCAAGGTGATGAAAGACCAAGGTCAAAAGGATACCATAGAGATAAATGTCACAAAATACATGTAAATAGACTAACCAAAATATCATCAAGGGATGAAAATGGTGGATGACTTGTAGAGGGATGGAAAAAAGGAAGAAAGAACATCCATGTGTATACAATACCTGATTGCAATGTTTGATCTTTGTACCTTTGATTTTTTTTTTATTTTTTAATGTTTTCTCATTTTTGTATTTTTGAAATTTTTTTTTTTTTAGATTTTGGGAAATTGGGACCAATCAATATCAATCTGTGTGATAAGATCCAACAACAATGTTCATAATTTCCTTGATAAGGGAGATTAAGTGTGTTTTCTTATCAAGAGTCATATTATCTCCGATTCGATGATCATGGTGAGCTCATACTCAACAAATGACTGTGATTTATCTTGAAACATGGATTTCGTATGTGGGAGGTTGAGTTCCCTATCCATAGGTTTATGCACTTTGTGCCATACTTGATGGTTGCATTGGTGTGCATTCTTGAATCACGTTTGATTCTGAACTTTATGATTGTTTAAATTGTTGGGAGCTTTGGAGCTCTTGGAATTTTTGATCTTAGCTTGATAAAGAAATTGTTTGGGTTTCTATAAGCTAATACGTGACTTTTCTGATCCCGAGAAGTGGGAGAAGAAAGTGGATGTTTAGACTTGATGTGAGAAATGATGGTGGGCTTGCCACAATCATTGATAGAAGGATAATGTGATGGAAGAAAGGATACAATCTAATAATTGAAGAGGATGGGATACCAGGAGGTGTCCCATAGATTAAAGATGAAGGACTACTAGGATGTGGCCCAAGTATAGAAGAGGATGGGCTACCAGGAGGTGTCCCATAGACTAAAGATGAAGGACTACTAGGATGTGGCCCAAGTATAGAAGAGGATGGGCTACCCAGGAGGTGACCCACAAATAGAAGATAAAGGGATACTAGGATGTGGCCCTAGAATAGAAGGTAACGGGATACTAGGAGGTGACCCCCAAATAGATGATGAAGGGATTCTTGGAGGTGGCCCATATATAAGAAGATGATGGGATACCAGTGGTGACCTAAGGTGAGATTGTGATTGAGGAATCATGATAGATAAAGAATGATTGGGTAATGAGAAGATAGGCCATGGATCAATGCCAGACCTAGGCATTTCATCACATAATGAAGAATGTGAAGATGAAAGAATAAGAGGAGGTTCAAGTGTGATGATCCTAGGGTCTTCCTCTATTTCATGATAAAAGGAATCAACCTCTTCCCCATAATATGTGAATGTATCGAGGTCTAAAGAGAATTATTTCTCGTAACCTTCTAGAGGAATATCTTCATGTACCCTATAAATTCTCCAAATCTTCTTCATTCTAAAATGAATCGATCGATATGTGTTGTTGGTCAACCATAAGAGGTTGATTGAAGAAATAGGTCCAACAAGTGTGGAAGATTTAGAAGATGTTTGATGAGGGGAAGGTTTGACCTTATTGTGTCCACAAAGGAATTGGATAGTGCATCAAAAATATATCTTAGCATCATTGTTTTGTGAATGTTCTCATGGATGTAAACATCGATCTTTAGAAGATGGAGGAGGATATGGTATGATATTGTTGAAATGGATCAAGGGCCAAAGAGGGATTGGATTCTAATTGATAGAAGAAGATGACTCAGAGACAAAGTAGACTTATATTTGGATGTCTCATGAGTAGCTTTAGGTGTAATTTTAAGATGCGGTGGCATTGTTTTCCTAGAAGATGACATATTGTGGGTAGAGAAATAGATCAGTCATCCAAGTAGGGTATTGTGATGTAGGGGTCGACTTGGATGATTGATTAGAAGAACCTTGAGTCACACAAATCTTCAAAGGAGGATGACATTTTTGAGGTGACTGATAAATGGGTCCTACGAAGAAAGGGAAGATCGTGACTCAAGAGTCGAATTTGATGTTTGATTGGAAGAACTTTGAGTCACACGGATCTTCAGTGGAAGAAGAGGTTATTGAGGTGACTGATAAAGGGGGTCCTACAAAGAAAGGGAGGACCTCGACTCAAGATTCAAATAAGAGGAATCTGAATAATAGTTCAAATTAAAATCATCAGAAGACTGAGAGGAATCAAAAGAATCATTTGGATTGGAAGCCTCAGAATCACACCACCAACTATGAGATGAAGGTGGGGAAAGGGGTAACTAAATGGGTTCTCTATCACAAGAACCAACCGAGGTTTAGTCATGATGGGCATATTTTGATGGGAATGTCGAGACCTAGGTTCCCTATTGTCATAAGTATGAGGAACCATGTGATAATCAGTCATGGTTGAATTGTTGATTACAAATTCCTAGAACTATATGGTGATTTAACTCCTTCACGGTGAAGAAATTTCTATGTCAATTCAAGAGCATCATAACGAAACCAACTAGATATTTTACAAATATGGGCCCTAGGACAAACCAAACAGTATAACGACATCAAATCATCACAAAGAATGTCAAATAATAAATGGTAATGAATCCAAAGGATCAATATGAACCAAGGACACCAAAAATAATGAATGAAAACTAACAAGGTTTATATATGACAAGAAGTATCTAGGACAAGACAATTAAGTACAAGACTAAAATCTAGTCACAAAATAGTTTACTCCCTATGTTTTCCAAGATAGGTTTAGTGAAAATAGTGACAACACAATATCACCACTTAGGTCAAGTTTAAAATAAAAAGACCTAAATACTAAGAAAGTGTTGACGCGATCTCCCAACAAGGTATACTAAAACCATTTTTAGACACTAAAAAAAGTCCAAGTCTTTGAAAATGGAAGTTACAAATGTGAGCAATGTAATACACTATTTGGACATGTTAATCAAGATTTGCAAGAAAAGAAATATTTTAGTATCAAAATGATGTTATCATGATGTGAACAACGTAACCTCAACACTCACAAAAACTCAAGGAAATGTTAGGATAAAAACTAATCCTAAGTATATCAAGAAGTTACTATATGTAAGTAACGTAACGTATAATAATACAATTTAGAGACTTAGATCAAGTTTCACAATGGAAACAAGACATAAGTATCACAATTGTATGGATATAATGCAAGAAACATAACAAATCAAAGGAATTCAAGTGATGAGATAACCTAACTACAATATGAAATATCTCATTATGGGTATTGAGACGATGGCTACTAAGATATAATGATGTACCAACACACTTTCAACATTTACATCCAGGTCTCAAACAAGGATGAATGTAAACGGGTGAAAAATTGGTGGACACGATCAATCAATATAGCACTACGTATATATGTTTTCTTTTTCCCAAATGGGAAATAAGAAAACAAAGGTGTAAACCAAGTGGTGATGAGAAATACTTGGTGTAACTTTGGCAGAGTTTTCGCCTTGTCTTAGGACAAGTGAAAAACTAGGACAAAGTAACACGTCGTAAGTCTCGTGATGAAGTAACACATGGTTTCAACTTTAGTGGACTCTCCCTTGTTCAAATAACAAGGTTTTGACTCCAAAAAGTTTTCACATTGTGAGAGATCTTTGAAACATGATGTCTAAGTCAAATTGGCTCCAAGCCACAAGCTTCCTATTGGTTCACTCTCTAGGTGTCACAAAACTATCTCTGTGAGCATGGTTTTCCAAGAAAGTCACACTGACTAAATCTTGGAGTATCTCAGCTTTACTTTACCCCCTTTAATACAATGAGCAATAAATTGTGTTCATTATATCTCAATTAGGGTCACGTGAAGATAATTTTGACTCTAATCTCTCCAAGGCGTACTAATCAATTGGGTAGTGGAGCACTTTCCCATTTCGTTCACAAGGTTCCCTCTTGCATGAACTACTTTGGGGTTCCTAGGAGCATCCCTCTTGTTATCTTAAGGCTTATGCCAAAGGGAATTTCTCCTAGTTCAAAGTGGACGAGCCATAGCTCTTAACCAAAACCTGATATATATATGTGATGAATAGAGGTGGTGTGTTTTTTCTTATCTTTTGGATTAAGAAATTTGGTTTAGACCACCATTGAAACCTACAACACACATGTAATTAGAGTTTTGTTTAGATTCTCCTTTCTTTGGAAATCGTTAGGTCCTACACACAAATAGTTAGTAGTTATCCAAAAAGATCTACAATATCATAAAAAGAGGATTAAATGTTTGTTTTTAGTCTCAAGATCATCCAAGGACGTGAGAGAAGAAGATCATACACAACAAAGCAACCCAACTAGATAACAATGAAAAACTTGTAAATCAAATAACCACCATAATACTTTGTAAATCAAGGTTCATTCCCAATTAATCCAAGTGATTTTTAGTGAAAAACTAAAGTTGTTTTTGATTCTCAAGATCACACAAGGTGCAAGAGAAGAGCATACACAAGCTTTAGCTTTGGTTGTTTATCAAATGAAAAGCTCTTAAACTAAAGGATCATACACATGCCAAATGAAAAGTTTATTCCTTAAGCATAAAAATGAATAATGAAATTTCCCACTTACTCTAAGGTTAGCAAAAGAAGGTTTAAAGCTTATTTTGATTCTCAAGATCACACAAGGTGCAAGAGAAGAGCATACACAAACTTTATCCCAAACTCATACAAAGCATGGAAACCAAAGCATTCACCAAAATATTAAATAAATATGCTAGAAATATAATTTTAAATGTTGAAAACCTGTAGAAAATACTTAAAAACCCTGAACATATAGAAAAACACAAAAAATTTAGAATTTACAACATGAAAATATGCCAAATTCAATCATGCTAGTGCAAATTTTGCATATTTTCAAAGAGACACCCTCGATAGCACTAATGTGCACTTGTTAGTATGAGCATGGCCTTGAATAAACCAACATGCCTCGTTAGAAAAAATCATAGTAATTTAACGCCAACGCATCTAGAGAGACACTAGCACGCACTTCGAAGCACCAACATGGCCTAAACATAGAGGGAAAAAATCCAAAAAACACAGGTGCATCCATATAAAGCGTGAACACGATCGTAAGAGCATGAGAGAATGTCCGATGACATTGATGACGTGAGTTCACACTTTGAAACATGAGCAAGACCTTGACGACGTGAGCCCACACCTTCCTATAGGTGGTCAAAACATGGGTTTTGACAAGAAAAATCTAATAAAGCTCAAATCTTTGACATTCGATTCAATTTTGACAACACTTTACCTCCTTTGATCCTACAAAGAACATAAAAAAAAAAAACTACAACTAATCTAGCTTTAAACAATTATCAATCAAAATTTGAAATTAATCTACAAAACTTGAAATTTACTCTAAAAATCTTGAAACTAATCTAGAAACTTCAAATTGAATATAAAGGACAATTGAAGGTGTCCCACTGCCAAATGTGATCACCCCAAACTTTTGCAATATGACTAACTAATAAATACTAACACCATAGTAGCCTAGAGCCAAGCTTAAGCTTTAAGAATGAAACATCATGATCAAAGCTTAAAAGCATGCATTAATGGAAACTAAATGAAATTAAACATCTAATCTACAAGCATCCTTACTATGTGAGATGATTACTAATTAACATAGACCTAATTAGATCTAAGGGAAATCAAATTATGGTTGTTGTACTCCAAAAATGGTGAGAGGATCTCTCTAACAATGGCTATAAGGCCATATTAGATATCCCTCTACTAACCAACATGAAGATTGGATGCAAAGATTGAGCAAGCTAATCCAAGAAGGAAGTAAGGATCTTAATCATATTTGTTATATGATATACTAATAAAAGTATGGTGTAAAGTTTGAAGGTAGGTGCTTAGTCCTTTTTATAGTTTTCTATTTGAGGAAAAATTGCATCTTAGTGCATGTGGGACTAAAAAGGATAAAGTAGATTAAGGCTTGTTAATCATGATTAGTGAATTAATAAGTGATTAACATGTGAGGAGCCTTAATTAACCACTTAGGGTCAATTAAGAGGCTATGATAAGCTTTTGAAGCCTTTTAAGATGTCTTGAGGGAAATGGGGTGATTTTGAATGGTTGGAAGAGGGGATTTAGCCAATAATAGGGTTTATTGACCAAATACAAGGGTAAATAGGCTTAATTAGCTAATAATCGCTAATTGTTTTCTTGAAAGAGGATAATAACTAATAATGTGTCGTCAATTGGCATCCGAATGTGATAGAGGTTAGTTAATCAACAAAGTGTTGTTAATTAACCAAAATAGAGGGAAACGTTAGTTAATTAGTAGAAATCACTAATTATAATGGAAATGGTAAGAATGAGAGTAATTATGTGCATTTAGCAATAAGATTGCAAAAGAGGAATTTTGTTGATGCTTTGAAGTAGTGGACTAGAGCTATGATCGTTGGTGGGATGGAGTGTTGCATAAATATACATTGGAGTACACTATTTATACCTATTTGTGTCTAGAGGAAGCAAGTTCTAATTTTTACATGAACCTAAAGATCGTACTTGTGTGCTATACCGTTATCGATCACTATTTTGATGATTAAAATAAAATCTAATATTATTCTAGTGTAATCTAATGCTATAGGAGTAGTAAAATAACTAAATAATGAAACAATGAAATGCTGAAATTATACCCAAGAAATCTAAGCAATAAAATGTGAAACCCTAATGTGTAAAAAGGGTTAAGAAGGGCTTATCTCGATTCACGATATCATGGGACTATGTCGTAGTGTAGACCGGGTGAACAGGAGGAGGAAACCCTTGCACAGGAGCCCGAGAAATTACAGATCTCGAGCTATTTGACTGGACTGGGGTGCTTGGAGCGAGATAGGGGTGCCCATGGGTGACTTGGTCTAGATTCTGGTGCCCCAGGTCTGTTTAAATGCTCCAGAACCTCCTCGAGGTATCCCAAGATGTTCACCTATGTTCATCTTTAGTTTTGTATATGTTCTGCACTTCGGTAGATGTCGCCATAAACCTCCAATGAAGAATCACCGCCAAAACCTAGATAAAGCATCAAAACCCTAAAAATGAAAGATGCATATGATGGTGTCGATTGTCCTCAAATGGTCACAATGATGGAATTACTAATCGAGTGTTACATTATATCTCGATGTAATGTAGTTCTAGGTGTGCATGTGTGTGAAATTGTTCCCTAGGTGCTCTTGTGTCACCACACTTTGTGAGTAGCGAACAAGTAACTATTGTAGAATGTAAATAATGTGTGCATGGAAATAATAGACTCCCCTCCTATGAAGTGTGATGCAAATGAACCAACATTGTGTCCCTTGTGATGGAGCTAGATGGATGTAAATGGATCTATAGATGCCTTTGATGGATGCAACCTTAGGTGGAGATAGTATATGCTTAGTGCTTGGTCCCTCATTATGGTCACATAAATTTATATTTATATGGTTCTCTTGATTTAATTTTGTAATTAACCCTGAAAAGGTCAACCACCAAAAATATAAGAAGCTAAAATGGCTAGAAAGTGCCCAAAAAATGAGAGGAAAGTGCAAAGAGGATTAGGGCACCCAGAGGGGACTAGGGCACTTGGGGCTCCCGGTCATAGCTAGATGCCCCAATCGAAATAGGGAGAATGCCATATGAAATTACATAATGGGAAAGTATTGGTACAAGGTTGAAAGTAGAAAAATAAAACAACTGCAAGATGGTCAAATACATGGGTTGATTTAGTACTCTTTTTCACCTAAGAACCATATGAATAATAATATGAGAACGAGAATAAATAGTTATCCAAAGTGCATGATTTTGCATACATAATTTCCCTTACTTTATGTTGGTGAGAAGAATGCTCAAGAACATAAAGTAGATAGAGATGCGTGCACTGATATCCATGTAGAGTGATGTAGAAAATGAGCCAAGGGACTAGAGAAAGTGTGGAGTGACAAAAATATGGAGAGTGGAGAATAAACATGCAAAAGTGTAAAAAGTGATTAAAGTGAACCTAGGGCGGAAACACATATGTATATGCTGATGTGTGTGGTGTACTTGTGTGGTTATTATCGTATGTGTGATGTACCCACTATGTGTGTGATATTGACTATTTTCTTCCCATATAGACAAACTTGTAAAAGAGAAGACGACCACGTAGCCAAATACACATGTATAATGTGTAAAAACACATGAATATATGTAAAACGTGTGTAAATAAAGTATGAAAATGAAAAAGGAACATCTACACTGATCACCGATGAGAGAAAAGGGTGTAGAAAGGATCATGTAAATGTCAATGAAGTGTAATTTTTAGGTAATCTCATGCCACCGACCAAGAAGTATAGGGAGGAAAGTCTGATTTATCCTCCAACCTGTAACCACTTCCCAAGAACTGAAGAGATCTATGTATTGTTTGGTTTTTGGGTGATTCGATGCCACCGGCTTTGAAGTAGTGTAAAGAGAAAGGTCTGGTTTATCCTCTAACTCAGAATCGCTCCCCCATAACGCTAAGGTCAAATTTCCCTATAAAAGTCATTGTGTATGGAGTTATTTAGACTGTTCTGAACCCACTCATTGTGTAACCCACTTTATCATGGAAAAAAACTGAAAACTAAATTTTACCGATCGTATGTAAACCCAAATGATGTCCCGTCTCTTTGGGGGCGATGAAACGTCGTGGAAAGGAGAATTCATTTCAAAAGAGGACCGAATGTTGAAACTGTGTGCCTGAAGGTGGAAGTGAATGTGCTTGGTAGAAATTAAGGCACACATGTAAACAAGGTGGTTAAAATACAAGTGTTAGTACAAACAAGCATGCATGTATAAGACAAAGTGTAAACTATGTAGACAATGTAGAAGCTAGAAAGCAATTAAACACGCAAGAAGACAATGCAGCCACAAAAAGAAAGTTGAAAAAATGGGACACCACTCATGGTGTTGCAAGAAACTCAAGGCCATAGTGGCCAAAAACAAACAAGTGTGCACACAAGACAAAGGGAAAAGCCTGCAAATAAGAACAAGAAATAACAGACAATGTAACAAACAAGTATGGAAGAAAATATCCCTGCATGAAAAATGTTGCACATGAAACACCCATTAACATGTTAGAAATATAAAACATATGTCAAAGCGTGTGTAAACCAATAAAGTAGTGTGTTATGAACAAAAATGAAACAATAACACCTGTAGTGTACTAATGTGGATGCCCCCAGGAGCTGTTGTGGGACTGGTACTAGGTCCAAACATCCATGTTGCATGTAATGGATCTATATAGTCTGTAATCATAACTAGAAAATAAAGTGAACACACATGTGTGTATGGTAAAAGTAATGACATACAATATATCTATCTAGCATGTGTAATAAAGTGAACATGTACAAGTAAATGCAAGCAAGAGTAAATACAACCATAAAATGCAATATGTTGTGGATGGGTGGAATGGAATGCAAAGTGGATGATAGGAGTCACATTCCCCCTAATTGAATGGAAGTTTATGCAATGAGGTTCATTTGTTTATGCCCCTCAAAGAATCAAGAATGAACCGTAAACGAGAGTGCGTCATCGAAATGGTCGAACTATGTGTTGTGTGTAGCGTGATGTGATGAGTGTGTAGTGATGAAATGTGACATAGATATGAGGTGCGTGAATGTGTGATCATTTAGCCTAAAGCATATACAAAAATTAAATGACGAAAAGAGTGATGATTTAGCATACGGTGTTTATTACTAAGTGATGCTAGAAGAACTGACCTTGTATCCCAAAGTGTATATCACTAATCTAGCTATGTCACATAAGAAAGAGTGGGAATGGTCGAATGTGTGAGTGTGATGTTGTCTAATTGTGATGTATACTATCAACAGTCAAGTATGGACCATGAGACTAGAGTGCATCATAGGGTAATGAGTGCAGTACATAGAAGTGAGTGTGTAAAATGTGTAATATATGTAGTAGGATGTATAGTATGTAATGCAAGATGCATAGATGACCTAAGATGTGTAGATGCATAGTATATGTATGGTGCAAGATGTGATGTGTAAGGTGTAAGATGTAAAATGTAAGATGACGTGTATGATATGTGAAAACATGTAATATGCTATGGTGTAGTGAGGTATGTGTAGAATGTGTATGATGTATGTAGGAGAAGGTATAAAGTGTATGATGTGTGAAAATGCACAATATGTAGTGTTTATGGTGCAATGTGTGGGTTCATGTGTGTAAGATGCCCTCAAAACTCAAGTTTGAACTGAAGCACAAGAGTGTGTCATCAGTAATAACAATGCAAATGTATTAAGATATGCATGATGAATGTAAAATACTAGATGTTATGTATAAGATGTATGAAATTTGAAAATGATAAAAGGTGTGGGGGGAGTAATTCGATGCCCCCAAATGTGTGATGATGAGTATGTTATCGGAGTCACCTACAAAAGACCAAGTTTGTGTGAAGTGGTGGAAGCATGTGTGGCAATAGTAACAATAGGACCATGCAATGGTGGCAGAAATGTGTCTTGACCATCGGTAGAAGGAGCAGTTGCTTTGAAAAAATGAATTGGAAATGAAAGTGGAGGAACCTTGAATGGTGGTAGCTTTGGTGGTATGGATGATGACGCTGCAGAAGACTTTATAGGAGAAGGTGGAATGATTTTGAGAGGTGGTTGCTTAGGAGGTGCTTGAATTATTGTAGAAGGAACCTGAGTAACGATGACATGATGCTCATTAGACATAGATGAATCATATTTAAGAACCCATTGATATGTAGAATTTATCGATGGGCATGCAACAAAATACTGGGTAGTGAATGAGATAAAGCCTTGATGCTCAAGATGTTTGATTTTTCATTGTAAAGCGTAACAATCATTATCATTATGGCCATTTATTAGATGATAATTTCAATACATACTACCTTGATATGTGCAAAATGATAGGGAGGATAAAAATGAGTAAGCAATAAAGTGATCAATTGATGAATAAGGAGTTTAACAAGAATTTCATGTTGCTTAGTATTTTGATTGAAGGTGAGAGGATCCGGTAATGGTATGGTTTGAGGTTCATTGATATTAGCACATGTAGTAGACATAGAATGAGATGTAGAAAATGAACAAACATGAGCCCGAGAAGCGTCCTTAAGATGTTTAATTTCAGATTTTAAACATGTAATCATGGATTCCATCACCTGAAATTTGTCTTGAAATAAATAATGAAAATATTGAATTGACTCTAACATGGGTTGATTAGATGGAAGATCATAGGAACTAGGGCCTTCAAATAAACGATAAAAATAGGGCTTATTTTATGTGGAATGGTATCTTTAGGAATATACATGGTGTCTAGGGATTTTTAAGAAAAACTTGGCAATTAGGATGCATCTTAAGTAAATCAGACAAATAAATTTGAGGAATTTTAGGAGCCATGATAAAGAAGATGATATGCCAAAAGGATACTGACCTTCTTGATGAGGACCCTACTTCATTGACACCCATTCCCACACTGCCCACTCAACAACCACAACCTCCACCCTCATAGCTCCTAGAGCCACCTCCAAGATTCAAAATTAACATGGTTTGCATCAGAGAACTTTCCGCACCATCACCTAAATGTCGTTGCGCTCAGCTCACTTCACAAGGCTTTTCTCCTCCAGTAGGATTTTTCCCGTCATGTCGTTATACCACTCATCCTACACCTTCTCCATTTAATGACTCCCCTCAAATCAACATGATACACGTCACTACACATGCTCAGAAGGATAAGGGAAAAGAAAAGGCAATTGACCCACCAACCAATCCTATACCCAACATACCATTTGCACCCATACCTAAAATCACTATCTGCGGCCCCACGTACCCCATTTCTAACGGCGTCACACATCGCACCATGCTCAAACAATTACACCAATCTCCCCTCAAAATGTCCTTATATAACCTCATCCAAACCTTGGAATCCCATTGTCAAGCTCTCATGGAGGTTCTTCAATCTATTGAGTTTTTACCCAATGAACCTACACCCGCAGCCTCCATTATCACACCCCATCATGTAGCCTCTCTCACCAAATTGTTGAGCACAAGATAATACCGAGAGGGGGTGAATCAAGATTATGAAATTATTTCAAACTTTAATACTTGAACTTAGATCTATAATCATGAGCAATGTGAATATATCAACTCAATCAAAGAACACAAAACTTAATGCAAGTAGACACGATATACGTGAAACCCTTTTGGGAGAAAACCACGGAGAAAATTATTTCTTTATATATATTTCTCAAAAATTTGTAGGCATCAACTTACCGCAGACACCAATCCCCAAATTACGCTTTTGTAGGCACCAACCTACAGGAGCACCCACCCCTTTTGTTAAGCACCAACTCAAAGAAGAGACACCGATCTCTTCGAATATGAAGGCACCAACCTCCCTTACAAAATTTTCTTTCCACTTTTGAACTTATTGCTTCCTCAACAAATAATGGAAAATTATTCTTCTTACTTTCAGATTTGTTGTTCTAAAATTCTGCCCTTACGCTTCCTCTTCTTCTTCTTTTTCCTTAAGATATTCAACTTGAATCCATGCTTAATAAGTCTCATATGAATCTTCTTATATAGCCTTTTGTACCTTTTCAAAAAGACACATCGTTCCAACCGACACAACCTTTCCATTAACACAACTTAATTAAGTGCATTAGTCGGCTAAAACCAAAAAATAATTAATGCAGCCCATAATTATTAAATGCACATTAATCAATGCAATTAACCACTTGATAGGAGCACTGCCCTCCTTAGAAAAATCACTATTATCATTAAATCGCTGCCAACCATCATTAAATCTTCTTTTTCACCATAAAACATCACATATGAACACCTTAAAATGTGGATATCTCTCCCTTATGTATAGCTGTGTATATCTCGCTTATACCATGATAATCCTCATGCAAAAACGCTTCTTTTCATGTATTTAAACTTTCATTTTCTACCCTTCTATACTACTGGTTATTTCCGTTACATTCTACCTTTTAAAATTCCACACATTACATGTTACTTTTTGACAGATTTCCGTTTACCAGTTTAGCACCTCTTTTTGACATCAATGAAAATATTTCCAACAATCTCCCCCTTTGTCATTGATGGCAACCCCAAAAATAATCTCCTCTTCTGTAGCTTCCTCTTGCCGTAGCTCCCCCTTACTACCATTCTCCCCCTTTGACATCAATGGCAAAGGGTCATCCTAGGAGCTGAAAAATTTGTAAAGTTTTAGCTCCCCCTTAACCAAGTGCTACCCTTGAAAAATTCGACTCTAACAATGCACCACACAAGATTGCATTCATCGCCTTGGCATTATTTTCAAAAGCCTTCTTACCGGCTTGGTCTGTTGGTGGAGTTGATGGAATGGTATATCCGACCGCTACTGATTGCCAAATATCAAACCCTAGTGCCATCATATAGGTTCTCATCCTTACGCTCCAAAATGCATAGTTTGTTCCGTTAAACAACGGAGCCTTGTTCGAGGAAAATCCTTCTTGTACTTGACTAGCCATATGTGCTCCTGAGATCTACCTTCCAACTGTTAGATTGTTCTGAAGGAGCCTCGCTATAATACCAAATTATTGAGCACAAGATAATACCGAGAGGGGGTGAATCAATATTATGAAATTATTTCAAACTTTAATACTTGAACTTAGATCTATAATCATGAGAAATGTGAATAAATCAACTCAATCAAAGAACACAAAACTTAATGCAAGTAGACACGAGATATATGTGGAAACCCTTTTGGGAGAAAACCACAGAGAAACTTCTTTCTTTATATATATTTCTCAAAAATTTGTAGGCACCAACTTACTTGGAGACACCAATCCCAAATTACGCTTTGTAGGCCCCAACCTACGGAGCACCCACCCCTTTTGCTAAGCACCAACTCAGCAAGAGACACCGATCTCTTCGAATATGAATGCACCAACCTTACAAAATTTTCTTTCCACTTTTGAACTTGTTGCTTTGCCTCAACGAATAATGGAAATTTCTTCTTCTTACTTTTAGATTTGCTGTTCTAAAATTCTACCCTTACGCTTCCTCTTCTTCTTCTTTTTCCTTAAGATATCCAACTTGAATCCATGCTTAATAAGTCTCATATGAATCTTCTTATATAGCCTTTCATGCCTTTTCGAAAAGACACATCGCTCCAACCGACACAACCTTTCCATTAACACAACTTAATTAAGTGCATTAGTCGGCTAAAACCAAAAAATAATTAATGCAGCCCATAATTATTAAATGCACATTAATCAATGCAATTAACCACTTAATAGAGCACCTTTGCCCTCCTTAGAAAAATCACCATTATCATTAAATCACTACCACCATCATTAAATCTTCTTTTTCACCGTAAAACATTGCATATGAACACCTTAAAATGTGGATATCTCTCTCTCTCTCTTATATAGTTGTGCATATCTCGCTTATACCATGATAATCCTCATGCAAAAACGCTTCTTTTCATGTATTTAAACTTTCATTTTCTACCCTTCTATATTTCTGGTTATTTCCGTTACTTTCTACCATTTCCGTCAATAATTCATACTTTCTGACAGATTTCCGTTTACTAGTTCAACACCTCTTTTGACATCAATGACAATATTTCCAACACAAATTACCACCTTCATCTTCACCCCACCCTATTCACCAAGTAGCCTCCTTAGCTTCTCGGAAGAAGAGATCGTGCCACACCAAAAAGATGACCTGGACCCATCCCTCTTCATCTCTATCCACATCACTCGACATATGGGTACACCGTATGATGATTGATGGGATGCTAGCATTAACATCATTTCATCCCATGCATTCACTCAAATGTGCATACCTGATAATTACATACATAAACATCTAATCATGTTGCATTCATTCAATGACACTATCACTTCTAAACTAGGCACTCGTCATCCTCTACATTCGTGGGGCCCCCGCACTGCTCCATAATTATTTTACATCTTGCAGGGGAATTCCAATATAACTTGCTGCTTGTGCAGACCCTAGATTCATGTCATGGGTTGCGTTCCTTCCACGTTGCATCGTTGTGTAAAGTTTGAACATGAAGGACACACCTATACCATTCCAATGACCCATCACCTTTTAAAACACATACAATATGCTTTACCGACCCAATGATGTGCTCATACCTATTAAGCCGTCTACCGCTGCAACCGCTACTTCTTCACCTACACCTCCACTTACCAGTATAGTCGTTGCTTCAACCGCACATGCCTCTTCCATTCCTACCACTGTCATAACCTCCACAAACCTGACCCATCACTTCCCAATCCGTTAACGCTACCTCCGCATCAACCTCGACACATCATCCATTCCAACTTGTTAGCATATGGATTTGCACGCATGAAAATGACATGCAACAGTGTGGGAATGAAGTCCCTCCTCAATTAAGGTGAGGCTGCCTTTATTGAAAACCAAAACTGTATTTACATCTGTACATTCAAAATTGTATGTGGGGGTTGTTTTGAAACATCAATGGAAGAAAAGTGAATGAAGGAGATAGAATGAAATGAAAGAAAGGAGTGGAATGGAATGGACTGAAAGAACATGCAAGAGTTAGGTAAAAACAGAGCCTAATGTTGCATGAAGAGGAAAGCTGAATAACCAACACAAATAAAACGGAGTTTGAGTTAGTTAAACAAGAACATGTAAAAGGGAACACATATGAGCAAGTAGACAATCAGAGCTTGATCACTGTGAACTAGAACAACTGATTACTAATGTTGACAATAAGATCAAAGATAATATTTGCATGCAAGATTTAAACACCTAACATCTAATGAACATAAGAACACCAAATGTTACCAGAGACAATGAATGAGACACAAAGTTCTTATTCCATTAACTCCAAAATGTTTTTCACAAAAGAACACAAAGTTTCTTCTTGAAACAAAGCTTGCACAAAAGTATTTTTTTCTCCTCTCTCAAAGTCACCCTTTACAAATGAGCCCCTGACTTCCTTTTATAACCCAAAAGTTGGTTACAAAGTAGTTAGGGTTTTACATGATCATTAAATAAGGCACTTAAGTGACCTTTGACTTTTTCTAACCAACTTTATTAAATACAACCCAAAAATAGAAATTACTTAAAATATCCAATGTTTCCCAAATAACAACACCTTTTAAAATATACAATAATAACTAGTTCCTTATCCATTGAAATGGGGTCTTCCTATCTCAAACGTATGAGAAATGGACTCTCCCAATTCACTAGATATCAAGAAAATCAACTCCCTACACCACCGGTGAAATTAGGATCTGCTGCTTTTGCCAATTGAAAGGATCTAAAACTTCCCAAAGTTTCAAACATCTTTTCTTCTTCTGGAGGTTCACTTGGCCGAAGAATAGCCTCACAAAATCCTTGCAATTCAAGAATTCTACTTGGCATATCATTTAAATTAACAATTTTAGACTGAGCATTCTCAAACAAGTTCTTCAATTTGATACACCTTTCCATGGAAACCGATGAGAAATTGTTGGCAGGAGTGTACATGTCTTTGAACAATCGTGAAAATTGTTCTTCCACCGCTCCGATGAACACCTTTGATTATGCTCATTTACTAGATCACAGGGAATCTCACTATGAATTCTGGATCAAGGAAAGTGAAGCAAAACTTCATTGCACATGTTGTCATAATGGATCATAGAATCCACAAGAAGTGTCTTTCTTGATTTGAGATGTAGACACCAAAGAAAACATGTCCTCGATGTTCAAATTTGAGAATCCCTTCAATAGCCAACACTAAAGATTCCATACTTGTCATCTCCTCGCAGATCGGGCAATATCTCATCCAAATTTGATATAGTAGAAACAAAAGTTTCTTTGAAAGAAAGAATTAGATCCAAATATACACCGATATCTTCATGAAGCTTAATCGCAGTCTTGATCGCTCCCGCCCAAAACGAGAATCTTCAAAGCCAAGTTTTAGTGACATGGCCCAATGTGTTTATTTCCTTTGACAAATTAAGAGTCTCTTCATCTGGGGCAGCCACCGCATCAGGTACTGGGAAGGTGGATGATATGGGATTTATCAAATGCTGAACATACGCCACCAATTGACTCTTTTCAGCCTTGAGCTGAGAATTTTGGGACTTGTATTTCTCTAGTATTTTTAGCATGATATCAATTGAATCTCGAGCCATTGCCATGTCACTTTCTAACGTGGATCTCCCAAGTCCTAGTCTGGAAACTTCATAGTCGGCTGGTGTCATAGCATTATGCTCTTTATCCACTTGTGGAATGGCAAGGTCTGCAAACTTGTTTCCATCATTATCCACCATTATTCGAGAAAGTACCTTAGGATTCTTAGGAATGGCGTCATTCGACAGTTTGAAAAGGGCATCAAAATCAATGTCGATTGGCTTGACAACTCTCTTCCTTTTCTTCACTTCAGAATCAACCCAAGAAGGAGTTTCATTTACTATCTCAGCATATAGAATCCTGGAGCTCGAATCAATATTCTCATTATTCCTGACATCATGAGATCCTTCTTGAATCCTATCAATGACCTCGATTTGAGGAGACACAACCTCAATGTCCACTTCCTGATCATTCGGGAGATTTTGGGAAATCCCTTCATGAACTACGTGCTCCGAAGTATTTGATATTTAAATTACTTGCACTTGAGTGGGTGTTTGTTCAAGCATGGCCGAGGATCATTTCTTCTACCAGCTGTATGAGTGCTATTAATGATGTGAGTGGAAGAATCTCTACTCGAGGTAGAAAATCCGACACGCTCCTTTCCTTCTTCGTGGTTTGGATCTTTGATCTCTCTCCTCGTGACACGTTGCTTGGTGAAGTGGATTTTGGAAACCATTATTTTCTTGTATGTCGTGTATGATCGATGGTAACGAAGTTGATCGAGAAGAAACCTTGGTCGAATGGAGGTGTCCTGATATAGGCAATTTTTGTGATTCCGAAACGTGATCTGGAATTGATTGAAATTTGGCAAGCTCCCTATCATACCAAGATATGCTTCTTTCGATAATTGGTTGGTTCTTGCCATCGAGAGAAAATTCATCTCTTTTGGTCCAGTCGATTCGAGGAAACGGTGTGAAGGCAATGGCATCATACGAGGGATCGACGACATCCTCATCATCAGTTATGAATGAATCGGGAGGACTCCTGGATGTGGAAGGCTTTGATTTGAGAAAGTGTTAGGTGAGAGTACTCCCGTCTCCTTACCTCATGTTCATCCGAGCAAGCGCCCAGAAATCCTCCATGGTAGGATTATGTTGATACTTCGCTCCCATAATCGTTTGCATATAACCATTGATATCGAACTGGGCTCTCTTCACATATGGATGGATGGTTATGAGAGAAAACTCCTTTTCCATTAGTTGTGCACTGAATAAATTTGGGCATTGGTATTCCCCGATTTGGATCGGGAAATGAATTCCTGAACGGTGCTTGTCACTAAGTAGGCAGTGAACTTGGAACAATTGTCGTGCCAGCTCCATTAACACCCACTTATCACTGACGTACTTGGGAAGTTTCCACGGGGTCCCAGCAAAGCCACTCACGTGAATGTAGGAAAAAGATGAAAATTGTATAAACCAGGTTCCCCATTGGGAAATGACACTCATGGCTTCTTTGGAAAACCTTTCTCGGATTTCGATTCAAGTTCGGATCATGCGGAAGGTGAATGCATCGTTGACTCTTCTAAAATGGTGAGAACTATTTTTGAAGCCGAGCTTAGGATAATAGTGAAAATGTTGCTTGATGACCCCGTGACTCCTCTCTCGCTTTCAAGTCCCGAAAATAGCTTTCTTCGTGCTACTGCATAGGTCAGATATGAGGTCATGTAGAAGCATCCACTCATTTTGACTTCTATCAATTGCTTGTGAATGGTGTTGCTGATGATGGTGGCCCAGTCCACAAACTCCTTCTTGGCTAGGATGATACAGATAAACTGGTACATCCATGGGTGGAAGACCCTTGCAGAAGGTAAACCAAAAACTTGACTTAGGAGAGTGATCATGTCTCCAATCGCTTCCACGAACTCAACGCGTACGCTTCTTTGGGGAGCCTGTCAATCCGAGGTCTCTTGGTTACCAGCCAATTGTTGTTAACCATTTTGCTCCATCTTAGGGATTCTTCATCCCAGAACTCTTGCGTGAACAAGCGAGTGATATCTGCATTCTCAGGAAAGTCAGGTATCCCGAGAAACTCCTCAATGTGTTCAGGTGTGATTAAGAGGAAAGGCTCGTGGTTGTCTTTATAAATTCCTCGTCTCTCAGGATCGTAATGCTCTACACAAGCAATCACCAATTCCAGACACTGCACCAAGACAGGGAATGCTGCTGCTTGAGGTAGGCCAATGTGGTAAAGCCTATCAGAGAAAATGGTTTTGCCTTTAGTTTTCACTCGCTCGCAAAACTGTTGCACGTTGATGTGACCCAGATTTGTATCGATGATGTTGTCATATGCCGACTTGATGGAGCTGGTGAGGAATAATTCCTTGGAATTCATATTTCAGGGTAGAATTATTAGATCTTTCCACTGGCTTCCTTGATCTCCCTGTAGATTTGGATCTTTCGGCCATTATGAATTTAATCAAAAGGTGACTCAGGCACGCCAAACAACGCAAACGGGGCTGGGTCTCAGTCTCCGACACCCCGTCGATATAAGAAAAATGTTCCCGTTATATTATTATTATTATTATTATTATTATTATTATTATTTTAAAAATGATAATAATAATTGCCTCGAATTACAACTTTTAGTATGTTAATAAAAACAAATCGAGACCAAGCTCGAATTCTAACTCTGACAATAACAATTAAAATCTCCCGATTTTAATATTTTGCGTGAATGGCGTATCCGTGGACCTGCGTGGGTATTTGATTTGTATTTATTTCTTACATGCACGGGAGCTCTCTTCCTTATCCTTGGCGTGGGCTAATCAATCTTGAAAAACCAATTTGTTTTATTCTAAAAAACTATTCTGTAGTCGGTGGATGCGTTGAGATGTTCTTCTGCTTGCTGGTGCATGGAGTAACCTTATTACTTTCAACCTTTCCTTTCAGCTGGGCGCCTTTTCTCCAAATGCGTGGTCTTTTAGACAAAAATAGAAGCTTTTCCCTGGTTGGGCGTGGCCTGAGTGTAGACTGTGTGTTGTTCCTTTTTATTTTTATTTAAAAACTATTCCCTTTCCACCTTCATGCGTTGTCCCTTCTTTATCCTGCGCAGTCCTCTTTCTTCACGCGTGAAAATGAATTCTTTCTTTGGTCTTCTTTTGGACTTTTTTTAATACAAACGCCTCTCCTTCTTTTCCCCTACGTGGGAATTTGCTGGATGCATGGGAAGGCATGGGAAGGCATTGAGAGTTTCTTGATTCCCTCTGTTTTTAAAAGCTACAGGCAATCCTATAATAATGCAAACAATATTGACAGTATTGGCGCAGGATTATGTTGATGATGTTCTTCAGAGTATAGATCACACACTGTTCCGTATGCTTCCTAAACTTTGCCTTAAACCACGAATGCTTGTTTGCGCTCCATCAAATGCTGCAACAGATGAATGGCAAGCGTATATTTTTTTATTTGCTGGCTGGTGCGTGGTGGAAGACTGTTGGTGCGTGGGTGTCTTCAATGCTGGGCGGCTGAAAACAAAACTCCTTTTTATTAAAAACTATCCACATATATCAGGCGCCCCCTCAAAAACGTTTGGACTGTATTTATTTTCTTTGTTTTAAAAATTGTTCCTTTCTCATTGCCAGGCGTGGCCTTTTAATTGAAAAACAATTTTGTTTTGTTTTTAAAAACTGCTCTTTCCCCAAGGCATGTGGGAAAGGATTCTTTGTCCCTCAGCGTATGGAAAACTCCTTCATGCGCTGTCCTCTTTTCACAGCTGCGTATTTTTTTTTTTTGTATTGATAAAACCTCCTTTGGATGCACAACTGATATTTCTTCGCTCACAATGGCGTGGGTTTCTCTTGCATAATGCTAACAAAATATTATGTCTTCCTGAAGAAAAAGAAGCTTCTGACTTTTTCCACCGGGTTTGATGGAGGAAGTTACGAGGATTAATTCAACTTCCTCTCATCCCGGGTAGTGGCTTAAGTGCCAGGGGGAAATGGGAAAAGTAATGGGAAATTGCCAACGGGAATGGCAAAATGGGTTGGCAATCCCCGTCTAATTTCCCCATGTGGGAAATTGGGGAATTTTATGCCCGTTTGCCAATCCATGATTTGGCAATTGGCAGAGGAAAACCCACGTGCGGGAAATTTGAAGGAAATTGCCAGGAAAGTGGAAATCCGGGTTCGAGAAGCCAACCCAACAGTTGGAAACAAAAGCTTACTTCCCAAGACTAAAACTTGTCGAATGAATTTTAATTTATATGTATTTAATTAAATACTCCTTAAGTGATTTTGTAAAAATTAATTTAATCAAACAAGGAGAAATTAATTAATTAAATATTAATTAATTATTTTAATGTATTTTAACACGTTTTAAAGCCTGGCGGGAAGAGTTCTCGCCCGAAAATCACGAAACGAAGACCAAAACGATCACAAAAATAAGATGATCGCAATGAGTCCAATGAACCACGCAAAGTAACACTTTTCAAAATTTTCTAATTTTTCATTTTTTAAATTGTTTTTTTAACAATTTTGTGGAGTCAAAATTGGCTGATAACACAACTACCTACATACCAACCATTGATCCTTGGAAAGTGTTTTTCAACATCTCACTGGGGGAGTACCACCTATATAGTGTCAACACATTCCTTACTCCACAAGAGTATGGAAGTCTTCACCACCACCCTCACTATGATCACCGCATAGGAGAGCACCTCCTTTATGGTCCTCCTCATCTCTGTACTAGTCTCACCTATGGGGGACTTGATACTACCACTTACACACCCGAACCACCGTCACAAACCCACCCATTTTCTATTGACTTCCAATCACTTACCAATAACCATTTTTCCCACACCTTCCTACACCGGTGTGCATGGAAGGGTTTTGGTTTTGGATTTTACGAGAAAGGCCGACATACTATTATTCCATGTACCACCCATAAACCTAACGACCATAGTGGTATTGGCTTTCCCGAACCACCTACCAAACAGGCCCGCATTGAACTCATTAAGGACACTAGCCCTTCTCCACCTTCATCACCACCCTCACCAATGGAGTCGATGGATCTTGAATCTATCCATCCTAACTTTGTTTTTGCATAAAAACCATTTTGTTGGGGCCTCTAACTTATCAACACGAGGGCGAGGCCCCTTCCACCCTTCCCTTCCCTGTATCCCGAAATGATCGATGATGATACACCTTCAATTAACATCGTTCAATGTCTAGATGATGAATCTATACTCACCTACCTTGGTGCGAGAAGACTCATATATTCATCGGTTGTTACCCTCTCGAGACACAAACCATGTTGAGTCGAATCGACTATCGAGATCAACATTCATACTCGGACGACCCGCACATCCTAAAGATTGGTAAATATTTTGATGCTACTAAACATGAAGCCATCACTTCTTTTCTAAAAGATCATAACCACGCTTGCACTTGGTCTTACGTAGACATTCCTGATATTGACCCCACCATATTGGTCCACAATATCATAACCGTTCCCAATGCCAAACCCATCAAACAAAAGCCAGGGAAAATGCACTCTTGCATTTCCCTTCTCGTCAAAGAAGAACTGCAACGCCTTATTTCCGTTTCCTTCATCTTACCCATTGATTATCCTTATTGGATTTCTAACATTGTCCCTGTCACTAAAGCGACAGGAGGACTCCGTATTTGCACGGAATTTTGTGACCTCAACCTATCCTGCCAAAAAGATGGCTTCCACTTACCTGGTATTGATCAATTGGTTGACCTTACCACTGGTCATGAGATGCTATCACTCATGAATGGCTTCTCGTGTTATAACCAAATCTTGCTTGCCCCCAGGAAGATCAACAAAAACCTCGCTCATCACCCTCTGGGGACCTTCTACTATCGAGTTATGCCTTTTGGCCTCAAAACATTGGTGCCACATATCAACGGGCTATGACTTACATCTTCCATGACATCATGCATCGCATATTGGAAGATTACGTGGATGATCTCTTGGCCAAATCTAAATGCTACTCTGAACACCTTATTGTCCTCAAAACCATCTTTGACCGTCTCATTAAATATTGCATCCGCCTTCAGCCTAAGAAGTGTGTGTTTGCAGTCCTTTTAGGAAAACTCGTGGGCTTTATCATTTCCCTACGTGGTATAGAAGTTGACCCTGCTAAAGTCAAGGCCATTCTCGAAATTCCTCTCGCCTACTAACCTAAGACAATTCCGTAGCTCTGCAAGGTAAATCAGCGATCTATTCGTCATTTCATTTCACAATTATCTGATCAAGCAACCATTTCATCATTTTCTCAAGAAAGATGTCTCCTTTAAATGGGATAATGACTACCAAAAAGATTTTGAGGCCCTAAAACAATACCTTCTCCAACCACCCGTACTGCTTCCACCTAAATATGATCAACCTTTTTACCTATATATCTCAACTACTGATCGATCATTCCGTAGAGCCATGCTCGCTCATTGTGATGAACAATACAGGAGCAGGTGGTTTATTACATAAGTTGTACTCTTTTAGAGTATGAAACTTGATATACCCATCCCAAAAAAATTTGCTTAGCCTTAGTTTTTGTTTCCACCAAACTCCGTCATTACCTTCTCAACCAAAAACCCTATGTTGTGACCAACACCGACCCCTTACACTTCATGTATGCCAAACCTTATCAAAATCAGCGTGCCGCACAATGGCTTATTCTTTTAGCTGATCTTGACCTCAAATTCATTCATCAAAAGTCCATCAAGGGCCAAGCTACCACTGACCAATTGGCCAATACACCTATTTACGGGATTAACCTTCTAATTTTGACTTTCCAAAAGAGTCAATCGCCACCCTTTCCCCGGAAAAACCCCTTACCAAATGACACTCTTCTTTGATGGTTCCAAGTGTTAGTGTGGGGGTGGGGCTGGTATTATCCTCATTCCTCTTGATGGTGAACCCATGCCTTTGTCTTTCAAACTAGACTTTGAATGCACCAACAATATTGGAAAATACAAAGCACTCGTACTAGGTCTCCAAGCCGCCTATGCCCTAGATGTCAAATCAATAAACATCTTTGGTGATTCTCAATTGGTCGTAAACCAAGTCAATGGTCTATACGAATGTCATAATGAGATACTTCAAAAGTATAAACATCATGTAGACATACTTTTGACCACCTTTGATCACATTACACCCTTCAAACCATCCCATGTTCAACCAACAAATTTACGAGATACCATGGCCTACCTAGCTTCCCAAATACCCACTTCGCCCGCCGATTCAAAAATATTTGTTACTTTGTACAATGAATCCAATCACCTTCTTATCTACCTCACAATTTTTACTCCACCGTAACCCTCCCCTCTCGACCCGAATGACCTTTGGTATAGACAATACTCCGACTACCTTTCCCTCTCCATCTTACCTCATGATCTCACCCATAACGGACAATGCCCTTAAAAAGGTCTCTCGTTACATCATCCTCGGGGTACTCCTCTATAAGCACGGATTTGACAAGATTCTCTTACGATTCTTCACAAGTTCTGAAATTCCTTATACCATTAAGGAGGTTCATGACAAAGATATGTGGAGGCCACTTCGCTGGCCTTGCTATTACTAATCGTATTCTTCACCTAGGCTATTACTAGCTGACCTTTAACCATGATTGTTGTGACTATGTCAAATGTTGTGTAAAATGCCAACAACATGCCAAACTTCATCATACATCTAGTCACACCTTATAGGTGACCCGTGACCTTTGGCCCTTCTCTCAATGGGGTTTGGATCATGTCGAGAAATCAATCCCCATTCTTCCCAACACCATCAATGGATCATCACTGCTACCGAATAATATACAAAATGGGTGGAAGCCATACCTCTCATCTCCAAGAAAGCCAAGAAAATATGTGAGTTCATTAACCACCACATCATTTGTCACTTTGGTGTTCCTCATCTCCTCATCATTGACAATGGAAAACAATTCAAAAACAAAACATTGCAAAAACTTTGGGACACCTTCGGTATTCACTTAGTTTCTCATCACCTTATTACCCACAAATCAACGGCAAGGATGAATCCACTAACAAAACCCTAAATAAAATTCTTATGAAAGTGGTTAATGATATCTTTGGGAAGGATTGGCATACACACATTCCATTTTCCCGGTGGGCATACTTTGCACTAGTATTCACACTTCCACCATGGCCACACCCTTTTCTCTCGGTCTACGGTATAGAAGCGTCTTTTGCCTCTCGAAGTCCAAATTCCCTCACTCCACATTTCTCTCCATGACATGCTCAATGATGATGAATTTCATCATGACCGTTTAGCACAACTAGAGTTATTAGATGAACATCTTCTTAATGCTCTGGATCACTTTCAAGTTTATCAAAAACGTATCAAACATGCCTATGACAAACGTGTCCATACACGAGCCTTCCAAGTCGGTGACTGGTCTTGAAAGAAAATCATCACGTAACCAAAGCAAAAAAGTAAACGGGAAAATTTTCTCCTAATTGGCTTGGACCATACATTGTGACTCATACTTATGGATCAGGTGCTTATCGTTTATCTTCACTTGATGGTAAACCTGAACCTAAGCCCCTTAACACCTTGCATCTTCGACCATTCTATTGTTGACTTGTTAACCTACCTCACCCTTTGTCTCTTTCCATGCTCATCCCTTGAGCGCTATCCACTTCATACACCTCACCAATGATTAAACAAGAATCATGTGAGTACCCGTCACTTGTTATCTTCTCTTGAATATGTGTACCACGGTGCTACACATAGCATGATTCTCATGGATACTTTTCATCTACCTTTAGATGAGATCCCATGGTCGTTTCACCTTGCCTTTTGCACAAGAGTCCTATTCTCCACCTTGGTCTTGTCCATGACTTCAAATCCCTCACATGGGATACAACTCCTTGAGTCAAACTTCCACTCAACAAATGACTCCCTCAACAAGACATCTTACTCTCGAAAATTGCTCACGAAATCAACTACTCCCTCAAAGGAAAACTATGTAAAGCTCTTCTAATAAAAAAATGAGAGCAATCAAAGCTTCCCGCATTGATCAGCTTCACGAAGACCTCAAGGAGTTAAATTTTATTCATCCCATAAAGACTTCCCACATCGATCAATCTATCTCAAATACAAGTCAAAACCACAAAATTTTTAGTCATGGAATTTCCCATTGTGACCTTGGATCTCTTGCTCAAGAGCATGCTACCTCCTACCATATCAAATTAACTACCTTTCACCCTTATTACCATTCCCACTCCCATTTCCCTACTTTTGCCTCAAGGGAATTTTTGGAACTTCGACATTTGGTGATCCTGTGACTACTTTTCACCATAGAAAAATAAATCATGCAATGTCTTTAGGGACTTACATTTATCACCTCCTCCAAGGTATGATCTACTTGGTATGATCCTACCCAATCAATCAGCTTTATTTCCCCCTCTTATCTTTTAACCTGTCTTTGTTTACGTTTTGATTACCTTATACATGACTTGGTTCTCGATGCTTACCTTTGGGTTAATCTCCTTCTTTCACCACAATCGATCCCACCTATATCTTTTTACCTATAACCCACCCACACCTAACACACCTAAACCCAAACCATGCCTAAAAACTACTAACTCATTTTCATACCTCATCATCGTCTTCCCTAACTTATGGGAGAACTACATCGGCCTGAGGTCCCTTTTCACCGGGAATATGTAGGCAAGACTCCAAGGGCATGGGGCCCTTGAAGGTTAGCTCGGCCATTCTCTACCCTAAATAATTCATCTTCCATGTTCCTCACATTACATCACACCTCTCTTAGTTTCCCTTTTATACCCACAATTGGAAATTAACCCACTTACATAACAAGTTGCTTCATATGTTCATCCTTATCGCAACATACATTTATTACACCTACCATTTCTCTATCGGCATTATGCATAGATTATACCACATCTCACATATGACCCATATTATCATTTATTGCATAAAATACTAAATAACAACTTCAACTACTTTCAACTCAACCATGCCTAAACCAACTTTGACTCAACCATGCATAACAAACCTAACTCAACCATGCCTAACAAACCCGACTCAACCATGCCTAAAAACCTAACTTGATCTATGCCTAAACCAACCTGAATCCACCATGCCTAAGACCTGACTCAATCCATGCCTAACTCACCTAATTTCCATCCATATCCAAACAACAAATCAAATTCTCATCAACACATCAACAAATCATAAAATAATATCATGAATCTCATTATATAAATAAATGGGTATCTCAATATATTCCATGTGGATATCCCATCATCTCAAAACAAATCATCGGCACACAGGACGATACACAATACAAAATGTCATCGGCATGCAGGGTCTCATATATACAATAAAATAATGAATCAATACAAAATCTCTTCGGCACACAGGCCAGTATATGCTCGAAATATACAAAACCTCTCATACATCCTCACTGTCTTCGGCACGCAAGCTGGTATGTGATAAAAAATACAACTATCTCTTAGCACGTAGGCCGGTATATATCACAAAAATGACTATCATACATAAAAAACCAGTGACCACATATCAGGCATCTTGGCGGATGTCCTCCATCTCTGTATTGCCTATACCCTCTACCTCCTGGGTCCCTGTTGGTGCCTCAACTGGAGCTAGTCTCCGTGTGCTTTGGTATCCTCTCCATGTTATGGTCTCGGAGGTCGTTGACCCCCTGTGCTTTCCACACTGTGAGTGCGGGATCTCATCCTCTCACTAGATGCCTGTTGTGCCTTGTACTTGGCATAGGATATGAAGTCTATCCCAGCTGCCATCAGTTGGTCCTGGTAGTATCTAGCCTCACCTAGGGCATCCCATAACCTGGATATAGGCACGGTCTGTGGTGGTCCCATAGGTCTCGGCCCCTATACCTGTCTTGCAGAACCCGCCTTGCTCCTACCCGTGAACGGGACTGGTCCCGGTGCTCGTGGTGCTACCCCTACCCTTGTACCTATATCTGGGCCTATAAGACCCCAATCTATGCCTGGGCTATGGCCAACCGGACTCAAACCTACCACTTGAGCCTCAGTAGGGCCTCTACCTCCTCACCCTCCTTTCCATCTCCTCCACCAGCCATTTGGGCCTGCAGACTGGCCACCTGTACATGTAGCTCTACTACCTCTACCTCAGAGCTCTCCAGTTGTGTCTGCAGTATACCTAACTAGGTAATCAACATAGCCACCTACCCTTATAGGGCGTCTCTCTGCACCGTGATGGTGGCTAAATCTGGCTGCTCCATTCTAGGTGGTATGGCTCGTAAGTGAACCACCCACCACCTTCTCGTACTTTATTTGTGACCCCAACATCATCTATCCATTGGTCCACTACTTGCTCCTCCTGTCCTGTGGGAACTATAGGCTATGGTAGAGGTAAGGGCCTCTCCACATTGTCTCTCTAGTACTGTGGGAAGGATGGAGATATGTCCCAGTACTAGCTTAAACTACCGCTAGACTCTATCCACCGAGATCATCTCGTACTCCTCGGCACGGTGACCCTGTATCCATCTCTCTAGATAGAGCTCAACTAGCTCCTCATGCATATGCCTATATGAGGGGAATCCCACATACGACCTCCATATAATGTCCACTCTAGACAACCCCTCCAATAACTACTGGAAATAGGCCACATCATGTGTGGGCCTGTCAGATCTCTACTCTCCAATAGCCGACACCCATCGCCTGTACCCCACCCACACAAGTCTTGATGGGAATGCATCTGCTTGGGGCATCCCTACTGGCCACACATAAGCTATGTTCTCATAAGTCCAGCAGTGTAGTAAGAAGGTACAACATAGGATGAACCTATGTGGCCACCCATATGCCCATAGCTCTGCTGCATAACCGCACCAGGAATGATGGCACTTAGGAAAAGTGGGTCTCATCTACAATCATATCATAAAGTACCCCCATCAACGATCGGGGAAAATTTCCACCCTTTGCATCGGGTAGTGCAAAGCAGCACACTGCCTCCATCAAAAGAACCACTAGCCTTGTCTCCTCCTGGACGGGCTATGTGTACATCTCTCTATAGCTGAAGCTAGCACTATGGAATCTCAGCTCAGCCATCCCCTCTATAAAAATAGTTAGCATCGCTCCTCCGAGGCCTTGGAGGAGATAGAGTAGACCTGTGCACCCAATATGGGTAATCGTAGAATCTTGAACACGTCCTCCAAGGTGACAGTGATCTCACCCGTCAGCACGTGGAACATGTTGGTTGCGGAATCCTATCTATTGATGAGTGCAACCATCAAACTCAGGCTGCCACTATATGTCGGTACATTGCTGCACCCAACTCAAGCCAACTGCCTCCACATGTTGCAGCTCCTCAAGGGTTGTTGTGCCACGCACTGTCACGTCCACGAGCAAAGGGTGGAACCCCTGTCTCTGCATATGTAGCTAAGATCTCCTCGCATCTAGTATAAACAAAACATTAATCTACATTTACCATATCCATACTCACCTACTATCATTTTCCCGTAACCTATTTTCACCCTACCCATCTCAACCACCTAGCCCACATCACTTTGTGACTGTGTCCCCAAAACCCGACTGGTGCGGTTCCCCTAACCGCATCGGCCACCTTTAATCGGCATCACCACCTGTTTGGTGGCTGCTACTAGTTCAACCTAACCAACGCCGCCATAATTGACCAATGTCGGTCATTGTCGCGTAATAATCCACGATTCCCCAAACCCCCTTTCTATAAAACCTCCCCCCTTGCCCCTTTTACCCACCTACAATGACCTAAACTACCCTTGCACCTCCACCCACCCCCTATCCCATTTATCCCTCCCTAATCCTCTTTTACTCACTTTTCCCCCATTCCCAAATTTAATCTTTGCCTACCCATAAAAACAAACAACAAACAACAACTACAATAACCAATTTACTAATCCCCTAATCTATCTAATCAAATACACCTAGAGCAAGGTGCTTACCTTGTCGCACTGACATCATCTCGGTGGCACATCTGGCCGCTACACCAGGGGCCCACCTGATCCCTCTCCGGCCTCTGCCATCACTAAATCGCTACCCACAACCTTTACCCAATAAAATCCCTCACATTGATCCTGTGGACCCGCTTCTCACCAACCGATCACCCGTCATTCACACCGCAAACTCAATTCTCCATTCCGTCCAAATGATTTTCTCCTTTTCTCTATTTTTTGTCATTTTATCAATTAGCTCAATGATAAATGAATAATAAAAAACACATATTTTTTGTTTTTATAACAAACCCGACCTAACCGACGTCAATTACCCTTGACCAACATCAGTCGCATGCCCTACCTAATGTCGTCGGTTTACCTATACCGATGTCGGTTATCCTCGACCAACATCACCACCCTATCTTGCACATAGCCCCCATTTTACCCTATTACACCGCATATCCCTCCTTTTTTACCTCACCCAACTTCACCTTGATCGCTTACCCCACCCCACCATTACCTAAACCATTTACCTCACCTTCTTGACCTCATCATTTACTACCTCCCTTTGTTCTCCTTTGGGACCCCTTATTTTACCTCTACCTTGGCCTTACCCATGCTCGTGACCTAGATTTTTGACCTTGAACATTGCTAGTGACCTTTGACCTCATGTGTTCGCTATACCTTGCGGCACCATTACTTGTTGTGGACTCGATGATCTTACCTAGCCTATTTCCATGACCGTTTATCCTGACCCTACCTTTGGTGTATCGGAACATACCTAAACGTTCTTGCACCTAACCTACGTCATGTTTCCTGACCATATCCTATACCTTGGATACTAGAATCACTTTAACCTTGTTTGGATAAACCTATCGACCTTAGACAATGTAGAGTTTTCCTACTCTTCAACCTAGTACCATCTTTGTAGTTTATACGTGTGCGTGCATTTGACTGTTACTACCTTTGACCTTGACCCATTACCTAGATTTCCTAAGTAGACCTTTAGCCCTTTTTCCCCGTTCCCCATCTTCCACTTTATCACATTCACCTTTTATCAAACCACTCACCGATTCTGCCTTCCACCTCGTCAATTCCTGGTTTGAGGGGGATCACCTTCACCCACACATGGGGCAACCACATCTTATTTTTGTTAGTGTCACTTACCAATACAAGCTACGCAACAAAAAGGGGAAAAATGTAGACACTAAAATTAGGCCACACTCCCCTTTGGTCCCTAGACAAATAAACACCCTTTATTACATTAAACTAGCCATGGCCCCCTTCACCCTACTAATATTGATTTAATTAATTTAATTAAATTAATTCATTATCCTCACCATATTTATTATTTAAATATCTTAATTTAGATAATATCCACACATACACTTCACCTGACACCTCAACAAGCCAACTCACCTTAAGACCTATTCTTAGTAAGTTTCCATAATTAACTAAGACTTACCTAAACCTTAAAAATCAATGCCTACATTCCCTCTAACAAAGCATTCCCGCATGCTTACAAGAAGCTTCCAGTTTAATCCGCGGGTTAATGACATGAGATCCGAGAAAATCAAGAGAATCTCCCTAGTTTAGTAAACCTAGGAAATCCCACCGACCGATGCTTGGTTACCCTTAATCGTCGCCGGTTAAGCCGTAACCACTGTTGGTCACCTTTTAACCCCCAAACAACCTTATTCTCAAGGTTGGAAAAATTTGGCAAAACATTAGCATATCCCCGAGAGATATCACATCTTATGAGAACAAATTCTAGTAAGAACATGCATGTACGGAAGGAGATCAAGCATTTTCTCCTACATAGCCATCCAAAGCACTCACTCCAAAGATAGATTTGATCCAATTAGGCAAGAAGGAGAGCACATGTAACCCATGAAAGAGCTCCTCAATGTTTGGTGATCCTCCACAACATTCAAGCACTTACCAAAGACCTTAATCCTTCACTCACAAAGGCCCAGACCCGAATATGAGTAAGTACAATGTTATACTCCTCTGGTTCATTTCATTTCATCATTATATTATCACCTATTGTTTACTTAGCCACCCATTGACCTCCTTCAACACTCCCCCTCCATATACCTGTTAAAACCTCACCAAATCCCGTCTAAACCACCTAATACCTCATTCTGACCAACCAAATTCCTTTGTGTAATCATAAAGGAGACCCAAAAACCCATTATGTGGAATCCCCAATTTCCCATAGTAACCGGAAACCAGTTACACCCAACTACCATCGGTCACCCTTAACTGGCATCGGTCTCCGTATTTTCCCACACAACCCACCTGCAATGACTTATCCACCTATTTTCACATCACCCTCATTCACATGTGATCTACCCGAGACCTCCGTCGACTGCGCAGACCCATAACTCGTTGTTTGACCTTTGGATCCTACTCTAACCTAGCCTGTTAGATTAGATATTTCTTATTGTGTTTTAAGTGAGATACCTAAATCATTTCAAATTACAATAGGATTTACTTCATTTCTCGCATTAAATTATTTAAAACAGTGGACTGACAGCCGTCTAGTAAGTATCACACTTCCCGGATCTAGCACACACTAGGAAGTTCACTACACATATTGTTTAACTCTTTCTGGTGGTCTTATTTTCCATTACAGGTAGTTCCTCCTAGCCAAAAGGAAGCTCTCACAACCAGCTGTGGATTCAGAAGTCATACGCACGCAATAACCCATCAACCAACATTTAAAATAGGTATTCCTCCTACGCCCGTTACCCTATCTGTTTCGTCAATACTTCAAAGAAACGTCTAAGAATCAGGTGAAACAATGACATCACCATGTAATGAAATAAAAATACCTAAAAAGTCGTGATGTCCTCAAAACTAGTTGTTCCTCATGCTACTATGAATAGTAACATCCTCTTCTCACTCGCACGTGCATATGTGTCTAGCCTGCAATGCCAACAACCATGGTTTGTTCCCACTCAACATGAACTCCTTAAACCACTTCTAATAACAAGCTCAAAAATCTAATATATATATCAATGACAAATAAAACCAGGATGAAAGAAATATAAACATGATTCAATTCTTAACAAAGAATACTTCTACGTCATAAAAGTTTGGACTTCTTGTGAAGTAGGTGAATCACCTTCTTTTCATCCTATGTACTCAACATCTTTCGTTACCTACAACTGTGTATCTAAACATGAATTTCCATTGAGGATCTCATCCTTAGACTAGATACCCTTGTCCTCAAGATTCCAACACATCCCAAAAATAAAAGTCAAACACACCAAATATCCATGGTGCATATTTTACTTGTGCACACAATCCAAACATAATACCAGTTGCTTCAAATGAAGGAAATAAAACATGAACCATATAGAGATACCCGACCCAAAGTCTCATTGGACTAACCGAGCCAATTCTGTCCTCTTTCTCATTCAAGCATTGAAGTGATCTGCACTATTTCTACCTGTACACACTATGAAAGAAAAATGATCCTCTTTGTAAGAAACCATGTGCAAACTCGTTGTCACAGAGACTTACCACGGTTCATTGGCAGTACCGATTACCCTCTATGACCGATGTTGGTTCCTTGATTGACGCTAGTACTGCTGGAATAAACACAATGCCAAAAATTGGCATAGGTCACCAAACCAGGTGCCTACTCCAACCAAATCCCATATTTTTACCGATCCATTCATTTCAAGAAGCACCCAACCTTGCACAAAAACTTAACAACAATCATACATACAATAAAACACTGCACCAAGATGAAATACATCACCTTATCAACACCAAGACACTCAATCACATCTTCAACCAAAGTACTTGCCTCTCTGATGGAAGCCTCATCTTCATTCTGTGTTATTATATTTTGCTTCTCTAACAAAGCCCATGCATCTAACTGCACGAAATGATGCATAACTGCTCCTCTATCTCATACTCAGATCTAGATCTGCAATCCCAAACATACATGTGCAACATACAAGCACTGAAATACCAAGGTAACAAAACCATACCTCTATAATCCATATCTACAATCTGATCAACATGCATGTGCCTCCAAGAACTAGGGACACCTCAACAATCAAGATACAAACACTGCATCTTCTCAAAATTTTCCATATTTGTGATTTTTTGTTTCAACCAAGTTTCCGATGATGGTTCCTCTTTGTCGACCATGGTTGCCATGACGATATTGGTTTAGGAACTCTATCGGCATCGGTTAGCCTAACGACACTTTGGTCAATGTATTTTTCAAGAAACCTTTCATTTCCATCTCCCATTTGAGCTTTATCCGCTGCAAATTAAATCTCTCCCTGTGATTTTCACATTAGGAAAAACAAAATTCTACTATCATCCATCTTTTAATAATACCAATAAAAAAAAAACCTTTTCTCTGAAAATTGAGCTAACCAATATCGATACCGCTTTTGGGAATATAGGATTGCGGAAATGGAAATAATTCCCCAAAATCTATAGCAATAGAAATGTAAACTAGATAAATTCAAATCAAAATAAAGTACACACACATAACAAAATATGTATCGTGGTTCACCAAATGTAGGCTATGTCCACCAAAGATAGAGATCTCATATATATAATAATAAAGAGTACAAACCAACTCTTCCCACAAGAGTATAACGCATCTCTCCCAGAGTATCTCCTCCTCAAGATATCTAAACGGATCTCCATGAGTGCACTATAACTATGCCTTCAAAGCACCAAAAATCTCACATAACTAGGAACTACTACATCTTTGAATTACATCCAAGATCTCTATGGATCTGCAACAAGACCTCTCACATGGGTCTACCATATGTGCAACTATAATTGTGCACCAAGAAGTAAGTCTATCTCTCCATCATTGCATCAACTTATGCAAACATGAAGACAACCTCCTCTACAATATCTAGATCTACATGGATCATCAATACGACATGATCTCATGGATATATGAATACAAGATCTCACAATAACCTATGAATCTAACAATACAAAATCTCACAACAACTTATGGATTAAAAAGAAGAATCTACAACACAATATCTCACCAACATGTGGATCTACAAAAATATCTGGCTTTTGAGCCCATTTGTATACTGAGGGTATAGTCCCTTCAAAACTATTTTCCCTTAATAAAAAAAAAAACATGTGGATCTACAAGAAGAAACTCTATGTGGTTTATATACTATGCAATCTATTACAATGAGACTAAATAATACAAAGGAAATATAGTAGAAGACATTACATTCTTCTCACCATTGATATGTACATGTTATTTCCTTCATCCACTTTTCTCTCCATGGAAACTTTATCTTCATGTAACCATCTTTTCTTTTTCTTCTTCTTCACCCTCTCAACAAAGGATTCCACATGTAATAATAATCAATTACATGCCATCATCCTTCTAATCCTAGCTTTCATGCTTATATAAGCATATAAAAACTTAGGTCAACTTAGCTATGCATTTACAACCTTTAAATTCACTTTATAACTAAATTTAGATCTAATTCCCATGAGTTAAATATAAAATTCCACGCATAGGAAATCGATGCCAATTCTATAACCGATGGTGGATCATCTTGATCGATGGCGGTTATTGTGCTAACCAATGGAGGTTAATATGCTTACCGATGGAAGTTAATCAACTCGACGCTAGTTCTTGTGTAAACTAACCACCTGTAATGCATTCTCATTGTGCAGCAATCTAGCTCTACAAACTAGCATGAAGAGATCATATTACAATCTGTTTGGAGAACCTGATCTCAAGGCATGCCTTGATCTTGAGGAGATAGAATAAGTACAGATGGTTCGTTCTGAAAAGAAAAGAGAAGGGTAAACTGGTCTATATGATTGATGACAAGGAAGTTGACAATTTGGATGTTAGCCACACTAAAGGTGTGTGCAAGGTAATGGATTATGCAGATGAGAAGCATGCATGTACCATGCTCCTATGAAGACAAATAAGGTTAACATTGGTACTGAGGATGAACCCAAGGAGGCCATTATTGGTGATTACTAGTTAGAGCAAGAAGTAGCAAATATTATTGAGCTTTTACATGACTTTTCTTTAGGTGAGATGAAGATAAATTTGAAAGAAGGAGCACACATGGTTTGAAGAGAACTTATAGGATTAATCCTAACTTTGTGTGTGAAGGTGAAAGAGGAAATTTATACAATGCTCAAGTCTATAATAATTGAGCTAATTAAATAATCAATGGGTCACCTTATGGCCATAAAAATTAAGAAGGATGGGAAGATAAGGATTTGTGTGGATTACGAGAGAAATCAATGGTTCATGTGTCATAGATCATTTCCCCATTCCTTTTATTGAGGAAGTTTTGGAAGGTGTAGTTGGGCACGAGATATATTCTTTTATAGATATATTTTTTTACTATCACAAGGTGCGCATCGCAAAGGAAGATCTAGAGAAGACCACTTTCACCATCGAAGAGGGTAGTTTTGCATATACTGATTATGCCTTTTGGATTCAAGAATGCATTGACCATATTCTTGTGCATTGTTTTCCAGTACTTTAGGATTTTATTCATAAATTCTTGGAGGTATATCTAGATGATTAGATAGTATATGGATTAGTCAAGGATCATTGTGATAATCCGAGGCTTATGTTTGAGAGGTGAAAATTTTTGGGTATCTCTCTTAACATCAAGAAGTGTATCTTTACTACACCATTTGGAACCTTTCTTGGGCACATCATTTGCAAAGAAGGATTATTGGTAGACCCAACCAAGATATTGGGTTTGGAAGGGTCCACCGATCAAAATGAGGTGTATGAACTTTTAGGGAAGATAGGATACTATAGGAAATTTATAAAAAGTTATGTAAATATTTCCATGCCCTTAGAAGAATTGTTGAAGGCTAAAGGGAATATTTCTTGGGGCGACACACAAAAAAAGGAATGAAAAACCTTGAAGTAGAGGTTGAATACTACACCTATTTTACTCTTTCCATCATGGGATAATCCCTTTCATATTCACATTGATGCATCTGACATGGTGATTGGTGCAGTATTGACATAACCAAGGAAGGAATTGTGGATAATCCTATTTTCTTTGTAAGAAGGAAGTTGACACCCACGGAGTAGAATTACACAACTACTGAGTGTGAATATTTTTCTATGATCACCACGTTGCATAATTTTAGATAATACTTATTGGCTACTTAGTTTATCTTCTATACAAATCATATGTCGCTCAAGTACTTAGTCAACAAGCCTATTTTGTAAGGGCGTATCGGTAGATGGATACTTCTATTTCAATAATTTAAGTTCACAGTTGTTGTAAAACCATGAAAGAGCAATTTAGGACCTGATCATCTATCACAAATTAATTCTTGTGAGGACATGTAGAGCATTGAGGACACAATGTCAGATGCACAATTGTTTAGATTGAACCACGTGCCTACCAATTTAGAAGACATAGCTATATTTTTGTGCAATTACATGACACCAGAAGTACTAAAGAAATTGGAGAAGAAGCAACTTGCGCACACGTGCGAGTGCCTTATCAAATAATTGGTGGAGATCTATGTAATTTGGGTCGTGATGAAGTCTTGCGCCATTTTTTTCTAGAACATGAGCGTGATGCCATTATGGAGGAGGCTCATGGTGGGATAGCAGGGGACATTACATTGGTGATGCCACCGTGCAAAATATTCTAATGACTAGAATTTGGTGGGAGACGTTTTGTAAGGATACTAAGGAGTATGTGTAAGCGTGTGATCATTATCGGTGCCTTGGAAATCCTAGAAATAGAGATGAGATTCCACTTTGACCAATTGAAAGTGTGAAGCCTTTTGATAGGTGGGCTATTGACTTTGTAGGTCCTATTTCTACACTCACATGTAGGACTCGCTGCGTACTAAATTATTACTTGTACAAACTATCTTACAAGGTGGGCATATGAAACACCTACAAAGAATTGTAGTATAGCTACCGCAACAAGATTTTTTATGGGAAAACATTATTAGCTAGTATGGATTCCCATTAAGCTTGAAAAGTGATAGAGGAGGTAATTTATTAAATGAGAAAATAAGAATCCTATTGGAATATTTTATGGTGGCACAACATAAAACAACTCCTTATCACCCTCAAGCCAATGACACTCCAGAAGATTTCAATAAAATTTTGGGACAAAAATTGACAAAAAATTATGGTATTGGAAGAAAAGATTGGGATGATAAAGTGTTAGTTATACTTCGGGCATACATGACCACTTATAAAAGGTTTAATAAGGTTATACCTTTTCGGTTGGTGTTTTACGTGAAGTAGTACTACTAGTTGAATTTATGTTACCATCCCTACATATTGCGCTTGTAAGTGGATTAGATGATAAACATGTTGTTGAAAAGTGTATTTATAAACTAATGTAGTTAGATGAAATGCACACCATTGCATGTTGGAGATAGAAGATAAAGAAGGTGATAGAAAAGGAATCGATTGATAGGAATATTAAGAACAAGAAGTTTGAAGTTGGAAAGATGGTCCTTCTTTATGATTCCAAGTTTGCACACCACCCAGGGAAATTGAAGGTGCATTGGTTGGGACATTTTTAGTAACCAAGATATTTGAATCAGGTGCATGTCAGTTTCTAGCGCTGGATGATGCCATGTTACCTAGTTTCTTCAATAGGGTTAGAATGAAGCCCTACTATAAATGAAGCTTCTTGGTGTTTTGTAATAAGGTAATATTTCCCCTTAGATTATATTTCCTTTTCATGTTTTTCTTTCCAAATCGTCACTATTCTTTGTTATTTTATTTCCTCATTTTGTTTTAATAAGCTCACTTACACGTAGGAAGTTGATTACTATCTATTGAGTTCATGTACAAAGGACCATGCATAATTTTAGTGTGGGGTGAACCGGAGTAAGTGCGCGAAAAGAAATCCTTTGGTGTTGAAAGAGTAATATATAGGTTGGCATGTTGGGAAGGATGATACAGGTACATGTGTGATGAAAGGATTCTACTTGAAGAAGGTGTTATAGGTGCTAAGGATGATGGTGCTAATAAGGGAAATTGCTCATGATGAAGACCACACGTGGGAAAAGGTTTGCACAATGTAACATGAGGGAGGCAATGACATGGTGAAGTATTTGGTGTATGGCATAGAGGATTATGTACTATGATGCATAAAGGCATGCATAAGGAGTGTCTCGTGGCCTAGGAAGTAGCGAGGCCTGCCCGAGAAGGTTATGAATGAAGCATAAAAAAAAAGTAGTGAAAAGCATAGAGAAAGAAAAAAAACATAATTAAAGCTGACTACGGTGGTCAGTGAGGAGAAAATAATGCAGGAAATTTTAAAAAATCTATAAAATAAGTACAAGTGAATTCATTCCTACCTTGCATGTTTGAGTTTTTGAGCCTTGAAGATCGAATTGAAGTGTGAAAAAGTGTGAAGTGCGAGTGTAGACGAGAGTCCATTGAACATGTGAGAAATTGGTCATGGCCAAAGTGGAGCTCCATCGAGAGAAGTGTGAGAGCGAGTAAAAGGCATGAGAAGAGGAGAAAAGAGGATCGAGGGTTCGATTTCCAAAGCTAGGGTTTGAAGAAATCGTAGCTAGGCACGCGAGTTCGGAAGGTAGAGAAATGCAAGGGTAAGTTGTGAATATTAGATATGGCACCGAAAATAGCATCTACAGAGCCATAAGGAACAAAAAGTAGAAGGAACCTGAGGTGGAAGTGGAAGAGGCACCCAAAGAGATATTTTATGAAATGTAATATCCCGAGGGCGTAATTATGGGGCATGTTTGGTATTCCCATGCTTGAAGAAGAAAAGTGAGCGATTACAATCATCACACTAGTTTAAACAGGGATCAAATAGAGAAAGAGATGATAAAGAAGAAAAATATTCAGATGAAGATGATTTTTTTAATGATGATGAAGGATAAAGAACTTGGAAGAGAAGAGAAGATAGTCATGATTGCGAAGAAGCGTGATGCACTTAAGGAAGCAAGGGAGACACATGAAGAAATAATAAAGTAGTTCGGTTCATTTGGTGGAGTGAAAGATGGACTTCACGAAGGGTATGATCTTAGGCTTGGATGGATTGATAAGGGGGATCAAGCACAAAGGGGAAGGTATGACTGCGAAGAGATGGAAAGGATAGTTGGGATAGTCCCAGATATAGTGAAGAAGGGGTTGGCGAGAATGGAATGAGTTGGAGAGAATAATTAACAAAGACTACCTTGAGATTTTGTTTACAAGTAAGAAGTAGGAAACATGCACTGATCATTCCTCCATTATTTCATTCTTGTTAACAAGTTATTTATTCTTTAAAGATGCAAGATGAGAAAACGCCATTGTCAAGGACAAAAATGTAATTAGTGTGGGGTAATGTTGGACCGGACAAATGGCTAAATATGAAGAGCACGCTAGGGGATGAGGCACACAAGTAGAGTGCATGTATGTGTGTAAGGACCAGTAAAATGGCACGTGGAAGCCTCGCATCTAGGGAAATAAAACCTAGGACTTAGCCGATTTCGTAGCTACGAGCTAAAAATAGAAAAAGAAAGTTAGAGTGTGGCTCAAGAAAAGGAGAAAATAAGGATCTACTTGGCATCCAAGCAAGGGATATTATTGGATAAAGTACATACGTAGGGTCATGCATGGATCGAGATATTACTAGGATGCAAGTGAGTCTTATTTATAAGAATGTCTATTATTAGTGTCTTAAAAAGGACACATGTAATGTATGCATGGTTATTTTGAGTATGCAGTCTATTTTGAGAGTGCATAGGTGGTGAAGGGAAATTCCCCACCCCTATATATCTGTTATATGTCTTTGTATTGGGTACCATGACCATGACCACGCCATATTGTTCATGTCCGAGTACCGAGAGTATTTTCATGCGATTTTATGGATTAGAGTTCGATGTTTTTGCATGTTGCGGTGCCTAGTTATGATGATGTATTTAGATTCTCGTTATGTAAGACTTTGTTATTAATGTATCATGGAGGATCGATTATAATTATTTATGTGTCTGAATACGGGGATTACATGGTGCAATTGGTATTAATTTTTATATGATCTGTATGTTTCCTTATTACATGTGTTTCCAATTGAATGTATGCAATGGGTTCTTATGATTGAATGAGTACTTGGTTATATATCATCATGTATTTGCATGCTAACATCTTGACAAACATCATAAAGGAGGGACTGGTGGCTTCGCGCGCTTCGGGTGAGTGTTCGAGATCTGTCGAATGAGGTGTCATTGTGCATAATAGTTCTATGGAAATAAGAGACTATGCTATGGTGTTTTACAAAATTTGGTACGTCCCATTTGAGACACTATGAAAAATAGTAAATCATTTTCAAAAAAATTGAATTTTTTTTTAAAATTAATTTTTAATGTTTTCATTACACTCATGAAAAAAATTAATTTTGAAATAAATAAAGAGATATATCACCATAAATATCTATACATATCTAAATCGAATAAGATATTCACTAAAAAATTAATAAAAATTAAATATATATCCAAAAATCCAAAAAAATTCATTTAATAGATATTTGAGTCTAGAATATATATCTAAATTTTCATAATAAACAAATGTGTTTTGCTTACTTTACAAGACGCTGACCTAATGTCACTCTACTATAAAACAAGAAACAACCTTTGAAAAAATAACTAAAAACTAGAAAAAAATATTTCACAAAAATTTACATACATTATACACTCAAAATGCAACATTTCATTGGTTTACAACATTTCAAAATTTTGTGTAGTTTTGTGGCAATTACTTCTACAATTTAATTATTGTCAAGAATTCATTTTTAGAGGTACAAAAATTGTAAAAAGTCGAGACACACTCAAAAACAAGTCATTTATGGTTTATTGGTCACTTCCTATGATATCTCTCTCATTCTCTATAAATGTAAGTGTTTATGCATGAAAAGGGGTTCTTTTCTGTTGATTTGGAAGCTTTGCCTTGGATTTTCACATTTCTTGCCTTCGACCTCTATACCTCCCAATTTGAAAGAATTCCATACCTCGATGTGTAAATGTAAATGAATATTTTCGGGGTTTTATACAACTGTAGTTTACCCCTTTGAATGCCTCTATGTTTGATGTGAACACTTTTCCCCTTGTTTCTCCCTGATTTTTTTCACTTATCTCTTTCAAGGCTATGTGTTTTCCTTAGATTCTTGCATGTGATATTATATCTCAGTATCTCTTAAAGGACATAACTAATACTTGTTATAGTTTTGGTGCATCACTTCCTTCATTTTGTAGCATTTTCTCTCTCTCTCTCAACCCTAGATCCTAGCTTTTTTATATTATATTTAGGTAGTTAGTTTTTAAAGTTGTTTAAGTTAGTTTTTAGTGAGCTCGGATAGAAGGAACCAAAATTCTCTATAGGTATTTCTCAAAGAGCAAGGTTCCACACCTCACGATATTCCCATGTTAGCCAAAATATTGATTTATCATGATCAAACTATAGGGCACTAATTTTGAGCTTTAACATTTTCATCACGCAACATGCCAACACTGAGCACAACAATGTAGCTACAAAACAAACATTTAAGCAAAGGAAAAGTGTGTTCACACACTTATTATATTTTACTTTAAGAATGCAATTTTCAATTCATTCTTAATGAGGGGCAATTGTAGACACTCAAATTTGGTTATTTACACTTTGACAACTCTTGATTTGACTATGAAGTATTGCCATGATAAATAAAACTCTCCATTCTTGTTTAGCACTTGTCGAGGTCCATTTCTTAGCTTATTTATCTTTGCACACTAACATATCTACACATTTTGAGAATACAATGCAAAACATCAATGTTAAAAATATTAGTTTATCACTCCATGCTTCATGTGGTATATTTCCTTCTCTAGTTAAGACCATACAGGTTTGGTCAAGAACATGTATTTGGTCATGACCCATCCGTGACGGTCCTGACCGACATATCCTCCAATTATACTTACAAATTGATATCTTTTGTTGGTTATTATACTTCAGTGGTCGGCCTTTCTTAAACAAATCATCTACTCGAACCCTATATAAAAAAGTAAACACTATGAAAGGAATGATAAGAAGATTGTTCCAACCCGCGATCTCAGATGATAATAACACACCACATTAGATTTGCAAAATAGAAGAGCTAAAATACCATATATGGAAATCCATCATAATCCATAATGTTCAATACATTACAATAGAATGAATTGAATTATTCAATAAGAAATATGTACATATAAGAGGAGGGAAGTGCAACTACTACCTAAATCAGTGGTGAATAACTCCCACTAACTGATACTAGTAGTTAAGTTAACTCCAAAAGACTAGTAAGCTAACTCCACATAACTGAGAAGCTAACTCCACACAACTAGTACACCTAAGCAAGCTAACCCAACAAGTGTAGGGCTAACACAAGTGTAAGAATTATCCTAATAAATAAATAAAAGGATAAATAATAACCTACACTAACACCCTCCCGTAAGCATAGCTTAGGTGGGTGGAAAAGAAGGTGGGTCCTAACAATAAGGCCTGATGAGGTACCCACGTACAACAATTGGGAAAATTGACACCGCAAGGTACCCAAAACCAGTAATAACAAAGTAGAGAGAAAAATCTTGCTTTGTAAGATATCCTCAAAAGCTTGACTCCAAAAACTTGTACAATGCTGAAGAAGTGTGGTGCACACTATGGTCTGAATCCACTGCTCGATCATATAACTCAAAAACAACTAACATTGGGCTTCACCAGAATAGCTCCATGCAAGGAGACTATCAATGGAGTGATGTCAAAAGTGAAAAACAAACACCAAACATAATTTGATCAACTACTACAAATAGGTGTGCCACGATCCAAGAAAAACCAAGGCAACAAGGCAAGGACACGAGATCCAAATAAATAGGAGTACCATGATATAAGAAAAAGCCAATGTAACAAGGAAAGGGCATGAAACCCAAAGAAGCAGTATCAACACCAAACCCTCCCATACTACTGAATGAGTAGAGTGATACCACAGATCTATATGAGTTGTCAAAATCAACTACTCGAACAATGACAAACTAACACTGGGCTCCACCAAAATAGCTCCCCCACAAGAGAGACTGTCAACATGCCAAAAAAGTGTCGAAAATACAAATCCAAAATATCTCAGAAAAAAAGAGAGATATAAATGTATACACCCATAGATACAATAATGCAATACCCAAAATTTTAGGATGTCGGGCTCAACCGAAAATACATCCACAAGTGATCACAACACCCTCCCGAATTTGGCACTTTATAATTGAGTGCATGTAAATATTACAATGAGTAACAGTACCTTTTACATTTGAAATATGTGTATAAAAATGTCACCAATGCGTAGATCTCAAAAAAATACACAATTTCAAAAAAATATCACCTTAATCCGAGCTACGGATCAAAAGTTATGAGCTCTACAAGGTTTTGCTATTAAAATAATATTTTAATGCTGATCTTTTTTAAAGGTACACGTGACACCCAAATGTCCAAAGGGTAAAAGAGTGCATCCACATGATACATGCTTGTGACCAAAGGATAAAAGCCTGCGCCCAAAACCTAAAATGTCCAGAGGGTAAATCATTGCGTCCAGAGGGTACACGCTTATATCCAATGGATAAAAGAATGCACCCAGAGGGTACAGATCGCATCCAGTGGATAAAAGACTACATCCAAAACTAAAATACCCAGAGGGTAAAATAATGCATCTAGAAGGTACACGCTTATATCCAATGGATAAAATAATGCACCCATATGGTACAGATCTGCGTCTAGTGGATAAAAGACTACATCCAAAACCGAAATACCCATAGGGTAAAATAATGCATCCGAGAAGGTACACGCTTATATCCAATGGATAAAAGAATGCACCCATAGGGTACATATATGCATCCAGTGGATAAAAGATTGCATCCAAAACCGAAATACCCAGAGGGTAAAAGAATGCATCCGAAGGTACACGCTTATATCCAATGGATAAAAGAATGCACCCAGAGGGTATAGATCTATGTCCAGTGGATAAAAGACTGCATCCAAAACCAAAATACCTAGAGGGTAAAATAATGCATCCAGAAGGTACACGCTTATATCTAATGGATAAAAGAATGCACCCAGATTTGACTGTCTCAAAACATGGTCGAGTTTACAATTGATTCTATGGTTTTGGCACCTTCCAAATCCAATGGTGCACTCCATTTTGCATAAAAATGCATGCTACAGAAAAGTGCTAACAAAATCTGAATACATGAAAAAATAAACTCTTGCTTGTAAAGAAAAACTTATAGATGGATGTCTACATCATCTATAGCTCTGATACCATGAAAGGAATGATAAGAATATTGTTCCAAGCCACGATCTCAGATGATAATAGCACACCACATTAGATTTGCAAAATAGAAGAGCTAAAATACCATATATGGAAATCCATCATAATCCATAATGCTCAATACATTACAATAGAATGAATTGAATTATTCAATAAGAAAGATGTACATATAAGAGGAGGGAAGTGCAACTACTACCTAAATCAGTGGTGAATAACTCCCACTAACTAATACTAGTAGTTAAGTTAACTCCAAAAGACTAGTAAGCTAACTCCACATAACTGAGAAGCTAACTCCACACAACTAGTACACCTAAGCAAGCTAACCCAACAAGTGTAGGGCTAACACAAGTGTAAGAATTATCCTACTAAATAAATAATATGATAAATAATAATTTACACTAACAAAGTATTTGGTCATGACCCATCTCATACGGTCCTGAGACCGACATATCCTCCAATTATACTTACAAATTGATATCTTTTGTTGGTCATTATACTTCATTTGGGTTGGCCTTTCTTAAACAAATCATCTACTGAACCCTATATAAACAAGTAAACACTACCTCATTTGCTAATTTGGAACTCTTAAGGAAATGCACTAGAGCACTCACTCTATGTACTTGCAAAATTCATCGAAAGCTCCTAAATATAGAAATATCACGTCTGAAATCATTAGGGAAACACCCACATCACATATGAAGTTACAAACTAAGTCAAGGTAGCCATATCTCTCTTCTACAAAAACTCAAATATCCTCTCTCTAAGTATTTTAACAACACAAAATTCAAAACAAGCACAATTGAAAGAAAATGTAGAATAAGATTGATCTGTCGAATAAGATTGATCAAAATATCACATGTTTGGTGGAGAATGAGTGCAATTTGAGGCCTCATCGGAGTAATACCAACTTCATTGGTGCACGTGGGTGACCAAAATTCATCTAATGCTTGTTTTACAAGACTCTTCATCCATGACTAGGATTTGATATGATGACCAGTTTATTCATCGAGCTTCACCGCATGTGTGAAAACTAGAGTTCGAATGTGAAAAACAAATTCGGGAATGTGATCACATAAAAATGTTACAGAAGTTGAATCATAGTAGGTTCAAGATCGTATAGTTTGGTCAGGAACATATGGTATGGTCATAGCAATTTGATACCATTCCACCCTAGGTGGATTCACATTAACACTATCATTTCTAGTTCTCAAGGTCATTTAGGTTACGATCACCCATTTCTAATAGTGTATAGTCCCGATATCTTCAAAATTCATTTATAATCAGCTATGTATCTCTACATATCTGTTTCATATTTTAGATTGAATGTTAATATGCTATGTTCTTTTTCTATCTTATATGAGTTTCAAAATCTGCCTTATTTTTTTTCTATTGTAACATATTTGTAAGATCTACGATCAAATCAAATCTAATCTAGACCTAATTAAACTGACCCAAAATTTAATTAAGGATTACACATATCTAATCTAATTTTAAAGCATGTGTAAAGTCGTAAGATGGATTTACAAAAATAAATTATTCTAAAATTAAATAATTAACTCAAGTGCAATTAACCAAAAATCTTCCCCTATTTGATTGTGATTTCATTGGGTCTTATAGTTCATTTGGGTTGACCTTTCTTAAATAAATAATGTACCGAACCCATATAAACAAGAAAACACTACCTCATTTGCTAACTTGGAACTCCTAAGGCAATGCACTAGAGCACTCACTCTATGTACTTGCAAAAGTCATTGAAAGCTCCCTAAATATAGAAATATCACATCTGAAATCATTAGGGAAGCAACCACATCACGTCCGAAGTTATAAGCCAAGTCAAGGTAACCATATCTCTCTTCTACAAAAACTCAAGCATCCTCTCTCTCCAAGTATTTTAGCAACACAAAATTCAAAGCAAGCACGCTTAAAGAAAATTCGAATTAGATTGATCTATCAAAATATTGCATGTTAGGTGGAGAATGACATGCGGTTTGATGCCTCTTCGGAGGAATTCCAACGTCATCGGTGCGTGGGGTGCCCACAATTCATTTAGTGTTTTTTACATGATTCTCGATCCATGACTAGGATTTTCTATGATGATCAGTTCATTCATAAAGCCTCACTGCATGTGTGACAACTAGGGTTTGATAGTGAAAAACAAATTCAGGAAGGTGAACACCAAAAAATGTTACAGAAGTTGAATCAGAGCAGGTCCAAGACCGTATAGTTTGGTCAGGACCATATGGTATGGTCACAATAATTTGGTACCATTCCGCCCTTGGTGGATTCACATTAACACTAACAGTTCTAGTTCTCAAGGTCATTTAGGTTACGATCACCCATTTCTAATAGTGTACAATGTCGATCTCTTCAAAAGTCATTTATAATCAACTATGTATCTCTACATATCGTTTCATATTTTCAATTGCATGTTAGTTTGATTTGTGTATGTTATGTCTTTTCTATCGATATGAGTTTCAAATCGAGACTTATTTTTTCTATTGTAACATATTCGTAAGATCTACAATCAAATCAAATCTAATCTAGACCTAATTAAATCGAAGACCCAAAATTTACTTAAGGGTTACACATATATAATCTAATTTTAAACCTTGTGTAGCCGTAAGATGGCTTTATAAAAAACTATTTATAAAAATCAATAATTAAATACTTAACTCAGTACTAATTAACCAAACTAACATGCAATTAACTTAGTACTAATTAACCAAAATCTTCCCCTCTTTGATCGTATTGTTTTTCTTCAATATTGTTACTACTTTTGATACTAACACATTTAAACTTTAATGAACTCCAAAATTTTGAATTTCGACTTAACTACTTTATACTTTTCACTCTTATATGACCAATTGTTTTTCACTTTTAACATAGGTAGTGGCACACAATGTTTGTAAAAACAATTTTTGTTAAGATTGAACTAGCTAGCAAGAATGTCATCAACAAAAATATCCCATATTTTTAAATTATTGAAATAACTTGTGAACAATTTGTTTTTCGATGTTACATTAGATGAGCTTAGTATAACACCAAATCTTTGTCCTGTAATAGCCTTAACTTTGACTATAATTGTATTTGTATTGTATAAGAGATTGGACTTAATATATTGATTATCTTATATTCATCTTTAAGAGTCTTGTCTATCTTTCTAGTAGTTTGGAAGGCGCGTCTGTTGTAACTTTATAGTCAACTCTTATAGTATAATTGTTTATTCTCTTTTCTATTTTGATATATAAATTCTTCTGTGTTTATTTGTTCATACTACAAAAATTCCACTTATATTTGATTAGGATGAAAATGTAACTTAAAGCTGCAACAAGGCATGCACACACATATAATTCAAGCACTTAATTAAAATAAAAGGATGAACTAACTTTTAAACATCAAATAAATTTTTATTATATGATAAATAATATTGTGAATTTAATTTTTCAGATAATTTTATTTATGAAAAAATTCAACCTTTTTCATTGATATAAATATAACATGTTTAACACTATCCTTATGATAAAACAATCCAAACATTTGATAATGTGCGATTACTCAAATAAATATGTTTATGACTCTTTTATTAAAATTGAAGAAATAACCCAGATTTTGAATAATGATGGAAAAATTATTTATTAATTATATTGTAATTATAAATTCAGTTAAATAAATATATATACATATACACTGTGTTTTTTTTTTTTTAAATGATATTTTCTTATAAAAGGTAATTTTCCAACTTTGGAAGGGCAAGGTTGAATTCATAAATGTTTTTAACTTTTTCTCAAAATTAGATGATATCTTCTTTCGAGGTGCGATTCAATTCCATTCTACTTATAAATAGATAAAATTAAAGATACATGATAATCACAAATAGGGTAGTTTTTATGTTATTGATGATAAGTTATCATTAGAAATTGGATTTTAAACATGAAGGACTTGAGAAGCCGGTGAATAATTAAGCCATATATTACACCACGTTCATGAACGCTTTTATAATAGATTTTGGAGAGTTTATTACATCAGTTCAGGTTAAGCCTGGAAATGTGAGATTTTGCAAAAGCAACAGAAAATGAAAGGAAAGTTATTTTGCATGGGGTACGTCAATCTGGTTAGACTGCAACGTAGATTACAACATGATATTAGAAAATGGAGATGATTAAATTTTCCTTTATATCAGCAAATCCTGTTTGGGAAACAATTGAGAGCCCCAGCATTTTTGGTGAGTTCAGGTACTAATCTGGGCCTGGCAATTTTGAAATTCTGCATGGCATCGTATGTTGGACCAATATTTCCCCAGCCAGATTGTTGAAAATATGATCCTCCTAGAAACTTATCATTAAATGATCTCCAATCACAAAGTGAACCACCACACCCTTTGTTCTCTGTCACCTGTTTCTTGGTATTGTCCTTTGGACCCATAAACCAATTTCCTTCGCTCAAGATGGTGGGATGTGCGCTCCCTCCAATTGCATATATTCCCCATGGGTCATAATAATTATTTACTACATGAAAATATCCTAATCTGCACCTGCAAATAATAACCTCAAACCTTAGCAGTGTCTCCAAAAACAATTTGCTACAATAAGTTTATAAAGATTGGAATGTTTAGAATCTCTATTTTCTACCTATTATCTTCAACTTTTTCTTGTAATGAACACCAAAATATGGAGGAGTTTTTACACAGACATGAGTCACAATTTGAAATGTTTTGGATCTTTAATTTCTGTCTATTATCTTCTACATTTATCTTTAGTAAAGAACTAAATATTGGCGAAATTTTACTCAAATATAATTTGTAGTCTGAAATGGTTAGGTTTTCTTCTCGTTATTACTTTCAACCATTTTCTATGAAGAAAACCTAAGCACTGGTCAATATGTATGGATTTTTTTATACAATTGATATCTTAACTTGGTCAACAGTTAAAAGAGTGAACTGATTTACTCTCTCTCTCTTTCTTTCTTCTTCTTTTTTTTAAAAATATTGTTCTTTCAACTCATAGACAGTCAACAGAAATATACCATAAGTAACACGCATTTAAGAGTCTCTCAAATTTGCCTCGTTAAAACCCAAGCAATTTTACCAAAGTTTAATATTCTCTAGCAGATTTGCAATTTAGCATTTCTGCTCCTATATTTCGACCTTGTAACCATGCGATCTTTAGATACATCCTCGAGAAGATTTAAAAACATTTATGGGCAATTTATTGCAAATTCCACGTATGTAAAGAAATATTTTCCATACCAGATGATTGGATATGATGGATTACCTTGGCATGCGTTGCATGAGGTCTGGTCCAAAATGATTGAACATCAATGAAACCCTCATGTTTAAGTCAGGTGTATATGTATCACTGTTGCCTAACAGCATTACCTGCCATGTTGCATTATTTAATTGCAAACAATACGTAATCAGCTAATCAGATGGGTAGAAGCACAGTAGAAAATTCAATTCTAAGTTAGACAGAGAATGAATATATAACATGATAATCTATCTGAAAAACAATTGTGCCACACTCTTTCCTTTTCTTTTTCACTATAATTAAAATGGTGATCTAAGAGCAAATCAGGACAGATGTATGTTTGTTCACTGCAAATTATATGGACAATCTTTAGACAAGGAAAATTTCTTTAGAGAGGAAATTTTCAAAGAAATTAAGCAATCTTCAAAGAAAATTTTCAAAGAAATTAAGCAATCTTCAATTTTTCAAAGAAATTATATGGACAATCTTTATGTAAGGATTTTTTAAAAAAAAAGGAAAAAGAGAGAGCAAATTTTCAAAGAAATTAGGCAATGCTTGCTTACTTCGTTATGATGGAAGAAACGGTTGTTGGAGATAGTAACGTCAGTTGAACCAAGCGTGACATCTATGAGACCATCACCGCAATGAGAAAGTGTGTTATGATCAATCCAAACATCTCTGGAACCCATTACAGAAATACCATCGCCATCCATGGGATAATCTCTCATCACCCCAATGGACTCAGATATGAGAACATCAGCAGCTTGGCTAGCCTGACAATCATGGAGTGTCAATCCATGAATAATAACATTGGTGACATTATAGAGCCTGAGGCAAGCTCCATTGCCAATGATGACTCTCGCTCCCCTTCCATCCAAAGTCTTGTGGCTTGCAAAAAACATTGGCATCTGAACCTGAATGTTCATATCCCTTGCAAAAACTATCCATAGAGGTCGATCACGAGTAACTCCATATCTGAGAGAACCAGGCATGGGATTTACAGGGTTGTCATCATCTCTGGTGACTGTGTAAATCTCTCCTCCTTTGCCTCCAAGAGCACTGGCGCCAAAGCCTTTAGCACAATGCGCTAGCTTCATTCTGTGAATTTCCCAGTTTTGGTTTCTTCTCCAGCATTTATCAATGACATTGTAGTGGATTCCTGAGTTCAGAGGTCTCGATGTGGACATGAAAAAGTGTAAGAAAATGAATAACATGACTAATTTGATAGCCATTTTTATGATCAGAAGATCGCCCTTGAGCTATACCAAAATATAGCACAGAGCTCTCCCAGTATAAGTGTTAGCTGAAGAATGTTTGGAGAGATGTTTTTATATATAGTCCACAGTATGTGCTATTTGTTATGCTCAATTTAGGTATTCCCCTCATTATTCTGGTGCCGTTTTAATGGAAAGATATCTGGCTTGTTTAGGGAAGATTTTGAGGAGGTTTATCTCAATTGATTGACCACGTAGACCGCAATTATTGATTGGATTTTGTGGATTACAGATTGCATTGTTAGCTGTTGCAACCGAAAGATTGTCTCCACACAAACTGATTCGAATTCTCAAGATATGCTCCGTATATTGTTTATAGCATTGACATTTTCTTTTAAATTTTCAATTACTTAGGTTTCCGTGATTTCTAAGATCCCTCGCAGGGTCATGTAATGCTTTGTTGCCCATTATACATAGGCTTATGAGAAGTCCGAAACAACAAATTTAATATGTTGTTCAATATATAGATTCTACCATGCATGTTAAATGTTGATGACACTTTAGAACAACCTTTATGTGGTTGAATGTAGCACCCCTCCCTAACGTTCCCTATATATATATCTGTGCTGAACGTAATTTGTCGGTGCGTCGTTGTTGACTGCCTGGAAGTTAATACTCGATCACACGTAAAAAGTGTATAACAGCCATCCAGTTTTACACTTTTCGTAGAATATTGCGTCGACTTATCGGCGATATACATTTTCCCCTCTTCTAATCAAAACTCATACCAGATTCTAATGTGTAACAAAGGAGTCATTAATTATAGCCATTATTAATCCTTTCCAATTAAATAAAGACTAAGTTTTGAAAGAGAGGACGTGTACTTCTATGATGAGTCTTGGTGTTGTTCTGGATTAACTTAGCTCATGTCATTGTTTCCGAGGAATACGTAAATGGGATAATATACTCTAAATTACTGTTAAGGCCTTTAGTGACCCTTTGAATGGGTCACGAGCTCCCAAAATATATGGAATGACTTCAATTTTTTAAAAACAAATGTTGAGTTGAAAAGTTATTTAGTTCTCTTTTCTATTTGCTTCCATCATTTAATTAATTAAATCAACTTAACTCATACAAGTGTTATATTTAATTGGCCTATAGATAGGGCCAACCCTATATAAATAGATGTTGATGACCGATTATATGGAATGAATATAGCTGAGGTTGAGTAAGCTATACATATTACATTACATATGCGATACAACTAGTGGCTGATATCACGATTGATATGGAATCGATGGAGAATCAATCCACTATCTATATCTACTTGACCTCCCATATAGATATGGCGGTTATGCTAAGGTGTTATTACACACGAATAACATATTACATTGCCTCCTAATGCATTATAAATAAAATTTCATATTATTTATTCTTGCATGATTTGAAATAATGATGCACTATGTCTTAAAATATCACATTTTCCAATCCCATAGGGTACCAAACATGAGAGTTTTCCCTATCACTCCACTTGGAAACATAAATTTGTGATGTGGGATGATCTCACACTCCCAACTTAATGTATTAATATCATATATGAATAGCATATAACATTACTCTTATATCATGAATTTATCATCTATTAACGATGAGAAAGTCAATTAAGGGGACATAAGAAGGACAAAATGAAAGGGAGGAATTAACTTGGGAAGAAAATAAAGGGGATAAATGTTTAAACATTTTCAACGGTTGATTGGAAGTCACGTTTGCGAAATCGTTGCAGAAAAATCATTTAATCGGTGTTTCCTAAGTGCACTAATAGCGTTGCGGATTTAAACTACATGTCTTACGGTTATTGAAAATTTTGAAATTAATTCGTAAGAATTTATTTAATTAATGTAAACATTTAAAAGAAAACCCCAACGTTATAATTAACCATCATGTAAGATAAACCTTTACGATCATCACAAGGAGTTTATAATTAATCGAGATCTCATATTAATTTAATTAAATCCTCACTACCATATCAAGGTTCCTATGATAATTAAACACCATATTAGGTTAGTGTAGGAACTTGTTTTACTAGCAATTGCACAAGGAATATGCAATGGGGACACCAAAAGGGATAATGTGGGCAAGTTATATTGTTGTGGGGACAAGCCACAAAATTGAGAGTCACAAACATAATGTCGAAAAGAGAAATACATGTACACTAGAAGGTGGAGAGAATCATACATGAAATGAAGAGAAGGTGAATGAAGAAAAAAGAGAAGGGATTAGTTTGACGTATCAACCAATGGACGGAAGGTCAAATATGAAGATATAGATAAAGAGTAGAGGAGATTGAAATTGGAGCATAGGAAGTTCATCAAAAGGATTGTTGTGAAGCAATGGAAATATGTATATATTACAAGTTAGGAAAACATGGAAGAAAAGAGATTCTTGCTTCTCCAGGTGGGGGCCGATCGGAAAGAGAATAAAACCTGCATACACCTATTTCACATCTCATATTGTTCTAACCAAAATAATATTTTCTATCTTATTCCACTTTATTATCTCATTTTCGTTCGATTATTCGTGTGAGTTCCTTTGTAGATAAAGCAAAGGAAATAAAAAGTGGGAAAATTTTATAGACTCCATGTTGGAAACCCAATAACATTTCTTGCTTAATATAGCACTCTATAGCCCAACATGCTTGTTTTAAGGCCAATTAATTATTAAAAATAGGCAATATGCAAAAAATCATCGGCGAGTTGAGCCCCTTGGTTGGTCATACGAACAGAAGGTAGTTTTTTATCTATTAATAATTTTTTTGACATGAGACACTATACGATTTTTTAGATTGTTATTCTGCAAATATATTTTTCATTTACAAGTACATTTTTTGCAAATTAAGGCAAGTAGGAAGCTTCCTACATAAAAATGAAGCTTCATCATCACCCACCCCTCGGTAAGTAATGGAATGAATTCTAATAAAACCATCAAAGAATACCGTATAGTGTATGTGTTGGAAAGAGGTTCCTTATTTTCTTAATTTAAGATATGATATACTTACTATGGGTTGAATTTGTTGATCTCTTGCCAATTCTAGGCGTGGAATTCATGAAGAAAAGATGTAATGAGGCATATATAAATAAAAAAATTGAATGTCGATTATTTTGGATGTAAATGCATCCCCACAAAGAGTAGACATAGATAAATGGTGGAAACACAATCTATGACATCAATGATTGTGAATATAATTCCTTAATATGCATTTTCTAGTGGTGAATAGTACATGACTATAAAATTGAATAGACAACCTATCTAGCAGGTTTGAATATCATTTCAATTTCCCAATTATTAGACATGTGGAGTTATTGAAAAGAAGAAAATTTCCAAATGGGAAAATCCATCATGAGCTAAAACCCCTACATGTTACTAGTTGGTGGTATTTTAAATACTTATCTAAAATTAAAAAAATTTGTCGAGTTCTTGAACACTACCGATTGTTGATCTAATATGCATAAACTACATGCAAAATAAAATGAAGAAGGCATGATTACTCAAGTAGTACAAGGAATTTTTAGTGGCGAATATTCATAATATGGAAAATATTCCATTTTAGAAAAAATTGAAAAGGTGATTTTTCTGGCACGGGTCATTGACATGTTCACCTAAAAATTAAAGTTTAATTTTTTTAGGGTCGGCTTTGCCTACCTCTTTAAAATATCCCCTATATAATCCTATATTATTCACCGGGTAGAACACTACTTGCTAACTCATACCACCTGGGGGCATATCTATTATCAAGTACATAAAACTTGTGAAGCAATAGATTCCAGTACACAAAAGTACAATTTTTCAGACAAAAGTGTTCAACTGATGCACTACAAGAAGACTCTGTTGACGGGCAACAATCTAAAGCTCTGTGGACGGGTGACAAGAAGGCTCTGTGGATGGGAGACAAGAAGATTCTGTCGACAGGCAACAAGGAGGCTCTGTGGACCGACGACAAGAAGATTCTATGGACAGGTGATAAGGACTTGTTGACAGGTGACAAGCAGGATCTGTTGAGGGGAAACAAGAAGGCTCGATTGATGGGTGACAAGAAGGTTCTATTGATGGGCAACAAGAATAACCTTCTGACGTGCGATAGGGAATTATTTTTGACGTGTGAAAAGTTTCATTTGTTGATGCATGACAAGGTGTGTTTGTTGATGGACGAGAACTACCAGGAGCTTATCTGACTCGAATTTATCACACTGAGAACAATGGAAGCTGCTAGTACTCAGAACACCCAACAAGTTACAAAAAAATTCAAAAGTCTTTGTTCAAGTATTTTGGAAATTTTGTTGGTTTAGATATCGTAACCGCTTAGCACCCATAAAGCTCCAACTGAAATCAATTAGAGCACAGACTATGTGGAAGGTGTTATTGAATTGGACATGCATTTTTCTCAGTTTTAGCCAAATGACACCTATAATGATACCATGCCAAGGCTTGAAGATATTCTAGTAGTGCAGGTAGAGCTTGAAGATATTCCTATTGATGTGCAACCAGGAGTGCAAAATGCAACACAAAATTCAAATGCAACTAGTGGTTCACGGAAAAGGAAACCTGATGATCATGATATTCCTAAAATCTATGCATGTAAAATTAAAACTGTGAATATGAACAAGAGCATGTGGACACTTGGGACGACATACAAGTTTGACTGGGCTGCAAAATTTCCATTTATTGAACCTGTACAACTAGATAATTCTGAAGAAACTTCATCGGAATGTACATGTACAATATGTACGTGGAAATTGGGAAGGCAACAAAAAATGCAATTGAAGTTGGACAAAATTAAAAACACTTTATTGAAAACAATATTTCACTATAACTTGGGAAAGACAACCAAAAATAAAAACACATAGATGGAAAACTAAAAATAATTCATGCATCTAAAATATGCGATAGAATATGAGGTCATTTTAGAAAAGAAGTAGAATTCTCATAGAAAATGGCGGAACGATCACATCGCAAATTGGTAAGATGAATCAATCAAATTTGCATGCTAAACTCATACAATTTTCTACTTTATTCCACATCCTTAAGAAAGGAAGACCAATTTCAGATTTCATCAATTTCAAACCTTTGTATCAATATAATGGAATGCAGAATGTTCCCCTATCTCACTGGTCAGACAACAATGCATGGGAAATGGCTAAATGCCTTGTTATGATTGAGAAGGAAGATTTGAAGGAGTCTGTAAGAAATGCAAAGTTTATCTCTTTTTCAATTGATGAAGTGACCGTTGTTGACAACACCACATGGGTATGTATCCATGTTTACACTTTAGAAAATCATATGAGGACTCCGCATATGTTGGGTGTTCAGAAAATGGTTGAAAATTGCAATGCAAAAAACCTATATAAACTAGTTATTTCTCTTTTGAAAGAAATTACTGGCATGAATGCAAATGAAATTGCTATGAAGTTGGTATGCGTGGGAGAAGATGGTGCATCAATCATGCAGGGTCATAGAACTGGGTTGTGTGTTCGATTGCAAACATCAATCACCCCTTATATGCTAGCAATTCACTGTATGGCTCACAAAATGAATTTAGCATATAAAATTGTTAGCAAATACGAAAATGTTGCAAAAGTAGAAGACCTTATAAGAGAACTGCATGCCTATATGGCAAGCAGCCCAAAGCGATTTCTTGAGTTTCAAAAATTTTCCATAGGAATTACAGATGGCAAAAAACTTCTGAAGGATGTTGAGACAAGGTGGATTTCTTTGTATGAGCCTACATGTAGAGTGCATGAGGAGTATCCTTCGTTGGTTGGTTTCATGCAAAAATATCGTCATGAAATTGACAAGGCGAGGGACTTGTTGTTTCGTCTAACTGATTTGGAGACATTTCTTACATTGGTAGGCATTCTTCCAATGCTACAGGAGATCAATACATTGATGAAGCATGCACGGGGAGATTAACCTATATTGTTGATTTTATACGGATGAGAAAAATGGTATGTATGAGTCTTGATGCCTTGTACACTTCCCTAGATAGTTTTGATACACCTGTATTTGATAACTGGAAAGTTTTATTGGATCTTAACCATCCCAATAACTTTTTGAGATTTAATATCCATGATCACCTCTATATCCATGTTAGCGGGAAAGAGATACCACTGCACATTCTGCAAAAAATTAAAGACGTTACATCAACGGAAAAAAGAAGTTATTATGACATGACATCAATTTGATTATGTAGCAATTGAAACAAGAATAAAACTCAGAAAAAATTGTAGAATCCTTAACATCATAAATTAGAGAACGTTTCAGCCAAGATAAAATTCTTGAAGCCATGGGTGTGATGAATCCAAATTTTTGGAATACAGAAGGTGGTCGTGTTGATTTTGTAAGTGAGCTTTTTCATAAATGCATGGGTACAATATTGGATCATTTTAGCAAAACATCGGAGGTTGAGGGTATTGAAATACAAGGTATACTTGAATGTTGATTTAATAAAAACTCAATCAATTAATTTTACAATGATAATAAGGTCACATTATAAGCTCTTAGACGAATGTTCGAGAGAGTGGTGTTATTACAAGGCTTTGGAGAAAAATCTACCAAAGTAGTGTGTTACAGGAAGACATTAGTGAATATTTTCGGTTGTATGAGTTGTGCCAAACAATGATTTTGGGATCCATGGAGGATGAAAGAGTTTTTAGTGCTTTATCTTTTATTAAATCAAAACTGAGAAACAGGTTGGATAAAAATCTTGAAATTTGCATAAGGTGTTATGTTTCTCGCTACTCTTTGGAAACCTTTCCTTTTGACAGAGCTATTGCGCATTGGAATTCCCTTGCCGAAAGAAGAGGTGTAAATAATACTACTACAAGTCCAAGTAATCTCAATGATGAGACTAGAAGTGGTGCATCTTCAAACTTTGTGGATGCAAATATTGAATACAAAGAAGCTATTGAAAATGGATTATTTCAGCTTTAAATAGGTATCACCTTGACATTACACTTTAACTGTTCTTATTTATTCAATTTCATATTAATAGATTCTAATTTAATTGTTTATAGTTTTACATAAATACCATTGTAATTCTACAGATGCAAATATTGACAGTGAGGAGGCTATTTTTGATCTGTAGTTATCATCGAAGATGTTACAGGTATGTATATTTACATTTATTCAAATACTATCATTTATTAAAATCGGATTTATTTCATTGGTATTTTTAATTTTCAAACCACTTTGATGTTGTATTTTGCAAGGTCTTCAAATATCATATCTGGATTATGCATATTCTGCCACGCTTAGTGTCTGGTACAGTTGTCCACTCTATAGTGCATTCTTGATATTTGTGTCACCTTCGATATGAACAGGTTCTGGTTTGCTTTTATTTTCTTAGGTTAGATCTGGATTCTACATTTTAATTTCTCTTCATTTCATTGATGTTTATGAAAAACGTGAGTTGACATCCATCCAAGGAAGCTCTCGCTTCTTGGGACTGAGATTATCAGGCAACTCACCCATTTTTATTCTAATCCTTATCCATTTTTCGTGTTGAATTCTTGAGAATCAAAGGTCGTATAGCTTGCTCAAGAAGATAAGAGGTACCTTAAACCCTATCTTAGTGGTTAGCCATAGTTTTAAATGTGAAGAAGATTTTACCAGTATTAAGATATTTGTGTCATACCACATTCTTTTTTTTCTTTGAGCTTTATTGTTTCAATTCAATATAAAGGTTTGAAAATAAATGTGTAGAAATGATATACATATTAAAGAGTTCAAAATTTAAAATAGAGAGAAGCTTTTACTATATTAATATGTATTTGTCACACCACAATGCACATTCTTAATTTTCTTAAAACAATTATCCATTATCATCATCTAGTCACATACAATTCATCATCATCCATATCTACTCTAATTTCATTATCCACATAACACCACATTCTAAATGAATAAATGGATGATCCATTGTAATGTCTATTCTAATGTCATCAAACATATTAGATGTCATCACCCACATGTAATGAAAAATGTAATCATGACCATCATTGCATGCAGAGATAATATTGCATAAAGTTTAAATCCATGAATCATGATTATCCATCAAACATACACACCATATACAATATAGAAATTCTATATAAAAATATAACAACATACAATTCATATAGTCACGTACAATTCATCATCATCTATACCTACTTAAATTTCATTATCCAGACATCCACACCTAATGTCCACATAGAACCACATTCTAAATGAATATATTAATAATAAATATAACCACATCTACTCTAATTTCATTATCTAGACATCCACATCTAATGATAAATGTAACTATCAACATCATTGCAAGCAGAGATAATATTCCCTAAAATTTAAATTCAAACTTCAAATTAAAAAAATATTCAAGTATCAACTTTAATTCTTCTATATATAAAATATTTAGAGTTTCAATTTTGAGGTTCCCCAATCCTCAAGCCTCAATCATTAACATTTTCACGAGAATCTCTGTATTCCTTGGGTCAATTATCCCCGAACTAATCGGATCCTCGGCGGTCATGTCTAGGTTCTTGACGATTGCTTCTTCTTCCTTTGTAGCATCTCCATGTGATGTCAAAGAAGGATCTTCTGCTGCATTTGCTTTAAATAAAATATTAGGGTTGTATCCATTCTCTTTAATTATCCGCTTAAGTATATTGTTTTGTTTGTTAACCAAAACAATATTTTCTTTCATCTTAATTGTTGCGGATAAATTGTTCTTTGTTGTTTCCAAGTGAACTTGGAAGACCTTGGCTTGACTCTTTAAATTTTCATATTTCAGCTACAACAAAAAGAGTGAAGTCAATTAAACATATTAAAAAACAAATTTTTATTGAAATTAATAAAAATATTTTTCAAACTGATTATACTTACGATAGCTCTATCTCGTTCAGCGCATTTGCAATCGTGACCATTTCCTTGTCCTTAGACCATTTATTGAAATAAGCTTGGGCCTCACAGACGATATTCTCCAATTTTTTTAACACTTTATCTAAAATATTGTCATTATAGGTGTTGTTATATGCAACATTCCCACTTTTAGCTCTGATGAATAATGCATCCATATTCGCAGGTTGATTTTTGAATGATGCAAATAAGCTCTCTTTTCCAATGGTTGTCATAACGACTTACTATCTCAGATATTAATACTTTTTCCCTTCTCTCCCATTGAATGAGCTCACTGATCCGAGGCGTGATAAATTCATTCATGTGGGATTGAAAATCATAGCTAATCAAGTTCTCCAAAGGAAATGTTGGCAAGTCATCACTATCTGTATCAAAAGAGGATGATTTTGAAGGAGAAGAATGACGGATTTCAGCTCGAGCAACGTCTGCTACATATTTTTGCTTTTGGGAGCGCTGATCCTAATAAGCATAATAACAAAAATTAATATTAAAATTTAAATTTAAATGTTGAAAATTTAAATAAATTTAATAGTACATTGAGATGGAAATATACATGCTTTGGCCCTGAATCATATCATGTGTGTTGAAAAAACTAGTTGGGTCACTACTATCAATGCCCAAATAATCTTCATCTAAAGTTATTTGATTCAAAATTGATTGCCCTATTGCAGTGGGACAACTAGCGAGAGAGAGGGTCGGAATAGCGAATGACGAGGGAATGTTTAGTGTCCCGCTAGGGGCCGGAATCATAGGCATGCATTTACCAATGGTATTTTGTCCTGAACCTCTGGTCGACATTTTGAATCGTAATTGTAGGGTTGATTGAGTAGCTGGGGTTTGCAAATTTTGAGTAGAAGACAAAGGATTTCTATCAACTTTGAACAACAAGATGCCAAGAACAAAATCATTAGTAATTACTAAATAATATGTAAAAGTATTAAATAAATCAAAAAATAAATGAAGTCATACCTGGTTGAGTGGGATTTTGTTGTGGTATGAATTGATTGTGTAAACTAGGGGGTTGTGACAGACTTTGAATTGTTTTGGTTGGAGCTGATGGTGGTAATTGTTGTTGAGATTCGACAATTACACGAGATTGTACCGAGTGGGTTGGCGATGCTTTCTTTGAAGCACGTGAGTAGTCCAAATTCCCTGCAAGTGCAGGAAATACATGTCAATTCAATATGGTAAATCATTAAATGGTAAAATCAAAATGTAAACAACCCTACTTTGAATGTTAAGGGTATTACGTCTCTGTCATTTCATCAATGCAAATACTTGGGGATCAACTAATGAATAAACTTTGATTTCAGATTGTGATTCTCCCAAGGCCTTAGCATGTTGTTGGCCTCTTCCTCTCGAAGCATCTTTTTCATGGAAGAGACTCCAGAAATATTTTCTGCATACAGAAAAGATTCAATCAGAATTACATTATATTAGTACACAAAGATTCGATCAGAATGAGAAAAACATAAAAAAGATAAATTTTTACCTGCTGCTCTTCAAGTGGAATCGACAAATTTTTCATTGTCTCGTTTGTGCAAGTTGGAGTTGGTTCATCTTTTAAATTATAATAAGCCTCATAATAAAGAGCTAGGATATAGTTTGTTGAATGAATAACTGGTTTTTCTAAAATTGATGCATTGGTAATGTCAGACTTTATCTTGTTAGATATAAATGTGCACCAGTCAAATTTTTGATTTCTGATTGTTGCAAGAATGTATGAAAAAAACCAATTTGAAATGTTAGTTTGTCGACCCTACATAATAATTTAGGCTTGAAACAAAGAAATCAAGCAAGCAAGAAAGTGGTGTGTAATATCTTGTGTGTCCACTCCTCGTCTGGATTTACTTGACATGGGTTGAAAAATTTTTCGAATTAATATCAATTTGAATTAATATAAAAAAACATTCAAACGAGAGTAAATTACACTTACAATCAACATTGAAACCATAACTAGATTCCAGGAAAATATTATCATTTTCAGTGAGTGTTTCCTTGGTTGTTACTATCGGCACATTTTTAAAAGGGAGGCCTATCAATCGATGGATATCGACAGGTTCTACACCATAGGAGAATGTACGCTGATCTTCCAAGGTAACAGTAAAACTATTATGTTCTATATTGTAGGACGAAAGGAGGTAGTTAAGAATCTGATGGTCAACCTCAAACTGGGGCATGCTAACAAGCCCTTGGAATTCAGATGCAACTATTGAATCCCTATATTCAACATTCATTTTGATGACTATAATTATGTGGGGGCACATAACGGTTCTCTATTGAATCTTAGGCTTGGAGGCTTGGGTGTTGGATCCTGAGGTTCACCTTAGGTAGAAGAAGCCATGACGTATGGTACCTGTAGCAAGAAGTTCTCGGAGAAGGAAAAAATCTGGTAGCCGGAAAATGAGAACGTGAAAATGAGGGGCTGTGTTGGTATTTATAGGGAAAATTAGGGTTTCTTGTTGTTGTTACACGACAACAAGGTCATGTTGACGTGCGTTAACATCATCTTACTTTCATGAAACTACAAGGTGCTTTGTTGGTGTGCATCATAACACATCGTTGTCACGTGACAAGAAAATGTTGTTGATGCACCTCAACGGACCTTCTTGTCCTACGATAGCAAAATGTTCTTTGGCGCTTTGTCAACAACTTTTTATTTTTGTGCGATAGCAAGGTTTTGTTGACATTCGTCAACAACATCTTATTTTCACGTGATAGGAAAGTGTTGTTGACATGCATCAACAAATCCTCGCTATCGTGTGATAGAAAATTTTTCTTGATGCCCATCAACAATATTTTACTTTGCATGTGACAATGATGTGTTATTGATGCACGTCAACAACACCTTGCTCATTGTCGCTAGCGACAAAAATTTTTGTTGATGGGTGTAGACCACATGATAATAAGGTCCTGTTGACACCCGTCAACAACATTTTTCTATCATGCAACAACGAGGCACTATTGACGGGCGTCGGCTCTTAAAACTACTAGGTGAATATTTCAAGAAGAAACCTATGAAAATTTGCCTTTGTGGCAAATGTGGCCAAAACAATATTCATTGGGGATTTTCCACCTCCCTTTTTCCAGAGGCTTCTTAAAGTGAACCTTGAAGTAGAATATATTTCTATCCTAACTCATTATTGAATCGTATATGTTTAATTGTGAAGAGGGAATCATATGAACAGTCTTGAAGCTCGATGATGTGAACTAGAGCCAATTTACATGCTTCTAAATTATTGGTAGAGTGATTGGTGAAAAAAAAATCTCTGAGAAACAAATGAAGGCGATAACTTGAATCTATCTTGAAGAAATAAATAGTCCCGCCAAGTAAAATAGAGGCGGGGTAAAAGCATATAAGTCTGTCCCACTTTGTGGCCAAACATATTTTAAAATCTTACATGTAAATAAATATTTAAAAATATTATAAAAACTTTTAAAAATTAGACAAATTTTGGATTCTCTATGCCCTAGTATATTTAAGCTCTTAAAAATATGTATTTGATCATTTTATGTGTTTGGTCATGTTTTGGTTTTGGGACATATTTTGTTGAAGGTATGAAAAGTGCAAAAAAGTGGGATAGGGTTATATGCTTTAACCCGGCGACATTGGTTGAGAAAGCATGCAAGTGGTTTCTTCTAGGTAGCACATTGTTGCCCCCCTTTAAGTTTTAATTTCAAGTAATTGGAGGAAAACAAGTGATGAGTGAAAAATCAATGATAATTGAGCCCTTTCGGCATTTATTCACATGAGAGACATGTAGATTAGATGCGGCAATTGAAATTATACGTTTTCAGCGTAAAAATCACTTTTCATATAAAAATAATAGATATAATTAAAGTATATTCTTAAATTTTAAAATAAAATATTATCAAAATATGAAATTAAAAATATAAATGAAACATTAGAAAAGGACTTTGAAAGTGGAGATATCAAGTGGCGTGGCGATAATCATTAAATCTTACCAACGAACAATGTATGTGCATAGTAACAATAATGTTGTAAGTTGGCGAATAGAGAGTCGGACCAGTAGTATATATATGCATCATATGTTTCCTCCCCATTTATTTTGTAATAGATATGTATTGTTAGACCACTACTCATAGTCATACGCCAAGCGTAGACCTTGTAAAAAGTGAGAAGAAAAAGTATGGGCCTACAAATAGAGAGAGCGATTTCCATGAATCAAATACATATTTCTTAATATATTCCACCAAGGTGATGCTCCATTTCCTCTTGTAGTACTTATGAATTGTTCTTATAACCCCATCTAATTTATCAACATTTCATGAACCCTATATAACGAGTAAAGATGAATGCACTACCAAAATTTTGAGAACGAATTTTGTGTTTCTATCCAACATCACTTTGGGAAATTAAAGTATCACACTCATTTGGTGAAGCATATCATCATGAATCCTTTTTCAGTGGGTGTGAGCAAGGATAATGACTAGCTAATGAAAGATAAATGAAATAGAACACACCAATACCTATCTTGTAACTTTATTACAAACCTCAAGAAGATTTGTGAAACACTTGGGCTTGTAAAATATTAATAGTTTTGAATTGTGGCTGCTCTCAATCAATTCTTGAAAAGAATGAATGCAATGTTACGATATTGGATACATAGGGAAAAATTACCAGAAAATGAAAGATAAATGAAATAAACACAAAAATACCTCTCTTGTAACTTTCTTACAAACCTCAAGAAGATTTGTGAAGCACTTGGGCTTGTAAAATCTTAAGATGTTTGAATTGTGGGTGCTCTTGATCAATTCTCCAAAAGATGAATGCAATGCTATGAGCTTGGATACACAAGGATGCGGATGTCAAATTGGCAGAAGTTGGCTATAATTTGCATAAGCTTCCAAGGATGATTTTGTAAAGGAAATGGATTTCTTTTATAGGCCGAGGGTGATGCCATGGAATGTAGATCATAGTTTGACCAGGTATTGCAGATATTCACACCATGGGAAAAAAATTGATTAGAGAAAGATGATCTAGAACTATCAAGAGGAGTTTCGTCAAGTGGTAAAATTGTTGACATGTGTTATTTAGTTGCTTTGAAAATTGGTCAAACATTTTACGAATGTTTTGTTTTTTGCGGCTTTATATTATTTTTTATTTTTGGAACAATTTAATTTTTATTTTTGAGTTTTTGGTCAATTTTATACTATTTTTTTTTTTTGAGTTTTTGTTTTTGAAACATATTTGAATGTTTTTGGTATTTTGTGAAACACATTTGAATGTTTTTGGTATTTTGAGAAACATATTTGAATGTTTTTATGTTTGACTTGGTAAAAGGAGACATTGATTGAATGTGTGTGAATAAAATTAGAAGCACTCCATTCCATTGGCAAAAATGTAGATGATGTAATGATAAGATGTCTCACTCCATTCGTGACTTTATACAACTAGGAAAATGTAAGGGCTCATCACCGAGATCCAAGAAGGATGGGAAAATGAGGTGAATAGTGATATGAAAATGAAGATGATGGATGCTAAGACATAAGGTGTAACAATGATCCATGTGGGAAAATGTAACTCATCCCTAGTCAATATTGTCTGACTGATTCCAAGATGATTTCACTTTATAGGTTTTGACTAGACTTAGATCCGTAGATGGCCTACTGATTGACAAGATCCGGTTGAAGGAATTATTGTCTCCTTTAACATAAGAAACTTCTTGGGATGTTTTTGATTAAGAGCATATGATTCTAAAGGGTAAAAGGAATGATAACCAAATCATACCAAGCCAAGAACACAAATGTTAATCAAACACCACGATCAATAAGATGAAATTAATTCACCAGAATAACTTTACATAAAACCTTTGCAAACAAATGAGCAGCAATATCATATATTATTATGAAACTCAATGAAATACAATGAAGATTGTCCTTGCTTATATAGGCAAGGAATAATAATATAAGAACAATTCAAGGTCATAGATCAAGCCATAAATCAAGGAAAGAACTAATCATCAAAGAACTAGTCAAGACCATAGATTTTTGAGATAACTAGACATCAAAGATCTAGTCAATACCATAAATCAAGGAAAGAACTATACCTAACAACTAGATAATATCCCCCTAATATCTAAATAAATAAAAAGAAATATCTACACACATAAGTGGGTGAGGATAAATACAATAAAGGTAAATAAAGTACCTAGGTGAACATGAGATAAGGTAAATACCTACTCTAACAACCCCCTCAAGTGAATCTAGGGGCCAAAATAGAAGTGGCATGTCCATAGTATGAGTCCCAAAAACTAGGCTTGATGAGGTACTCATCTACAATATATCCATGAAGAAATATTGAACCAAAAGAAGGAAATAATACTTCTAGAAGGAAAGAGAAAGAATAATAAGAAGAAGGAAGATGTTCTCACGAACACCCCCCCAGAACAACTTCTGAAACCCCAAGAATTCCACTCAACTTAATGTAGTGAGGTGATGCAAAAGGATTCGTAAAGATGTACGTAACCTTACAGTCGAATGTACTCCAAGCAAAGAAATCCATCCTGAATGTGTTGACGAATGAAGTGGATGTGTATCTCAATATGCTTGGTCCGCTGGTGCTCAACTGGGTTGTGAGAAATGTGAATTACACTTTGGTTATCACACCAAAGTACAGTTGGTGAATCTCATGGGAATCCAAACTCTGTCAATAACTGTTGAAGCCAAAGAATCTGCTGACTTGTTGTAACTGATTCCTTGTACTCTGCCTCTGAAGATGAAAGTGCAATATCTTGTTGCTTTTTGCACACCCAAGAAACTAGAGAAGAACCAAGATAAAAATATAACCAGAAGTGGAACACATGTCATCAATAGAACCTACCCAATATGAATCTGTATACCCAACCAACTGAGTAAAACCCATATTTTAGTGTAGGACAAAGTGGGAAGTTCCGTGAAAATAGCACAAAATCCTTTTAGCAGCCTATCAATGACTACAATGAGGAGAATGTGAAAATGAGATACAAGCACTCTGCTGCAAATGAAATATTAGGGTGAGTATGGGTCAAGTACATGAGACTCCCAACCAACTTCCTATACAATGTAGGATCACAAAGTGGTGTGGTACATGTGGAAGTAAGAGTAACTCCAGACTGAAAAGGAGATGGACTTGGCTTGCAATCAACCATATCAAAGCACCTAAGAAGATCATGGGTGTACTTTTGTTGACTCAAATGAATCCCTGAATCTATCTGAGAAATATGCAAACTAAGGAAATAATGCAATAGCCCAAGATCTGTCATGTCAAACTGTGTAGAACGAACCTTCTAAATACTTTGAATGTGGGAAGAAGAGATGCCAATAAGTAACATATCATCAACATACAAGATAAGTATCACAATATCCTTACCAACATGCTGGAGATACATTGTATGATCAAAGTGGCAATGAAAAAAACCATTAGATAGAAGAAAATAACCCATCTTCTCATACCAAGCTCAAGGGGATTGTTTGAGACTGTGATGACCTTCAAGCCTGCAAACAAGAGAAGAATCCTCTGAAAAAATCCAAATCGGCTACTCCATGTATTTTTCCTCATGTATATATCCATGTAAGAAGGCACTCTTCATGTCCATCTGGTATACGAGCCACACTTGTTATGCAACAATAGCAAATACAAGGTGTACAAAATCAATCTTAGCAATGGGTGAAAAATTCTCGAGTAATCAATACCTTCAACTTGTGAAAAACCTTTTTGCGACAAGATGAGCCTTATACTGTCAATGGACCCATCACTATGTATTTGGTTCGGTATACCCACTTACACCTAACCATTTTTCTTCCTTTAGGAAGAGAGACCAAATCTTTCATGTTAAAGCTTACTCTCTGAATCTGCATGAGAAACCAATCCCGTCCCCGTAGAATAAGTGTCATCAAAACCCTCAAAGTGATATAGTCTAGAACTATGATCAGCAATACCCTAAGCAAATAGTGAATGAGGCTCTAACAAAGTTCGTACTTCTACTCCATGTGGTGTAAAATTCATTGTTTTTCCTTGACCAAAATGACAAATTTGATATACAGAAAGAAAATTTGTAGTGATGTTAAGAACATATAGTGCATCTTGGATACTACCACCATCAATTTGTATATCACCTTTTCCTTTAATAGAAAGAAAGGAAGAATCTATAACCTCAATTTTGGAAGTAGAACTCAAACCTAGAGAAACAAAATACTCCTTGGAAGAAGTCATGTGATGAGAAGCACCAAAATCTATAACCCAACTATTTGCAAGTGGTGAATGAGATCTCCCAACAACATTAAGTGCTTTTCCATGCTGATTAGAAGGAGGTGGAGTGGAGATATAAATTTTGTGTTTCTTGACTGCATCCTCTAAGGCTTGCATTCACTTATAACACCTATGTTCTTCATGACCACTACCCCACAAAAAGAGCATGAAAGGCTAGACTTATTCTTGGATTTAGAAGACTCCTTGGGTTTAGAGTTGTTTTCTTTGGGTTTAGGAGCACTTTGAGATGGAGAAGGGGTGGATTTGGTTTTAATTTTTGGTTTTCCCTTGCCCTTAGGATTAGATGTAACTAATGCCTTTTGAGAGGTGGAAGACTCAAGGTGAGACAATTTGGATTCTTCCCTAATAAGTCTTTCATAAAAACTTCTAAGTTAGACATTTTGAATGTGTCACCACTAAGGCATCCATGCTAGAGAAAATGTAGAATCAAAAATTTGGAATGGTGCTCTCACATTGGATAAAATCAAGTAAACACACATTTCATCTTTCTTATTTCTTCGACTCCCCTTTAACTATGTCAACAAGTGCTTGAACTTGGTAAGATAGTCTATAATTGTTATAAAATCTTCGAGGATTAAGAGAGGTGATCTCAATGTCAAGTTGTATGGATATCATATGATCCACCTTACTAAATAAGTCATCCAATTTCTCCCATATTTTAAAATGAGAGTCACATTTTTCCAAATGAAACAAAATACTATCACTTACATAAGTTCATATCAAACCCATACACTCATCAAATTTGCACTGGTACTAAAATTTCTCATATTCTTTAGTGAACATTGGTTGTTTTGAAGAAGTTAAAGCCCATAATCCTTTCCACTTAATTATTGTTTCTATGTGTGGTAATTATGTATTGTTAATGGCTCAACATGATCTAATGTAGAATTTGACACCATCCTCAAAAAAATCACCAAAATAAATGCAAGAACAAAGCAATGCAACAAGACCCCCAAGCAATGCAACAAGATCCCCCCCAAATTTTGGAACTTTATAATGAGTGCGTGTTACCGATGACACTTTATAATTATAGTGAAATTATCAAAATAAATATTTCCAATGGAAAAACAAGCACTTTTGCAAAAAACAACACTCGAAGCTAGGTTACTGATCAAAAGTTACAAGCTTTTCAATATTATGCTCTACTATTTATTTTAGTTGCCACTATAACAAAATAAAATTCTTTTGCCTTCACCACACAAATAAAATGAAAGGGGGCTGAAGTTAAGCACCTACTAGTAGGAATCACAAGCTTCAAGCTCTCATATGACCATATCATATGAACATGGGCTAATGTTCCCAGTCTCATATTGCTAATAAGAAGAATGGGATCATCACTGAAGAATGTGAAGGACAAAAGGTGTTATGATTGATATATATTTTTTATATTTTATATTTATTTTTCCTTGTATTTTTGATATTGTGATTATTGGGAAGGAACATTCTGCCCCCAAGAATCAGCCTCATGTTAAAGAGAGATCTTATTTGAAAGGGGGAGTTTCCATTAGTAAGCTTCGAGACAAAACCATAGGTAAAAAGATCTGAAATGGTAGAAACCATAACAGGGATGAGACACACAATTCCTAATAGAAACAAAGGTTAACCTATGTCATGATAGGGGAAGAATGTGAAGATATGATTAAGATATCTTCCAATAGATGGAATTTTAAACATTATTTGTACTTACTTTTTCACTTTTGATTTGCAAATTTTTTTTTAAGGAATGGCTTTATATGGAGTTTTATTCTCTTTTTATACTTTTTAATTTGTATGAATATTGATGGGTGAGGGTTTGAAATTCGCAGCAAGAAAGAGGTACATGTTTATTAAATTTGAATGGTCTTGACTTACAAGACTTGGGTGGATGAGATCCAAGTCAACAAGGTGAATCAAAATATTCAAGGATTCGTGATTTATGAGACTCGGGAAGATGAGGTCCAAGTCAAAGGAGGGAATCAAAATATTTGATAATTCTAAATTTATGAGACTTGGGCAAACAAGGTCCAAATCAAAGGATAGAATCAAAAGATTCAAGAAGTCCTGAAGTATGAGGCCGAGGTGGAAAAAATCCAAGTCAAAAGAGGGAATATGAGGATTCGATGGGTCTTGAAGTACAAGACTTGGGTGGATGGGATCCAAGTTAAAGGATATAATCAAAATATTTGATAGGTCATGAAATACGAGACTTGGGTGGATGGTTTCTAAGTCAAAGGAGAGAATCAAAATATTTTCTAGGTCCTGAAGTACGAGTCTTAGGAGGAAGATATCCATGTCAATCATAAGAATTTGATGAAATTGAAATACCTATGTGATGTTAGAGGAGGATTTCTGATGTGGAGAATATGTTGAGATTAATATTCAACCTGTGAGTGAAAGAATAGGAGGAAAGAAGAATTTATCTCTAACTGTACATCCGAAGATCCTTATACTTAGTAGAGAATAAATATTCAATGTTTCTCCTTCGAGGCAGTGGATTAATTTATTTGATGAAATATTTTGAATTAAATCTTGAAAAGTTTGTGTAAGGATATTCCCGGTATACACACCTTGTAGAGTGTACACAAATGAATTTCAGGACATGTAGGAATCATCATTGATGAGATGCTTGAAAAATTGATCATTTGAGGCATAATGGAAACAAAAGGATGCATTGTTACAAGTGTCCAATCTTGTGGTTGATGTGTCTTTATAATGAGACTATGGATGTTAGGCATAGGAGCCAACATTAAAATAATATAATCAAGCTCAAGGGTCCTTGCGATGGACCCTATTCTAGAGAGTCTTCATGTATATCAAGGGTTGAAAGGGAGTCCTGGACGGAAGGTCAAGCTCTCATTTGATGTTGGATGGTTTTTTTCCAAATTAGATTTAATGTCTATTTGAACTAATAGAAGAAAATATAGAGAAGAAATATATTGGTTTTGAACGAGAGATACTTGACCTTTGTCGTCATGATCTCGTTGAGTGTTATTATGTACAAAAGTTTGGACAACATTCAACTCTTCATTAGAATTTTGGAATTTGATGTGTCTTCAATTCCGATAGCTTCATCATCGAGCTCTATAGTGATGACTCCTTCGCAATTAAGTCTTGAACACAATGACAAGGAGTTATAAAATGATCATAAAATGGCCTTTGATGTAGTTGTATTCACAATATTATGATTTTTTATACCACTTACATTTTGTTTCCCTATTATAAAAGGGTCTTGTGATTAGATATTTGATCATATTAGCTTTTTCTAATTAATGAAAGGCACTAGAGATACTAATTTCGAGAAGTGTAAAATTACATCCAAATTTGTGTGGAAGAGTGTCTATGATAAAGGATATGATGGATTTAAAATCAACATTATTCCATGATTCACTGTGTTTTTTGAGATTTTTCATTTATACCACATGGTTAAGAAATAGATTGGAAATCACCTTAATATTGTCATTAGGTGTTTTGGTTAGTGTTAGGTATTCAACTCGCTAAGGATTTATCATCAATGAGTTCTTGGATGTAATTACAAAGTTGTTTACATTTTTATTTTTGATGACCATCAATGCAATGAAAATTACAATATGTATTAGGTTCATACCAAGATGTCTTAGGTTCTCCTTTAGGGAAGGGTTGTGTGATAGGGTAAATGACCATATTATAACTTTCTAGTTGTTACAAGACATTTAAAAGAGATTACGTAAATTATGTATATTTTCATTGTTTATAATCATGAGGAGTTTCTCTTCTTGGAATGGTGATGGCTAGTTTAGACTTAGTCTTTTAGATTGATTGTTCTGTATGTTGTACACATTGTGATTATCTGTGACACCATCATTGACAATAGTACAAGTGCGGTTAATGTACCTAAATTTGTTGTGATAACTACTACTGCTGGTTTTATTATTGTGCATATTGTCTTTAGAATGAGGCTTGATCAATCCTTTACCAATAATTTCTGATCAATTCGAGTTCCCTTTTCGATAACTTCCTCTAAGATGTTGAGGCGGTGCATTTTCATGTGAATCAAAAATCACTTGTAAGATTTGGAACAAAGAATCTTACTAGATTTTTCTAGGATAGAGCATGGAAATTGACTTGTGATTCCTCTCCATCATTGTAAAAATTGGGAAAAGATTTCAGTTGGTTGTTGTTTTGCATTGAAAAAATCCATCATTGTGATTTTAAAGTCAAGGTTGAAATATAAATATTTAACAAAATTCTTCGAGAGGTCCATGAAGGTGGTGATAGATCCATTTGGAAGGTGTAGAAGAACTAGTCCAAAACTTTTCCTCCTATGCTTTTAGAAAAGAGGCATAAGAGAAATATATTATTATATGTCACTTCTTGGCATGCCATGAAAAATTATTTAATATGCTCTCTAGGATCAATTTTTCCTTATATTTATCAAATTTGGGTGTCTCAAAATATTTTGGAAAGGGTATATACGTAAGATGTCCTTATTGAAGGGGTAAGGACACAATTCATCAAAGTTGAATTGTTTGTGTTGTTTTTACATACCTGAAATAGTGTCTTTCATCATTTTCCACTCCTAAGAAAATGGTGAATTACATTATGAGATAAATGATGGGTTATCATTCTTAATCTTTTTGTTCTCTTTATTAGGAACATTATGGGTTTTAAAGGTGTCCTCACTTGTCTTTTATGACTCCTTAGCATTGGTTGTGGTAGTGACTCTATAGGATATAAAATCTTTTTTTTTTTTTTCATATTAATAAGTTTTTCTGATAAATCATTGTGTGATGTCTTGTGTGAATCCACCATTATAATGAAAAATGGGGGAGATAGAAGAAAGGTGTGATATAAAACTCAACCTTTAGCAAAATGAATGCTAAGATGGAAGAGGGGAAAATATTAGAATGATCGATCCTAGAAAAATGGATGCCAAGAGGGAGAAGGCTAAAAGGGTTAATTGATTAACAAACCGAGTGTTAATATAGGAGGGACTAAAAAGGGTTAGATGTGCTCTACTCTTTAAAAACAATATGTGCTAAGGAGAAGAGACTTAACAAGGTGAATGTGATTGACTCTTAATAAAATGAGTGATAATAGTGATAAAAAGGACGTGAATATGTCAAACTTAACAAAAATGAGAAGTGTTGATGTAGAAGAAGGGATTGAAATGTTAGGTTAGAAGACTCTTAATGAAATGAGTGCTAAGAGAGATGAAAATGTTGGAAAGTTTCCTCAACCCTTTACAAAGTGAATTTAAAGAGGAAGAGGTAAAATAGGTTGGATTTCTCAACTCGTAATAAAATGAGTGTCAAAAGAGAAGAGACTTGAAATTGTGATGAACCGGTCGACCCTTAACAAAATGAGTATTAAGAGAGGAGACTTAGAAATAAGATGAGGGTGATAAACTCTTAAAAAAATGATTACTAAGAGAGGGGAAAAAACAAAGGAAGGGAAGCACTAAAATAATGAAAATGTGAACGTCAAAACAAGAAGGGAAGAAATGATGATGAAAATTTCAGAATATCACAAAGATGGAGATAAGAGATGAAGGGAAAGTGATTGATTAAGGATCTCAAATTAGAGAAAAGTCAATGTTAAATTTGACGACGTAAGATGGATGAAATGCTTAAATTTCAACAAAGGTAAATTTCAAACTCAAGACTTACGAAAATGAGGGATCAAGGTGATCACGATGGTGCTTGATTGTGGTAAAGCTAATATCATGATGTCAAGAATTAGATGAAGAAGGATGAAATTTCTTATGTGTGGATATAGATGTCTAAAACTCAAGACTTAAACTTTTTTACAAAGTGATAAGATGGATGAGAGAGAAAAATGTGAGAAGATAGAATCTCACAAAGAAAAGGATGTGAAACAAAAAATTTGCAAGATAGAGACAAAGAGTATGGAAGATATAAAATATGGAACACAAACTTCACGAGGTAGAACAAATGAAGAGTGTGAATGAAAAGAAAGTGGAATATAAACTGTTGTAAAATGTAGAACAAAATGAGAAAGATTTTTTTGTTTAAGTTAGCCTCGACCTTAGATTGTCTTGGACAAAGCATTGCTTCCTAGAATAATTTCTCTCTCTTAGGTGTCAGAAGTATATTTGAGTGAGTGCAATACGATTTCTAGTTACTGGATTTTATTTACCCCTTTGATATAATGAGAAAATATATTACTCAAATGAATCACATTGGGGTTGCCACTATGAGTATTTGTGACTTTAATATCACAATAGACATAATAGTCAATTTGGTGTGGATACCTATTTTTTCATCCATTCCCTCAATGTGCCGACTAATTTGGGGTTCTGTGGTACTCCTCACAATGATTTTTATGGCTTAAGCCAAAGAATTTCCCATAATTAAAGAGGATGGGTTTTAGCCCTTACCCAAACTTGATAATACAATGTGAATTGCTATTTCTTATCTTGATTTAAAATGTGTTTGTATTAAATTTCATTCTATGACCGAGGAAACATACAATTACTAACATGTAGTTAGTAGTTTGATTATTTTAAGAATAAAATCCTTTAGATTTGGTCTTGCAAAAAGGATTACTAAGTTTTCTTGAGGTAAGTAGAGAGGACAAGACAAAATAAGCAAGCCCATGTTTCGATTTCAAAGATAACTTAAAAATAACGAGGAAAGAGGATACTCATGAGCTTACTTTGATTAAGAAAATAAAAAGTTAATTCCTTAACAATACTTGAAATAACTAATAATAGATCTACAAAAATAGAATAATAAAGTAGTCTAAAATAGAGGTTAGAATAAAAAACACGCTGGAAAAAGTAGAAAATTAAAGAAAAATAGAAAGGGCACGATAGCACCTATAGAGGGACGCTATCGTGTACACTTTGAGTGTGCTAGCGTTACAAAGAATGATAACATGTGTAATTGAACGTGTTAGAATTACATAGAGACCTGCAAGAATAAATTTTAAACAAAAGAAAATAGATTGAATGCTGATGTATGCAAGTGGACACTAGTACGGTGATGTGGATGATACCATGTACGGGGAACATAACGTGTGTAAGCTAACAAAAATGTAGACACATGAACGGAAACACGTTCAAATGAACCCAAATGCGAGACACTAGAACATAAACACATGCAAATGGTGTAAACACAAAAACTAAAATAGAAACGTGTTCAGATTTAATGCTAGCACATACACATGTACGCTAGTGATAAGATCAATAATGCTAAGCACACAAACATTTTTTTAAATGTGAAAAATACGGCCATAAATCTTATTTTTTTAGTTTTTTTGCTGATGTACTTCACCTAAGGACCTAAAAATTAGAAAAAAGTTAGAAGAAGACAAAGACCACAAAAAAATGTTAGATTACAAAAATATACTAAAAGTGTAAAATGGAGTGTGGGAGTCCCACCGTGCGTGCCATAATGTGAGCAAGGAAACTTACCGAGAAAATGAAAGATAAATTAAATATAACACAACCATAACTCTCTTGTAACATTCTTGCAAACCTCAAGAATATTTTTGAAAAAATTTGGCTTGTAAAATCAAGTAAGATGTTTGAATTGCTAGTGCTCTTGATCGATTCTCTAAAAGATGAATGTAATGCTATGATATTGGATACACAAAGATGCAAATGTAAAATCAATAGAAGTTGGCTATAATTTTTATAAGCTTCCAGGATGATTTTTCAAAGGAAATGGCCGACTTTTATAGCAGAGGGTGAGGCCATGGCATGCGGATTAAAGTCCGATCAAGATTTAGGTCATAATTGTAATTACCTAGAATAACAAGTAGACTTGGTCGTGGAATTGCAAATTTGAAGGGGTAATGGACATTTGTATTGGTAGAAGTTACACCTGGGAAGGTGGTTGCATGTACAACTCAATTTCCCCCACCTTTCTAGGAATCTAGAAGTGGATTCCAAGTGGAGTTAACAAGGATAATGAAGTGGCAGTTGACTAGGAAAATAGGTTTATTTTCCTAATTATGTAAATAATTTAATTAGATATAATGTGCAAGATAATTAATTAAAAAATTATTTAATAAATGTTAATTAACTTATCTAAGGTGGTGATAGGAACTAATTTAATTAATCCCAACAAGATGAATGTGCATGATTAATTAATTTAATTAATCAATCATAAGAGGGCATGAACTAGGATGTGAATTGAAATAGTCTTTGGGAACACGTATGTAATTTTGGGGTGTTTGCATTGGGAAAAATTTCAATCTTGTTGTATATCAATCTTCAATGCGAGAAAATGTCCATCTCGTCCAGTATGAGTAGTATCCTTAGACGACCCTCCATAATCATCCTTATCGCCTTATCCGCGGCGGTCGCGGAAGATCCAATAAAAAAATTTACTGTCATCGTTTACATGTAAGATGGATGTCGATTTTGGCATAATCAACGGAGGAAATATGGAATACTAAACATTGACATACGTTGTTATAAATCCCAATGATCTCTTTCACATATGCAAGATGGAAGAGGTTTTAATCCCCTTTGGTATATGTCATTCGATGTAATTATTATAAGAATATTGTTTTAATAGCCCCTTGTACCTTGGATCATATAATCTAAATTTTAAGAATCTATGGGGGTATTTAGACAGCCAATCGACCCGTTATGTATATAGATGCTATTGGCTAGCCATCACATAATACATTTCCTTGTAAAGATGAATGAAGATACCATAATTCTATATATGCAATATTTCAGTTTTAATTGGACTGCGGTTATGTTCCATGACTAAACAACTACATACCTATCATTCAAAAAAATTACAAATATTGCGTGAGACGAGAGGAAAAACACATTTATCGATAATAGCTAATCTTTTTCTACGGCGATGAACTTAAGGGGGTACACTAGTTTAGATAAATATATATCTATATGGGGGTTTTAGATTTTATTTTGAGGAAACCAATATCCAAGTATGCCACATCCATATTTGATTTTGAAAAATTAAAAGAGAAGTTGCGGAGGTGCTAAATAAATATGGAGTTTTCCACATGTAGTAGTGGAAGGTGTTTAAATCCACATTCTTAAGCACAATGTGAGCATGGAAAATGTTTCAAGGTCGCTCAAGTCCTCTGCTATTTTTTCAAGGTGACTATTTTTGCAACATCATTTCAATGCAATTCACGTAATCAGTAATTTTATGTGAATGTAAAAATTATATTATCCAAGGAGTCTTAATTTCCATTTGTTTAGGCATGTAAATAATTTCATGTTGATTAATGGAAATGGATAGTGTTGCAGGGTTGAGGTATTGAGAATAAATGCATTTGCTGTGGGCTATGGTTATTAATCATAAGCCATTACGCTGGTTGTATAAGATAAATCTATACTTTTGGTAAAGTTTAAATAAAATCTTGCAAGTTTTAGTGTAATCAACAACGAACATTCTAATAAAATGAACATTGACATACATTGATATGAAGGTTGTTAATCCTTACAATGCATGTCAGACAGAAGAGGTTGCAATACCCTTTGGTACACACCTTTTGACATTATTCTTAGTTGACTCGAGGAAAATAAATTGGGGATGAGGATGTAATGAGAGCCATTAGATTTGACAATCCTCCACCCTTAGATCAAGATATAAAAAGAAAACCCCAAATAATCCTTATGGATTGTTTAAAACCAATTTATTTTCTTTCCTCTTTTTCATTTTCTCATTTTTACTTCTCTTCTCTTTGATTTTGTTCCAAGTTTGGTTATGGAAGGAGACTATTTTTAATTTTATTTAAAAAAAAGAGGACACACACACACACACATCAATTTATAAATGGTAGGGGATGGAGGAGTAGTTATGCATATATTACACATTTATAGGTCATACTTGCATTTAAAAATATATATACACCAAGATGTGTGTGTGTGTGTGCACACGCACTTTAAAATCTTAGACGTAGGGGTAAATTTTTTCTATATTTTGTTTTTTAAATTAAAAAAAAAGTGTGTGTGTGTGGAAGGGAGGAGCAACCATAACTAGGTTTATTTATTTCTTTATATATGTATGCATGTATGTATGTATGTATTTATGTGTAAATATATATTACTAAAATATTTTTAATTTAATTTTTGTTTATAAATATTAAGGAGACAAAATATAATATACATAAATAATTGTTATATTTTGTCTCCTTAATATTTATAAACAAAAGTTAAATTAAAAATATTTTAGTAATATATATTTACACATACGTACTGTACACACAAACACAAACACACACACACACACACACACACACACACACACACACACACACACACACACACACACACACACACACACACACACACACACACACACATTATTGTAATAATTATTTCAATCAGCAATAAGAGGGAAAAAATTGTAAGTAGTTATTTTTTTTTCTTAGTTGCCATCATGTTAAATTTATGAGTAAAATTTGGAAATGTGAATTAACTTGATATAGTTAATGAATCACAAAATATGGGAATAAAAATGATATAAGTAAATGAATCAATTTAAGGTGACTAGAGTCTCCCTATTTCAAGTGTAATATAAGGCCAAGTTTGGAGAGCACACAAAATCAACGTTTTCCTTATCTAAATCAATGAGATACATAAGAAATTACTAAGAAATACTTGCATCATTTTTTTAACCAAGTACCAACTCATTCACTTAATCTCACAACGTAATATTTTTCTAAATACTCATGGATGCATTTAATCCTTAATTGAACCAAATGAGCATAACAATCACGAGTTTCATTCCAAAACATATACCCAAAATCAAAATAAGAGAAGACTTCAACCATTGCTTACCTAGCTACCCAAACCAACTTTATTCATTTCCTTAATCCCTACACAATATAAATCTCTTATCAAAAATGCAAAAAGGAACCCATACTATAAAAATTTTACCAACACATTGAAAATCTCATTTTCTCTATTCAACAACAAGCATCTCATTTCAATAAGTAATTTAGAGCACACTAGCTCATATAAGTCAACTTTTACATTTACAAATATCACTATTCAAATTCCCATTACATCTCCTCATACAAAAATCCACAAATACAACATTCAAAAATATAGTTTTCACAACTTTGTAATCAACCATTAAAACTTATAACCCATCAAGAAAATGGTTTTACACATGAATAAATTACCAAACATAAGATTTCTCTATTGTTTCCTTTTCCAACTTATGAAAAACACAACAAAAATAAGAATGGAGGAAACATACACCTCTCAACCATCCAATGGGGGAAAATCCCTTCCCCATTTCCCCACGAATCTTATAACTCCCAAAAATCCTCTATATCCAACATACCAACTTGGATTAAAAAAACATCCCCAAATTTCCCAACACACATGCATTCTAAGAAAAATCAAACAAGTATATGGACAAGAAGACTCAAGAGAGCAAGGGAGATACATTTCAAACATGAAAACACACTACAAAGGTTTTTTAGCTTACAAATTGGGTTTGGAGGAATTCTAAACCACTTATCTCTCCACTAAGGGGTTACGAGTAAGTTATTGGCTCCTCCAAGTAAATAAAATAAGAATGCATTCACACTTATCCCTCCACTTAGTTTATTCAAAACCCACTTATCCCTCCACTAGAAAAAAGCCCAAGTCCCTTTGGTTCCTCCATAAAATATTACACAAGTTTACTTCACTTGAACCTCTACTTATACCTCCTTAATGGCTCTACCTTCCCCCATACACAAAAATACACTTGATAGCCCCACAATGGGTGCATATCAAGTAAACAACATAAAGGAAAAATCCATACAAGCCAAATGATAACAAAAAGAACATAAATTCCATCAAAGGATGGAAAGATAAACCAATAATTGTAAGAAAATAACAAAGAAAGGTACCAACTTCTTTCTCATCTTGTCCTCTTATTCCAATATCAAGGTTTCAAGTACTCCCAAATCAATCCAGTAGCATATACCTAAGACCAAGGATCCCTTCAAAATGAGGAAACAAGCTCCCTTAAATAGAAATTTTTAAAAGAGTAACCCCTTAGGATGGTGCCAAGTGGCATCATCCTAAGTTTTCAAGAAAAATATATCCCCAAAAGACATTAATTTCAAACCCATGCACACATGGGAAAAATCGAGAATATTTCTAAAATCAACCACCCAGTTAAATTATCAAAAATTCATGATAAAAGTAAAAAGGTCAAAATTTAAATAACTCAAAATAAATATGACTTAAATCACAAGTCACCCTCATAAAACAACTCACATCAAAATAAATACATGGTAGTTGGAAAGTTTCCCAAGGCTCATTATGGGGTCCTTATGAGCCCCCAAATGGCCTAAAAATCTTTAAAAGTACACCTACCCCATGGGTAGGTGTATGGAGATATTTTGGGAGTGTGGGACAAGGTTTACTTATCCCACACTCCACTCAAAAGTGGCCTCAAAGGAGGAATACAAAAATAGAAAGTTTTCAACCACCCCATCAAGGAAAGATCCACCCAAACATGGTAATAAATTTACGCATAAGCCAAATGCAAATATTTTACATAAAATGAGTTAATTAAAATAATTAATTTGGCTAAAGGTCTCATCAAGGTGTTAAACAACAAGACAATGAAAATAAAATAAATAAATTGAACACTTGTCACCATACACATAGCCCAAACCACCTAATTCCAAGTCCGAGTGACTTGTGTTGGCTAAGGAGCTTCGTGGGAGTTAGTCCCCCTCCATCCTCTTTGGTGTGTTTAGTTTTTTTATTAATTTGCATATAGAATTTGGGTACCATTTCAATTTTTGCACACTCAATGTGTACGTCATATCCACTCAACATGATTAACCAAAATCACTACTATTAAATTAGGAAATAAACACACCAATTGCCCATGTATTTCATTTTTCATTAGAATTTAAAACATGCTCAAAATATATTAATTATCATCATCAAAATCAGAATATCTATGAACAACAACACATGTAACATCTATCAGATATATCCATCCAAAAGCATACAAAATACCATCAAGTTATGTCATATCCATGTGATTTAATCGTAAGGTTGGCACCCTATGCCAACTCAAAATTAAAAAATACATAATCCAAAATAAATTGAGAGTCTAGGCACCCCATGCCGATACAACATATAAAACAAGCCATATCATGAAAACTATAGTATGAAAGGAGATCTAACTAAACAATGTTCGAGGGAAGTGGGCACTATAATAATCGGGAAGGAAAAATATTGGTTGAAATTTATGTTTAATAGGGATGTTGAATATAAAATCACACATTTTACTTCTCTAACATTCATTATAATTTTTTAAAGAACAATTATAAAAAAGGAATATATATATATATATATATATATATATATATATATATATATATATATATATATATATATATATATATAGTTCACCTTTAACACCTCATCTTTCCTATGTATTTTTCTTTGAACCCAAATATCTTGATTGGTTATATCAATAACATTTACTTCATACTTGTAAAATGAGGCTTGTTGTGAATAAGAAAGGAAAGTGTAGGTGTTTATGATTAGGGAAAATATCGCAAACCTCAACAGCCTAGGAAAATATTCTAAAAGAAATGACAGATGGAGTTCTTAGGTTTTCTTTTTTGACAATGAGAAATGAGGTCTCGAAACAATTTTCATAAGAATATTTATTTCAAATAATATTCTACCACTTTTCTAACCGATGAGCATTAGTTCCCACTAGGTTGAAAATATAATAACCTCTTTCCATTTTGATTCTTTTAGATGTCGGAGTTCTTGAATGAAATTATGTTTTTATAAGATTATTCATATTTTCAATGAATGGTTTGGAATCCTATTATAAATTTATCTTTTTATGGGACAATATAATATATTATAGGACTAATTTCCTTCAATTAAACTAGAAGATACAAATAAATGTATACAAGTGGAGGATAAAAGATGATTATTAAGATATTCCATAAGGCATCAGTAACTTTATAACATGAGTTGTGAATAAGGTCTTACTAGGTATATCATTCCCAACTTGAACCTACCTCAATATTTAGTGGAAAAAGTATAGACATGATATTTCTAAGTCTAGGCTACCCTAGAATGTTTTTAGAGTTAGTGTTTATTGTCTTCATATTTGTCCCATTTTTATTAAAACGTTATCTATTAATATCAAAAATATAGTACATGGCTAATCGTATAAAAAGATGGGTAATATGGCATCACACCATACAATGGAAAATTGAATAACCATTTACATTTTCTTTTAAATTTTCAATTAATTAGTTTTTTTAATACACGATAATATATTAAGACCCATCGAGAGTCATGTTATGTTTTGTTGCCTATTATACATAGGCTTATGAGAATTATGAAATAACAAATTTAATATGTTTTACAATACATAGATTCTTCCAAGAATGTTGTATATTGATGACACTTTAGAATAGCCATTATGTGGTTGAATGTAACACCATCCCTAGAGTTCCATATTAGATATCACTATATAAAACTCTTCTCATCACAACTCAAATTGGATTATAATATGCAACAAAATATTTATTAATTACGACCTCTATTAATCGCTTCTAATTAATTTTTATTAAATAAAGAATAGGTCTTGAAGAAGCCAACATGTACCTCCATGATGATTCTAGGTGTTTCTTAGGTTAAATTAGCTCATAATTTCTTCTAAGGAATACCTAAGTGAGATAATATACTCTAAGTTACGCGTAAGGCTTTTAATGACCCTTTGAATGGGTTGTCTTCAAAATTGTCAAAAATAGATTTTTAGTGTAAAAATTTGTAAATATTTTTTTCTATTTGCTTCCATCAATTAATTAAATAAATCGTCTTAACTCATAAGTTTTTATATTTAATTTACATAATGTGTTATTGTACATGGATAACATATTGCATTGCCTATTAATGTGTTATAGATAACATTTCACATCATCTCTTCTTACATGATTTGAAATAATGATGCACATGTTAGTGTGAGTGGTATTTTCATATTTTTTTCCTTAATTAGGTGAATTTCCACCTCACAATGTGATTCATGACACTTAGGTGATATCATAGGTCATAAGGTGTCATTAGGAGTTATATGAAAGATTTTGTCATAGAATATTTCATGTGTCAGTGTGCATCATACAATAGTTACATTCTATTTCTGGATTGTAACTCCTCTTCTCCCTTGTGGAGGTATGATGGGTCTTGCATTGGGAGTTACACAACACTCCTATTTGTACCTTTTCATTTTGATATATGAGAATGAGTAGACCTATTTTCTTTGCATGCACAATTCTTGTGATTGAATTCTTTCTTTCATCTTAGAGATACTTCACGTCTCGGTTCGAGTGCAACTTCTTTGATGTGCATGTATTCCTTCTTGATCCTCATGCTTCCTCACTCTCACATGGTATCGAGCACATGGTTTAGAATCATGTCATTCACTTTGGTTGTTGCTTAAATTACTCTCCGTTTTTTGATTTTATAGTTTCATGTGCAAGTTTTTTTAATCTTTTACTTTATACTTTACATGCATTATTTTAGGTCCTTTGTGCTTGGGTAGTGTGTTGGTTTCTGTGTGTTTTCCAGTGTTTGTTTGCAAGTACACCAAGATATATTGGGTTTTGTGAAACATAAATTATTTTGGAAAAATGTGTTGTTTTAGACCTAACTTGGCCCCATCTCTCTCGAGCTAGGAACTAAGCTATTCACCCTAGCTCGCTTGTTTCCTCTTACATCGAACTTGTCTTAGAACAACTCACCTAGAACCTTCTCACCACCTCTACATTGTAACTCACTCATATCATTGTGCCTTGGTTCTTGCTCACCTATGACGTTTGACCTGTTTGTGCCCTTGGCTTGTCCTCCCTACTCTACATCAACCCGACCTTTCTCACTCACCGCTATACATTGGTTTTTATTTTCTCATGGTGCCCTATTTGACCTTGCTCTGGTTTTCCAACTCTCTGAGTCTCTTCTAGCTTGTGTCATTGACCTCTGCTCTACATTTGGAATTTCTCGCCACGGTTTCTTGTTTCAAACCTCCTCTCTTGCTCATTTGGTTTCTTGTGCTACCCTATGTATTCCTTGAGCCCCTTCGCCTGCCTATGTTTGGATCCATCCTCGCCTAGCCTAGTTCCATTAGAATTGTACATATATGGGATTTCATTGCCACCATCATCCGACCAACTCGTCGTGTGGTATATTCGATTCTCGCCATTACTTAGCTTTTCTGGTTCCTACTTTACTCAATGTGTGGCTTGTGCATCCGCTTCCAAGTAGCTCAATCAAACTCAACTCACCTTGTGGACTCCTTTCCAATTACACCCTAGCCTTGATGCATGGTTCAAATCCAACTTGACATAGTTCACCGTGTGTTCTAACCTCTAGGTCAATGTCTAACCAAACATATGAAACTTGTTGTTCAAACAACCATATGTCCTAAACAAATATATCTCGCTAGCAGCTCAAACTAACCCATCTCGCCTCCAATTACCCAACTTGTAGAGATGAGATGGCCCTCCCACCGTCCAAAAAGGTATTTTTTTCCTTTCTTTTTTTTCACTTATTTTTTAATCTAGGTTAATTAATACTAATTAATCCTGATTAAATTAAAAAAATAATTAATTTTAAAGGGAAAAACTATCTTTTTTAGATTTAAAATTTTATTTTCCATCTCGCATTGTAAAAACCCTCTTCTTCACTTGCACATTATAAACGTGTCCGCTAAAACCTTGTGGAAAGAGAAACTCATTCTCGTCCTTCCCTTTTTCTTCCTTTTATTTTTGTTACCATAATTCGTTGCACATGATCGGGATTATTGTGGTATCCACGTTTGTGTAATATTTCATCAATTATAAGGTGAGTGACCAACCGCTTCACATCACACTAACTCTTAGATGTAATCAACACTCTACTTATAAATTTCCAAAATTAGGGGTTGTTTATTTTTTGTGGTTCCTTTCTTTCCACCATCTCTCTCTCTCTCTCTCTCATCTCTGTGGATATAAACTCGGTTCCCTTTCTTACTCCCTTCAAATATTAAAAATGGAAAGATTCTATGGTACATGTATTAAAAAATAAATTAATCTATCGATAACTATGGGATTGGAAGCTTAATTAACACACATTGTAGAGAAATAAAAATGGTTTTACAAATGTGATAAAGACATTGGTTTTTTGTGTCTTTCTATGTATCTAGAAATGCACTTTTATATTAACTCAACTAAAACACCCAAGGAAGTTTGGATGGCTTAGAAAAAATTTTGGGAAAGAGGATGAAATGAGAGAGCATGAACTAGAAAATTAGTTGATTAGTCTTAGCCTTAATAGTTTTGACATCTTGTAGTCTTAACATCTTGTATTCCTCAATCACTTCCGCAGGAGTTTCACGGTATGCTTCCCTCACTATCTGCTTAACTCTCTTGAGTGCTCCATTTTGAAGTTTCAAAAGCATACGCATGCGCTTCGCTTTGCATCAATGTCTCATCTTCTTGTTGCATGCTTTTTCTTCTTAGGTCTCCCGGTATCCTTCCTTCCCTGTCTCATTTCCTCCTCTCGCCCAGCCGTAGCTGCCACTAGTCCCATTTATTCACCTTCTGCCCCCACCACCACTGCTATCACCCCTCTGCCTACCTTCTCAGCTCCCTCTATCATCCCCCACCTCTCGCTCCCACCCCTTCACTTCCACTTCATCCGGACCTATTGTTGGGTCTTCTAGAAGGTGAACCTTGATACCCTCGGGGCTGTGGGGAATGTTCCTCAGGGAGTTAGAAATTTCCCATAATCTCCTGCATTTTAGTAGTACTAGTTCATAGGAGGCACACATTGAGAGCTCCAAAACAAGGTTGGAAGCCTTAGAAACCGACATGATGCTTTGCTGAAAGAAGAGGTAAAAAACTTGACAAAGCAAAAAGGTAAGAGGAAGAAGGAGGAGGAGGTCATGTCATTGATAATAAACAGTTGAAGACATATACAAAAATCTGATCTCCTTAGATAACCGTCTAGGGAAGAACGAGACTCACCATGATCATAATATGGCTATTTTTAATGTAATTGAAGAGTTTATTGAGCAGCATGTCCACAACGTCTCTAATCTCAATGAAAATTCCAACAACTCTTTGGGGTACGGAAGAGGAAAGCAAAAGGACCATTGAACAGCTGGATGTTACTGACTCTACCCACATGATGACTTTGGCTATGTTCACCTCTTGGCAGAATATCAAAACCAGAATTGACAAAGCCGCCACGAAGTAATTGTGGATACTCTTGCTGCGCTTCTCTGTATTTTTGCTGTTTTTTGGCTGCTCTTCAGCAGTGTTCGTTCTGGTTTGTTTTGTTGGGGTAACTACTCTTGGACTGCTTGGGGTTTCTATGTCTCAAATGGATCTTGATCCTTTTTGTTTTGGTCCTCATTCCTATTCTAGCTTCTAGGCCCTCTTTTGTACACAAGGGTATAGTCCCTTTCAAAAAACTATTTACCAATAAAAAAAATAGTTTTGACACTCTCCAAGAATTATTCACTAAATTTAAATCTCTAAGATTACAACTAAAATATTGTGGAATTGAAAAAAATTACTCACATCTCATTTTTCCATCCTCACCAAACTTGGTCCCGACTGCTCTATTTTTGTCTCTACCTTCCATGTTAACAAAAGGGAACTTAGTGCAAGTTGGACTATGCCCTCCTTTGATGAGTTTATTATTGGTGATTTTACTAGGGAATAAGATAAGGCTGATTAAAATGGGTACTCTAAAATCCACAAAATCTCATGCTCTCATTGCAGGTCATGAAAAATGAAGGCTTTAAAAGAGAAGAAACATAACAAAAAGGATCATGAGAACAAAAAAGAAAAATCCACCAAATCTAAATCTTACACTTCCTTTTCTATTTCTAAACCTCCTAAACAATAGATCAAATGTGGGTACTGCACTGGTAGGCATGATGAAGAAAAATATTTGAAGAAGAAGATTGACCTCCTCATGAGTCTTCTTGAGAAAAATAACATAGGATTTCTTGAGTGTCTCAAATCATCTTCATAAACTCACGAATGTTCTAAGGAAAAAGACAATGGAAAGTGGAAAGGGAAATATAAAGAAAAATATAAAGATTCAACTAAGGAGAAAATAAAGGGAAGAACTTTAGTTACTGAGATGTTTCACCTACTCCTACATGGGTTATTGATTCAGGTTCATCTCATCACATGGCCTCTTCACATATAACATTTTCTTCATTAGAGCCATGTGACATTACTTTTATTTGACTAGATGATGGAACTTCTACTCCGGGTTTTGGGAGAGGATCTATTGAAGTGAATGGCGGAACATTCAATAATGTGCTTAGTATTCTCTCTCTTAGAACTAATCTTCTATTAGTTTATTATATTACTCACCTTAGTTAGGGAATATAGGTTGAGTTCACTCCGGATTCTATTTATGTTAGAGAGCTACACAGTGACATTATCATTGCAGTTGGTATAGTTGATCATCACACTCGGCTTTACTCTTTTTCTCACTTTTTTCCTCCATATTCTTCATCTAACTCACCTAGACTTGATGATATTTACGATCTAGAGCACACATCTTACGATGATGACTAGGGAAAATTTTAAGACCTCCCCCAAAAAAATTCATAGAAATTCTCCGAAAAATATGTGAAAATTTAATTTTGCACTAATGGAGAATATGAGGAAAAGGCAAATATGTTGTCATCTGGTAGCATTTTTTATGCTACCGGTCGATAGCATATATTATGTTCTCGGCTGATAGTATATGATGTCGACTAAAAACATATGTATTTTTTTGAAAAAATAATTTTTGACAAAAGGAGTTAAAATGATTGGCTCGACGAGAAATGTTTCCTCACAACATATGGTGTAAACAATTTTTTTTTTAAAAGTGATTTTTTTGAAAAAATACGATTTCGCTAATTTGTATCGATTTTTTTTTTTGAAATTTTTTGATGTTAGTATTTTAAATGATTGTCTCAATGAGAAATATTTCCTCCCAAAATATATTGCAAGAAAAAAATCCTGTACTCTTTTTTTAACGACTATAAAATGCTACTCGGAGTAGCTTTTTTGTATGCTACTAACATGTAGCATAAAATATGCTATTGGCTAGTAGGATATTTTATGATACTGACTGAAAAAATAATATATGTTTTTTTATGGTAGCATTATTATGTTGTTGGTCAGTGGCATAAAAAATGTTACCGATCAACAACATATCTTATGCTGTCAGTAAGTAGCATAAAAAATGCTACCGACCGACAACATAAATGCCAATATCACAAATTTTTATTTCATGGAAATGAATTGACCCCTAAAATTAACTTATACCTAGAAAATTTTAAAGAACCCAGGTCTAATTTCTACCCTAAAAAAATTTCCAATTTCAAATTTTAAAAACTGTAATATTCATGAATTAATGAATATTCATCGGTAAATTTTTCCCGATGATGACTTCCCTTCTAGGATAATTGATTTCCACAGCTTATGGGGGCCCACCTCCACCATCAAATTATAACCTACCACATATTAAGGAGTAATTTCTTTATGCACATAATTCAGGTCCACTACAAATTTTTCAAGGAGAATATAATTTGATTCAGTCCCATCAAACACCGAGAGCTCTACTTATATAGAGTTACAAGATATTCCACCTTATTCCTTGATACTTCAGATACACAATCCCTTCATGGAGTAATTATCACTTCTACCTCACATATGGATCATTGTTTCTTGGATTGGAACAACACCTTGTCACTCTAGGGATATTATTCTTCTTCACTTTGTATAGGTGGTTTCGATAGGTTGAAAGGTTTTGAGAGAATAAAGCTACTCTTGGAGAGCTTGAGTTGCCTCTAATAGCTTCACAAAACCACCCCGCATTTAGAAAACCTCTAGTTCAATCTTTCGGGTAAATAGAAGTCACTTTTTTTTTTAGCACTGGGCAAGGAGGTGCCACACATGTGTTGCCTTGTACTCCATGTTTGGCTACTCTTTGGAAGAAATATTGTTCAAAAAATAATATATTAGAAATTAAACGAAAGCTTCATATTTCCCTATTAGGGTTTTCCCTCTAAATTTTGAGGTGTATTTGGTTACTACTAAAGTTAGAGGATGTTGGGAATCGATTTGTCTATAAAAACACCAAGCTATTCGATGATTTTGGACCATTCCATTGTCGAGTTGGACATTGATTCCACCGAGCTAGTTGAAATCCCACGGCCAAGAAAGATAGGTTATCATCCCGCCAATATGTTGCATTGGAGAAGGTTTTTGTAGGTCCGAGTTGCTTTAGAGTAAAAATTAGGTGATTTTTTTCCAAATGGCCAAGACTGAGCCGTAGCTGACCGATCTAAACATCTACAACAATCAAGCTAGATCCAACATTCAAGATCGATCCAATTTGGGCCAAGTCGAGTCCCTAAAGTGTGGTTGAATTAAAAACATCCCCTATGTAGAGCCAAATAAAGATGTGTATTCCAAGGTCCAACATCTATGCAAGTCACTTTCCCATAGCTATGATTTGCGTTAAAGTGGCCACAATGAGCCTCTATCATTAGTCGGGTCATTTGAGCCCTATCCCGAGTTGTGAGAATATCTCATGTATTATGTGTCACCGAGCTCGACAAGCCGAGTAAACCTCCAGATAAATCCTATCCAAAGTACATCCAAGTTACACCAATTAAGCAGCCATACACAAAACTATACAAAACAACATAATCAAATAGCCAAACAGTGTGTCCTACTTAGGAAATAACGACCTACAAGCACTAATAATGACGACACCTCTTATAAAGGAGGAATCATAACAATAACCAAAGAAGGGACAAATCAAATAAACAACAAACATATTACTGATTAATATAAATTGTAAATACACAAGAATAATATGATGTTATAGTAGGAATAAATAAATGTAATAATGAAATACAAAAGTAAACCAAAGAAAACTAAGAAATAAATAATGAAACCCAAATTTACAAAGAAGGGTAAAATGCCTTAGCTGATTCTCATTGTTGTTGAAGGTGAGATGAAGCAATGAACATCACACATGAGCTCAAAAAATTTTAGAAATGGAGGAACTCTCTAGACATGGGCGTCTCGGAGAGGAAAAGGGCACCCACGGGTGCCCGAGTACAGATTTTGGGTGCTTAGATATGCAAAAATATTGAAACAACTGAATTATCAGGGTTATAAGATGTTCCTTGATGCTCATATTTTGGCACTATGGAATCACACAATGATCACTGAGCTCACAATAAATTTGCAAGGAATTATAGACTGCAAAACACTAAAATAGATATCAAATCCTAAAATAGAAAGATGCGAGAATGAGGGGTCATAATTTCCTCAGCCACCACAAAGGTGGACTTACAACTGAGTGTTGCATTACATCTTAGACTTAATGTAATTATGTGCGTGTGGAATTGTGCTTGAGGTTTTTATTGTGCCAATTGCACTTGGATAAAGAGCGAGTAGCTAGATGTAAAAAAATGTAGTAAAAGTGTGTATGGAATAGAATGCAATTCCCTCCTATGAAGTGTATGTAGAAAAACAACCCTTGTGTCCCTTGTGATGGAGCTATATGGAGGAAATGGAGATATTTGATGCCTTAATGGATGAAACCTTAGGTGGAGATAATATATTTTTAGTGATTGGTCCTTTATTATGATCAAATAACTTTATATTTATATGATTCATTCGCTTGAATTTTGTAATTAACCCTAAAAAGGAAAAATACCAAAAGATAAGATGCTCAAAAGGATAGAAAGGACCCAAAAAGTGTGAGTAAAGTACAAAGAGGACAAGGGCACCTAGATTGGATGAGGACGCTTAGTGCTTGACGTCGTTGTCTAGGTGTTGGTATCTAAGATGACAAATGCCAAAGAATGAAAAGGAAAACTGAGCAAATAAGGGTGTAAGACTTAAAGTAACAATAGAAAGTAAAGCAAGGTTGCCAAAGACACCGGCTAATTAATATCATTATTTCTTAGGAATCATATGAATAGTAGTATGTAATCAGGACTAGATAATTACCCAAATTGCATGATTTTGTGTCTATATTTGCCCCCACTTTATGTTGGTGAGAAGAAATGTTGGTAGCATAAATTAAATAGATATGTATATCTGATAATCAATCAATGATGTAATCATGCCGAGGGACTATACAAAGTGTGGTGTGATAAAAATGTGAAGTGTGGATGCTAAGGAGGAGAAAGTTAAAAAAAGTGATGAAAATGAACCTAGGGCGAAAACACATGTGTATATGTCACGATGTACATGTTGTCAATGTCAATGTGTGTGATGTTGTTGTTGATGTTGAATACCACTTCCCATATAACCGGACATGTAAAAGAGAAGTTATCTAGTCAAATACGCATGTATATGATCAAAATATGTAAAAAGTGTGTAAGGAAAGTATGTAAAATGAAAAAAATGTGAAAAAGGAACATGTGCACCTAATCCGTGATGAGAAAAATGGTGTAGAAAGGATCCTGAAGATGATGTTGACATGCAAGTTTTTTGGGAAATCTCATGCCAATGTAATGGAAGAAGTGTAGGGAGAACTATCTGGTGTCATCCGCCAACCTTTAACTACTTCCCATTGTATAAAACACCACTGCAGATGGTGTGTACATGCTAAGGAATCTCTATCCTATAAAATCCATTGTGTAAATGCCTAATGCTAAAGGACTCTTTGCCCTATCAAAATCCTCTATGACATGTCAAAGAATTGTGTAATTTTCCCCTAGTTACTGGAATTCCAGAAATACCGATGTATTGCCCCCTGTTATTAGAACTCGGGGAATGCTGATGTATTAAGGACCCAAGTATTATTCTGAGTCCCATCCAAAAATAAAATTATGTTGTATTAGTACTCTTGTGTTGTGTGTAACTCTGTATGGGGTGACTGATTCACCCATATGATGCCCCCTTCGTTTGGGGTGTATGTGTCATCGCTAAAGGAGTATGTGTCCTAAAAGAGGACCAACTGCATTTGGCTGAGATGTTCCTTGCAAGGGGAGGGAATTTTCATGGTAGAAACCAAGACACATGTAAAAAAGTGGCTGGGAGACAAGTGTTAGTAGAAGAAAAAATGTATGTAAAATACAAAATGTAAGCTAAGAAGACAAATGTGTAAGCTAAGACGGAAGTAAACACGCAAGAAGACAATGTAGACCATGAAAAATGGATTGTAAACCCGAGACACCACTCACGATATCACAAGATAGTCAAGGCCGTAATGGTTGTAAATGAAAAAAATGTGTACATAAAACAAGGGAAAAGCCTAAAAATAAGAGCATAAAAAACAATGTAACAGATAACCATTGAAGCAAACAACCTTGCATAAAAATGTTGCATGTGAAGCAACCATTAGTATGTTAGAAAGATAAAAAGTATGTCAAAGTTTGTATAATATGATAATGTAAAGTACTAAGTACAAAATGAAGTAATAACACCTATAGTGTACGAAATTGGATGCCCCAAGGAGCATCTGTGAGATTGGTAATATGTACTTGTCTTTGAGCATCCATGATCTATGTAATAGATTTGTAGAATCTATTATCACAAACAAGAAATCAAAATAACGTGCATGTGTGTGTGATATAGATAATGACATAAAAGATATCTATCTAGCATGTGTAATAAGATGAACATGTAAAATCATAAGTAAGCAAGAGTAAATGCAACCAAGATATGCAATATGTTGTGGATGGTATGAAATGGAATGTAATGTGAATGATAGGAGTAACATGCCCCCAAGTAGATGGAAGTGTATGCAATGAAGTTCATTTATTTATGCCCCTCGGAGTCAAGAATGAATCGCAAATGAGAGTGCATTATCAGGAAATAGTGTAAAATGTGTGTAAGAAAGATGTTGAATGTAGGTTATTGTGTGATGTGTATAATTAAATGCGAAAAAGTAAAAATGATAAGGTAGTGGGATGTGTGATGATTTAGCTTAAAGTGTATATCAAAAAATATATGGATGATAGAAAGCATGATGATGTAGCACAAAAGCATATATCATGCAATGTATGGTTAGAGTGATAAAAAGTGTGATGATTTAACAAAAATCATATATCATGAAATGTGTGAGTAAAGGTTATGGCTAAAAATCTCACATTGTATAATAAAAATATTGGTAGATCAAACGTATGAGCATGATGAGGTCCATTTGATTGGTAAAACCTCAGGAATCAAGTATGGACCAAGGGACTAAAGTGCGTCATCGGGTAGTGAGTGTAACACGTATAATAAGATGAGTAATATATGTACTAGCTGTTGTGGTGAGAAAATATGTGTAAGGTAGGTAATTAAAAATATGTAGTGTGCAATGTAAGATGTGTATATTATATAAGTGTGAATGATGTAAAATGTATAAAAATGTAGGGTTTAGAATGTGTATGAAGTACATATATATATATATATATATATATATATATAAAGCAAAAAGTGTGAATGGTGCATAGTAGATGTAAGAGGAAGATGATGTGTATGTACAAAGTTGTAGAATGTGTGATGATGTGTAACATGTGGTATCTACTATGCAGTGTGTGAGGTTCATGTTTATAGTATGCCCTCAACAGTTAAGTGTGAACAATAACACAAGAGTGTGTCATAGGGTAATGTTTATGAGAATGTATGCAGACATGTAGGATGAATGTAAAAGACTAGATGCGATGTGTGTAAGATGTATGATAGTTGATAATGATAAAGCGTGTGGCGGGGGGAGTAAGTGTGATTCCCCCAAGTGTGTGATGATGAGTGTGTTATCAAGGGGTAAGATGACATGAGTCACCTACCAAAGACATATTTTTGTGAAGTGGTGGAAGCAAGTGTAGTAGACGTAAAAGTAGGATCATGAGATGGTGGTGAAGTTTGAAATGTGTCCTAATCATCAGTAGAAGGGCTAGTTTCTTTAACAAAATGAATTGGAAATGAAAGTGGAGCAAGACTGGAAGGAGTCTTAAATGGTGGTAACTTAGGTGGGATTGATGACGCTACAAAATACTTGATAGTTGAAGAAGGTGGACTAATTTTTAGAATTGGTTGCATATTTTTACTTGGTAATTCTGTAGATGACTTGAAAGGAGGGGGTGCTATATTTATTTTGAGAGGTGGTTGCTTAGGCGTTCTTGAGTCTCTATATAAGGAACCGTAGAAACTATGGCATGATGCTCATCAGATATAGATGAATCAAATTTAGGAACCCACCGGCATATAACAATTGTAGATGGACATATAGCAGAATGTTCCACAATGAATGAGATAAATCCTTCATGCTTAATATGCTTGATTCTTCGTCATAAATCATAGAAGTCATTTTCATTATGTCCATTGATTCAATGATAATTACAATATGGGTGACCTTAACATTTTACAATTTGGTAAGGAGGATAGCCTTGAGTAGATGATAAAGTGATCAATTGATGACTAAGGATCTCAATAAGAATTTCATATTGTGTAGCATTGCAATCAAAGGTGAGAGGCTTTGGTAATGGTATGAATTGAGGCTCACTGATATAAGCAGATATAGAAGACATAGAATGAATATGTGATTTAGAAGGAGAACAAACATGAGCTTGAGAAACGTCCTTAAGATGTTGGATTTCAGATTTAAGAGATGTAATCATGGATTCCATAGTCTAAAATTTGTATTGAAATAAAGAATGCAAATATTTTATTGAGTCCAAAATGGATTGATTAGATGGACAATAATGAAGACTAGGGCCATCATATAAACAATCAAAGATAGGACTTATTTCATGTGGCGGTGTATCTTGAGGAAGATACATGGTGTCTAAGGTTTTTTGCAGAACAACCTAGAAATTGGGATGCATCTTAAGTAAATCAGACAAAGAAATTTGAGGAATTGTACAACCCATGATAGAGAAAAAAATGAGGATCCTAAGCATGAAAGCGTTCAGGTTCACCAAAATGATTAAGCTAAAATGTAAATAGACAAGCCTAATTTGATGCTATAGTAGCATTAAATAAATGCAATAATGAAATATAGAAATATACCAAAAAAATTAAGAAATAAATAATGAAATCCTAATGTGCAAATAAGAGTAAGATGTCTTAGCTGATTTGCGGTGCTACCGAAGGTGTACAAGACTGAAATTGGAAAAAGATGAAGCACTGACTATCGCACTAGAGCTCAGAAAATTGCAGAAATGGAGGAACAAACTAGAAAGAGGCACCTGGAGAGGGATAGGGGCATCCATGTGCACCATGGTACTGATTGTGGGTGTTTGGTTCGTGAAAATACTTAGAAACCCAAATTCTATGGGTCACAAGATGTTCATTGATGCTCTCATTTTTCGATATGGATTCACACAATGATCACTTAGGTTGCAATAAACCTTCAAAACCATCAAATAAACATAAAATCCTAAAAAGGAAATATGTGAAATGAGGGGTTGGACTATCCTCACCGCAAAAATGGCATACTTACAACTCGGTGCGGCATTACATCGCATATCCAATGTAGTTTTGTGTATGTGTGTGTGCTCTAAGTTGCTCTTGTATCGCTTACACTTGGATAACGAGTAAGTAACTAGATGTAAATAAATGTAGTAAATGTGTGCATGAAATAGAATAAACTTCCCTCCTATGAAGTGTATGTAGAAAACCAACCCTTGTGTCCCTTATGATGGAGCTAGATGGATGCAATGGAGCTCTTAGATGCCTTGATGGATGCAACCTTAGGTGGAGATAGTAGATGTTTAGTGTTTGGTCCTTTATTATGATCACATAACTTTATATTTATATGATTCCTTTGCTTAAATTTCATAATTAACCCCAAAAATCCAACTACCAAAAAATATAAGATGCTCAAATGGCTAGAAATGACCCAAAAAGTGTGAGTAAAGTACAAAGAAGATAGGGGCACCCAAATTAGACAAGGGCACTGGCGCTAGCGTCTAGTCTAGGAACCGGTGTCTAGGATGAAAACGTAGAAGACTAAAAACAAATACTTGAGCAAGTAAGGGTGTTAAACCAAAAGTAGTAATAGAAAGAAAAGAAAGGTGGCCAAAGACACGAGTTAATTAGCACCATTCTTACTTAGGAATCATATGAATAATAGTATGTAATCATGACTAGATAATTACCCAAAGTGCGTGATTTTGTGTCTATAATTACAAATATAGAACCACAGGAAGATCCATATTTCCAAAACCCTAAACCACTTTGCCCTCTCTTTTGCGGCCATGTGGCCCTCCAACTGGTTGATACGTTACATTTATAAAGGTTAGTATTCTTTAATTTGGTATAATACAAGTCTCCAATTATAATGCATGTGCTTTAAGTGTTTAGTTGGTTAAGAAACAAATATTGGAAGAGGACATGTAACATGTTAGATCCCCTGAAAATGGCACTAGTTTGAAATCACCACTAAATCCACTTACTAAAACTAAACCCCACAAAATTTAGTAGAAAAAAACATTATTTTTGAGAAAATAATTCTTTTGTAGACCCTAAAAATCAATTCTGTCCAAGTTTTCCAAAGGAGGGGTACCTAAAAGTGTCATTTTACAACCTTTTAACGCCATTTTTTGCATTTTTCACATTATGACCCATTCTAAGCTCTAAAGGCCACTAGGGACTTATAAAACAAAAAAATTTGTATACCATTCAAGTTTTCCATTTAATAAGTGGTAATACTATATTTTCAATGTATTTTCACATTTTTGTGTTACTAAGACATTTAGTTAGGAATAGTATAACCACCCACTATGGTAAAAATGCTCCAAAATTCTTCTTTCCTAACTCGTAGCTACTCTGTGGTGAAAATTACACCATGTGGAAGACAAAAAAATAAAATCAACTCAATTTTGAAGATATTTGGCAAGTTTTAAATGGTTATGTAACTAGATCAACAGATGACGCAACCTAGTAGTGATAATTTTATAGGGCCAATCAGAAGGCCAAGTTGATAATCTTATTTGCTATGTTTGAAGACGTGCAACCCCAAATTTAAGATTCCAAAATAGAAAAAGAATTGTGGGACAAATTAAGAACCATGTACAAGGCCGTAAACAAGACAAAAATATTAAACTTACAAAGTTAGTTTTATGCACTAAAATTCAAACCGAATGAGAAAGTGGAATCTTTCTTGTGGAGAGTTACAAAATTGAGGGCTTCACTTTTATCCCTAGGAGAGGAGGTTACTGATACATCTCTCGTGCCCATTGTTTTGAGAGAAATTCCTCCATCTTACCACATTTTTGTGATGACACTTTACTTTTCATATTAGACCATCGGTTTTGAAAAGTTGGTGATTTTTTACAATAAGAAGAGGCACTTACGAAAAAGATGAAGAAGAAGAGCAGACACTATCTTCTCATCGAAAAGGAATAGAAAATCAAACTATTCCTGAAAGTCCCTAAAATAACATCAATAAGGGGAAAAGAAAAAGAAAAAATTTCCTATCTAAAAATGAGGACACGAGTTTAAAGATTATTGGTACAATACATACAATAAAGGTTGATTGAGTAATTCTAGACATCAAAATCAGAAATCACAATAGGTAGAGTCACACTATAATCAAGAGAAAGAGAAGGGAAACTAGTGAAAGAAACTCCATCAGCAAGGCAATGTAGCTGAGAAATAAGACCATTACGATGATGAGGAATTCATGTGCACTTCCCATTCTAATAAACCATCCATCCACATCATCTAGTGTTATTTGGTATGTTGATTCGGGGACCACTCAATACATAACTGGGAACAAGATCTGGTTTACTACCATGAGGGACACACATTAAAAAAATCATGTTTCTTTAGGTGATGATTCTTCTTACATGGTATAAGGTATTTACAACATTTCTCTACCTATTGATTTATTGAATTCTAGATTATCGGATGTATTAAATATGTCTCTAGCTTAATGTAGATAATTTATTACCGGTTTGTCAACTTCTAGATAATAATCTAAAGATTGATTTTGATATTCATTCCAAAAGAAGAAATCATTTTTTTATTCGATACAAATCAAGAGGATCGAAAATTATTGCAAAAGCCTCAAATATGGGATGGATATTCTAACTTGACTTTGTCTATAGGGATGATCGAGAAATAGGGGCTAATAATTCTTCCTTTACATAGTTATGGCATCGAAGACTTGGTCACATCAATTTCAAATATACAGATACACTTCACTAGTACAATATGGTGAGAAGATTTCCATCTCTTAAAAATGATACATATAAGTGTCCTAACTATCTAGAAGGAAAAAACATAGATTGTCATTCCGAAAAGTACTTATCGAGCTCCATGTAAGATTTATTTGGTTCATATCGATCTTTACAGTTTGATGTAACTTAGTCATGCTTTGGATGTCGGTATTTCATGATATGTGTTGATGATTATTCTATTAAAATGTGGATTTTTTTCTTTGTAACAAAAGTGATGATTTTGAAAAATTTGAGAAGTTCAAAGTGGTTGTAGAGAATGAGACTAGTCAACATATCAAATATCTCTACTAAGATCGAGGGGGAAATTCACCAAGAATGAGTTTAAATCCTCCCGCAAGCTCACGGGATTCATTGACATATGCCTCCTCTACACACACCATAAAAAAATGGTATTTTTGAGAGAAGTAATTATACTATCCTAGAGATGGTGCATTGTATGATTGATGATTTTGGATTTGAAAGGACATTATGGGTAGAAGAAACAATGAGAACAATATATTTATTGAACGAGTTCCCATAGTTTCTCTTGATGGAGTAACTCCACATGAAGCATTGTCAAATCAAAATCCATCCATTACAAACCTCATAGTATTCAAGTGCAAATACAACATGAGCATACCCAAGCATAATCGAAATAATTTGGATATGAAATCACAAAAACTAATATTTATTTATTATAGTGAAGAGGCTCATGGGTATAGATTGATGGATCCAAATACTAGGAAAGTATACACTAGCAGATATGTTGAGTTATTTGAGAAGAAGGAAGTTGAGAATCCTTCTATAGACTCACCTAAAGTAGATAATTCACCTATTGTAAAAATAAAATTAGATATTCTCACTAATGATGATAGTGATGATGGGAATAATGGTGATGATCAAACAAGACCACGACCTATGGGAATAGTTTAACATATGCCCAAGTAGTATACAAACATGATTCAAGATGCTAAGTTGGATGCTCATCTAGATATATTGACCACTAGGCCAAAGAATCATAGTAAAACATAAGAAGAGGTGTAGTCAAAAATCATGCGCTTTAGACAATATTTTTCCTAGTTTCATACTACTATTTAGAAGGTTCTTGAGTAAAAAAATTACTAATTAACTCCCATATTTTTTCCATCTTGTTTTATTTTATTTCATCATTAATAACCTTTTACATCCACATGTTTGGTTAGCTTATGTCATCTAACGTTATTTTATCCTTGACTGGGTCACCTAGATTAGTCTTGGGCACCCTAGTCCCACCGTGGGTGCCTGCCTTTTGCAATTTCCTACCATCTTTTAGGCTCATTATAACCATTTTTGTTTGTTATCTTTTCATGGTCATCCATTTCAGGGTTAGTTACTTAAATTAGCCCAAGAGAACCCTATAAATATAAAGTTATAAGACCATAATGGCAGACCTAACATCATTCACTACTATCATCCATCTAGAGTTGCATCCATCTATTGCATTGGAGATCACTTGCATCCACATAGCTCCATCACAAGGTATAAGGATAGGAAATTTTCATCACACTTCTTGAGGGGAGGGATTCTATTATATTTCATGCACACATAATATTACAATTTCACATTTAGTTATTGTTCTAAGTACTTCACATAGTCGAGAATGACAGAGAGCACCTAGGGAAAATTATGTACACACTCACCGTAACTATATTTGGGTTGAAATATAGTGCAATGCTCAGCTTAGTAAGTCCAATGTTTTGGCATCCGAGGTCAGTCCTACCCATTCATTTGCATTCTTATTTTTCTAGGGTTTTAATACTTCTTTGTCTTTTGCAGTCTTTTAATTGTCTTGGAATATCATCGACATCCGTAATAGTGCAACAAAGTTAATACGACAAACAAAGAGGGTTTCGTACCACTCGCTAAACATGTAAATATTAGTTCCAAAGATTTCACACAGTACTAGAAACCCATTTTGTAGATCAGAGCACCTGTAGGTGTCCTTGTCCCTCTGTAGGCACTCCAATATAGCCATATACTCAAGATCTATCCTTCTCAGAGCTCCTGCACAGTTGTTCCTACTTCCAAATGCTCTAGTCAACTCTACGACACAGTCCCATGAGCATCTTCTATTCAACTCATTTCTTTCCTCTTCTCTCTTTCACACCAGGCTTAACATTTCTTTTTTCATAGTTGCTTAGGTCATCTTTGTGTTTATTTACAACATCTGTTTACTTTATTTACAACTATTCATAGATTAGATTAACTATAGTACATATATATTATTTAATTTTAGTTAATCATTTTGGTGAACCCGACTCGATCATTCATACTTCTATATTCTCCATTCATTTCTTATCACCCTCAAAGTTAGATCATCATGAGTATCTTAATCAACGATTATTTTCTTATAAATCCTAATTTACTATGTAGAATATATCATTTTCTTTCTACTACTCACATTCATGCTGACATGCATCCAGACTCAGTTTATCAAGCCTTTTTCGATGCCTTTTCTTCACATATCATATTCAAGTCTAACCTTCCCTCTGATGTTCACACTTTTGATAATGACCCACCTCTGCATATCATCTCTCATATTTATAATGTCGTTGTTAAGTGTACTTTGATTGATAATGGATCTGAACTTAACTTGTGTCCTATGTCATTCCTTAAAGTTTTAGGCCTTTCAACTCATGATGTCATTCCATCTAGTATTTCACTACGTGCTTATGATGGATATGTACGCCTTATCTCAGTCATGTTGCATTGCTTGTCACTATAAGTCCAAATACCATCCATACTATCTTTTTCGTTGTTTATTTCCCATTCTCCTACAATTGTCTTTTAGGAAGGCCATGACTTCATGCCATGCAATCTGTTACCTCCATTGTACATAATTTTTATTAAATTATTACATATAAAGATGTAGTACACCATTTTTGTTACCATGATCCATTCTAGTATTGTGATTGAGCTCCTAATACTAATATTCCTATCCCGCACATAGATATTACAAATGAGACCCAACCTAGGGAAGAACCACCTCACTTACCACCACTTGATGACACCATCTATGTGATAGATGTATTTCCTTATGTTCCACCTTCTACTACTACGATATGATTCTTTATTAGAGGCGTGTTCAATTTATGGACGTCGCTCTATCACATCCACCTTCACATGCACCACCTACCTTAACATGCCCACCATTCACTTGCATGCTCTTCATGAATAACTCATATTGTGAACATATTCCATTTGCTACTACTTCACTAGAAACCGTAAATACACATGTGGCATTAAATCGAGTTTGCTTCTCTCTTGATGACATACATCCTCCGCTGGTTTCACCATTTTCTTTAAATTTTTGACAAAACAGAGATAAGGGTGTGGGCCAAGGAGGAATACCTGTAGTGATGGTCGGTTGGAGGTTGTTACATGCATTCTGACTTCTTGATCCAATGTTGACTATGAGAGATTCCTTTTGGCTAGGAGGAACTACCTGAAATACACAACAAGACCAAAAAAGAGGATTAAATAATATATGTCAGTGGGATTCCTAGCATGTGCTAGATCCAAGAAGTGTGATACTTCCTCGGTGGCAGTCAACCCACTATTTTAATACAATTTAATGCAAGAAACAACATAAGTAAATAGAATCCTATTGTAGTTGATATGATTTAGGTATCTCATCCAAATACAATAAGAAAATCTAACATAACAAAGTTAGGCTATGATCCAATGTGGAAATGAAGTAAATAATTAAGGTGCTAGAACAGTCGTGGTGTTAGATTTTGGGTCACTTAGGTCACTTAGATGAAGGTTATTAGGATATGGTATTAGTAGGACTCCCAAATACAAAGACCAATTTCGGTCCGGTATGACCGACGATGGATACTGTGGGCTGATAATAACTCACTAGTTCATAGTTTTCGGGATTTTTCTGAGATTGGATCAATGATGGTGAGAATTTGGTTTAGGTCTAGGGGATGTTGGGAATATTCATGGTTTCTCGGGGGTAGACAGAGGTGATTAAAATGGGTAGGAGAGTGGGAATGGTTAGGTTCATAAGAAGGAAATAATGGTAGGGTAAAAATATAGCCGATGATTGATAAACAAGGGTCAAGAACTTTATAAACTAAATAGAAATGAAGTGGTGTAGGTTAGAGACACACTTACTATTGTGCAGGTTTAATGGTTGGGTAGTGGTAATGGTTAATCAAGTGAAATGGAAACCAATGTCATGGTAGTGCTTCTGGAGTGATCTTGTGAATGCAAAACCACCTAATCAATGGTTATGTTAGTTATGGCTTCCTGGATGTGTAAAGAGCTCTAGTTCTTACTTGCATGCAGATATCCTTTGCTTCAAAACTCAAAAATGTAACTAACCTCTCAAACAAGGTTACCAAAATGGTTATATGGTAACGAACGATGATTTAGGTTGATCAACATTGGTTAAGGCAAGAAATCCTAGGTTTACTAAAAATGACAGATCTTGGCAATCTCTTGCAGCTTTTTCTCATTTTTTCTAGGTCTAAATGAAACATTGTACTTAGCTACATGGGAAAGTGGTTAGAGGGAGAATACGCATGTGATTTTAGGGTTATACTAAGTCTTATTTCATTAAGGTAAGTAGGGCTTAGTCTTAGTTAGTTATGGAAATATGTTATGAATAGGTCTATGGTGAGGTGTCTAGGTGAGTCTGAAATTGGTTTTAATTGAGGTAATTAAATAATGAATGAAGTGAGGATGAGTATTAATTTAATTGTAAATAATTAAATTAATATTAATGTGGGGTATAAGGGTCATGGTTAGGTGAATGTGTTTAAGTTGGCTATTTGAAAGGGGACTAAGGGGAGTGTGACCCAATTTTGGTGTCTACATTTTTCCCATTTTTGCTTTGCGTAGCTTGTATTGGTAAGCGATGGTGAAAAAAATAGGAAGTGATTGCCCCATGTGTGGGTGAAGGTGATCCCCCTCAAACCGGGAACTAATGAGGTGTAAGATGGAATCGGTGAGTGGTTTGATAAAGGTGTAGGTGGGGAAGATAGGTGGGGAAAGGTTTGAGTAGTGAGGGAAAAGGTGACACCAACTCGGTAATGGGTAGTAGGTCGTGGTCAAAATCAAGTCATGGGTAATGGCAATCAAATGCACGCACACATATAGATTGCACAACGGTACCAGGTTGAAGAGCTTTCAAAATCTACATCATTCAAGGTTGATAGGTTTATCCAAACAAAAATGAAGTGATCCAGGCATCCAAGGTATAGGATATGGTCGAGAAACACAACATAGGTCAGGTGCAGGAACATTTAGGTATGCTCCAGTACACCAAAGGTTTGGTCGGGATAAATGGCAAAAAAATAGGCAAGGTATGGTTGTTAGGTTAAAAAAACATAAGTAACAACATCGTAAGGTATATCAAGTACATAAGGTCAATGGTCATGCCAGGTAGGTCAAGTTTAGGAAAATGGTGTCATGGCACAGGTAAGGCCAAGGTATAGGTAAAATAACAACTCCTAAGATGTAGCAAAGGAAATGTAGGGGTAGGTTGGGTTTTGTAGGTATGTTTCAAGGGGTGGCTAGAATGATAAAAGTGGGTGATCACGAGTGGTGATAGGTGAAAAGGGAGCAAGGTAAGGGTAACTAGTTTGAACTATGATTGATTACGGTTACATGTTGACGACGATGGTTGACTAGGGCACTAATTTGACCGATGTTGGTCGAGAAGATTGGGATTGAAAAGGAAAATTCTAATTTTTACGGAATCATTTTTTATTTTCCAATAATAGAAAATGAAAAAGGAGCGGTGGAAAAGTGGAAAGTGAAGGAGCGAGACAAAGAGTTGAGTTGGCGAGCCTCGAGTGTGTAATCGAGAATTTGATAGGCGTCTCCATGATATCAAGTGTGATAAATTTGATTGGGTGGAGGTGAGGAGGGAATTTGGTGATGGCAGAGGTAGGAGAAGCGGTGGTAGACCGGTGGATTGATGATTCCATGATTACTAATAGGTACAAATAGTGGTGGGTAGCACAACCATGGGAAGTAACGTCCGAGGTGAGGGTAGCTTGACTTAGCCACTATCACAAACCGAGGGATGCCCTATAGGGGTGGGTGGCTACCCTTGTGACATATTTGGGGATAGTGTAGGGATAACCAACAGGTCAAAGGCACAGGTGGCCACACTACAAGAAGAGGTAGAGCCCCATAGGCCTAGGTAAAGACAAGGATAGGTGCCTCATTGCACAAGGTGGGGATGTAGATGGGGTACAATGTGGACACCCTTTAGGTGTAGTTAGTAGGTTTACAGGCCGCCACCACCGCACAGATAGATTGTGGCCCTTCAGGCCTAGGTACAGGTACAGGCACCTACACAAGCTCAAGGATAGGGTCCCATTTGCGCATGGGGTAGGACAGTTCCCATGGTATAGGTACACGATCAAAGGCCGATGGCACCACCATAGATAGTACCCATGGCTAGGTTTAGGGATGCCCTAGGTGAGGTGAGATATTATCAGGATCACCTGATGGCCGTAGTGATAGACATCCATACCTATACAAAGTATAGAGAAAAGTAGGCCTTGAGTGAGAGGACTAGGTCTCACACTCATAGTGTGGAGAGTACAGGGGGATGGGGGCCCCGAGATAGGTCAAGGTGAGGCCACTAGTTCACATAGGCCAAATCCAAGTGATCTACCAAGATAGGTCGTCAGCCAAGGCCCATGTAGGGTGGCAAGATGCTAGTGGGACGCCTGTAAGGGAGTAGAGGAGGAGGAGGAGACATGTGAGATAGGAATGGAGGATATCTAATGGGGGATGCGTGATAGTTATGCATACTTACATTTTTGTGTACTTTTAGTATATATCAACCTACGTGCTGAAGAGAGTGAGGTTGTATATGAGAGTTTTGAGATTTTTGATCATATACGAGCCTCCATACCAAAGATGGTGAGGATGTATCGAGAGTTGTGAGATTTTTTTCAAAAACCGGCCCGCATGCCAAAGATGGTGAGGATGTATCCGAGAGTTTTGATATTTTTGATCATATACCGGCTTGCATGTTGAAGATGGTGAGGATGTATCTGAGCGATTTGAGATATTTGTATTTATTTGTATCTGTGTACATATGTATGTATACATAGAATTTCTCATTTATATAGATGATGATATTTATAGTATGTGTAATTGTTTTAATTTCCATTATTATTTGTGTATGTGATGGAAACTAGGTGAATTAGGCATGATTGAGTCGAGGTCTTGTAGGCATGGTTGAGTTAGGTTAGTTAGGCATGTTGGAGTCAGGTCATAGGCATGATGGAGTCAGGTCATAGGCATGATGGAGTCAAGTTATAGGCATGATGGAGTCAAGTTATAGGCATGATGGATTCAGGTTATAATTTTTATTTTAATGTCCAAGTCATTGGTAACATGGGAAATAAATGATGATGTATATGCATGTTATGGTTTAAGTTTCCAAATATTTGCTATAGTGGAAATGTGAAAATGATAAATGAACGATGTGATGATGTGGTAAAAATGTTCATCAATTGTTGCTTGTTTGGTTTAATTTCTAATTGTTGATATAAAATGGAAATGAACTAAGGTAGGATGTGAATATGGAAATGAAGGGGAAAATAGGTTAGGGTGAAGATTTTCCAAGCTAACCTTCAAGGGCCCCATGCCCTTGAAGTGCTGCCTACATAGCCCCAACGAAAGGGGCCTTAGGCTGATGTAGTTCTCCCATAAGCTAGGGAAGAATATGAGGAATGGGTTGGTAGATCTTAGGCATGATTGAATGTAGGTCATAGGCATGGTTGAGTCTAGGTCATAGGCATGGTTGAGTTTAGGTCATAAGCATGGTTGAATTTAGATCATAGGCATGGTTGAGTCGCTTAAAATTTATGCATCGATGATCTAGTCCTATATAGGATAATCAATAAGTAATGAGGAAGGAAAATGGTAAGATTTGGTAAAAGAGCCACTTAATTGATAAGAAAACTAATTAGTCTACAATACCCAAGATGGGATTATGAACGTAAGACCCTAAAGGCGTTGCATAATGGACTATTCTAAAGGTGAAGAAAGTCACATGATCATAAAATGTTGCATTTGCGGCAAGTCCCTTAAGTAGAGAGAAAACTAGGGAAGAAAAGGAAATGAGGTGAAAGTGGATGGTTAAGCCTAACCTAGTGTGAGATAACATGTCTATAATGGAAAGGAAATCTAGCCTACAAATTGCTTATACCAAAGGTCACATGGGTCGTGTGTAATGCTTCCAACGAAGTAGACCTCATGAGGTAAGTAAGAGGGTGATTGCAACCTTTGTATTATGACAAAGATTTTAGAGTCGGCAGCAAAGTGAGTATCTAAGAAGTCAAGTAGGCCATGGTATCCACAAATTTATTGGTATAACGTGGGATGGTTTGAACTTTGTAACGGTCAAATGTGGTCAAACGTATGTCTACGTGATGTTTATAGTTTTGAAGTATCTCATTATGACACTTGTAGATTCCATTAAATTGGTTTATGACCAGCTAGGAATCACTCGAAGATATTGATTGACTTAACATCTAGGGCATAAGCAGCCTGAGACCCAATACGAGTGCTTCATCTTCAGCAATATTGTTTATACAATAAAAATATCGTTTGAAATATAAAGGAATAGGTTCACTATGAAGAGGAATGAGGATAAAACCAGCCCCACCTCCGTGCCGACACTTGGAGCCATCAAAGAAGAGTGTCATTTGGTAAGCGGGTTCATCTAAGGAGATATTTATGGATTCATTTGGGAAATCAAAGTTAGAGGGTTAATTCCCAGAAAGAGGTGCGTCTGCTAGTTGGTCAGTGATATCTTGGCCCTTGATGGAATTTTGATGAATGAATTCGAGGTCAAGGTCGAAAGAAGCATAAGCCAACGTGTGACACATTTATGTTGATAGGGTTTGGTATACATATAGTGTTAGGGGTGAGTATTGGTAAAAACAAAGGTTTTATGGTTGAGGAGGTAATGGTGGAGTTTGGTGGCGACAAAAAAATAAGGCTAATAAGAGATTTTCGGCATGGGTGTATCTAGTTTTGTAGTCTAGAAGTACACAAATTATGTAATAAACCGCTTTCTCTCGTGTTGCTCGTCATTTTGTGAAAGCATACGAACTAAAGAATGGTTAGTGGTGGAAATGTATAGGTAAAGGGTTGATCATCCTAAGGATGAATGATCACCGTGGTTGAAGAAGATACTTTTTTAAGGCTTCAAAGGCTTTATGGCATTCATTATCCCATTTGAATGAAACGTCCATCTTGAGAAGATGATGAAATGGTTGAAAACGATCGAAAGTCAGTGAGATAAAATGATGAATGGATCAGAACTTACCCCGTAGGCTTTGAAGTTGACAAAGATTAGTAGGAAAAGGAATTTTTAGAATATGTTTAATTTAGAAGGATCAACTTCTATGCCACGCAAAGAAACAATGAAACCAAGGAGTTTTCCTAAAAGTACCGCAAAGACGCACTTCTTTGGTTGAAGATGAACACAATACTTGATGTTGCGGTCAAAGATGACCTTAAGGATGGTCAAGTTTTGGCTCGATGTTTGGATTTGACAAGAATATCATCTACGTAATCTTCCAATATGTGATGCACGATGTCATGGAAGATGTAAGTCATGGCTCGCTGATATGTAGCACCGACATTTTTAAGGCCAAAAGGCATGACTCGATAGCAGAAGGTTCCCCAAGGAGTGATGAAGGAAGTTTTTGTTGATCTTATGGAGCAAGTAATATTTTATTATAACCTGAGAAACCATCCATGAGTGATAGCATTTCATGGCCGGTGAGATCAACTAGTTGTTCAATACACCCAGAGGAAAGTCATCTTTGGGACAAGCTAGGTTGAGGTCACAGAAGTCCATGTAAATGTGGAGTCCCCTTATCTCCTTTGTGGACAGATCGATGTTAGAAATACATTGGGGATAATCAATGGGTAGGAGTGTAAAAACACAATAAAATGTCCCACTTTTTGGTATGTTTTGTACCTTTACAAACATGAATTTTCAGTTTCATTGATTTTCTAAAGGTAATAGCCACAAAACCATACACATTCATGAAATTCCAAAAACTAATGAAATGTTTTGTTTAGAGTTTAGAATACACGTTAATTTAAAAAAAAAAATTGGCAAAAAAATGGTCTTTTTCTTAATTTTATTCATACGTTGTTTCTTATGTTATAAAAGAGGAATGACTGTCCCCAGTGTTTTTTAAATGAAAAATTATTTTTTCACCATGAAATTTTAGATATATGTTCAAGATTTGAATTTTGAGATGTGTCAAATTTTCATATTTTTTTACTTATATATATTTTTAAATTAATTATTTAGTAAAACTATTTTCAAATAAATGGCGTACATATGTCTATGCCAATAAATTTTAAGATTTATATTGAAATTGATTTTTTTATTTTATTTTTCACAGGTAAGAGAAAGACATCAACAAATAGTAAGTTTATTTTTTTCATTTTTTTAATATATTTTTCTATTTTTCAAATTGGGTTGATTGTGTATGATTGATTGTCCTAAAACACCATATGTTAGCAAAATATAAAAACAAATAGAAAAACAGATTTTTTAAAAATGAAAATTATATTTTTAGAAAGATAATAAAATTATGTATTTTTGTTAAAATTTTGTAATTTTATTCATTCGTTAACCCTAATTACGTGGCACCTAAGTGGCACATTTTGGCATAAAATTATCCTCCAAATGGATTTGGCGCCAAAATGTGCCACATAGGTGCCACATAGGGGGTTCACGCGAAGGGGGTTCTCTCAAAGCGGGTTTACGTGAACCCCCTTTGCCCAAACCCCCTAAACCCTAAATCTACCGCCCAAAACTATATAAATATCTATATATAACTTTGTGCCGCCAAAATTATTTGAACCCAAAGGGGTTCGCATGAAGGGGTGTTCGCGCAAACCCCCATTCATGCAAACCACTTTCTTTGGCCTACGTGGCAGTTCGAGCAAAGGGGTTTACGTGAAAGGGGTGTTCGCGTGAACACCCTCGATTTCTAATCCCGCCCAACCTCTTACTCATGTTTTTGGGACACAAAGTGGGACACAACATTGTGCTTTGACCCAGATGAAACAAACTCAAAGAAGGCACCGAAGTTATTCTTTTTGACTTAAGAGAAATGCGAGGATGCATTTTCTACAACTTTTTTGATGGGTTTTGCATCGGAATGGTTACGATATTGTGGACTGCAATTTTAGGGTCAATACCGGGAATATTGGCATAGGACTAAGAAAGAGTGTTTCATGGTCTTAAAGGAAAGAGGTAAAAGCTTCATGTTTAGTAACATCTAAAGATTGGCCAATAATTAGAATGTGCGAGGTCATATTGAGTGTTAATGTTTATTTCAATGGTCAATTCATTCAACATGGTTTACATCTCATAAGGTAACGACTGGTGAACATAAGAATCTTCCACACCAAGGTAGGTGAGGATGGACTCATCGTCATGACATTGAATGACGTTAATAGAAGGTGTATCATCATCGATCATGTCAGGATATATGAATGGGAGAGAAGAGGGAGCCCCACCATCACATTGATAGGCCATAGGTCCTAGGGAAATTGTGTTTACGAAAAAAAATAGAAGGAATAGATTCGGGGTCTATGGATTCCATGGGTGAAGATGGTGACGTGGGTTAATGAGGTGGAAAAGGTTTGTCTTCCTCAATAAGGTCAACGCGGGCCTTCTTGGGAGGTGTTGCAACAAAGCTAATGCCACTATGGTCATTGTGTTTGCAGGTAGTGTAGAAATGACAAAGATGGTGGCCCCGTTCATAAAAATCGAAGCCAAAGCCTTTCCATGCACAACGGTGGAGGAAAGTGTGAGTGAAGTGGTGGTTAGTAAGGGATTGTAGGTTAGATGAAAATGGTCATGTTTAGGATGGAGGTTTGGGTGAATAAGTGGAAATATCAAGTCCCCCATACATTAGATTAGTGTAAAGGTGGGGAGGACTATAAGGAAAAACCTTGCCTACGTGGTAGTCATAACTAGGGTGTTGGCGCAGGTTCCCATATTCTTGTGGAGTGAGGAATGTATTGATATTGTATATGCAAGACTCTCCCAGTGTGACGCGTTAAAAACACCTTATAAGGGATCAATAGTCAATATGTGAGTGGTGGGGATAAATGAATTGCTAGATGATTAGGAAGCAAATGAGTCACCGTAGAGGATGCGGCGACAATGGGGATAGCAAGGTTATCTGTGGGAGAGGCAAAGGCGGCAGATTGGTGGATGGGCTTATGGGTGAAGGCAAAGTGAGGGTAGTGGCAGATGTCTTGGTTGGTACAAGCACATCATTGGGACTGTATAATATGTTATAGGTATCGAATGGTGATAGGTCGGCAGGGATGATGTAGTTATGTCCCTCATGCTCAAATTTTACACAACAAAGTGTAAAGTTGAAGGGACACAACCTATGATGCCAATCCAAGGTCTTTCGAGCAATAGGTTATACTAGAATTCCTTCCAGGATGGTGCGAGGGTCTACGTGAACATGAAGGATAATAGTGCTAAGGGTGGAGGTGATGGTGTCATTGAAGGAGCATAAAGCATAACTAGGTTATTATGCATCTTTGTTAGAAGGAGTATCATTTTATTATATGCGTGGAAGGAGATGATGTTAATGCTAGCACCACCATCAATCATGACACAACGTATGCGTATGTTATCAATATAAGCAAAAATCAATAGGGAAGGATCAAGGTCATCTAATTGGAGAGGTAAAATCTCCTCATCAGAGAAGCTGAGGGCAAAGACATGAGGAGTAGTCATGGGTGTAGAAGGAGGAACTGGTTTGGTTAGCGAGGCCACATGGTGAGGGGTGATAATCGAATCCACTAGTGTGGGGTCATTGGGTATAAATTCAATGGATTGTAAAACCTCGATAAGGGCTTTTCTCTGTGGGATTCAAAATTTTGGACAAGATCATACAAATACATCTTTAGAGGAGAATAATGTAATTGTTTTATCAGTTTGTGATGAGTGACCCCATCAGAGATAGGGTATGTAGGTCTGCAGATGGTGATTTTGGGAGAGGGTACAGATGGTATATTGGGTATAGGGTTGGTTAATGGGCTAGTTATTTTTTCTTTGCCTTTGTATTTTTAGCGCGGCAGCAACATGAAAAATGTTAATCTGAGGTGAGGTGGATGGAGAGGGTGTGTCATGAAAGGTATAATGGCATGAGGGGAAAATCCTAGTGGTGGATAAGAGCCTTGTGAAATGTGTAAGGCACACCGACATTTGGGAGGTGGTTTGGCCAAATCTCTAATACTGAGACCATTTGGAGGTGTGAAAAATGGTTGTGGGGGTGGAGATATTGATCACTTAATGGGTAAAGGACAATGATGTATGATGATAGGTAAAGGTGGATCATCGTCCTCATCAAGAAGGTCGTCATCATCAAAATTTTGTTTAGGAGGACAAAGTTAGAGAAGAACGGTCTTTAGAGCTTTGTAATTTTCACATCATGTCCTAGAACATGATGATAGGCACAAATCTAGGTTTCATAGAACACTTTTGGTTTGGATTTGAGAGGATAGTAAGGTCGGAGTGGTGGAAATGTGATGACGGAAGTCTCCAAGAGATTGGTTAAAATTTTGGCGTAGGACCCGCTAACGGATCACAATGGGAAATGAGTGTGGGCTTAGGTATAGGTGTTGTTGATTGTGAGAGGGAAGGGGATTTATAAGAGGGGGAATGGGTTGGTCTACTATTTTGGTATGTGGCATGGTCTTAGGTCTTGTGACATCTGTTTGGGTAAAGGTGGGGTAGAAGAGGTCAAGAGCTGATGATGGAAGGTTTGGTTGGTTTGACTATCTTATTAGAGGGTAGAGGATTCTTAGCTTTGGGTTGTACCTTCTTGGGTAAAGGTGACACGAGAGTACAGGATGTAGAAGGAAAAGTAGATGGTGGCGGAGAGGACACGTTACCCATGGAGGCAAGCCGGGTTACAGATGGAGGTGGTTGGTAAAGGTTGGGTAGGTGGAATTGGTTGAATTTGTATAGGCAAGGTTGGGGTTATAGTAACTAGTGGAGGTATAGGTGGAAAGAAGTACACAGGTGAGGGTGAGGGAGCTTGGTTTTTGGGTGAATGAGGTGTAACAAAGGCTCGTGATGTAGTAGTAGGTTGTTTAGCTTTTGACTAGCTTTGGGTGTGAGATTGTTTGGTCAAGGTTGATGGATGAGGCCCTAGGATGGACATAAGGGCAGAATGTGACAAAGGTGTAGTAAGCAAGACTAGTGAACACGGCCTAAAGGGTTGGGTTTTATTTTCAGGTGGGGGGATAATGCAGCTATGGACTTTGGAATATGTGGCTAGATCTAATCTGATAGGTGGGTGAGTAAGGTTTGATGTTGACATAACACCCAAAGTAGTGATAGGTCTCGATACAGGTGGGGTGATAAGTGTGTGTAGGTTTTTAGGTTTGAGACTAGTTGTAGTGATGGGTAGAACTTTGGATAGAGGTAGGGATGATGAAGAGGAAGCCATTTCACTCAACATGGTTAGTGTAGTTTTGGTTTCCGAAAATACCTTTGGGTAGATCATGGAAGTATCTTTAGGAAACATTTGCATTTGGGTCGGAATGGGGAGCTGAAGATGTCCCTAGAGCATGGATTGATCAACATAATCTAAATGATTGACCAACCATGAAAATGGGATTAATGAAGAAGATGATGGAATGGGTTGGGTAGAAATCCTTATAAAATATATCTATGAGACAGGATTTGGTGGCCTTAGATTCTGTAGGTAAAAGAGTTGAGATCATGTCAATAGGGTTCTGGGATGCTAAGGGAGAACTATCCCCAACAGGTAGTGACATGTCTGAAGAATCTCCCATGGGTAGGAGAGATAATAGGTTGGGTGAGGTAGACTTCTCTCTCAGTGGAGGAGAAGGTGATGATGATTCTCTTGTGGATGGGAGAATAACAAGTGTTGACAATTTAGAAGGTTGGGAAGCAGACAATGACATGACATTGGTAGAAAGTGTGGGTTCCTCTGTGAGAGAAAGGGGAGATGAGGGGACTCCTCTGTGGTTGGAGGAGTAGAAGAGGTATTCTCCTCTGTGGGTGGAGGAGCTCATGTGAAGATTTCCTCGATAGATGAAGTAGGTAGGTTTTGATGAACAATTGGCATGATATCAAAACTACGTGAACCTCATGAACGTTCATCCTTTGGATGAAGGTTTACTATTTTGATTAGATGATGATTTATGATTAGGGAATGGATTTTTGAAGATGTGCAAATTCTTATTCACTGGTGCATTCAAGTTGTCTACAACAAGGTCTCCATTGTCTATCATCTCTTGAACAATGTTTTTAAAAGTTATCCAGTTACCATCACTATGTCCTTTAACGCAACGATAATTACATTAGTTGTGCTCTTTATACCATGCGGGCATAGGATGAGTGGGATCAAAACCTGTATGCGGTTTTATGGGAGGAAGTGTATTGGCTCCAACTTTAAGAAGTTTTTCCGAGACCGAAGAATAGGGCTCTCCGATCGAAGTATACTTCCGTTACTCCCGCTGTAGCTAAAAGGTTTAGACAGGAGAAAGATTAGAAGAAGGTTGGGCCTGATTAGAAGGATGAGGTGGACCTGCCTTGAGGACTACCACGTTGGAAGATCCTTTGGGCTTTGAATAGTTATTTTGTGGTTTTGAAGATGAAGAAGAATCATTTGATTTGAATGGGGTTTTCTTGTTCCGTAATTGGATTTTATTTTCTTCAATGGCACAAATTTCTAGTTTTGACCCATGGTGAATGCTTCATCAAAGGTTTGGAAGGTTTGGACTTGCAGAGTTGGTGAGATGTATCTGGCACAAGATCTAGTGAACAACTCAATAAGTTCAGTTTGAGATATCTAGAACATCAATTGGTTAATAAGACTCAGTTAGCGAAACAAAATTTGTGATAGATTCATCTTCATACTACCAGGTTGAATAGAGATCGGTCAAGGTGTCTTTCTTGGTAACATTGATTGAAAAATGATCTAGGAAAGCTTGGGCTACTTGATTAAAGGAATAAATATAATGTTGAGGTAGTCCAATCTTTGTACTAATCAAATGTTGATCCATCGGGGACATTGGGAAAGTTTGTAGGGGAAAAGTGTCATCGTGGGTGATTAGGTAACACTCATGTTTGATGACCACAAGTGTTGCTACGGGTCTTCTTTACTATCAAGAAGAAATTAAATTTAAGCATTTCCCAATGCACTTTGGGTAAGGAAAAATGGGAATAGATGGATGGATAGGATCATTACTGATTTCATCATATGTTAAAGAATTATGGGAGCTAGAAATAGATGCTTCTAAGGTTTTCATCTTCACCATCATTATTTTAATAAGGTCATTAGTAGTTTGGGATGAATGGGTGCCTCCTACGTAAAAATGGGGTTGATGTTAAAGGTATGAGGTAGGTGGTATCTTGGTAAATGGTGGCACCGAATATGAGAACTGCGTAGGAGGAATAAATGTGGGTGGCACATAAACAACATAAGCGGCAGATGAGGTCAAGAGTTGTTGGTAGTACGTGTAAGTGGGTGGGGTAGTCGTAACGATTCTAGTGGTAATTGGGGGTAGGGATTGCGGGACGAAAGGATGAGATTTTGGAAAGGGGTGTAAGTTTCCAACACAGGAGTGTGGTTGCGATGTAATGGGCATATGGGCGTGGCGGGTGCATATGGAGCTATACTCATAGAGGTTATCAAAGGGACAATCGATGATGCGGGCACGATCGATTATGTAGATGCTGCGGTTATTGTGGCTACGGGATTTAAATGAGACACCACATGTGATAAAGTGGATGATGGTAGTCTTTGAACTGGTGCTAGCTAGTAGATTTGGAGGGATAAATACGAGCATGTTGTATATTAACTGTCCCGAGGAATCCCGAGTGGAAAAATGAGCAAGGTAGTACTCTTGAGGGTAGTGGGGTTCGGTCAAGGAGTCTCACAAACTCCTCCTCACCAAAGGTGGTGATGGGGATAAGCTGAGTTGGATCCATAGGTGATAGAATGGATGGCGGTGATGGACTAGGTGGGAGTGGTTGATGGCTAGTGTGAAACATGAGGGCGTTAGTTTGGCTGCGAGTCAACACCATGTGAATCAATGTAAATCAAGTGAACTGTACTCTATAAATGACATAGGGACGAAGATATGGGATAAAATAGATTTTGAGAGGTAAATTGGGTAAATATTTTGATAAAAATCAAAACAGGGTGACCGATGTTGGTTGCAAGAACCGATGTCGGTTAAGGTGTGACCGATGTCGGTCACAAGATGATTGATGATGGTTACTATGAAGAATAACAGTTTTAGCAAATAAAGCAGAAACTAGTGACTGTTAGATAGGGAGACTGTATTGGAGGACTATGATCAGAATATAGATAGTATGGTGACACAAAAAATTTTAGACAAAAATAAGGTGAGATGAATGTTCTCTGGGTAAACCGACCAATATAACAAGGAATCGACGCCGGTTAGGTAAACCAATTCCGGTCGGATGTAAACCGACGATGGTTGTTGGACCGATGCCAATTACTGTGAAATCTAAAGAATGAATAAAAATGAGGTGTTGTGAATTTAGATTATATGAAGAATTAACCCAAAATCCTGGGTAAAATATGATGAGGCCCTGACACACTTAGAGAAAGTCATAATACTCCAACTATGATGGTAGAGTGTGAAAGGAAAAAGAAAGATGAAGAAAACATATCCTCTCACCTCAAAACGCAAGTCAAACACAAAGCTATGAAAAAATGCAGTCCTAAAAGTGAATTTTATATTTTTTGTAGCTTATGCTATTTATGATTGACACGTGAATTTAGAACAGAGTTTTTGGTTGGGAAGGCATCCTACGAAAAGGAAATCTAAAGGGTGAGGTTTCAAGTTATGTTATGGTGGGGGCATTCTTTCCTCTGAGGTGGATTTAGACAAAGATAACCAGGTGGGATTACCTATCAATCCTCGATCATGTGATCTTTGACGAGCATTTCCAGTAAGATGTCTTTTAAGAATGTTTGTATATTAAAATTTTTGTGTAGTTTGGCAAGAGAGAGAGAGAGAAACAAGTGCTTTCTATGGCTTAATTGTGTCAACCATTAGGCTGGGCATGACTTCCAGCGTATAGGTTGCCCACATTTTTAATGTGAGCTATAATGCACAAAATCAGAATGCAATGCAAGTATTTTAAACCCAAATCAAAATATGATATTCGATGTAGCAAATGATGAACAGGAAGAGGGATGCTTTTTCACTAATGTAATGCAAGAAAGAAGAAGTGGTTCATTTTAAGCCCCAAATGACAAATTTCGTTTAGACAATTAGAAGAAAGGAATATTACCAGGGAGAAGATTAAATGTGTAATTTTTGAAATGAAAGAAACACACAAAAATGTTTTCCCTATATGAAGAAAATGCAATGAACCCAAGAGAGGGTCCCACCGGCATGCCAAAATGTTTCACCATTTTATTTAAGTTTTGACGAAATAGATAAGGGTGTGGGCCAAGGAGGAATACACCGTAGTGATGGTTGGTTGGAGGTTATTATGCATGTTCGACTTCTTAATCTAATGCTTTGACTATGAGAGCTTCCTTTTGGCAAGGAGAAACTACCCAAATACAAAACAAGACCATAAAAAGAGGATTAAATAATATATGTTAGTGGGTTGGGCTACCTAGCATGTGCTAGATCCAGGAAGTATGATACTTCCTCGGTGGTAGTCAACCCACTGTTTTAATACAATTTAATGGAAGAAACAACATAAGTAAATAGAATCCTCTTAGTTGATATGATTTAGGTATCTCATGCAAATACAATAAGAAAATATAACATAACATGCTAGGCTATGATCAGATTTGGAAATGAAGTAAATAATTAAGGTGCTTGGAATAAATCGGGGTCAGATTTTGGGTCACTTAGGTTACTTGGATGAAGGTTCTTAGGCTCTAGTATTAAAAGTACTACCAAATACGAGAGACCGATGTTGGTCCAGGTATGACCGATGATGGCTTAGTAAGGACAAACGACGGTTCTTTCGTGGGCTGATAATAATGCACTATGTAATGCCCACTTCCCTACGACACTTAGTTGACTTTCTTTTGAGTTATGCAGACTTTGGATATGGACATGACTTATACTTATGTTGATTAGCAGGATGTTTTGCAACTAGATGCATTTAGATTATGACTGGATTTTGTTTTCAGTATGACCTACACTGACTCATGGACAGACTATTGGATACCGATATTATTTTTATATGGATGTATTGCATGTGTTCTAACATTGGATTTCTTCGCCATGATGAGTAGAATGTAGTTGTTAAATTTACATTACTATAATTTTGGATAATGATGAAATGCATAGTTAAGTTGTGATTTAGACCTAGAAATAATGATTGATTGAATTACGTATAGATGTTGATAAATTTCATGCTTATGATTATTTTGGATATTTTGACATGGCCGCAAGGCCGAAGGAGGTATTTTGCATTTTGCAGGAAACACAACTTGATCACAACCATGAGGGGGATTGGGGACCAAACACAACAGAATGTCGGGTGGTTACAACATTTGGTCGTCAAGGCAACTAGTAAATTGTGTTGTGTTACCTTTATTCTTGTATGTGTTAAGAAAATTTTCATGAGGGGGAAATGTTCTAATGTGACCATGGGGATAAGAATTTTATTTATTTGTTTTTATTTACTTTAGTAGGTGATTTCATTGGTGATGTCTTTTCTTTTATTACTTTTGCTAAGTGTGCTTAGATTAATGTAATATCTTGTTTTAGTTTTTAAGTTTTGGAGGAAGTCAAGTGGGTGTAATAAATTTTGATGGTTGGCTCCTTGAGCCTTGTGTTTCCTCATGTATTGAATGCTTGGTATTGAGTGTTGACCACTCCAAACTCTTTGAATCTCGAATTTGAGATTGAGGGCAATTTTGGGGGACTTGTGGGACAAGTTAAACTTGTCCCACACTTCCCAAAACCCCTTACCAACCATATCTATGGGTTGGGAATCCAAAAAGGGGATTATTTATTGTTTTGGGAAGGGAAATGTGACTTTGGAGTGCACTTTCCTCTTTTTGCATTTAATTGTGCCTTAAGGCACATGGGAAAGGGTTGAATGTGGAAGAGGGTTGTCATTCAACCCAACCACCCATTTATGGTGTTTTGGGATTTGTGTTGACCTTGGGAGGTGGTTTGAGGATGTGTGATGTGGCATCCTACATGGAGCCACATCACCCTCACCCTTTCCTTGGGTCTATTTATTGAAATTTCCTCTCTTGTTGAAGGGGTTCGAGTTTTTCTTTGGTAAAAAAAAGTTCTTTTGTTATTTTGGGGAGAGGAGAGATTTGGGAGAAAAAAAAAAAAAAGAGCTTGGACTTGCATGCTTGGATTGATTTGGGAAGGAGCTTGGACAAGTTTCTTGGTTTAGGCTTCTCCAATGGAGAGGTAGGGAACCCTCTCCTTTGTTTTTGCTTTCATATTATTATTGCTTCTATGCTAAGATTGTGAAAAAAAATGCATGTTTACTTTGGTGTATTGTGAAAAATGGTTTGAATGCATATTGTGTAGTATAGGAGAGGTCTATGGGAATACTCATGAGGGAGGCAAAAGAGTAGATTAGGATATTGTGGAGGGAGTTTGAGAGGGATGCCCATCTTGGGTAGGAATGTTTACATTCTACCTTGTCTTTGAGGGAGCCATAAGAGGAGGGAGGCATAAGAGTATGGGAGGAAAAAGGGGTACTTGAGGGAGGCATAAGAGTCATAGGGGCTTGTGTTTTATTGTGGAGGGTTTTGGATGGGCATCTCATCTCAATTGGGAGGCATAAGGAAAACATTCCCATAGTTCCTTCTCTTGTTGGCTTGGATGAAAGCCTTTTGTGCAAAGTATTGTGTTATTTGTGTTTCCTTGTTGTTTTCTCTTTTACCTTGAATGTTGTGAATGAAACTTGTATTGTGGAAGCAAGTATTGTTGCCTTGAGTTGGAGACCATCCTTCATTGTGTTGTGTTTGGGGCTCGGGGGTCAATGGAGGAGATTGCTTCTCTTCTCCATTGAGATTTGGTTGGGAGGAGAGTGTTGCCTCTCCCCCTATCTTGGTTGTGATTTGAAGTACATGGAGCATGGATGAGAACACCTTGGAGCACAAGAACCTTGTTGTTAATAATGTACAAACATCATGTATTTAACCACTTTGAGTGGAGGAAGTATGTAATATTACTTGTGCTCTAGCTTACATTGTTGCAAATTTGTTTCCACATGAAGCGAGATAGCGTTGTAACAAATGTTGAATGTAAGTTGTTGTTTTGAACTCCAATAATAAGCATGTAATATAGATGGAATTAAAGGTTGAAAGGATGACATCTTATCTATTCTCCTTCTTTCTTGATTTGGAACCTCTCATGAGTTGTTAATCTTATTTACATGTTAGTAGTTCTTGTTTAAAACCTTTTTGAAAGTAACTTTGGAACCCTCTTGAAGGGTGTTGGAAAATTTTACAAAAATACATATTTAATTCTGTCTTATTACTTGAAGGATATACATATGAAAGGGGAATATCAGTGCAATCTTTATTCTTGGAAAATAAATAAAACTAGTTTACAAACAATTCGTTGCATTCATAACATAAGATCCTTTTCCTTGCACATTTAGTGTAGATCCATTCTTACTTATTATACGTGAAAGAAACCCTAATGCAAAGTTCCTAGTTTAACAAGTTTATTACCACATTTCATTTGAAAAGGAAACTAATATTTAATTCTATCCAGGTTCAAGTGATATGAAGACTAACGAGCTACTAATTTAGGATTTCACAAAAAAAAAAAACTTACCATTTTCTATCTAACATTTGAAATTAATGTTTCAAAAAAAAAAACAAATGATTTTTAATTGTTCTCCTGAATTTCCTGAAAGAATGGCAAGTTTGATCAATTACTGTGTACTAGACTGACACATTTTATGATTTAGGATAAAACAAGTATGATAGATTGACAAATTTTATGTATTAGGTCAAAATTTTGGATAGAACTGTGTAATAGAGTTTTAGATCTCATAAATATTCGCCCTAATTTTTCAGACTCAGAAAATACTCCCTTATAAATTTAATGAAGATATACGCTGAAAAAAACGGTCCTATTATGTATAAATTTTCCAGAGGCTAAGCATTCCGTACCAACATATAAAACATATTTAAAAGTAAATAAAATTTTGAAATATGATGGGGGTTGTCAAGTTTTAAAATTAAAAGTAGTTATGAAAGTTTTGGAAACCAATTTTGAGATATACGCAAAACAAGAACAGCAGGTCGTATGTGACGGTCTTTTGGTTAATAAATTTGTAAACCTTCTGAGTTTGAGCGGCCAGTAGGTATTGTGATGGTATTGTGCTCTCCGGGCACCTCCTCTCTTTTTTTTCCATCCCGGAGGATTATCATGTAATGCGCACTCAGGAGGTGCCTCCCTTCGAACTCACTCCCCAAGCGCCGACTGTCACAAGAAGATTTTTAAATCGCTGCATGCTTGCAAAAAAAAAAAGAAAAAAAAAGAGGTCCATTTGATCAGATATCAATCAGACGGGATAGGCCGCTATTAACTCACGTTTCACACTGCCCCTAATCGATGTGATTCTCCTTTGGGGCGCCACCTCTGTCCCACAATCTTTTGATAAAATATCTTGAAAGAGAAACCCGTTTTTATTTGAGGATGCTGTCATTACTGAATAGATAACAACTTTGTTGAACAGTCAGCTCGCCTCCGAGCACCCCACGCCTCGCACACGCCATGCTGCACCCAATGAAAGTGGAGGTATTCGTCTCCTCACGCGCCAGAGACAGCAGCTAAACAAAAGGAAATAAAAAAAAAAGAAGAGAATCCCGAGTTTGGGGATGCATTCGACACTGAACTGATAACAGCATCGTTGGACGCTCTGCCTGCTGGCGCGCCACCCCTTCTCTGTTCCACGCGCCTGGGACTATTTTTTTCTTTTCCCTTGCGGTGTGCACGGCCTTGGGCTGTTGTAGACTGGTAGGAAGCTCCCCTTCACGCGTCTAAGACATGTTTTAGCCTCTTTTTCTTCTTCACGTGGCCTGGGCGTTTGAAATGACGTCCTTACCTGCTCTTGGACCCGTAGCTCCTCCTATTACCTCCTTTTCCCTTTTGCGCGGCCAGGGCAGTTGATATATGACAGGGCGACTGTGTTTTGCTGGATATAAGTGCATTGAATGACAAAATAGGCGGCCAGTCAGAGTTGGATCTGCATAATCTAACAAATAAAAGATATGCGGCGGAGGAGGATGACTTGCTTGTTTGGAAGAGTTTTGAAATGTTCAGTTGGTGGCTATTAAAGCCACCCACACCAAGTTTCTTTTGGAACTTAAATTCTAATTCTAACGTGCCGCTCCCTTCATCATTCTCCAATACGGTTGTTATTTTTTTATTTCGTTTTACATGATGAATGTCAATGTGTAGAGGGAAAATGTTATTTTTCCATGAACCTTGATGGATCTCTCCTTTCTAACATTTATATTAAATCTATTTAACTTCTATATTAAAGTTGTGTAAGGCCTTTGTAGAGGAAACAAAATATTACGTCTTTTTTTTTAATATCACACACTATCTAATTAATATTATAATACAACTATCTAATTTAAAATATTTCTTGCAAAACATAAATGCAAGCACTAAATACAATAATAATCAGATACACACACACAGATATATATTTTATGTCCATGCCTAGTAATGAATTGCATGTCCTTTTTTAATATCTTTAAAAGTTATGTAGACCAGGCATTGGAAATAGTTAATTAGTATTTTTTTTGCAAAATTTAAAATCATGTTTGCAATTTTATATTAATTTTTAATGTTCGGAAATGTCTCTGTTACATAATGTTCCGTCCTTACATAGATATTGGAATTAATTACGTCTGATGTATCTCTGTGCATAGTTGTGTATGTAGTTTAAATGTTTGACCACCGACTTTGGGAGAGGCTCTGTGGAAAGAATTTAGTATACCAAAAAGAAAAAAAATATATAGTTGTAATTTTCGGGTTGCGCGCAATGGATGCGTCGTTGTTGTGAGTGTGGCGTCGCCTTTTCGGGCGTTACATTTTTGGTATCAGAGCGAGGTTGTCAACACTTGGACCCTGGGCCAACTTCGAAACCCGAAAACCAGTTAGTAAAATTTAATCTCTGTGTTTTAAAATAAAAATAAAGTAATAAAATTCTTCAAATTGCTGAACTCGCCTAGTGGCGTTTTGTCGAACCTAGATAACTAAAAATGTTAAAAATTAAATGGATACTCTTATGAAATTCTGATGTAACATGAACTTGTTTTTCATTTAAAAATATGTTGTTGATGCATACTAACTTTTCTTTAGTTGTATGACGTGATAAAACCCGTAAGATTCTTCCTTGTTGGAATGATAAATTTTATGCTGCGATTCTTGTAGTTTAACATTAGTGGTTGTGTTCTGGGGTCAGGCATAGTAAATTAGAAGTTGTTTAGTCACCCAAAGCTTCCCTTTTCTCTTAGTTGTTAGATGAGTTAGTTTTGGTCGCCACCATGGAAAACTAAATCCCCGTATGAGTAAGTGGATATTAGGCCTTGGTGTCGTTTTTGATCCAGCTTAGCGTATGCATTATTAAAACGGAGCTCGAGGCATAGTACCCCTATTAGCAGCCATGAAGGGCTGCAAAGTGATTGTGATGTTGACTTTCTGTATTTTATATATTTGTAAACTGGTTTTATTTTATCAAGGACCAGCGTTTTATTTTATGATTTGATTGAGAAGCTCTGAGGCTCTTTTAGTAATTATATTTTTGCGAGATTTCAGACATTGCAATGCGGATGCTTATCCACTTTCCTTGATTGCCAATATTTCTTGGATTTTAATTTGACTGGTGACTCAGAGCTCGTTTATCTGTTGGCTACTTAGCTAAACGTTACGTGATTCCTTCCTGCATGTTGTTGAGCTGGTTCTACACTGGTTGTATTGTGACATTTTGTCGTATGGGGGTACACCATAGGTGCCTTGAATGTCTTCTTAGGTGCTTTAAGTTATGCCTCAGTTTTAGAAAGACGAAACCTTGAGTGTGTCTAGGATCCTGGAGAGTTCGTTGTGTAGTGCATTCTAGTTGGTAGCTTGATAGCGGTGATAGTGACCCTCTTACAACCTAGTAAGAGATTTTATCCTCGTCAGAGTAGATGTGTTTAGTTATGGGCTTATGGATTGTGTTAGGATCGGATTGACTCTTGGTTGACTGTATATTTTAAGTGGATAAATGTTTGGTTGGTAGTGACATCCCATCGATGGCATGCTAATTTGGATCATGGTTTCCTTATTTTCTTTATAGAAGGTATTGACTGATGGATTGTATGTATCTTGGTAATTATGATTAGACGTAAGCCCATCCGGGAAATGTGATTAATTAAGTGTGCTTGTTTTTCCTCTCATTGACCTATTAGTCTTTGGATTACGTGGAGACACTTATGGATGTTGATGGATCTTTTTGTCCTTGCTCTAAGAGATGTTAGTTTGGTGGATCTTAATATTTTAATCTCGGTGGTGGTTATATTGTGTTTCTTCTTTTAAAACTATAACCCTTGGTCATAGAATCCGTGGTTGGATAGATTAGTCGATTGTCCTCTTACATTGATGATCTCTAGCGGGAATGTGGAGTCCTTGGAGTAAGATTTGCATTGTCATCTTGTTTCTTGGTTGGTGGTATCTTGTGGAAATATAGGTGTTGATTTGAAAACTTTCCTTGTCTTATTATGCAAGTAAAATGTTTGAGCCTAAACAACAAACATTGTTAAACCTCATAAATTCGTAAAAGTAAATATGCCTCTTTAATGAGTCTTCCTTGTAAGTTCATTTGAAATTGGTAGAGACCCACTAGAAATGTTTAATGATGCTTGTAATCCTTTGAAAAACCCTTGAAATATTGGCGTGGTACATATTGAATTATGGATTCCTAGTTCTTAAGAAATTAAAAATGTGTTTGCTATGTTGATTGTCTCTTGTTCCTATAGAATTAATAATGTGATGTGTTGATTCATATCTCTCTCCCATAAAAATAATAATGTGATTTGTTTGACTTTTGCTTTCCATTAAAACTTTAATCGGTAAGATGACTCACCCAATTATTATAGAATTATAATTGAGAAGATTTGACCTTGAAACTGAAAAATAAGTTGGGACATAGAAAAAGGAAAATGGTCCTTGATTTAGCCTCAGTAGATTTATAGAAGAAATATAAGCTAGGTAGAAGAATAGAAAGGAACTTTATCCATCTACCTTCCCTAGGAGTAAAAATAAATGTTGTTTCCACCTATTCGGAATGGCAAGATATCATGCCACCTTAGTGGCGCTCCTTATAACACAACTTGTGATATCATAATAAAAGGAAGTTTTAATTAAGAAAACTTGTAAGGATTGTGTTTAACAAGCAAAACTATAACTTTGAACTTATTAAGTTAATTTATAAAACCAGTAAGATTTATGTATTGAGTGCAATGTATATTTGAACCTTTAGTTTTGTCTCCTACCTAGATTTGTGAAACATCTTGTTGATGGTTATGTGTTCTAGTTGTGTAGTACTACTCCCTTGATCGTAGACAGGTAATTTTTCCCTTGTAGGAGTTTGGGTCGTCGTACCCTTGTTGCCTCGTAGCTCGACGAATGTGAGTTGCGGCCTTCTAGGATTGGATCTTATATTTTTCTTTTAAGAAAAGCAACCTCCTTGTGTGTTTATTTAATCCTTAGTGACCTAGGTTATTGTAATTTTAAGGCAACATATGTTAAGGATATGACATAACTTTGGGAAGACATCTTTTCTTCTTATTTTCTTGTGACACCTTGTTGATGTTGCTCGCTTTTGGTATGATGCACTTTGGATTGTAGTTGGACCCCCCCTCTTGTTGCCTATCCTTCTATTCTAGCTCACCTGAGTGCTCTTTGGTGTTACGACTTATGCATGTGTTTCTCCTCATGATTAATTTGAGCTTGAGAAGGATTTGAGATAAATAAATCCCATGGTGTTATGTAGAGTGAGTGGTGCCTCTTTTATTAGTATGTTAGTTTCTAGTAGAAATATTATCTAAATGTTTGACATTTCTAAATCAGGTCAGTGTTTTGTGTTCGATCTTGAATGTAAAATAAAGTTATAGAAACCTTATGGTCACGTTTTCCTTAGTATTACCATGAAAATTTGATTGTGCCCTCTTGAGTTATATAAGTGCTTCCCATGAATAGTTTTCTTAATTGTAAATGTTTTTGCTAATTCTGGTGTCTTCCTTGTTGTTAAACCTCACCACGTGTGATCTCCAAATTGTGATACCTTTGAGTACAAATGTTATTGTACTTGGTGGTTATTCTTGAGACTCCTCTGACCTTTTCATGTTGTGATGCTATGTTTTGTAGCTTGGTTGAGCGCGTAGAGTTACTCTATAGAATTTCATGTTTGTAACCTTACCTGAAGAAAATTTAGAACTCATTCCTTGCAATCTTACTTCTTCTTGTTAAATTACATTGGACCAAACTCGAGTTCTGTAGATCCACACTTGTTTGAAGCAAATGAATTCCACAAAGGGTGTGATCCTATTTTCTTTTGCATTTTTTTCCTACCTCTTTCTCCTTGACTTCCAGGAGGAAGTCTAGTCCAAGGGGAGGGGGATGTAATGCCCACTTCCCTACGACACTTAGTTGACTTTCTTTTGAGTTATGTAGACTTTGGATATGGACATGACTTATACTTATGTTGATTAGCAGGATGTTTTGCAACTAGATGCATTTAGATTATGACTGGATTTTGTTTTCAGTATGACCTACACTGACTCTTGGACAGACAATTGGATACCAATATTATTTTTATATGGATGTATTGCATGTGTTCTAACATTGGATTTCTTTTAGACAATTAGAAGAAAGGAATATTACCAGGAGAAGATTAAATGTGTAATTTTTGAAATGAAAGAAACACACAAAAATGTTTTCCCTATATGAAGAAAATGCAATGAACACAAGATAGGGTCCCACTCAAGTCATGCCAAAATGTTTCACCATTTTATTTAAGTTTTTGATGAAATAGATAAGGGTGTGGGCTAAGGAGGAATACCTAGTGATGGTTGGTTGGAGGTTATTATGCATGTTCGACTTCTTAATCTAATGCTTTGATTAGTGAGAGCTTCCTTTTGGCAAGGAGAAACTACCCGAAATACAAAACAAGACCATAAAAAGAGGATTAAATAATATATATTAGTGGGTTGGGCTGCTGAGCATGTGCTAGATGCAGGAAGTGTGATAATTCCTCGGTGGTAGTCAACCTTTGTTTTAATACAATTTAATGTAAGAAACAACATAAGTAAATAGAATCCTATTGTAGTTGATATGATTTAGGTATCTCATGCAAATACAATAAGAAAATATAACATAACATGCTAGGCTATGATCAGATTTGGAAATGAAGTAAATAATTAAGGTGCTTTGGAATAAATCGGGGTCAGATTTTGGGTCACTTAGGTTACTTGGATGAAGGTTCTTAGGCTCTAGTATTAAAAGTACTACCAAATACGAGACCGATGTTGATGCAGTATGACCGATGATGGCTTAGTAAGGACAAACGATTGCAGTTCTTGTGGGCTGATAATAATGCACTATGTAATGCCCACTTCCCTACGACACTTAGTTGACTTTCTTTTGAGTTATGCAGACGTTGGATATGGACATGACTTATACTTATGTTGATTAGCGGGATGATTTGCAACTAGATGCATTTAGATTATGGTGGATTTTGTTTTCGATGATGACCTACACCGACTCATGGACAGACAATTGGATACCGATATTATTTTTATATGGATGTATTGCATGTGTTCTAACATTGGATTTCTTCGCCATGATGAGTAGAATGTAGTTGTTAAATTTACATTACTATAATTTTGGATAATGATGAAATGCATAGTTAAGTTGTGATTTAGACCTAGAAATAATGATTGATTGAATTACGTATAGATGTTGATAAATTTCATGCTTATGATTATTTTGGATATTTTGACATGGCCGCAAGGCCGAAGGAGGTATTTTGCATTTTGCAGGAAACACAACTTGATCACAACCATGAGGGGGATTGGGGACCAAACACAACAGAATGTCGGGTGGTTACAGCATTTGGTCGTCAAGGCAACTAGTAAATTGTGTTGTGTTACCTTTATTCTTGTATGTGTTAAGAAAATTTTCATGAGGGGGAAATGTTCTATGTGACCATGGGGATAAGAATTTTATTTATTTGTTTTTATTTACTTTAGTAGGTGATTTCATTGGTGATGTCTTTTCTTTTATTACTTTTGCTAAGTGTGCTTAGATTAATGTAATATCTTGTTTTAGTTTTTAAGTTTTGGAGGGAAGTCAAGTGGGTGTAATAAATTTTGTTGGTTGGCTCCTTGAGCCTTGTGTTTCCTCATGTTTTGAATGCTTGGTATTGAGTGTTGACCACTCCAAACTCTTTGAATCTCGAATTTGAGATTGAGTGCATTTTTAGGGGACTTGTGGGACAAGTTAAACTTGTCCCACACTTCCCAAAACCCCTTACCAACCATATCTATGGGTTGGGAATCCAAAAAGGGGATTATTTATTGTTTTGAGAAGGGAAATGTGACTTTGGAGTGCACTTTCCTCTTTTTGCATTTAATTGTGCCTTAAGGCACATGGGAAAGGGTTGAATGTGGAAGAGGGTTGTCATTCAACCCAACCACCCATTTATGGTGTTTCGGGATTTGTGTTGACCTTGGGAGGTGGTTTGAGGATGTGTGATGTGGCATCCTACATGGAGCCACATCACCCTCACCCTTTCCTTGGGTCTATTTATTGAAATTTCCTCTCTTGTTGAAGGGGTTCGAGTTTTCTTTGGTAAAAAAAAGTTCTTTTGTTATTTTGGGGAGAGGAGAGATTTGGGAGAAAAAAAAAAAAAAGAGCTTGGACTTGCATGCTTGGATTGATTTGGGAAGGAGCTTGGACAAGTTTCTTGGTTTAGGCTTCTCCAATGGAGAGGTAGGGAACCCTCTCCTTTGTTTTTGCTTTCATATTATTATTGCTTCTATCTTAAGATTGTGAAAAAAATGCATGTTTACTTTGGTGTATTGTGAAAAATGGTTTGAATGCATATTGTGTAGTATAGGAGGTCTATGGGAATAATCATGAGGGAGGCAAAAGAGTAGATTAGGATATTGTGGAGGGAGTTTGAGAGGGATGCCCATCTTGGGTAGGAATGTTTACATTCTACCTTGTCTTTGAGGGAGCCATAAGAGGAGGGAGGCATAAGAGTATGGGAGGAAAAAGGGGTACTTGAGGGAGGCATAAGAGTCATAGGGGCTTGTGTTTTATTGTGGAGGGTTTTGGATGGGCATCTCATCTCATTTGGGAGGCATAAGGGAAACATTCCCATAGTTCCTTCTCTTGTTGGCTTGGAAGAAAGCCTTTGTGCAAGTATTGTGTATTTGTGTTTCCTTGTTGTTTTCTCTTTTAGCTTGAATGTTGTGAATGAAACTTGTATTGTGGAAGCATGTATTGTTGCCTTGAGTTGGAGACCACCCTTCATTGTGTTGTGTTTGGGGCTCGGGGGTCAATGGAGGAGATTGCTTCTCTTCTCCATTGAGATTTGGTTGGGAGGAGAGTGTTGCCTCTCCCCCTATCTTGGTTGTGATTTGAAGTACATGGAGCATGGATGAGAACACCTTGGAGCACAAGAACCTTGTTGTTAATAATGTACAAACATCATGTATTTAACCACTTTGAGTGGAGGAAGTATGTAATATTACTTGTGCTCTAGCTTACATTGTTGCAAATTTGTTTCCACATGAAGCAGATAGCGTTGTAACAAATGTTGAATGTAAGTTGTTGTTTTGAACTCCAATAATAAGCATGTAATATAGATGGAATTAAAGGTTGAAAGGATGACATCTTATCTATTCTCCTTCTTTCTTGATTTGGAACCTCTCATGAGTTGTTAATCTTATTTACATGTTAGTAGTTCTTGTTTAAAACCTTTTTGAAAGTAACTTTGGAACCCTCTTGAAGGGTGTTGGAAAATTTTACAAAAATACATATTTAATTCTGTCTTATTACTTGAAGGATATACATATGAAAGGGGAATATCGGTGCAATCTTTATTCTTGGAAAATAAATAAAACTAGTTTACAAACAATTCGTTGCATTCATAACATAAGATCCTTTTCCTTGCACATTTAGTGTAGATCCATTCTTACTTATTATACGTGAAAGAAACCCTAATGCAAAGTTCCTAGTTTAACAAGTTTATTACCACATTTCATTTGAAAAGGAAACTAATATTTAATTCTATCCGGGTTCAGTGATATGAAGACTAACGAGCTACTAATTTAGGATTTCACAAAAAAAAAAAAAAAAAAAAAAACTTACCATTTTCTATCTAACATTTGAAATTAATGTTTCAAAAAAAAAAAAACAAATGATTTTTAATTGTTCTCTGAATTTCTGAAAGAATGGCAAGTTTGATCAATTCTTTGTGTACTAGTGACACATTTTATGATTTAGGATAAAACAAGTATGATAGATTGACAAATTTTATGTATTAGGTCAAAATTTTGGATAGAAGCTGTGTAATAGAGTTTTAGATCTCATAAATATTCGCCCTAATTTTTCAGACTCAGAAAATACTCCCTTATAAATTTAATGAAGATATACGCTGAAAAAAACGGTCCTATTATGTATAAATTTTCCAGAGGCTAAGCATTCCGTACCAACATATAAAACATATTTAAAAGTAAATAAAATTTTGAAATATGATGGGGGTTGTCAAGTTTTAAAATTAAAAGTAGTTATGAAAGTTTTGGAAACCAATTTTGAGATATACGCAAAACAAGAACAAAGCAGGTCGTATGTGACGGTCTTTTGGTTAGTAAATTTGTAAACCTTACCGAGTTTGAGCGGCGCAGTAGGTATTGTGATGGTATTGTGCTCTCCGGTCACCTCCTCTCTTTTTTTCCATCCCGGAGGATTATCATGTAATGCGCACTCGGGAGGTGCCTCCCTTCAAACTCTCTCCCCAAGCGATGTACAAGAAGATTTTTAAATCGCTGCATGCTTGCAAAAAAAAAAAGAAAAAAAAAGAGGTCCATTTGATCGATATCAATCGACCAGGATAGGCCGCTATTAACTCACGTTTCACACTGCCCCCTAATCGATGTGATTCTCCTTTGGGGCGCCACCTCATCCAATCTTTTGATAAAATATCTTGAAAGAGAAACCCGTTTTTATTTAAGGATGCTTTGTCATTACTTGAATAGATAACAACTTTGTTGAGCAGTCACTTCGCCTCCGAGCACCCCACGCCTCGCACACGCCATGCTGCACCCAATAAAGTGGAGGTATTCGTCTCCTCACGCGCTGCAGAGACAGCAGCTAAACAAAAGGAAATAAAAAAAAGAAGAGAATCCCGAGTTTGGGGATGCATTCGACAACGAACCGATAACGGCATCGTTGGACGCTCTGCTGCTGCGCGCCACCCTTCTCTTCCACGCACTTTGGACTTTTTTTTTTCCCTTGCGGTGTGCATGGCCTTGGGCTGTTGTAGGCTGGTAGGAAGCTCCCCTTCACGCGTCTAAGACATGTTTTAGCCTCTTTTTCTTCTTCACGTGGCTTTGGCGTTTGAAATGACGTCCTTACACTCCTCTCCTTGGACCCGTAGCTCCTCCTATTACCTCCTTTTCCCTTTTGCGCGGCCGGGCGGTTGATATCTGACAGGCGGCTGTGTTTTTGGATATAAGTGCATTGAATGACAAAATAGGCGGCGAGTCGAGTTGGATCTGCATAATCTAACAAATAAAAGATATGCGGCGGAGGAGGACGACTTGCTTGTTTGGAAGAGTTTTGAAATGTTTGGTAGGTGGCTATTAAAGCCACCCACACCAAGTTTCTTTTGGAACTTAAATTCTAAATTCTAACGTGCCGCACCCTTCATCATTCTCCAAAACGGTTGTTTATTTTTATTTCGTTTTACATGATGAATGTCAATGTGTAGAGGAAAAATGTTATTTTTCCATGAACCTTGATGGATCTCTCCTTTCTAACATTTATATTAAATCTATTTAACTTCTATATTAAAGTTGTGTAAGGCCTTTGTAGAGGAAACAAAATATTACGTCTTTTTTTTTAATATCACACACTATCTAATTAATATTACGTTTTCCCCGCTCCGCGTCTGCTCCGCGTCTGCTCCGTGGCTGCTCCGCGTCTGCTCCGCGGCTGCTCCGAGATTGCTTCGCGTCTGCTCCGCGATCGCTCCGCGGCTGCTCCGCGACTGCTCCGAGATTGCTCAGCGGCTGTTCCGCGGCTATTCCATGGTTTCTACGCGGGCTTCATCTAAAAAAAGGGTTCGAGGAGGCACGAGCATTGCCAGAGGTTCGCCCCTCTCAGAAATTCGAAATGAGGTCCCTATTAATGGCGGCGAGAAACCAGTGGTATCTGTGGGAGGCGGATGCAAAAATGTAGAGGAAAATAAAGCACCAATCTCATGGATTGGTATGGCTTTCAATACTAACCAAGACCCCCATATCAAAACAGGGGTGTTCACTCATGGGACAGGTAAAGATGGTTCAGTCAAAGATTCATTATCTCCTTTAAAACTCAATACTGGTAACTGCAGGTTGCAAGAGACTAAGAGTGGATCTGGTGATGGAGGAAGAGGTACAGGGGTAAGCCAGAACCAGGACAAACTAAACAGCAACAATAGGTCCGGATCTTATGCTTCAGCGGTCTCCAAACAGAAGGAGAATGTCAGAAATGAGCTCTTAAAACCCTCCCAGGAGGTCCCGACGCTGAAAATCGAAGAGGATTTACTTCTAAAGGTTCTTAAGGAGGAGGAAAATCTCTCCCAACTGGGGCTCATATGCAGATTTCACAAATTTTGGCCTAAGCTTTCTCAGCTTCATGACTGGATAGCCCAGAGATGGAGAGAAAAAATACAAGGTAAGATTGAGCTTTATCCTTGTGCTAAAGCTTACTTCATTGCTGTCTTTGAAACCCCTGAAGATAGGGATTTAATTTTTAGTCAACATTGGGTTTGGGGGGAACATGGGCTTATGTCCAAACCATGGTATCCATCTTTCGACCCATTAAAGGAGTCTTTTGATACCTACCCGATTTGGGTTCGTCTACCAGGACTCCCATTGCAGCTTTGGAACAGATCTTGTCTCATTGCTATAGGGGATACTTTAGGCTCATGTGTAGCAGTCGATGATAAGACCTCCATTCAAACCCATACTACTTATGCTCGAATCCTGGTTGATCTCGATACCTCCAAATGTTTACCAGCAGAAATCAATCTACAGATTGGAGCCAGGCTCTGGGTGCAGAGGATAGACTATGAGAGACTTGCCTTCAGATGTAGGCGTTGCTTCCAAACTGGTCATGTCTCAGATGACTGTGAACACTCCAAACGTAAGACCAAAACAGCCTGGTGGAGGGATTCTCTACCTGAACATCTTACAATCGACTCAGATCCGGCTAAGGAATCGAGTGCCCCCTATGACTAACTCACCCATCATGGTTGATTCACAGACCAATACAGAGAAGCCTCCAGATTATTCTTTACAGGCTACTGATTCAGTGATTAATGATATTCCGACCTCCCATTTGGGTCACTCCCCCATCAAACCTATTGCAGTTTTTCCGACTGTAGTGGATGTGGGAAATCAGGAATGGACAGTGGTGGATCGGAAAAAGAAGGGTAATGCCAAATCTAAATCCCCCACCATATCGGACAAGATTTGATTCTTGTCTTTTTGGGTATTATTATACATTTTGGCATATGGCACACTACTGCGATTCTTCAAGCGGTTGTGTGTTGTTGTTTTTTCTTTGTTTTGTTGCAAATTTGGTTTGCTTTTGTTGGTTCCTTCCTTGTCAGTTTTTGTTGGGCTCTTTTGTGATGATCGTCTGGATGTTTTCTCCGTTAGTGGTCGGCCGGAGTACATTGTTATCATTTTTGTGGCCGGACCACTGCGTGTTTGCTGTTTGATCAGCTTTATCAAGTGTGTGTTTATTTCTTTGTTGTGTTCTTCTTTGGTTGTTTCTTTGCAGCTGCGTTAACGCTTGTCCTTATTGTTATATCAGGATGTTGATCCTTTTTTTCGAGCTTTATTTTCCTATTCTGGCTTCTGAGCCTTGCTGTACAAGGGTATAGTCCCTTTCAAAAAACTATTTGCCAATAATAAAAAAAAAAAAAAATATTATAATACAACTATCTAATTTAAAATATTTCTTACAAAAACATAAATGCAAGCACTAAATACAATAATAATCAAATACACACACACAGATATATATGTTATGTCCATGCCTAGTAATGAATTGCATGTCCTTTTTAATATCTTTAAAAGTTATGTAGACCGGGCATTGGAAATAGTTAATTAGTATTTTTTGGAAAATTTAAAATCATGTTTACAATTTTATATTAATTTTTAATGTTCGGAAATGTCTCGTTACATAATGTTCCGTCCTTACATAGATATTGGAATTAATTAAATCGATGTATCTCTGTGCATAGTTGTGTATGTAGTTTAAATGTTTGACCACCGACTTTGGGAGAGGCTCATGGAAAGAATTTAGTATACCAAAAAGAAAAAAAAATATATAGTTGTAATTTTCGGGTTGCTGCATGATGGATGCGTCGTTGTTGTGAGTGTGGCGTCGCCTTTTCGGGCGTTACACACTAGTTCATGGTTTTGGGGATTGTTGTGAGACTAGATCGGTGATGGTGAAGAGTTGGTTTAGGTGCAGGGGATGTTGGTAATATTTAGGTGTTCTCGGGGTAGTCGAGAGATGATTAAAAGGGGTAGGAGTGATGGGAATGGTCGGGTTCACAAGAAGGAAATAGTGGTAGGGTGAAAATATAGTTGATGATTGATAAACAAAGGTGAAGAACTTTATAAACTAAATGGAAATGAAGTGGTGTAGGTTAGAGACACACTTACTGCTGTGTAGGTTCAATGGTTGGGTGGTGGTGATGGTTGATCAGTGAAATGGAAACCAGTGTCATGGCGATCTTGCCAGGAGTGCTCCTATGAATGCAAAAACCTCTTGATCAATGGTTGTGCTAGTTATGGCTGCCTAGATGTGTGAAAGAGCTCTGGTTCTTGCTTGCATGTAGATCTCCTTTGCTCCAAAACTTGAGAATGTGTCTAACCTCTCAAAAAAGGTTACCAAAATGGTTATATGGTAACTGACGATAGTTTAGGGTGGTGGCGCTTGTTTACGGTTGACCGGCATCGGTTAAAGTGGGAAATCCTAGGTTTACTAATAGTGATAGATCTTGGCAATCTCTTCCAGCTTTTTCTCATTTTTTCGGTCTAAATGAAATTTTGCGCTTAGCTATGCAAGAAAGTGGTTAGAAGGAGAATAGATATGTGCTTTTAGGGTTATACTAAGTCTTATTTCATTAAGGTAATTAGGGCTAAGTCTTAGTTAGTTATGAAAACATGATATGAATAGGTCTATGGTGAGGTGTCTAGGTGAGGTGGAAATTGGTTTTAATTGAGGTAATTAAATAATGAATGAAGTGAGGATGAGTATTAATTTAATTGTAAATAATTAAATTAATATTAATGTGGGGTATAAGGGTCATGGTTAGGTGAATGTGTTTGAGTTAGCTATTCGAAAGGGGACCAAGGGGAGTGTGGCCCAATTTTGGTGTCTACACCACCATATGATTCTCATTTATATCATGGGTTGAGTACGTGTTACGGTTGTCTATGGCCTTCAAATATTTCATCTCGATGTATTTTTATATGTAATCCTACTACTTCTCCACTCACATTAGGAAAATCATGGCTTGATTATATTGGGGGCACTTTAGATCTTAATCATAAAAATATATCTTTCCCCATGCCTTTTGGACATGTTTTCATTTGTAATAGTTCTTTTCTAGGTTATACACAAAATCTTAACTATTGGTATAAAAATGGTTGCAATCTTTCTCCATTTACTGATGAGGAATATGCCATGGGTATGTATAACTTGCACCTCAATGGCTCATTACATGATCAACCAAACACTATTGATTATCAAGTTACTAATGCTTATCCATTTGATTATGACTCGGAGGATGGCGATACTTGATCTTCTTACACAAACTTAGGAGGCATAACATCTAATACCACCCCTCATTCTAGCATATTTACATATTTCTACATCACACTTTTAACATTCATGCATACCTCACCTTAGTCCCACCTTGTCTTCTCATAGATCTACATTTATCATTGTTACATTCTCACACATTCATTAGACATACTCATCATACATTCTAGTTTCATTCTTGAATGACACACTCTTGTGCTTCGGTTCACACTTGATTGTTAAGGGATTACCACACATGAACCCCACACACTACACTATAGGTCCTACACATTGCATTTCATCACACATCATGTGTTATACACCATACATTCTACATTTATTCTACAACACTTTGACATTTGCGTATCATACTAGTCTAACATTGCATCCTACTTCTCCTACATACTATACCATACACATTTTTCTCATGAAACATCTTCCACATCATTCTAGTTTACATCATGCATCTAGCATTATATGTTACTTATAATATAGGTCACTCTATACATTATCTTTTACACATCCTACACATTTGGTGTTGCATTCTACATACTATACGCCCTTAGGAACACTACACATATTACACCCTACACCATACATTGCACTAGTAAACATGCTTACACTTGGTCTACATCATACATTACATTACACATTACACATTTCACTCATCACATGGTCATTTATCATCACACATATTACATATGCTTTACGCGTTGCACTCACCACCGGATGATATACTTTAGTTCCTCAGTCCATATTCGACTATTGAGTGTTTACAAATCAAATGGACCTTACACTCATCACACATTTACTATTTAACCTTTCATCATGCAACATTTCTAGCATAGTGACTATACCATGGAAAAGTGACATGCAAGCATGAGAATCTATGAGTAACTCTTCCTCGTACCCGACCTCCCGAGGTCATGCCGGACAACCGGTGGGGATGGAATACATGTGCGATGCAGTTAAGCTAATTAGGTAATCTTATGTCTTCAACACGCAATAGCGGGATCTGTGAATCTAAGGCAAAGAAGGCCCTCCTAACCTGAACTGTGTGATAGATCATTCGACGAGGATAGCTACTCGAAGGCTCCAATCAATATCGAGCTCTGTCGTGATCCAATCTATGGGTTGTGGAATATGTGGAAGATGACATGTGGGTGCTTCGTATATGTCTCCCGAAAAGGTCATGAAAATGAATGGCTAAATGTGTAATGGATTTTTTTGTGTTTTATGGATGATTCTCTGGTCTAGTCCAGAAATATTTAGCTTGATTAGCTGCTACGTTTAATAATGATAGTTGTGTGATAATGTCTGGTGGGAGTGGAGAGGACCTAAATACTAATGTTCACAAACCAACGTCAACGTTGGATTGATTTGTAGGCCCATTGGGTTGTGGGACCTATGGATCACAACCCCGAATGTTTGCTCTCTTTTAGGTCCTTCTACGTCATACTGAGATATCTATCAAGGCAGCCTATAATTTGGCTGATTTGACCAGAATGTGTGTGCTTTGTCATCTTCTATGTTTAATCCTCTTAATTGTGTGCTGATTTCTTGTAGGTCTATTGTTTTTCGAAGACCAATTACGAGATTTTGGTCTATGTCGGTTATTACTATAACAATATTTGGTTGAAGCATGATTGGCTCAAACACATATTCCTGGCTCCTAGGTCCCGTGATTGTCATGTACAAGATCAATATAAGCCTAAGCGAAATAAAATAAACTAATTATGTGAGATATATCTACAACATATATATATTCCTCTATTTTTGTATTTTGATAGAATTTTGAATAGAATTGAAAGAGAAACTAATCTAATACATTTAGAAAATGACAACTAATCTAATAACAAAATTAAAACAAGAAAGGTAGCCTAGTGTAACTACTTTCTTGTACGGTTGTGAGTTTATTCTAAATAACTAGATAGCTGATTAACTTAATTGAAAGATTCTTGATCCTACCTCAGAAGTGAGGAATGAGTCATAGTTTCTCAAAAACTATCAATCCCCACAGCTTCTCTAGCAATATTGAAAATGAAACTTAACTCAAATGAAATATTTCACTACTCTATTTGATATGTTTTAACTATAACTTTAACAGATAAAACCTAGAATTTGCAGAACAATGGCGAATCCAATAGTGTATGATTTTGTCCCCTCAAAATGATGTCCTTGTTCCTTCATGTCCACGTGAATCCAGAAGAGCGTGTATATGCTAGCATCAATAGAAAAGTTATTTTGAACAATGGCGACTTTGGATATAGATCAATACAATGAGAGTAGGAGAGGGATAGCGCAAGTGATAGAGCTTTGTGTATGTAATTCCTAGCGGGATTTATTGCGAGAATACAACACAAGTGTATCAAGAGATTCTAGAATCTACCTTCTGTGAAGAACACAACCTAAAACTCTAATGGATTCAATCTACAAATGACACTACTCTGCTCTAAACTAATTTGTATGAATAGTAATGAACAAGACTAAAGCAAGAAGATCGAATGGCTTCTAACAGCAAAGGAAAACTAGCATGGATGCAAACATGAAAACAAAATCAGCTCTAAACAAGAATTTGAAAGAATGAATAATGGAAATGAGAAGTTGAGGGTCATTTGCTTGAAAACAAGTTTAGCTATTTATAGATTTCACATTCACCCAAAGGTAATTCCTATTATAACTCTTTTACCATTAAAAATGAGGAAACACTATTCTAGGGAACATAAAACATTAATGGGAGTCAAGGCAGTTGAGAAAAGCTGGTGAAATTTGAAAAATTACGCAAGTCATGATCAAAGGAGCATGCTGGAAAATGCGTGAAGGACTGCCGCCTGCAGCGGGTGGTGGTTACAGGATGCCACCTTGGTAGGGCGGTGGTCACGAGACCGCCTCCATGGTAGGGTGGCGGTTTCATCACTTGAAGGTCAAAAAGCTTAGAAAAGGAAGGCAAAGGAATAAAACAAAGCACAAGGAAAATGGATAAAGCATTTGGGATGTTAACATATACTTCGTGAGCTTCTTTGGATCCCGAACACCTTGTGAGGTGACCTGTATCATCATTGGGGCATGTGTAACATCGTTCTAGTGGTACAGTACCCTACAATTTTGGGTACGTACATATTTCCCCCTTGGAGAAGTGTTTTAACCATGAAGAGGCATAAAACAGTGGGTCCGTATGGCGGTCCCAAAATGGGAAGCTTAGAAATTATACCTGACACACCTATGTGTCGAAATGTCGCCATCCGAGTTCCCGCTACCTGCAAAATGGAAAGAGGACTCAAGTGCAGATAGATAAAATAAATTGAAAAATAAATACTAAATTAGTATGAAATGAGGACTTACCATTTGCGCGGGGATGAGAACTTACCTCCGTCAGCGCTCTAAACCTGTGAAAGGGGCATTCAAAATGAGTCAAAACACCATATATATAAAAACAGGGTTATTTTCCTATTCATTTACGCATGTCGATTTGATAGTTTTTGAGCTCTGGGACCCACGGTGATGGTTTTCAACGAGAGTATAGTCAAAATGTTCATATTGAGATAGCGATCATGCCTCCACTAGCAGAACCTTGACCCGTGAGATCTCAGGTTAGTTCTTCTTGATTTAATGTTTTTGCACCCAAAATATAAAAATGATGAAAACTTTGTCATGGGGGGTTATTTTTAGAAATTTCAATTTTAAATGTGTCTCTTAGGGGGCGCCTAATGGGTAGGCTTTTGTTTTAGCTAAAATGGTCAAATTTTGCATTTTAAAGCATTTTTAGGGCATGCGACCCATTTGTAGTCACGGGACAGGACCACCGCCTTTAAGGCGGCGATTCTGAGAACCGCCGCCGCCCACCTGGGGTGGTGGTCCTCTCTGATTGTTAAAACAACACTAGTTTGAGTTTATTTTTGCATTTTTAGTATTCTTACTTGCTTTAATGATTTTTCTAATGCAATCTTGATGCTAACTTGCTTCTTTTTGCGTGTTTTTGGGTGTTTTGCAGAAGAAGGAAGAGTACATTAGATGGAGCCAAGAGAGGGAGAGTGATTGGCTTCCAGTAGTGTTAGATGCTCTCTCTCAGGCTGAGTAAGATACTCTTCAGAGGGCAGGTATATTGAGGATCGCATGGGTCCCCCACGTTGCACCTGCCAGTCACATACTATGTGACTTATTTTCTTATTGGGATGCAGATCGAACACTTTCGATTTCCAGGTGTTAGGGGTGAGTGGACTATCACCCTAGAGGATGTCTACCACATTTTGGGAGTCCCAATTATTAGGAGGAGACTTTAATTTGATACAGCAGTATCCAAAGCTCAGGCGACTCAGTGGGCCACCTATATGGGAGACACAGTTGTCTCCACTGGTTCAAAGAAGGGGGTGAACGTTCGTTCTATTCCTGGCTTGCCCATCCCTCCGATCCGTCAAGCCATTATGGGAATCCTTGCTTCAAGATTGATTGGAGACAAGGGAGGGGATACTTTTCTCTACTGCTAGACCCCCATCATCACACAGATTGAGGAACATGGTCAGATTTATGCATGGGGAGCCAATATACTTAGGACCACCTATCATGACTTATACATGGTGGTTCGTTTATAGGGACAGTCGTTGAGCCATCCGACCTTAGTTATGAGTGGAGTCATGCCAGTGAGTGCATCGTCCCTTATGGGAGAGGCATGGAGGTAGAGGATCCCGGGCTATGAGGGAAGCTAGATGGATAGAGATGACGGTGCTTAGAGCACCCCACCAGATAGTTACTTCCCTGACTACTGAGGATATGGAGCCCACACCTTATTAGGCCATGGCAGGGTAGTGGGGCGAGGAGACCTTTACTTTGATTTCCTTCTCTACTACAGGGTAGCTTGTGGATAGGACGGGGAAGGTAGAGACACACCCCTTTGATTGAGTGCCTCGGTCATTCGACCTTGTACATTGACATGCTTCCCCCAGTGTTGCCAGTGTTCAGATCAGTTTGGGAGGCTAGGGGAGGTCCTAGAGGCCGGGGTTGGACTATTGTTACTCCTGGTGTCCTTATTGCAACCAAGAGGGTGGTACGCGCTCGAGAGAGAGCTGGTGCTCCTCAGGAACCTTTACTTTGGATTGTCGTCGGTCCTTCCCATAACAGTGATGACCCCATTGATATAGACTCCAAGTCTGAGGAGTTCACATGGGGAGAGACGGAGGAGGAGACTAAGGACATGGAGATTAGCGAGTCGGGTGGGGAAGAGGATAGCGATCCCGAGTGGCATGACACTCAGGAGATCTTATAGGCGGAGAGGGCGGAGCAGAGTGCGGAGAGGGTGACTCTAGTCTCAGAGGAGTTACTTTCTCAGGACCTAGGCAGAGAGGATGAGTTTTGTTAGGATGCCATGTTGTCCCAGACGTAGGAGGAGGACATCGGTCGGTGGTAGTGTCGTGGTAGGCACAGATCCTAGAGATCCTCTTGGAGGCCCGGAGATCCGAGTGAGTTGTCACTCTTATTTTGATATTTGTTTTTAGCTAGGATTGCCTTAGTTGCTATCTCTCTTTTTGTTCATCTTTGGTTTCATATTTTTATTATTTTCTAATTTGTTTTCTCCTTTGCTTGCAGAGATTGCTGATGAGTGGTGAGACTTGATTCGCCGGGTATGTAATGATACCCTGATACTCCCCACGGAGAAGACTCATGCTGAGCTATCCATGGATGTAAGGGAGCCTTCAGCAGCTGATAGGCATACTGATGTTTTTTCCCTTGTTTGACACATGACCAAGATGGTGACCTCTCTCCGTACTGAGTTAGCCGGGTATAGGACTGCATAACACTTGATGAGGAGGAGCCACTCTCATAACGAGGCTACAACTACTATTCGGGACCGTGAGCCCTCAGTGCACTAAGAGCGCCGGTAGCGAGTCCTAGACGTGATCATGCACCTTTTGAGGGATCCCATAGGGATTGAGAGGCCACTTGGCTCTTTTTGTAGTGACCTTTGTTAGGTTGTTTATACAAGTATTTTTGTACTTTCTAGGCTCATTGAGCGTTTTGACCATGCCTAGTGCATGATGGCATTGTACATGAAACCTGATTATATATATATCTTTGGATCTAAACTCTTGGTATCTTGAATTTTGTGACTCATTTTCTAAATGTGTTTTTAGATTTTTTTAGATTATTTTCTTTTCATGTTTCCAGAATGTATGTAATGGACAACAAATGATAGTAAATAGAATGTTTTACTTTATATGTTTTTTGCAGTGTTGATATGAGATGATACTAACATATGGTAGTACTGAACTTTTGAACTCTTTAGGAAATGTTTGTGATTCCTTCTTATATTGGCAGAACATGATGAATGCATAGTGATAAAGAGATGAACTTGCCCCAATCCCAAATCCATGCAACTAGTAAGACGTGAGGGCTCAACACCAAGAATTAGGAAGGGCACAAGTTGTATGAGTTTGATTGAACGGAATGATGAGAGATAGAAAAACCAAGAACAAGAACCAAATTTGGACCTACACACCTACCCTACTCAGAACTACTACCAAGCTTAGAAGGCCACTTACTTTTCAGTTTATCTAGACTTAGATTCATAAATGGTAACCTGGTTGACAAAATCTGGTTTTGAGGATTTGATCTCCTTGGAATTTGGATATTTTCTTTTTCTTAACAGAATTTGACTTGTGTTTCTTAGCATACCAAGATTTGTTAGTTTGTGTGACTGGACCCCCCACACCCTGCCTCACACCACTATCAAAGCAAGGGTTTGTCACCAAAGGCAAGATATAGGCAAGTAAGGGCAATTCTTTTCTTTCCCAACCTCACATCATCGGTAAGAGATGTGGGCTTATCACCGAAGGTTGATGGGGTAAAGAAGTGTGTAAAATAAAATATTTTCTTTGCTTGGTGCTTTTGATTTCATTTGATTTTGACATTTTTGATCTAAGACTTTGGGACATCCTTTCGTTCCAAGAGATTTTAAGAGGATAGATGTGACACTAAGAAGCTTCGGAGAGCAGGACCGTAGGCAAGGACAACTTTACCTAGTAGAAAGAAAGAGAAAATCCAAGTATGCAGGTCTTGGTATGGTTTCCGTCAATGTTTGTCTATCGAAATTGATGAGAAGATTTGAAAATATTTGATGATGTTTGAAGAGATGTGATATGAATATTTTTGCCAATATCTTCATAAATTTGTAACAATTTTTTAAGAGTAAGCTCCTGAACTATCATTTTTACGAGATGGACAGAATGAAGCAGCTAAAAGACTAATGCAATGTAGGTAGCTATAATGTACTAGCAATGACTTTGACGTTTTATGCATAAAACCACTTAAGGTGTAAGGAATTGATAGTTTCACCAAATTCCTCACCTTCTAGTGTGCACAAGAGATATGCACCATTTCCGTAGTCCTTCATGACTCGATATGGGCCCAACCATTTGGGCCAAAACTTTCTTCCTTCACCGGTTTTCTTATCGATCCGGTTGTCTAGTCTTAGAACTAGATCTCCTTCATATATTTCTTGCTCATAGACTTTTTTGTTATACTTTCAGCACATCCGGTCAGCATAGGCTCTGTGCCGTTGTTCGGTGTTTAACTTTGGCCTCGTCAAGGATTTCTAGTTGAGAGAGGTGTGCCTCCCTATAAGCTTCTTCATCCAGAATCCCTTGTAATGAGATGCGAAGACTAGGTATTTCAACCTCAAGTGGGAGAACTGCTTCTACTTCGAATACCAACGAGAAAGGAGTTGCTCCTGTTGGTGTTCTTATTGAGGTTCGGTGGGCCCACAAGGCCGGATATAATTTTAAATGCCAATCTCGTTTGTTTTCCTTTACCATTTTGAGGAGAATAGCTTTCAACGTTTTGTTTGTCGCTTCAGCTTGCCCATTGGCTTGAGGGTAGTAAAGAGAGGCCATGTGATGGTTTATCTTGAACTTTCTACATAACTCATGAACCTCGTCATTCTTAAAGGATGTGCCATTATCTGAGATAATGACTTGTGGGACACCATACCTACAGATAATTTGGTTCAGAATGAATTTGGAAATCACCGAACCTAGTATGGTGGTGAGAGGGATAGCCTTCACCCATTTGCTAAAATAGTCCATGGCTGTGATTATAAAATTATGGCCATCGGTTTATGAAGGAGAGAATTTTCCTATTAAGTCTAGACCCCAAGTGGAGAAGGGCCACGGAGTCACTATTGGTTGTAGGGATTGTGCTGGCATGTGAATCTCGTGAGAGAATTCTTGACATTTGTGGCATTTGCGTACAAATTCCACTGCGTCATGTTCGAGAGTGGGCCAAAAATAGCCCATCCGATGTATTTTGTGAGCAGTGGCGTGACCATCAAAGTGGCCCCCACATATCCCACTGTGGGATTCATGAAGAATCCTCTTGGATTCTTCTATGTCGACGCATCTTAGAAGCATGCCGTCGAAGGCTCTACGATAGAGCACTTGGTCTAAAACAACATATTTAGTGGCAATAATGCGTAACCACCTTCTTTGTTGTGATGTGGCACTTTTCGGGTATGTATGGTCCATGATAAAATTGATGATATCAGTATACCAGGGACATGTAGAAATGGGGGGTCTAGTTTCAACAAAGTATATACACTCATCGGGAAAGTTTAGATCTACCAGCTCGCCCCCATCTAGTGGATTGTCAGCTAACCAGTCTGTAATGATTTTTCCTTTAATGGACTTTTGGTTTACAAATGTTAACTCAAATTCTCCCATTAGGGTTATGAAATGGCCATCTTTTTTAGATAAAGATCCTTGTGTGAGAAATGTTCGTAAATGGTCTGTCTTTACAATGACCCTTGTTTCCTAGTTTAACATGTAATGTCTCAAAATTTTGTTACAAAAATTATGGCAAGGCATTCTCTCTCTTCCTGTGTGTAACGTGTTTCATAATCGAGAAACGTTCAGCTAATGAAATAGATCACGCGTTCTCATTGGTTATCATCTTCTTGAGCCAGCATGTAGGCTAGCGAGACATGAGTGGCTCATGAGTATAGAATCAAAGGGTGGTCTAGCTTGGGAGGCATTAGCGTGGGTGGTGACAACAAGAAGCGCTTAACTACTTTGAAGGCCTCGTTGCAATCTTTAGTCCAATTGACGCTATAATATTTCTTGAGTAAATTGTTGATTGGATGAATGGAAAAGCTTAAATCTAGGATGAACCTTCAGATTGCACCGAGTTTCCCAAGAAATGACCTGATTCTAGACTCATATAAAGGTGGGATCATTTTGAGAACAGCCCATATTTTGGCTAGATCAACATCAATCCCTTGTGAAGATATAATGTATCCTAAAATTTTTCCTCCTATTACACTCGAAAACACACTTCTCTGGGTTTAATGTGACACCATACTCAATTAGTCGTGAGAGGATGATACGAAGCACCTCTAAATGATCACAACATTTCTTGGCCTTGGCTAACAAGTCATCCACATATGATTCCACAATTTTATGGATAAGATCATGGAATATATAAGTCATTGCTCGCTGATACGTAGCGCTGGCGTTCTTAAGACCAAATGGCATGACAACATAACAATAAGTTCCCCAGGGAGTTATAAATGTGGTTTTGGCTTGATCTTGTTCAGATATTTTAATTTGATTGTACCTTGAGAACCCATCCATGAGGGATACAGTTCAAATCCAGTTGTTGCATCAATGATAACGTCAATGGATGGTAATGGGAAATCATCCTTGGGACAAGCTTTGTTAATATCCTGAAAGTCTATAAAAATGTGTATCTTCTCATTCTTTTTGAGGATGGGAACGATATTAGATACCCATTGTGAATAGTCAACGGGTTTGATGAATCCTACTTGGAGAAGTTTTATTACTTCCTCTTTTACCATGAGAGCCACTTTTGGCTTCATTGGTCTTGACTTCTATTTAATTGGCTTCACATCTAGTTTAGTGACAAGATTATGTACTGCAACTTGTGGTGCGATACCTATCATTTATTTATAATTAAATGCGAAGGCCTTTTGATGTTCTTTGAGGATTTGGGTGTGTATTTCTATTTCTTCTAGAGTTAGCGAGGATCCTAACTTCAAAATTCTTGGTTATTCCTCTGTTCCAATGTTTATGTCAATGGTTTCTTCTATCAAAGAAGCGTTACCTTCTTCAAATTCAATTGGGGCTAGAGGTAGTTTCAAGATTTCTCTTTTTTCTATCTCGTAGATATCAAGATCCTTCTATGGAGGAGAATCTACCATGGGATTTCCAAAGTAGGAAGAGGAGTATGGTATTAGGGAAAAATCAACTATAGGGTGAGAAAGGTGTAGCTCTGCATAGGCATTTAGATATTCAAGAGTGACTTTATCACTGTATCAACATGATGTAAGATAGGAGATTCATTCTCAACTTTGTATGTGTTAGAAGAGGGTTCGTTGATATTTTCTTCACCAATGGTTTAGTACAAAGTGATACCTTGAAACTTGTATCTTCCAACTCATTACTTGGGGTAAAACGTGAAGCTGAGGTTGTTATTGAATCTATGAGAAGGTTCTATTCTCGTGGGATTTCCTCAATGGATATGAAGTTGAATCCTTTGCTTAGATCTAATACCATTGTTTTATAGAGTTGTAAGTGCTCAGCTCTAGTCTCATATACTTCAGAGACTTGGTTTGTAACTAATTGCGAGTCTCCTAACACTCTGATGTCATTAATACCGATCCTTTTGGCTATGATGAGGCCAAGGAGGAGGGCTTCATACTCAGTGCTATTGTTTATACATTCAAAGGTCAACTTAAAAGCAAAATGTAGGATCTTTCCCTCAGGAGAAGTAAAGATCACACCTACCCTAGATCCATAGTGACATCTAGCTCCATCGAATTGGAGAGTCCAATACTTACTAGGAAAGATGGATCTTTGGGACATTCTTTACGTCTCTTTCTTTTGTTTCAGTTACTTCTACCATGAAAATTTCCTCTGGTGGAAGAGAACCAACTCCTAGGGTACATCCCATACATGTGGAATCAAATGTTAGGAAAATTGGTAGATCTTATTCCAGTAACTCGACAATTTTTACAGTAGTTCCTAATGACACTATTTCTACAATGTTAGCTTCATCCTTGAGGGCTGGGATGCCCTTGACTAGGTTCGTAATTTCTAGTTCTGTTGTAGGTATTAATTTTTCTTCCAGTTTTGAGTTGATTGGTTTGTTAAGTTGGTTTGTTGGAAGTTCAAACTCAGAGTGAATACCTTGTCTTTTCTTCAGGTCTACTAGGTGTATGTTGAATGGTTTTGGGTCACCTTTTGCTACGAATATCTTTCCTAGGTGTAAGAATCTTATTTCTTGGAATAACGTAGAAGGGATTGCTTTCATGCGATGTATCCATGGTCGACTAAGGATCATATTGTAGTTGGTTTCCCGATCTATGGTATAAAACTCGATGAGGATTGTCTTGGGTCCTAAGGTGACTAGTAGTATTATAGTCCCAATTGAAGTAGCTTTAAGGCTATCATAACCTCTTAGCGTATTTCTTGTTGTGGAACAGTTTGTTTCTCCATATCCTAGCTTTTGAAGGAAAGAGAAGGGGACAATGTTAACTGCTGCCCCATCATCCACCATTGCACGTTTAACGTAATTATTGTAAACCCACACCTGTAAATGCAAGGCTGAATCACCTCTGCATGTAATTTTATCATTTATTGGCATTTTGTTTATGTCGAATATAAACTCGGTATCCCTATCTGGCTGCCCTAGAGGGTGGATATCGAAGTCTATGTGGTTTACTTGTGTTTCGGGAGGTGGAGTGATGTTAATTAAATGACCTAGACCTAGTGCTTCTAAAAGAGCAGCCCTATGGGCAGGAGATTTTTCAACAAGTCTAAAAAGGAGATGTGACAGAAGGTCTTTGTTAAGTCATTAATTAAATCATAAGCACCTATGGGTTTTACCAACATTTGTTAAATGTTATCTAGCTCTAGTGGATAGATTGGATTTGGTTGAGAAGAATATTCTCGTGCTCTTGTTATGGCTTCTACGTGTAGCTCAATATCTAATTCCACTAGACCAACTATCTTGGTTCGTGGCTGATTTCCTAATTGCGGTGCGACATGTGGATTTAGTGAAGTTGAGGCTTCGTGATCATTATTTCCTGTCATTACACCTTTGTTCGTCCCATTTGGATTTAATTTATTATTGTTATTGTGATTTGGAAGTGGATCATTGAAGATTTTAAGAGGTGCATTTTGAGGGGAAACTACCCCTGTGAAAGTATTTGGCATAGGTGTCACAAAATCATTAAGAACATATCTATGAAGAGTTGTCTTTGTTCTTCTGGCAAATGTTGCATGAACTTATTGTAATCATGGCAAGTCCTAGTGTCATGGCCTCGAATTTTGTGGAAACCACAATACGAGTTGGGATTATAACTCCTATTTTGTTGGTTTGGCACGTGTTGTGGTCCAAAACTTTGATTAAACTGTTGACTATTAGGATTAAAGTTTTACGTTTGTTGTCTTTGGTTTTGGTTTTGATATCTAGTTGAGTTTTGACTTGGACCACAGTGTGCGGATATACCATTGTTGTTATTGTTGTTGTTGTCATTGGGGGACGATTAAAATCCATTGCGTTGATTGTTGGGGTAAAATTGTTGTTTCGTTGATTGTTAACTGGTGGTGGAATAATTACAACGTTTGCTTTTTTGTTTGGTCACACATAATTTGTTGTCGCTCCATGATTTTTGTTAAGGATTTTAGGTCCTTGATTAGCGTTTGTGGTAGTAGGATAAGTCATAGTGTTTTTTTGGGATGATTAACCTCCCATTTGTTCCATATGTCTTGCGACCGCTATCTATTGTAGCTTGATCTATTTGGAGAGCGCTCTCGAGAACTTCATCATAAGTTCTTAGTGGGAACTTCTAGACTTATTCCTTTATCTCTCTACTAAGAGAATGAAGGAATAAATCACATAGTTCCATCTAATCCATGTTTGGAGCACTTGCTGAAGAATAGAGGACTATACGCCATCTTTGGATGAAATGAGCAATAGATTCATTGTGTTCTTGTTTAATATGCAAGAATTCTCTGATTCCTATTCTCAACAATTTTTTCATGTTGAACACCTTGATGAACTCTGAAACGAGTTGTTTAAATGAATGTATTGAGGCTTTAGGTATTCTATAATACCAATCGAGGGCAATACCCTCTAAAGTTTTGGGGAATATTTTAGCAACAACTCCATCCCAAGGGAGCAGTTCTCAAATGGCTGTGGCATAGGCCTTAATATGTGCATTTGGGTCTCCCTCTCCTTTGTACTTGGGTAGATCGGGAGAGGTCTTGGAAGCATGATGCTTCGTATAGTGAAGTCCAAAGGTTCTTTCAAATATTCTGAATAAGTCCCTATCGCATAGGTTTCGACCATTGATGGTGTTTGTTGAGGGGGTGGAGGTGGAATGGGTTGTTGATATGGCATAGCATATGTATTTGCAGGGGCATAAGGGAATCCATGTGGTTGAGTGAACATGCTGGAGAGAAGAGAACATATCTCCCGTGGTGATTTGGAATACATGTTTAAGTATGGAGGAGCATTGCTCAGGAATGGGTTATTTTGTGCTAAACCAAGAGGTGTCATACTCTTAACTAGAGCGGCGTTTGAAAATGTAGTTCTAGTTGGAGTTTGTTGTGAATACTGAGGAGGCATGCCCAACTTGCCTATTCCTATGAGGAGGTCTACTTGGCTAGGATGATGAGGAGGATTGGAAGTTCCTGCTTGCATGAACTATGGATTTTGACTTGCTTGAGCAAGTTCCAACCCTCTAACCTTCTCGACTAAGGCTGAGATGACCTCATTTGGTGAAGACACGGTATTTTTCCTTAGTGGTGTTTGTTGTATACCTTGAGGTTGTATAGGCATATGGTACCCTAGTCTGAATTGATTGGTGCCCTGCCAAGTTTCACCGAGGGCATTTCCTATAGGTGGAGGAATGGGGGTGTTTTCTTGGAACGAGACCTCGTGTTGTGTTTGCAAAAATCCTATAGGTGGGTACATATTTTGAGAGCGTTGTTCACTCCTAGCATAACATGCTAAGTATTCGTCATCTAAAAATGGATATGGATCTAATCGTCTACTAATTTTTGGTCTAAGCAACACCCAGGAGATGAACCAGATTCTCCAGGTGAGTGTCATGTTGTTTGAGCACAAGGCTCTGGTTGTTGCATTTCGAGTGAGTGAACCAACTCCTCTATTTGGAAAGAAGAACTATATCTAGTCCTTTGAGGTGGAGTTTGTGTTGAAAATTGGTTAGTTGAATAGTTGTCACCCCATGCTGAGAGCGAGGGTGATGGTTGTCTATTTAGTTAATCGTAGTATGCTTCAAGACCTAGGAGAGGTCTGCCATATGCATCGTATCCTGACATATTCGGGGGGTATATGAATACCCGCAGAATAATGGAAAGAGTGAAGGTGGATGAAAGAAAAGAAAACAGAAGGAGGAATATTAGTTTGAGTCACGTCAGGTTCACCAATTTTGTTGGTGAAGCTGATGTGAAGGCTAAAGAGGTGGAAAAGATGAAAACTAATTGGAAGAACAAGTAGAAATCTGACTCTGAATCAGAAGGTAGGGAGTTTCACGTCGGGTTCACCAATTTTGTACGATAGAAAAGTGACATGCAAGAATGAGATTCTACAAGTAACTCTTCCTTGCACCCAACCTCCCGAGGTCGTGCTTAGGGATAGCCGGGGGATGGAATAAATGCGGGATGAAGTTAAGCTAATTAGGTAATCTTATGTATTTAACACGCAATAGCGGGATCTATGAATCTAAGGTAAAGAAGGCCCTCCTAACCTGAACCGGTGTGATAGATCATTCGGCGAGGATAGTCTGCTCAAGGCTCCAATCAATATTGAGCTATGTCGTGATCTGATCTATGGGTTGTGGAATACGTGGAAGATGACCTATGGGTGCTTTGTATATGTCTCCCGACAAGGTCATGAAAATGAATGGCTAAATGTGTAGTGGATTTTTTGGTGTTTTATGGACGATTCTTTGGTCTAGTCCAGAAATCTTTAGCTTGATTAGCTGCTACGTTTAATAATGATAGTTGTGTGATGATGTCTGGTGGGAGTGGAGAGGACCTAAATACTAATGTTTGCAAACCAGTGTCAATGTTGGATTGATTTGTAGGCCCATTGGGTTGTGGGACCTATGGATCACAACCGAATGTTTTCTCTCTTTCAGGTCCTTCTACAGTCATATGGATATCTATCAAGGTAGTCTATAATTTGGCTGATTTGACCAGAACGTGTGTGCTTTGTCGTCTTCTATGTTTAATCCTCTTAATTATGTGTTGATTTTTATAGGTCTATTATTATTCGGAAGACCTGAATTCGAGATTTTGGTCTATGTTAGTTATTGCTGTAATAATGTTTGGTTGAGGCACAATTGGCTCAAAAACATATTCCCTGGGCTCCCTAGGTCCTATGATTGCAATACAAGATCAATATAAGCCTCACTGAAATGAAATAAACTAATTATGCGAGATATATCTACAACATATATATATATCTCTATTTTTGTATTTTTGATAGAATTTTGAATAGAATTGAAAGAGAAACTAATCTAATACATTTAGAAAATGACAACTAATCTAATAACAAAATTAAAACAAGCAAGGTAGCCCGGTGTAGCTACTTGCTTGTGTAGTTGTGAGTTTATTCTAAATAACTAGATAGCTGATTAACTTAATTGAAATATTCTCGATCCTACCTCAGAAGTGAGGAATGAATCATAGTTTCTCAGAAACTATCAATCCCCATAGCTTCCTGGCAATATTGAAAATGAAACTTAAACTGAAATGAAATATTTCACTACTCTATTTGATATGTTTTAACTAGAACTTTGACAGATAAAACCTGGAATTTGCAAAACAATGGGAAAATCCAGTAGTGTATGATTTTGTCCCCTCAGAATGATCTCCTCATTCCTTCGTGTCCACGTGAATCTAGAAGAGCATGTATATGCTAGCATCAATATAAAAGGTATTTTGAACAATGGCAGCTTTGGATATAGACCAAATATAATGCGAGTAGGAGAGGGATAGCACAAGTGACAGAGCTTGGCATATGTAATTCCTAGCGGGATTTATTGTGGGAATACAACACAAGTGTATCAAGAGATTCTAGAATCTACCTTCTATGAAGAACACAACCTGTAACTCTAATGGATTCAATCTACAAATGACACTACTCTACTCTAAACTAATTTGTATGAACAATAATGAACAAGACTGAAGCAAGAAGATCGAATGGCTTCTAACAACAAAGGAAAACTAGCATGGATGCAAACATGAAAACAAAATGAGCTCTAAACAAGAAATTGAAAGACTAAACAATGGAAATGAGAAGTTGAGGGGCCATTTGCTTGAAAACAAGCTGGCTATTTATAGATTTCACATTCACCCAAAGGTAATTCCTATTAGAACTCTTTTACCATTAAACAATGAAGAAACACTATTCTAGGGAACATAAAACATTAATACGAGCCAAGGTGGTTGAGAAAAGCTAGTGAAAGTTGAAAAATTACGCAAGTTGCAATCAAAGGAGTGTGCTGGAAAATGCGTGAAGGACCGCCGCCTTGAGCAAGGCGGCGGTTTCATCACTTGAAGGTCAAAAATCTTAGAAAAGGAAGGCAGAGGAATAAAACAAAGCACAAGGAACATGGATAAAGCATTTGGGATGTTAACATATACTTTGTGAGCTTCTCTGGATCCCAAACACCTTGTGAGGTGACCTGTATCATCATTGGGGCATGTGTGACATCGTTTTGGTGGTACAGTACCCTACAATTTTGGGTACGTACGGTGACATACACTTTAGGCTAAATCGTCACCTATTCTATCATTTTGTAGTGGTATACACCTTAGGGTACATCACCACTCCATCTTTTCATCTTGTAGTGAGACAAACTTAAGCCTAAATCATCACTCATCCATTCATCTCATAGTGATATACGGTTTGGGTAAATCATCACTTATACATTCATATAGTCATGATACATGCTTGGGCTATAAGGTAAGCACACATCATCATTATGTTTCATCTCATCAATACACATACACACTCATCATAACATGCTAGTCACAAAACACACTATTCAACCATTTCCGGATGATGAACTCTCATTTATGGTTCATTATTGACTTCGAGTGGGCACATAAAATGAACCTCATTTCAAACATTTCCATCCACTCGGAGGGTATGTGGTTCCTATTACTCCATTTTGCATTCCATTCCATCCATCCATGACATATTGCATATTATGGTTTCTTTTACTCCTGCTTACTTGTGCTTGTTCATGGTCACTTTATTGCACATGCTAGTTATCTTACTTGTATGTCATTTATCTATATCATCTGCACATGCACATTCACATATTTTTCTAGTGGTGATAATAGTTACAAGTCTCTTATACACAACATAGATGTTTGCCTTCTACCCTTCCTCTATTGGTAGGTGAGGGCATGCATTCATCTCTCTCATAAGTGCTATTGTTTCATTTTGTACTTAGAAATTTACATTACTTGGTTATAAATTATTTTGACATATAAGTATTTTTCTAACATGATAATTGGTGCTTCATGTGTATCATTTGTTATGCAGGGGATATTTGTTTCCATACTTGATTGTTACATTGTTTGTCTTTGTTTGCTTCTTATATTATGAATTTTTCCTATTTTTGGTGTGCACACTTGTTTTTTTTTTTTTTCCATGACGGCCTTACATGTCTTGCGACATCATTAGTGATGCCCCAAGTTTGTGACCTAATTTTTGCATCTTCCTTGTCTTCTTGCGTGTTTACACTACTTGGTAGTTTTTACACTATTTGCGTAGATTACACTTTGTACTTTTACATGAATTTTTGTTATTACTAACACTTATCTTTGGATATCCATCCTTGTTTGTGTACGCCTTGTTTTTAAACAAGAAAATTCCCTTCCCCTAAAGGGCATAATTTCAAAGTACATGTGGTTAGTCCTCTTCATTCTTCTATCGTGATGTCACATGCACCCCCAAAGAGGGGGCGCATAATTTGGGGTTTTACTGACCTACACAAAATGTTTACACCGGCTCAATTTAGTGCACTTTCCACCCTTGGAATTATGGGTTTACATATAGTGAGTGAGTTCAAAAAAGTCTACAAAATCCATACACAACATCTTTTACAGGACATAAACTCCTTAGCATTTTGGGAAGTAGTTACGAGGCTTGGAGGTTACACTGGTGTACCTCCCTACACTAATTTGGCCAATGGTGTCGATCTCCCAAAAACAAGGATAATACAGAGAGATCTTCACATACGATTCGGGGAAGTATTTAAAGGTTGGAGGACACAGATCATTTCCTCCCTATACTTCTTCGACCTATGGTGTTAGAGCGCCCAAAAACCACGGTAGTACAAGATATCCTTCTACACTCTTTCTTTCAACATAGATCAGGTACATATGTTCCATTTACACCTTTTTATTTACGTATTTTACACTTACATACTTTTACATGCATCTTTTACATTTCGTTCTTACACAGACATATTTAACTACATGATCATTTTCTCCTTACATGTCTGGCCGTATGAGAAACAAGAAGTCAAATGGGGGAAACAAAAAGAAACAACATTAACGACATTGAAAATGACACTTCACAATAACACACACTATAATAACCATTCAGGTACAATACACATATCAACATCAACACACGCATTTCTCCCTAGGTTCACTCTCATCACTTTTTCTTTGTGTATTTGTTTTCATCTTTAGCTTCCATGCCCCTCCATATTTTTTTCATTCCATGCTTTTTTAGTCTTTTGGCATGTTTCTACACTGTTCATGGAAATCAAGCGAGCATCTCTATCTACTTTATGTTACCAAGATTTCCGCTCACCAACATAAAGTGGGGGCAAATATAATCACAAAATTATGTAATTTATACATTATTTATCACAGCTTTCATGCTACTATTTAGAATGTTCTTGAGTGAAGAAAGGACTAATTAACTCACGTATTTTGGCCATCTTGTTTTATTTTATTTCATCATTACGACATTTTACATCCACATTCTGGTCACTTTCTATTATCTTGTGTTATTTTAGCCTTGATCAAAAGTCTTAAGATTAGTACTAGATCACCCATGGAAGTCGCGGTCCCTTTTGCACTTTCCCACCATCTCTTTGGATCTTTTTAGCCATTTTAACTTCTTATGTTTTTAGTGGTCAGCCATTTCGGGTTAATTACGAAATTAGATGAAGAAAACCATATAAATATAAAGTTATGAGACCATAATGAGGGACCTAACATCATTCACTACCGTCATCCATCTATATTTTCATCCATCTATTGCATTAGAGATCACTTGCATCTACACATGCTCCATCACAAGGCAAAAGGATAGGACATCTGCATAACACTTCATAGGGGGAGGGATTCTATTATATTTCATGCACACATTCTATTACATTTTCTACATTTAGTTATTGTTTGCTACTTCACAAAGTGTGAATGACACAAGAGAACCTAGGGCACATTATGCACACACTCACCAAAACTACATTTAGGTTTGAAATGTAGTGCAACACTCAATTAGTAAGCCCATTATTATGGCAGCTGAGGTCAGTTTGACCCATTCATTTGAATTCTTATTTTTTAGGGTTTTGATACTCCTTCTTGGTCTTTTATAGGTCTTTTCATCATCTTGGAATATCGAGACATCTGAAATAGTGTAGTGAAGTTAATGTGATAGACAACGAGGGTTTCAGACCACTTATCAAACTGTGAAGATCGGTTTTGGAGCTTTTGCATAGACCGAGGTGTCTATTTTATAGACCGGAGAGTCCGTAGGTTCTCGAGTCCCTCTCCAAGTGCTCTAGTCCAGCCAGATACTCTAGATACATTTTTTTGGAGATTCTACATAATCGTTCGTGCTTTGATTCTGCATCGGCTTTGTGAGTCCTGTGAGCATCTTCTATTCAGCTAAGTTATTCCCTCTTCTCTCTTGCACACCAGGGTTAACATTTCCTTTTTCATATTTTATTGGGTCATCTTTTCATTTATTTACAAGATCTATTTACTTTATTTACAGATTGTTCATAGCTTAGATTAGCTATAATACATATATATTAGTGAATTTTAGTCCATCAAGAGGTAAAATTTTCTTTGATTAGTAGAGTTGTTGAATTTGTTAAGCCATCTACTTTGTCTAATAAACCCTATAGTCAAAATACTAGAATATATGATGGATGATGAGTATTAGTCGGTGTGAAAAAAATTTGACATTTTGTCAATCTTCCACTAGGAAGAAACCCATTAATTGTAAATATATATTTAAAAAAATTTAAAATATCTATGGGATTATATAAAAATATAAAAAAAGACTTGTAGTAAAGGGGTATCTACAAAACGAAGGCATAGACTATGAGGAGATGTTTTCTCCCACGAGATAAGATCAAAATGATTAAGATGATCTTTTCTCTAACTGATAAGTTTAGTTGGAAATTCCATCGAGATGGATGTGAAAAGTTCCTTTCTGAATGGAGATCTACAGGAGGAACTATACATGAATCAAATCGAGGGTTTTTTCATACACAGTGGAGAAAAAAAGGTATGTAGAATAAAAAAATTGTATGGCCTTAAAAAGGCACCCCTTCTTGCCTTGCATGGTACATAAATATTGATGAGTATCTCATTCACCATGGATTTGTGAGAATCCATATGATCCTAATCTGCCTCAAAAGGCAAGGAGGAGATATTATGATAGTTTTTGTATATGTCAAAATCTAGTCATCACTAACAACATAGTGAATATGATTGATGTTATGAAGAAAGATCTTAATCGATCGCTTGACATGACATCTCTTGGCCTCATGCACTAATTTCTTAGATTAGAAGTATGGAATAGGTGTTGTAGCCTAGAATTTACTAGATAACACCCTAGTCGTCTTTGGCACATCACTCAGCCTAGACTGAGCGCTCACCCAAAGCACACAAAGGTACCAGGTCCCTCTTTAGGGTTGTTGTAATATGATGTTAACATGATGAAGGAAGAAACATATAGATTCATAACTAATCCATCATTCTACAATGCATGCTACCCATAGATCTATGAAAGAACAAGCTTTAAATAGTAATCATGATTTAACCATTAACATGCACTACTAAATTACACATAATGACACTTAGATTCAGCCAATATCTTCCATCTATTAGTAAATACAGAAGCTCCTTACAGTATTGTCAATCTATACCAATGTGCGTATAGTTCTGTTACACACATTCATACATCCAAAATCATACATACGTCGCGCTCTCTACTATGTACCTAACATCATATATATATGGTGGGGACTTGCCCTTCACCGCTTATCTATTCTAGAAATAGGTTGCATGCTATTAATATCCAAACGCCGTTTACAATCATAGCCACACATGTAAGTGCACTATCTATAGTCCTCTTGTAGTTTAACTAAAGTGTCAATTCTATTCTTAGCTTATCTCCATGTGTAACATTACCATTTTAAGACTTTAGAAACAAGGGATTTTGTTTTGAAATATAATGTTCTCTGTTCTAAATAAAACATCATTTAGAACACACATTCCATGCCAATCAATCTCATAACAGAAAACCATATGCATTTGTAATGACTCGGTATACTTTGCCGATCTCTCATGTTTACTTAAAGTATAGAATACTTTATGTAGACTACCTATACTCGGTTCTACTACCCTATTCGGGTACTCGGTGATCTGTTTAAAGAACCTATCTGAATACTCTGCTTTAATGAAACAATTAATATATCATAAAATTAATCATAAGTAATAACATATAGAAAAGAAGTATAATTAAAGAGTTTGAATTCACTTTTAATAAAAGAGCAAAATATAATCTGCAACACCTTTTGCATTTATATCATATGGTTTAATTGATCCTATCAATTACTTTAAAACAATCAACAGGTCTTTTCTTCCAATTATTTCATAATTCCATAAGAATAGAAATACACATTTATCTTTTCTAAGAAGCAAAAGAAGTTAATTACAGCATATCTAATATTAGAATACTTCATCATTCCATCTAAAATAGGAAGAAGAATCAATACATGCTATTCCCCAAACACTAATCATTAGAAAGACAATTACAGGTTTAGAACACACAAATCTACCTCAATTCAAGACCTGAAACCAAATGTTCCACAATAAATTTTTCATCTCAAAAGAAGATCGGAAACAGAAAGTTCAATCAAATAAACTTATCCAAACAATAGTAAGAATGGATCTCCATTGAAAAAGGTCCAATCCCAAATTCATTTCATTTTTCCTATGAAATGAATTCCCTTTTCTATTTCAAATTTATAAATTCTTTAACCAGATTCCCAAAGAGAAAAAAAAGCTGAAAACACGAGTTGAAGAAGTCACACTTATAATTTCCCTTTACACATCATAAAAACTAGTTTACCTATTCCATTCATCAAACACAAGTTCAAATTCGAGTTCACGAAATAAGAGCACGGTACAGTCCCTAAAATAGTATATTGTCCCCAAGAGATCATATTCATTTCTCTTTTTAAATCCTAGAGATTCGCTCAATGAATCAAACAAGGAATAGAAATCCGCAAATAGAGAATGATTTACAAGGATCAATAAAACTCACGAACTCAAAAGACTGAAATCCTGTTATAAGGCTTCAATAGCTTGATGCAACAGAGGAAATAGTTTGCTATCCCCAAATAAGAACAATAATACAAGCATTACGAACAAAGATATTGTGACCTTCCTTTACAAAATTCAATATACTAGGTTTAAATTCAACTTTCAAATTAAACCCGAAAGAATCAATTAAAAAGAACTGGAGAGAGTAAGAGAGTCCAATAATGTTTAAGTCTAGTGATGTCCCATTCTCCTCCATCGAGACCAAATGTAATCAAAACAATAATCTTTAGTTCCGAGTTAAAAGCTTATGATAGGGAAAATATTTGTTTCAACATCAATAACAAGGAGGAATGTAAATACTTGCATTTCCAGAAGCCACTAAAATCTGTTAACAACTTATTCCAAATGAACTATAAATCATCAATACCCATAACAAGATATAATTCTAGTCATTTAACCCTTCTAAAAAGACATTCAAGCCTTCAACAAGACATGGGTTCGCTCAAGGTAGAGAAGAATAGGATACACTTTGTATTCACACGCCCTGTCAAGTTCAAAGAAGGCGGTATAGTCTAAAAGATAGAAGTACCACAATCGGTCCAACAAGAAGCTACAAGAAGAAGATCTCAAAAGAGATTACCAGGTCTACTTCAATACAAAAAAATCTCTCAAGACCCTTTTGAATAGACAATACTTAAATGGAATTAAATCTTTTCAAATCCTTAATACCAACAAAACTCTAGCTCATAATACATGTATAAAATCAAACACGTCAATTCCAACACAAGTTCAAACACGCACGAATGGAATACCAAGATAGTGTCAAACATGAGCTTGGAACAAATTTCAGAACTTCATAAGACTATAATACTGGTTCAAACAAACACGAAGTTCAAATACGGGCCTATAACAAAACACGAAGCCCTAAATACAAGCTCAGAACAAAACACCAATGCTCTAATACAAGTTCAAGTAGTTTTAAATCCTTGAATAAGAATAAAATTCTAGCTCAGAGTATATGTACAGAAAAAAACTCATCGATTCGACTACAAGTTTGGCTCACGCAAGTACTAAACACGAGTACAACATAGATCATAGAGCTTCAACAAAAGATTAGAATAAAAAAATTTTAAATACAAGCTCCTAGCAAAACTTGAATGCTCTAATACAAACTCAATGAAGCGTAAGACTACAATAGAGATACAAAACCATACAAACAACAAATGCCGCCTTCGAATGACCAAGATGCTTCACTAAAAATTCAAACAAAACATAGGCTCTAAATATAGTTTAGAACAAAGCATAAGGCAAAAAATACTTGTTCAATCAACACCAACCTCGAATACAAGTTATAGAGCTTCAAATACAAGTTTGCATGAATATCACCATTAAACTATCACGAGAAAGTTTCCTAAAAACTATCATTGCTAGTAATGGATTTGCATTCCAAAAACCATAGATATTTCCTAAAACATGCAAGTAAATAACTAGAAAAATCAAGCAAACAATTATCTCATGAGATTAGAGTTGTTTTAATGATTCATTTAGAAGAAAGAAAGAAATCTTAATGGGTAGAGCCTATCATGCTTGATAGTGCCTCTGCCAATTTGAAGGAGACTTCCAGCCGAGCTTCCAACCCTTTTTCTTCTCCACAACAGATCAACAACCAAACAATTTTTCTTCTAATGCCTCTTATACATTCCCTTGATCGAAAATAGACCAGAGAAACCAAAAATAGCCAAGAAGAAGAAGAAGTCAAACTACTGGTTCAAAGAACCAGATAGCTCCATGCAGAGTGAAATTCATGAGGCATGCAAAACCAAACAACCTCCCACAAATCTACCTCCCTTGTTTCCAAGATGGTTTGCACACAAAACCAAGATCATTAATGCCATAACTCCTAATTCTCCCACTTCTCTCTCCTTGCCACCGCCTCCCAAAACTGGCGAATGCCATTTCCAAGTTAACATGCAATTCCATTTTTAGTGAAGCCTCCACATAAGCCTCCACTAGAGTTAACTAGCCCTTGCCAAAATGGTAGTACCTCCATGCATTTAAACCCAATCAAATCAAATAAAATCCATTGGAACCGTCGCCGTAGTGCCATGCAACCCTAGGTCCCTTTTAAATAGTTTAGGATAGATGTCCCCAAAACTTAGGTTAGTCTAAAATCATTTCCTAAATAATTTCCTTAGGTCTAAAAACATTTCCATAGGTAATACCACCTTAGGTTAGATTAAATTCACAACCATTAGTATTAGGCATTAGGTTAACATAGTCTAGTATTACCATAGTAATCTCCCCTTCCCATATTCATTTAGCACAAGAGCTTAGGTTAGGTCACCCCCCCAACACAATAGAATAAGAAGCTTAGGTTAGATTACAACCCAATTAAATAGACATAGCTAGGAAGTAGGCGCTCTTACCTAGTTTAGGATACTGTTAGGATAGTCCTTTAGTTTTAGGGTTTTGATCCCCTTCATATTCTTGAAGGCGGACTATTTTTGTTACGCCTTTAATGTCATGTAGAGATAAATCCCAAAGACCCAAGAAAAACATACAACTAAATGAAGACGTAATCACTCAAACCCAAAGAACTCATAACATACACGGTTCAATATGCTATGTCTCTCAACCAATGAATGTCAATTTATCATTCAGTCTGATTAAGAGTTTAAAAACATTCCTTGGATCACTGAAATTGATCCAAGGATGAGTCAGTACATGAGATAAGTTTGCAACTCTCAAAACTAGATTGTAGCTTATCAATAAGAAGTGAAAGTGGATTCTTGCAAGTCATAACATTTCAATCCAATGAATCCAAGAGCAGAAATGATTTACCCATAACAAGCATGATTTTCAACAATCAAGGAAACACACCTCATGAAAATCACATGCCAACACTTGTAATGCAAAAGAGGAATATAACAGTTTATCCAAGGTGTTACATACTTCCCTCCTAAAAAGAATCATCATCCCGATGATTATCTCATTTTGATCATTGCATTAAGGATAATCAATTTATTCACTTTCATAACATATGTTTGCAACAATATCAGAATTTAAAGTTCCATAAATCAGCATTCACATAGTTGTTTATTCAAAAATAAATAGCCATCTTCCCAAAATTGGGAGACTTATTGAAAATAAAGATAAAATCACAAATCTTTATTAGTCATCATAGTTAATTCTGATCAAATAAATATGGAAAAATAGTTTTCATATCTTCCAGTTTTCCTAGGTTACACTTTCTTCATTAAACTAGTCCCACTAGACCTTACATTGACTTATTTCATAATTTCTTAAATACAACTGGCAAGTTTCCAGCACTCGTATGGGTTTAACCACGATTATTCCTGGGTCTTGGACCTACAAGGAATTACAATTTAACACATGTGATAAATCTGAAATGTATTTCTTAAGCAAAGAAATATGGAAAACATCATGCATTCATGACAAAGCAGGAGGTAATGCTAAATGGTAAGCTACAGGGTTGATTACTTCAACTATCTCAAAGGGTCCCACATAACGAGGTGATAACTTGGCAGCCTTTCTAAAAGTTATAGAGATCTTTTCGATTTAACCCGAAGAAAGACTTTCTCACCAAGTTCAAATTTCCTATCAACCCGCTTTAAATCAGCATAACTCTTTTACTTATTTGTTGCTTCTTTCAAGCACTCATGAATCATTTTAACTTGTTGTTCCATTTTCATAAGGATTTCAGGTCCAATTACCTCTCTATCCTCAATGTTGTTCCAACTAACAAGGGTTATGTATTTCCTTCCGTATAATGCTTCAAAAGGTGCCATCTTTAGAGAGGCATGATATGTGTTATTATATGCAAACTCAACTAGTGGAAGGTACTCTTCCCACTTATACTACTGATCCATACAATACATTTGTAACATATCCTCTAAAACTTGATTAACTCTTTTAGTCTCTCCATCCATTTCTAGGTGATACGCAGAATCGAGATTTAGCTTAGTTCCTAAAGCTGCATTAAGTGTTTTCCAAAACATTGATGTCATTCTAGGATCTCTATCCGATATGATTAATTCAGTACTCTATGTAATCTCAAAATTTCATGTACAAATATTTTATCCAATACGGAGAATCATCCTTCGGATAACCAACAATAAAATGTGCTACCTTCATTAGTTTATCAACAACTACTAAAATAACATCATGTTTATTTCTTGACACAGAAAACCTTGTACAAGGTCCATGCTTATCACTCGCCGCTTGTATCTGCGGTATACTATGAGGATATAATAAACCGGTTGGGTGCATATGTTTCAATTTAACACATTGACATTCAAGACAATGTGTCAAAAGATCACTAACATCCTTTTTCATAACTTTCCGAGAAATATTGTTGTTTTAAATCAACAAGCATCTTTGTAATACCAGGATGTCTAGAAAAAGGTGAATTGTGAAATTTTACAAACAATTTCTTTCTTAAATCATTTAGCGAAGGTATGTATACTCTGTTTTCAAATCTTAAGATTCCTTCATTATCAAAGTGAAAACCTTTATGACTCAAATCATTTAGATCTACAAAGAAGTGCTATCTTTACTTACCGAAAGTAAGAATCGACTCCATAACACTTTTTACTTCATCTTTAAACTAAGTTTTCGGTGTTATAAGAGTAGGAATGTGCTTCCTACGAATTAGAGCATCAGCCACTCTATTTTCCTTACTCTTGATGTAATTGATGTCAAAATCATAATGAGACAAAAACTCTAACCATCTTCGTTGTCTTGCATTCAGATTTGGTGAGTGAAAATATACTTCACCTAAAATGATGGGAATTCAAAAGGTTTACCAAGAAGGTAATGCCTCCAAAATCATAGTGCATGAACAATGACAGCAAGATCTAAATCATGTGGAGCATAATTCAACTCATGTAACTTTAGTTTTCTACTTTCATAAGCTATGACATGATCATTTTGTAACAAAATACCTCCTAGTCCTTCACTAGATGCATCAGCTACTACCATAAAGTCTACATTAGGATATGGTACTTTGCTAGAATAGGTGCTGAAGTTAATGTTGTCATCAATTTTACTCCCACTATGAAAGGAATGAACCCCATGCACACCGGCCTCTCACCCAAGTAGAGCGAGTTCTCACCCGAGGCACGCGCGGGTGCCAAGTCTCTCTTTTATGTGAGTTTTTAGTGGGAAGCATTCATCAATGATTAGTATAAGAGTATTCAGGAAAGAAGTTTAGACATACAAGGATTACAGGGCTCAGGACAACCTCCAGATCCTTGTAGCTTCTTCAGACCGTGTGTTTTAAAAGACTCCATAACATATAATATAACAGAAAGAAAGCTACAACCATTCATTCATAGCATGAAAGGAAAGAGAACTTCTATGAACGAAATATACATGAAACCCACTGATATTCATATCTAATTGCAATAGGTAACCTCATTGTATTCATCATTTCATTACAAAGAGCCATAGAGGGCAGACCGCAGTCATGCACATCACTAGGCTTGTATAACTATGCCAAAAAGAAAAATAAATTACAATGTTAAGCTTAGTACATTCCTTTCTGCATCAGAGCTCCACTCATAGTAATCCTACAAAGCTTCACCCATGTTATCTCTCTCTCTCTGTGTATATCCTTCTTCTCTTAGTGTACGTCTCATTCTCTCCTTGTATATCTCCCTTCCTGATCCATAGGCACTTATATTTATCTCCTTCCCGCGCAGCCAACTCGCCTTTCCGTGCTCTCGGTTTGTCACCAAGTGTCAAATGTGGTCCTTCAACGAGCATGTTTCCTTAGGCTTGAGCTCTCCACTCCATCTCATGATGGTCTTCTAGAAGATCCCATCACTGGCATGCTCTTTCTTGGGCCACCTGTTACAAGGCGGCCTCTTATCCACTCACAACCAATCACGCTTTTCACGTGTTCTCCTTTTTTGCTTAAATCGCTAATTCCCGAATCTCCTTCACATGCCACACATGCTATTTTCTTCCTTAACTCTTCCTCCTGTGTGCTTTTTCCTTGCGTGCCCTTTTATAATTGGGATCTCGTACGCCCACATGGATTCATACTTAGTCAATATTTTAGGGGCCCAACATCACCCCACACTACACCTATTCTCCGCCCTCAGAAATATTCTACTTGACCAAGGTGCAAGTTGGTTCAATGGAACCAAGATGTAGACAAATATTACAAAAATGAATAAGGAATGAAAGAATAGGGGAAAGAATGAAGAATGGGGGGGAACATTAAATCAAAAGGTTGGGGAAGTCCTTCCGTAAGTCTGCCTCCAACTTACTCCATGTATCGACCTCGTTCTGTGCCTTCTGATAGAGGTCACCAACCAGGAGGTTTACCTCATCAAAACTTAGGCCAACTCCTTGGGCACCCAAAGTGTCCATAATTTGTTCCATATCCTTACCCAAGTCTACGAGCTTGTCCATTATTCTAGTAATTTGAGGATATAGTTCCTTCAGTCGTGTTTTGGTTGAGCCCCTTAGTGCCTCAATATCCTCGGATCTTCTCTCTACCTCTATCAGGACTTTATCCCGCTCCGCTTTGTTTCCTTTCTTATTTTCTGGAACTCTTTCAACTCTACTTCGATCATGGCGACCAAGGGGCTCACCACCTTATCTCTATCTAGTGCATGTGTCATATGTAGCCTCAGTAGATTGGGAAGTAATCTTTACATCTATGAGCACCTTTCTATACTCGGAAACAAGTGCTATCACCTTTAACCGGTCCTCCTCCTTCATGTGCGTGACTACTTCCTCTGCACTTTCCAATGCCAAGGGTCGCCTCTCCATGGTGAGGATGCACATTAAGTCTTCTAGGCATTCCAGTATCGATGCATACCTCTGAGGGATAGGCGTTAGATCTGGGTGTTTCAAAATGATGGCGCTTTTTATTGAGTCTACTTTCTTGTAGACCTCCTGCACCTTTTCCTTTTCCTCCTTAAGCTCGTGCTTTAGCTATGCACTGATTAATTCCTCATATTTTAAGCTTCTAGCCACCTTAGCCAACTCTTCCTCCTTCTTGGCTAGCTTTCCCTCTAGGGCCCTTATGTTGTCGTTCCGCACGAATAGCCTTGCCTCTGTTTCCACTTTGCGACCTTGTTTAGAGCATTACACACTTGCTTATCTAAGAGCTCTTGGGAATTCACTAAGGGGTTGTCTCCCTTAGACTCTGGTAGCATGATAAGTTCCTTTTGGCAGACTTCAAAGTCTAGCTCATCGACATGGGATTCAAATGCCCAAGAAAGCATCTTCTTGGTCCTGGGGTACACGCCCTCCTTTTCAAACGATCCCATGGTGATAAGTCTCTCAGTGGGTATTGTGCTCTAGAATCGTGCACATAGCACCTTCCTTGAATCATCCACATAGCCCATTATCTACCTTTGTTCTACATCCAGAGGTCTTCTACCCGAGCGCACCTTTGGGGAAGCTAACTATCAGAGTGGGGCCTCCTAGGCTGTCATGTCCCTTTTCACCGCTCTCTTCCTTCCCTTCCTTTAGCACTATGTCTACACTCCGCTCTAACTCTTGGTCTACAAGGATCTCAAGAATCTTCTTCGCTTCTCACTCTACCACTTCGGTTATCTCGATCCTTTGTAAAATCTGTGGCTCTCTGTCCCTCGGCATCCCTCTCATCTGCCTTTGTATCTTCAGTGCCTTCATCACCTTGTGCGCCTTTCCATCGTGTGAATACGAACTCTTGCTTTTCTTCTCCACTCTCCTCCTCCGAGTCATAGACACTAACTATGCAAGGTTCTAAAGGTTCCTTGTCTTTTTTTGGCTCTTCCTCCTTATCACCACCTTCTTCACTCTCATCCTCTCCTTCTCCTAGGTATCTTTCCAAGATGTCAGTCACCTCCAAGTCAACTTCTTCATCTACCCTCTGCTTCTTCCTGAGAGGTTTCTTCTGGTCAAGAGATTCTACCTTCTCTTCTTCCTCTTGTGACTCCTCCATGGTGGTGGGTTGTTCGGGAACCTCTACTTCTGACGTCTTCTCCTTTATTGGAGACTTCTTTCTCTCGAACATGGGTGCTTGGATTAGCACTCGTAGAAGGCATGCTCATTGTCTGAGTAGTCAGCACACTTGGTGCTCCTTCCTCTCCCCTACCCCTCTTCTTAGACACCGGCTTCTTCTTTCCCAAGGGGTCTTCGGTATTGAGATCTCATCCACCAAGTATACACCATTCTCAAACTTTGGTCTTATGTGCATGTATATGCGCGCCGTAGATCCTCCAGTAATAGAAAGTGTTATTGGTCTAGTCATGTGGATCTTGTGCAACACGTACTTCTCCACATACGTGCGCTTACCTCTCAGATAGTTCAGTTTCTTCCTCATATCCCTGTGCTCCCTATCAAAATTTCCTAGCTCCAGCCTTAGCTTTTTCGATTCTTTAAATTTGTTCACTCCCGCTTGGAAGTACTGGGTAGTGATTACGAAAAGGAGCTTGCACCAAGGGCTCCATGATTCATCAACAAGTTTGAACCTGCCCAAGCAAGTGCTAGTATACCACGAACTCAATTTCTCCTTGTGTGGCTATTGGGAGTTGTTCGGGGATCCTCCACTCTACCCCGAATGCATTTCTCAAGTGCGTATACCATTTTTCGAGCCGCGCTTTGTGGGGAGCCATCATTGTATCACATGCATACTTTTCAAACCTCTTTGCGGGCGAAGGGTCTTCAGCTAGGTACTCCCACACAAACTTATCTGGTGCATCTAGCACTCCAATTTTTGCAAATACTATGGTGAGCAGGACATTTCCAAAGAGGATCCTGTCCCCTTCCTTTGTGCACTTTACAATTTCCTCGACAATGTATGTAGACAAGTTGTAAATAGTCCCCTCTACAATCTTCTGTAGACATGTAGCCATGGCTTGTTAACTTGCATCCACCTTTCTTGGCCATTCAGCTTTGTTACAAGGTGCGCGGCCATCTTCATAACTGGGTCCTTGATGTCTGAGATGTCATAATACATGACCCCCTTTCTTATAGGCATACTCTGTGACAGTCTCCTGAATAGCCTCCTTATCGCTAAGGTCATCTTCCAGGCTATCTCCCTCACATATGAGGCCTGTAAACTATGTAATCAACTGGGGAGTTACACGTATCTTGCACCCAACAAAGTAGAAGTAGTCCTCTTGTACTCGAGACATCAACCACTAGTACAAGTGATCCGATTCCCAAAATAAGGCAACTCATAAAGTTACAGCAACCCTGCCTTCGCTAGCTTGACCTTCACGTCATCATTGTAGATAGGTAACCCTTCAGGTGTTCACTTGTTGGTTAGGCGTACCAATTATAATGCCATATCTTTTTCTATAGTGCTGGTGTGGTGATTATAATCACTGATTGGTATGCTTCTCAAATGGGATTCCCATTCCTTCCCCATCATCACTCTGTCAGGTACTGCATTTCTGCATACCATTCTTAATTTGTATCTACCTCGGGTTCTGGTTGTTTAGCCTTTGATTTTCCCTTCCCTTTCTTTGGTGCCATGGTTGAGGTAATTGTGTCACTCTAATCCTCTCCTTGTTACTCTACTTTCCTTCTCCCAACCTTCGATCTTAGATCTACGATACAATTCTCCTAAACCCGTGCCCTAGTTTGTTGAACCCTAACTTCGATAAATTCTTCACAAGACAACGTCTTTTCACTTCATTCCACACCCATGTAATTCCTTCCTTCTGGTTCACAATCTCAAACTGGATCTTTATGTTTTTAATCACACAGATCTTCTCCTTGATCGAATCTGAAAATTCCCTAGCTTATATCTTTTGCTTATATCTCCAACTCTTCATTTTTGCAAAGTAAAATGAGAGTGCCTCGACCCTCTATTTATAGTTTTTCCTTTTTCTAGTCATTAAATGCTACTTTACCTACCCCATATTTTTTCATTTAATGTAGTTTTTTCAAACAAAGCCCTTCTTTAGTGCCTTCACTCACGCATCCTTCCTATGTGAAAACTCCTATTTACCTCACACACCCTTCCCCGCATGAAAACTCTTCCAACCTTCCTGCGCAACCAAACCAACTTCACAGAGACTCTTATGCATGCTCAACCCACGCCGAAGGCACCGATTCTATCCAGATTCTTTTCTTTCACCTACCTTCTTTTTCCTTTGTACGTGGGATCTACAAGTAGCTTTACCTTGGCACCAACTATTCTATATTTTCTCTTCATCTCTCTTTTAACCGGGCTACTCAACAAGGCTCTTCAACACAACTTCCTCGGTACTTTTAATCATGCACTTCTTCACTTATCTCCACCCCAAACTTAAACAATGCATGGTCCTATGCACACTCATAAATCCTCCAAGAATAGCAATAAGGTTACCAGCACCTAAGGTGCAAAACAAAACAACAACACGAAAGGAAAACACAAGGAAAGGAAAATGCATAAGGAAAATTCTAAACTAACTGGCAAAACTACCTTATTTACAAACAACAAGAAGACTTGTTTATAGTAGGGCTTTAGCCTACTGCCATTGAAGAGTCTAGGAAACTTCATTCCATCCAAAGACTTGTAAGCAGAATCGACACGCACCCAAATCAAGGATGTACGAGATTGTGTAGGGACCTAACCAATGGAATTTCAACTTCCCAGGATGGCACAAAAATTTAGAATCATACAGTAACACCATCTGCCCAACCTCAAACTTCTTGTTTCTAATATGGTGATCATGCCAAGCCTTTTGTTTTGCCTTTTCTGCTATTTGGCTCCAACAGGCAAGTGATCATCTCTCATCCAGTTTCATTAGTTCATCAATTCTTTCTTCCAGTGCTTGTTCATCGGCTAATCCTCCTGCGCGTGCTATTCGTAGAGAAGGTAACATAAATTCAACCATAAAATAGCTTCCGCGCCAAACACCAATTGAAAAGGTGTGGCTTTATTTAGTCTTTTATACGTAGTCCTGTAAGCCCATAAAATTGTTGATACCTTGTCATCCCAATCCTGTCTTCTAACATCATAGATTTTGGTCAAGGTATGACTCAGTATTTTGTTGAATGCTTCCACGGTTCCATTTTCTTGTGGGTGATAGGGTGTAGTCTTATGATGAGCCACCATGAACTCAGATAGTAGGATCCTCATGGTCTCATTTAGAAAATGCATACCCCTATCACTTTGGTCAAACTCAAAGGGCATCCATACCTTGTGATAATGTTCTCCCATAGGAACCTTACCGTTGTCACTATTGTGTAATCTTTATTCGGGCTGCTTCTTCCCACCTCATGAGATAATTTGTGTAAGTGATGACATAACGTGACCCAGTCCTATGTGTTGTCGGTGTAATAGGTCCTACAAAGTCTATCACCCACTTTTCAAAAGGCTCCGTGCTAGGAATAGGACACAAAGGCATTTCATCTCTCCTTCCTAGTTTGCCAATGCACTGACAGTGGTCACATGCTTTACAATAATCCTCGAAATCCCTGTATAAGGTTTCCCACCATAAACCTACCATTAAAATCTTACGTGTAGTGGCATCACCTATGTAATGCCCACCCGCACTTCCTCCATGATGGCCAGTGCTCATGCTCCAACACACATCTACGCAAAACTTCATCACGTCCCAATTTGTATAAGTCTCCACTAATCAACATGTACGACATGACACAAATGGCCAACGCTTCTTTTTCCAATGCCTTCATCCCATCTCGACACCACACATTCTTTTAAAAATATAGTAATCTCTTCCAATCGAGGGTGCGCACCGTAATCTAAATAGTTGCGCGTCTGACATTGCTTCCTCAATACTTTGCACGTCCTCTCCTGAATTAATTCTTGATAGATGATCAGGTCCATAATTACTTTTTCCGGCTTCACTACAATGGTGAATTCAAACTCTTGAAACAACAACACCCATCGACATATGCGCCCTTGAAGAACGGGCTTGTTTACTAAATACTTTAATGCCATGTGGTCGGTGTAGAATACAAAGGGTGTTGCCAGCAGATACTATTGAAATTTGAAAAGTGCATAGATCATTGACAATGCCTTGCACTCAGTTATGGTATAATTCTACTCTACTGGTGTTAACTTCTCTTGGGAAATAGAGAGGATGATCAACAATCCCCTCACTTGGTTGTGTAAGTACTACTCCAATGGCGGTTCCTGAGGCATCTACATGGACATGGAAGGGCTTGTCCCAAGAGGGAAATCACAAAATAGGTGTGGTAATAAGCCTATATTTTAATGTATTAAATGCCCTCTCGCTGCGTCCTTTCCCAATGTAAGGTACTTTTGTGTCTAAGCAGCTCCTTTAAAGGTGCGGCGATCTTGCATACCCCTTAATGAATTTTCTGTAATATCCCGTATGCCCAAGGAATCCACACACTGCGCTCTAGCTAGTAGGTTCCCTTAACCCCACAATAACTACAACCTTAGTAGGATCTACCAACAAGCCCTCCTTACATATGATATGCCCCAATAAATTCCCAAAGGGTGTAGCAAACACACACTTCTTAATGTTGAGGGATATCCTCAACTACCTACACCTTTCAAACATTAATCTCAAGTTGTCACAATGGTCCTTAACTAGACCATATACTATCCAATCATCCAAGTAAACCTGAAGAAACTTATGAATGAAGTCCTGGAATGCTTGCACTACTATGTGCGAAAAGATAGCAGGTGCATTTTTCAACCCAAAGGGCATGACCGTATATACAAAACTTCCCCATTCGGTGGTGAAAGTTGTCTTCTCTTGGTCGTTCTTACAATCCGGACTTAGTGGTATCTTGAAAATCCATCCGTAAAGGAATAGATTTCACGCCCAATGAATCCTTCCAAAATTTCTTCAGTGAAGGGGGTCGGAAATGGATCAATGACACAAACTGCATTCAATTCCCTATAATCCACGTAGATCCTAATCCTCCCATCTTTCTTGATGTTGATTACCATCAGACTTATCCATTCTGATTCTTCTACTGCCTCAATGATCCTAGAAGCTATCATCTTGTCTATCTCCTCCTTAACCTTCACGTGTAAGTTGGGATTCATCTGGTAGGGCCTTTTTCTAACCGAGCGCACCTTCCTTTAGTTTTATCCTCATCTCCCCCAAGGAATGGTGGATGCCTTTTAGCTCATGGTACCCACATGGGAATAAATCCTCGAATTCGCACAACAGATCAATGATCTTTGACACTTCCTTCTCCATCCAATAATCTCCAATAATAGCTTCCTTAGGTTCTTCTTCTGAACCAATGTTAACTTTCTTCATCTTTAAAGGCTCATGGTAGGCACGCGTGCAAGCATCTACACTGTCCACTACCTTGCGCGTTCCTACAAAATGGATAACATCTAAACTCTCTAATTCCTCTCCATCAATCACATATACTAACTTTCCCTTCTCCTTCTCCAAACACGTGCACTCAAGCTATAACTCTTCTATTTCTTCAATCTCTTTGAAGCGCACCTCCATTCCTGGTTCACCTAGTAATTCCAACAGCCTATCTTCCATTCTAGCACTATCCCCCATGATAAGGAGCTTGATACCTTACAAGGCCTTATCAACCAATGGTTTGGTACTCTGATACTCAAAGGATTGAATAAGATCAGCTACAATCTCTTGCCAATTCCTTATCTGGCATCGTGTCTCTAAATGAATGTACCATGTGCACGCACAACCCTGCAATGTAGAATACAACTTGTGCACCTAGAGGGATGGTGGCAAGGCCTCCGCGCCTTCTCTCTAGACCCATTCACACTCTGGATATGGAAAGAGATGAGATCCTTCCCATGGTACTCATTAATGATGGTGGGTATATTACTTCTATAAAATCTGACAAAGAGAGAAATTCTTACCTCACACCATTCTAAAAGGCTCTCCTGATGCGTGGCCCACCAACGAGCTATTGTGCCGAGCAAGATGTAACTCAGCATCTCCCTCCATTCCTTCTCATTCTTCCATTGAGCTTCTATCTCCTATAGAAAGATCTCAGGGAAGGCTCCTCCTGAGTACTTGGGCAGTTCTTTTCCTCCAAGGCACCAAACCGTGCATGTCTTTGTTACCTTGGTCACCGATCCTCTCAACTGCCGTCCCATTAATTCATAAGTCCCATGTGCCCAATTGTACATGCCATACTGTGGTATCACTCACTAACCGAGCATCTTCAAACCGGATAACCCGTTAATAGTTGTACCATCTCGTGGTCTCTCGATTGAGTGCACATAAATCTTATCCGAACTTCTTCTCCCAATGGCTCAATGTAGGCGCTGAATTCCCATCAACCAGGGGTTTAATGACCCACTCCTCTTTGTTCTCAAAAATGATGTACCCTTTGTTGAACCCGAGGTTCTGCATTTTCTTGTAACACCAAGGGCGTCCAAGTAGTGTTGGGAAATTGTCTCGCCTCGGTGAGAGCCAATACTTCAAAGTCCCCAGAAACTTGGCTCCTCTGAATAGTAATAGTTACATCCTTCAAGACACTAATGGGCATTGCCTTAGTCTTTTTTTCCATATATAGAACATTTGAATATGGTTGTAATGCAGTCTCCCCATCGATGCTATACATCCAAAGTCAAAACATTAACCTCTACGCCAGGTGTCAATGAGTATATTTAGAGGAGCCATCCATCCACAATCGCATTCAATGTAATTTATTTGTCATATTCAAGGCTATGAAGGGGAAGGTTCGTGTGTAAGACCTATCTCTCATGCTCTTTTATGATGTGTGGTACCTTCTCTCTCAACCAAGATCCTAGCAAAGAGATGATGTTCTCCTACCTTAGTATTTTACACACCTCCTTGGCCACATCCAGGTCATCTTTCTACACCTCAATCCTCCTTCCTTGTTCCTCCCTCCTAGATTTCTCCTTGAGACACTGGATCTCCCCTTGCAAGCTTCGAATAACATCCATGGTGTCCTGATATATCTCCTTCTGATGCGCGGGGTCTGGGTAATTTCCATGAACGACCTCTTCTCTTGAAACCAGGCTCTTCTATCTTGGTATCTCCCTTGCGTGCACAGCTTCTACCCTTATTGTTACCAAGACAGGCTCCAAACCTTCATCCCGTGTTACCTGAGGCATCCATTGTATGTCTTCCTTCTTGATGCTAACCATCACAGCACCTTTGTCCTTTTGGTGCTGTTGATTCATATGCTCATATAACTCTGGGCACTCCTCATACTTATGCTTCTTTTCGCACCATGAGCACTGCAACAAGTCTAGGCACTCATGTTTATAATGTTTTGTAGATCCATAGTTGAAACATGTTCCACACAGAAAATCACTTCTTCCTCCGCGGTTACCTCGTCCACAAAATCCTCCTCGAAAACCTCTTCCACGCGTGCCTCCATCTGCGCGCTCCTCATAATGGCAATCATCAATTTTAGAACCACTTTGCAATGCTTTGGTTGGGTGCACCCCATGATCAATGGCCTCATATATTTGATCAATGAGCCTACAATATTTAGTATCATGGGTTATGGAGGTGTAAATCTTGTAATAACAGGATACATTGTTCCTGATCATGTGCTATAGCAAGGGACATCTACCAAAGATCATGGTCCCCATGACAGATTTCACATTCTAATGTCACAACGTGTACCATCCTTTGGGGGCAATTATCCTTAACATGCCCTCTATCTCACAATCTATACACCACAAACCATTGTGAGTCTCATGGACCGAGTTTGCAGATAGCTTTTCCAACTGCTCCAAAATAATGGAATATGTGCAGCCATAGAAGAAGAAACTAAAAAATTATACCTCCTAGGCGTGGATCTATCTCTTCCACTGGTTTCAATTGTATCAATACTTCCTCTTGGATCAGGAAAACCAAGCACTAGGGCTCGATCCATCAAGGTTGGTTTAGATATGCGCCAACGAATATCCTTTCTCCATGTGACAAACTCTCAATGAAAGCCAAAGGGGTGTCCCTCATGCGCTTGCCAAGATGGGGTAACATAGACTACTTAGGTTCCACGTCCTCTGCGTGAACCTCAACTCCATCCCACAACATCTGTCTCCATAGATCCATCACACTAGCAGATTCACGTCATATAGTAATCTCCCTTTCACGTGCTTCACCATACTTGAGCCGTCTTTCTTCCCTCTCCTTTTTGTCGTCTCATCTACCATCTTCCTCCACCCAAGCTTCCTTACCCAGTGCTCAGAATGGTTTAGCCAGCCATGGGGAGCACTTCTAAACTCATGGTAACCATCAATATCTTCATAGCTAGAGGAATAACACGTAGAAATGATCCTCTAGGTTCTTGTAGAAACTCAAACTCAATAATCTCTGGGAAAGAATACGTGGAAATGGTGTATTCTAGAGTGTAGCTAGCTAGTACTCCTCCCCACCAATGATCTATAACATGGGTCCATGTCAAATCTGCATCCTATAACCTTTGGTAGTCTTCTTTGGTCCATATCCGTAATCCATAACACCAACTTGATCTAGATGCATAGGCTAAAAGCCACCCAAATAACTCTATTGGGAAGCAGCAAAAAAAAGTATCATATAGATCATGGTAGAGATTCTCCTCTACCCATCTACGTGTATCAAACTTAGGTCCAAAGATGAATCTCTCGGGAAAATTCATCTTCCTTGCTCTGCAACCACGATTCAACATTTTCCAATGTTAACTAATTCATCATTACTCTTTACACAGATCATGATGCATGTTATATCCTACTACAACTTCGAAAAGAGGTCTTGGCAATGGAACCAAGATGTATTCAATTTTACTCCCACTATGAAAGGAAGGAATCCCATGCGCGATGGCCTATCACCCAGCAAAAGCTGAGCGCTCACCCGAGGCACATGCGGATGCTTTGAGTCTCTCTTTTATGTGAGTTTTTCGTGGGAAGCATTCATCAATGATTAGTATAAGAGTATTCAGGAAAGAAGTTTAGACATATAAGGATTATAGGGCTCAGGACTGCCTCTAGATCCTTGTAGCTTCTACAGACCATGTGTTTTAAAAGACTCCATAACATATAATATAACAAAAGAAAGCTACAACCATTCATTCATAGCATGAAAGGAAAGAGAACTTCTATAAATGAAATATACATGAAACCCACTGATATTCATATCTAATTGCAATAGGTAACCTCATTGTATTCATTATTTCATTACAAAGAGCCATGAAGGAAGGGCGAACCGTAGTCATGCACATCACTAGGCTTGTATAACTATGCCAAAAAGATAAAGAAATTACAATGCTAAGCTTAGTACATTCCTTTTTGCATCAGAGCTCCACTCACAGTAATCTTGCAGAGCTTCACCCATGTTATATCTCTCTGTGTATATCCTTCTTCTCTCAGTGTATGTCTCATTCTCTCATTGTATATCCCCCTTACTGATCCACAGGCACTTATATTTATCACCTTCCCGCATTGCCAACTTGCCTTGCCGTGCCCTCAGATCTGTCGCCAAGTGTCAAATGTGGTCCTTCAGTGAGCATGTTTCCTCAAGCCTGAGCTCTCGACTCCATCTCATGATGGTCTTCTAGAAGATCCCATCACTAGCATGCTCTTTCTGGGCCACCTATTATCAAGCTAGCCTCTTATCTCGCTCATAACCGATCATGCTTTTCACATGTTCTACCTTTTTCTTAAATCGGCTAAGTCTCGAATATCCCTTCGTGTGTCTTTGTGCACGCTATTTTCTTCCTTAACTCTTCCTCTTGCACGCTTTTTCCTTTCCCTTTTATAACCGGGTCCTGCACGTCCACGCGCCTTCATACTTAGTCAATATTTCAGGTTCCCAATAATCGCTTCTTTCAAATTTCTGAATGTATTTTCACATTTCTCACTTCAAACAAACTTCTTATCCTTCATCTCAGAAAGAAGTTATTGGTGAAGCCACCTTAGAAAAATCTTGTAAAAATTTCTATAGTAACTAGCAAGCCCCATGAAGCTTCTAACTTCGGTATATTCTTTAGTGCAGCCACTCAATTATAGCTACAATTTTAGAAGGATCTATAGTTATTCCATTCTTACTTATTACATGACCCAAATAGTGCACTTCGTGTCATAGAAAGAACATTTAGATAACTTACCATATAACTGTCTCTTTCTTAAAATTTCTAAAACTATCTTCAAATGTTCATGGTGTTCCTCTATGCTTTTAGAATATATGAGAATGTTGTCAAAGAATATGAGCACAAATTTGTCCAAGTATTCTTGAAAGATATAATTCATTAAATTTATAAATTCTGCAGGTGCATTTTTTAATCCAAAACGTAAAATTGTGAACTCATAGTGTCCATACCTTGTTCTGAAAGTTGTTTTATGAATGTCCTCATCCTTAATCCGTAATTGATGATATCTAGATCAAAGATATATCTTAGAATATACCGATGCTCCACGCATCTGATCAAATAGATCATCAATTCTAGGGAGTGGGTATCTTTTCTTGATTGTTGCTTTATTTAACATTTTGTAATCAATGCACAATCTCGGTGTTCCATCTTTCTTTTTCATAAAAATTACTTGGTGCTCCCTAAGGTGAAACACTTGGTCTAATCAAACCTTTAGAAAAATTTTCTTGCAACAGAGCCTTAAGCTCTATTAATTATATAGTAGTCATTCGATATGGTACCTTAGAAATAGGCTTGGTTCCAGTGCTTGATCTCAATTGTTAAATCAAACTCTCTTTTGGGTGGAAGACACTGTAACTCTTCCGGAAACACATCACCAAGTTTCGTAATAGTGGATATCATTCCATAACATCGCTGCTCTCTTCATATTTTTCTACAATCTTTACTATATATAAGGTAAAACCTTTATTTTTGGCCTTTTTAAGTTGCATAGCTGACGCTTCCTAACCAAAATCTCAAGTTTCACACCTTAAATATCTCGTTGTTTTCTGCAAGTCATCTAAACAACTAATGTGTTTTTCAAAACAATCCATTTTAGCCTTATGTTCTCGCTAACTAATTAACACCTATGATTTCATCATAAGACCCCAAAGGTGTAACATAAAGATCAACTTCAAGTGGAAAAGTTAGGTAAATCAAGGACTTCTCCAAAAGACACATACTAACTGTATGAACATCATTGTTTCCATAATGTAAAATCCATGTTTTATCCATGTTTCTAGATTTTATTTTTATTTTTGATGCTAATTTACTAGAAATAAAACATTCAGTAGCTTCGGTATCAAAAATAATAGTTATAGGTAAACCAAATAACTTACCCGAAACCTCTATGGGTGTGGCCTATTTCTCATCCTGCTTGTCAGCGATTGTAGCATGTATCTTGTGTTGTTGATTACGATCATCCTTTTCAAAGGGCATTGATTTATGTAATGATCTTTGCCATAGTTATAACAGCCTCATATAGGTCCCTTTCTAGGCTCGGTTTATTTATAGCCTTAGAGTTATCATTCTGACCTCCATAGGACTTCTTTGTTATTATTGTTCTTGACAAAGTTGTTTCATGCATTGCCAAAAAACTTGTTTTTTGTTGTTTTCTTATTAGTATCAGATGAAAACTTAATTTTCTTTCTAAATTTCTTCCATGATCCTTTCTTAGGCGCAAGAGATGATGAAGAGGATTTGGGGATTTTCTTCCTTAATTCCTCCTTATGAGAAGAAATTTCCTTCAATTTATGTTCCTGCCTTATGGCCTTTTCAAAACCCCTTCCATTGCGGTTGGGTTGTGAACATCCGCCTCTCATCCTATAATGAGATTCAATCCCATGATGAATTTCTATATCCCGAACTTCTCATGAGTTTGGTACTGAGGTACATACTTAAGGAGTTTAGTAAACTTCTCCCAATAATCAGTTATACTTAGCTTTCCTTGAGCTAAGTTCTGGAGTTCAGTCATTTTCTGATCATAGTAAAGTTTCGGCAACCAACATTTCCTAAAGTAACCTTTAAATTGATCCCAAGTGATATTATTTTCATCAATGTTTAACTCATCCTTACAGCTGTCCCACCATGAAGATGCCTCATGGGAAAGCTGATATGCTCCCCATATTTCCTTTTTTCTTCTGAGAAATTCCTTATTGCAAAGTATTTCTCCATTTTTCTGAGCCAATTCTCAGCTCCATCCCCTAATGTGGTGCCATCAAACTTGGGTGGACTTATCCTTTTTATATCATTAGTGAGTTCATCTGCTAGCCTAGCCTTTTTGTTCTCAGGATGATTAGGTATGTTCACATTATTATTATCAACACCTAAATTGGTGTTGTCCTCAAGAGGTGGCTGATTATTGTTACCAGCTTCTTCTTTCTCCTCATTGCCCATTACTTGTTGTTCAAGTACAGCCAAATGATCTCTTGTGTCCAATAGGGTAACAAGGATCTCATCATGTTTATGGGTAGTTGCCACTCCTTCCTCAGGTGGAGGATTATTTGCAGCATTTCCTCTTGTTCCAACCATTTTCTGTTAATAAGAAAATTTTAGTTTTATCAGATTATGGACACAATAGGTCTAAGAGATGCAACCTTCAACTTTGATACCAAGATGTAACATTCCCATTTTAAGACTTTAGAAACAAGGGAATTTTTTTGAAACATAATGTTCTTTGTTATAAATAAAACATCATTTAGAACACACATTCCATGCCAATCAATCTCATAACAGATAACCATATGCATCTGTAATGACTCGGTTACCAAACCGATCTCTCATGTTTACTTAAAGTATAGAATACTTTATGTATACTATGTATACTTGGTTCTCCTACCCTATTCTAGGTACTGAGTGATCTGTTTAAAGAACCTATCTGAATATTTGTTACCAATATTCATATGACATCACATTGCTTTAAACTAGGTGACATAGGACAATGCAACCAAAACTTGTGATACTTTGGCCAAATATTTTCAACATACTGTTCATGTTACTATTCTTAGATGACATACTCGTCATTCTAAAATACATCCTTCACCTCACTCTTCTATTATCTAGAATGGTCTTTACTGACTACCCTCAGTCCACTTGCCCAAGGTTTGACCCTAGCCCCGGTTAACAATATAATTTGTTATAGGAAGACACTCACGATGACTTAGGGTATATGGGCATACTCGGTTGACCTAAGTCATAGAAAACTACTACCTCGTCCCGAACATGCTACTAACTTGACCTAGAGAGAAACTATGTTCAAGTCCGGATGTGTGTAGATCTAGATGAACAAATACGGAAGAGTGTTGCCACATGTCAATCGCAACACTCTATCCTTGAGAAGTCTTGGGAATCCTTGAGGGTACAGTCCTGTAGTTGGCATGTGCCAACATCCATTAGAATTGAATCATCAAGATGGACATACCCCCTTAGTGGTTATTAATCATAATTAAATTGGATTAAGATTCAGATTACAACAACCATGCCTAACCCTAATTCCAATATTCCTTAAGTTCTTTATCCAACACTAGCCTGATTAGATATAGAGAACTTCATTAATTCATGTTTGCATTTGTTATTAGTTATTGTGGCATAACAAGCAGTTATCCCAAAAACAAGAAACAAACATCAAACGTGTAATTCATAATCCAACCTAGATGTCCAAATCAAGTGTGTCATCCACTTAGATTCGTAAAGTGATTACTTTATAAATGAAGTATAATGATTAAAGATCATACAACTATTACTTCTACCTTTCATTCTATGAGAGAGGAAGAGTCTTCCTCTTCATGGTTAGATGTTAGGTTTAAGATAACCTTTTTATCGTTTGATACTTATATAGTTTAATTGTATGTCCAAGGCATATTTCATTATTAAAATATAGTTGAAATTAGAGAACAACATCCTTGTAATTTAACAAGTTCATTAATATAAGGAGATTATACTATCTCCTTAATTCAACTCATTATCTTATATCGCAATAGTATACACAAATATAAAGAATACCGCAAAGATATCACTTTATTATTTCCATCATACAAGTACAAAAGTATTCACATCAAAAATTGTAGTCCAACATAAAACCTTTCAATTCATGATGATAAATATAGATTTTCAAGATTATGCATTTCGGACATTACGCATGTCAATCAAAATTAAGATATTAAAAGAACAACACTTTTCTTTTCCAATACAACTCAAGAATGATTCAAAACTCTTTATAAAAGATCCATAATTAAATAATCCAATGCATCATAGAATTTTTGTCTTCTTTTATCACTTACGATGTCCATCTCAAAATTGCTAACGGACGGCCGATAGGCCAATGAATGAGCATGATAAGCACTAAGCATTAAAGTAAAGTGCATTCCACTAATTGTTCCATTAAAACAACTATACTTTAATGAAAAAATTAATATATCATAAAAATAATCATAAGTAATAACATCTAAAAAAGAAGTACAATTAAAGAGTTTGAATTCAATTTTAAGAAAAAGCATAATATAATCTGCAACACCTGCATTTATATTATATGCTTTAATTGATCCTATTAATTACTTTAAAATAATCAACAAGTATTGTCTTCCAATTATTTCATAATTCCAAAAGAATAGAAATACACACATATCTTTTCTAAGTAGCAGAAGAAGTTAATTACGGCATAGCTAATATTAGAATACTTCATCATTCCATATAACAAAGGAATAAGAATCAAGACATGCTATTCCCCAACACTAATCATTAGAAAGACAATTATAGGTTTAGAACACATAAATCTACCTCAATTCAAGGTTGGAAACCAAATGTTCCACAATAAATTTTCCATCTTGGAAGAAAATTGGAAACATAAAATTTCAATCAAATAAACTTATCCAAACAATAGTAAGAAGGATATCCATTGAAAAGGTCCAATCCCAAATTCATTTCATTTTTCCTATGAAATGAATTCCCTTTTCTATTTCAAATTTATAAATTATTTAACCAGTTCCCAAAAGAGACCACAAAATTGAAAACACAGTTGAAGACATCACACTTCTAATTTCCCTTTACACATCATACAAACTGGTTTACCTATTCCATTCATCAAACACAAGTTCAAATTTAGTTCATAGAAATAAGTGCACAATACAATCCCTAAAATAGTATATTGTCCCCAAGAGATCATATTCATTTCTCTTTTTAAATCATAGAGATTCGCTCAATGAATCAAACAAGGAATAGAAATCCGCAAATAGAGAATGATATACAAGGATCAATAAAACTCACGAACTCAAAAGACTGAAATCCTATTATAAGGCTTCAATAGCTTGATGCAACAGAGAAAATAGTTTGCTATCCCCAAATAAGAACAATAATACAAGCATTCTCGAACAAAGATATTGTGACCTTCCTTTACAAAATTCAATATCCTAGGTTTAAATTCAACTTTCAAATAAACCCAGTCAATTAAAAAGAACTGGAGAGAGTAAAAGAGTCCAATAACATTTAAGTCTAGTGATGTCCCATTCTTACCTCCATCGAGACTGAAATAGAATCACAACAATAATCTTCGATTCCCAGCTTAAAAGCTTATGATAGGGAAAATATTTGTTTCAACATCAATAACAAGGAGGAATGTAAATACTTGCATCTCTGTAAGCCACTAAAATTGTTAACGACTTATTATAAACGAACTATAAATCACCAATACCCATAACAAGATATAATTCCAGTCATTTAACCCTTCTAAAAAGATAGTCAAGCATTCAACAGGACACGGGTTCACTCAAGGAAGAGAAGAATAGGATATACTTCTTATTCACATGTCTTGTTAAGTTCAAAGAAGGTGGTGTTGTCTAAAATATAGAAGTACCACAATCGGTCCAACAAGAAGCTATAAGAAGAGGATCTCAAAAGAGATTACCAGTCTACTTCAATACAAAAATATCTCTCAAGACCCATTTTGAACAGTGTATACTTAAATGGAATTAAATCTTTTCAAATCCTTAATACCAACAAAACTCCAGCTCATAATACATGTATAAAATCAAACACGTCGATTCCAACACAATTTCAAACACACACGAATGGAATACTAGTACAAGTGTCAAACACGGGCTTGGAAAAAGTTTAGAACTTCATAAGACTATAATATTGGTTCAAACAAACACGAAGTTCAAATATGAGCCTATAACGAAACATGAATCCCTAAATACAAGCTCAGAACAAAACACCAATGCTCTAATATGAGTTTAAGTAGTTTCAAATCCTCGAATAAGAATAAACTTTTAGCTCAGAGTATATGTACAAAACAAAACTCATTGATTCGACTACAAGTTCGAATCACACAAGTACTGAACACGAGTATAACCTCGATCATGGAGCTTCAAAAAAGTTTAGAATAACATGAATTTTAAATACAAGCTCCTAGCAAAACTCTAATGCTCCAATACAAGATAAACGAAGCATAAGACTACAATAGAGATTCAAAACCATACAGGCAACAAATGCCAGTTCAGAATGACCAAGAAGGTCCACTACAAATTCAAACAAAATACAAGTTATAGAGCTTCAAATACAAGTTCACATGAATATCAACATTAAACTAGCACAAGGAAAGTTTCCTAAAACCTATCATTGCTAGCAATAGATGGATTTACATTCCATAAACCACAAATATTTCCTAAAACATGCAAGTAAATAACCGTGCAAATCAAAAAAACAATTATCTCACGAGAGCAGAGTTATTTTAATGATTCATTTAGAAGAAAGAAATAAATATTAATGGGTAGAGCCTATCATGCCTGATAGTGCCTCTACCAATTCGAAGGAGACTTCCAGCTGAGCTTCCAACCATTTTTCTTCTCCACACAATGATCAACAACCAAACAATTTTTCTTCCAATGCCTATTATACATTCCCTTGATCAAAAATAGACCAAAGAAACCAAAAATAGCCAAGAAGAAGAAGAAGTCAAATTGTTGGTTCAAAGAACCGTGATAGCTCCATGCAGTGAAATTCGCAAGGCATGCAAAACCAAACAATCTCCCACAAATCCACCTCCCTTATTTTCAAGATGGTTTCCACACATAAACCAAGATCATTAATACCATAACTCCTAATTCTCATACTTCTCTCTCCTTTCCACTACCTCCCAAAACTAGCAAATGCCATTTCCAAGTTATCATGCAATTCCATTTTTATTGAAGCCTCCACGTAAGCCTCCACTAGAGTTGACTAGCCCTTTCCAAACTGGAAGTACCTCCATGCATTTAAACCCAATCAAATCAAATAAAAGTCATTGGAACTGTCACCGTAGTTCCATGTGACCCGAGGTCCCTTTTAAATAGTTTAGGATAGATGTCCCCAAAACTTAGGTTAGTCTAAAATCATTTCCTAAATAATTTCCTTAGGTCTAAAAACATTGCCATAGGTAATACCACCTTAGGTTAGATTAATTTCACAACCATTAGTATTAGGCATTAGGTTAACATAGTCTAGTATTACCATAGTAGTCTCCCCTTCCCATATTCATTTAGCAGAAGAGCTTAGGTTAGGTCACCCCCCCAACACAATAGAATAAGAATCTTAGGTTAGATTATAACCCAATTGAATAGACGTAGCTAGGAAGTAGGTGCTCTTACCTAGTTTAGGATACCGTTAGGATAGTCCTTTTGTTTTAGGGTTCTGATCCCCTTCATAGTCTTGAAGCAGACTATTTTTGTTACGCCTTTAATTTCCTACAAAGATCAATCCCAAAGACCCAAGCACAACATACAACCGAATGAAGACACGATCACTCAAGCCTAAAGAACTTGTAACATACAAGGTTCAGTCCGCTATGTCTCTCAACCAATGAATGTCAATTTATCATTCAGTATGATTAAGAGTTTAAAAACATTACTTGGATCATTGAAATTGATCCAAGGATGAGTCAGTACATGAGATAAGTCTGAACTCTCAAAACCAGATTGCATCTTATCAATAAGAAGTGAAAGTGGATTCTTGCAAGTCATAACATTTCAGTCCAATGAATCCAAGAGCAGAAATGATTTACCCATAACAAGCATGATTTTCAACAATCAAGGAAACACACCTCATGAAAATCACATGCCAATGATTATAATGCAAAAGGAATATAACAGCTTTATCCAAGGTGTTACACCATGCATAAACACCTCGAACCACTTCTCCAAATATAGACAATACATGGCACGCACATCTCTACATCGTTGATGTGGTCCACATGCCATCTTCCAAAAATAGATCTTCATGCTCAAAATCAGATAAGTCCTAAAATTTGAACTTACCTTCTACGCGTGGGTCCTTCCTATCCTTTCGTGCCTTTGATCCTCGACCTTCTATCTCGCGCGACTCCTTGTGTGATCTTAGACAAGTATTCTTTGATCAAAATTACCCCACACTAATCTCATTGTCATCTTGACAATGAATATATCCAAAAATTTGAAGGAAAAAATAAGAATAAGAATGTGGATAAATAAATAATTTCTATGAAGTTATTAGGTAGCCTCCTCTATATCAATATGTTGTATCGCTCCTGGATACTCCTCTTTTATTACGGCCTCCAAAACCTACCATTCAAAGTGAGTGTCTACTCTTTCTTTCTGGGGATGTCCAAAACAATGGATTCTAACTCATCCTCGCAGCCTCTCCTTTCTCATTTTGCGAACCAACACAACACTAGAAATTGATGTCATTCTTCTTTCCAAAAGGTCCATCTTCTCAGCAATCATCTTTCCAAGTTCTTCCAACCAAGTCTTGTGCAACTCTTGTGCTACTTCCAGGGCCTCGTGCTTCTATGTAACCATTGACAACCTTTCTGCGTGGCCCAATGTCTCATCTTTCATCACCTTCTGGACCTCATTATTCTCTTTGAGGGTCTTGATGTTGATAAGCACCTCTGGAGTTGTGCACATGTTTAAAGCCTAGTCTGCTTTCTTCAATACTTCTTGTAATTCCTGCAACATCCCTTCATAAGATGCAATTTTTCTTATCTTTGATGATTTCTCCTATTCGGCATCTTGTTCTGATCTTTCTAGCACTTGCATACGTAGAGTTTCATCTTTAAGAACCAAGTCCACCAAATTTCCCACATAGTGTATCGTTGAAGGAAATGTCGTGGTACCTTGGGTTCCAAGTGTGGCCTTGCTTTGATTACATTGTCCCCAATCTCCTCTACAATGCTTATGAACACCTCATTCTTCTTTTGCATGGTCCCTTTCCTAGGTTATGTGTGCTATCTCTCGTGTCCTCTATCTTCAACTCTTTGCGTAGCACTTTGATCGTGGCATATTTTTCCATATTTCTTCTAGCCACATCAGCAAAAACTTTCACCAATGCATTACTAATATGCTCGCCTAACATGACAAAGAGGGGCTTTACTATCATGTGTCTAACCCGAGTTTCCTTCTTTAGTCGCTCATCCATGTGGGTGTACATCGACCATGATAGTTACTTCTTAGTGTGCACAAATCGTCATATCCTCATCCATCAACTCCTAGCCGAATAAATCCTTCGTGCTACCGTGTGCTCGGAAGTGGGCGTGGATAATTTTTCCCGCATCCTCTGCATACCCCATGGCTGGTGGAATGTGCTCTCCACTTGTCCTTATATACCTTTTCTCGCTTAGGAACTTTATCCTCCAAATTTGGGACTTGTGTCTTCATGTCCCGAACACCTTTTGTAGCTATCTATTCGCCTTTTCTCTTCCTCTTCTTTTTCCTTCGATTCCTTACCCCTGCTTCTTTTTAACCTATGGAGGTGTAGGATAATTAATCATGCTTTCCTCTCGAATATTTTGCCTCCTCATTCAACTTTAGCTTCCTCCTTCTCTATGTGGTAGCCTCCTTCTGTGGAGAGAGTCTAGGTGATTTGTGCACAGTGGTTGGAGTAGCACCTTGGGTCCTTGTTCTCCTAAATACCCTTTTAAACTTATGCTCCCCTTGGACTGCATTCAAGTCCTCTTCATCCCCCTCTTATGGCTGAGGTGGGGTAATGGCATGCTCAACTTCACCCTGACTTATAGGATGTCTCCTACCCCTATGCTCCAAACCACCACTATCTTCGTGCTCTTCCTCCTCATCCTATACTTCAATTGGCTCTATGGGCTTAGGTGCTTTGGGATGTTCTCCACTATATGCTTTCCCTTTGTTGGTACTAGAAGTGTGAACTCACCTTCCACATATTTTTATTCTCCATTTTTGGCTTCAGCTAGAGATACACCAATGTTGCCCCCACATCTGCTACAACCAAGCTTATTGGTTTGATATTCAGAACCTCTAAAATGATTCTCTCTATATAAGCACTTCTACCAGATATACATACTTATTCCTTAATGTATGGTAGTCATAGTCTACCTTATCTCGCATTGAAGATCAGTTGGTGTGTGTCTGTAAATCTATGAATAGATTCTTGAAAATACCTTGTAGTGAATGCATAAGGTAACTTACACCAAGGGATCCAGACTCCATCTTTCATTGGGAAGTGCATGATGCAGAAATGCTGATATACAAAAAACTAAACTTGTTTCCCTACCACTACTGGTAGGTCCTTTGGGATGTGCCACTCTTCCCCAAATGCCACGCAGATCCTATCATACCACTTCTCCGCCCTTTACTTTACTTCATCTATCATGGTTCCCTTGCATAGGTATTTGTTAAATCTTTTAGCTAGGGACTCATTCTCCATGGGTTATTCCCATACTTTCTCCCTTGGTCCATTTGGTATTCCAATCTCCATGAATACAAGTGATAGCAGAACAACGGCAAAGCTGATCTTCCCTCTTGTGTGCACTTCTTTGACTATTTGCTCTGCAATATAGCCTACAATGTTGTAGATTATCCCTTTTGACATCTTACATGCCACATGTAACCACATAGTATTCACCTGTGACCACCACTCTTGATCATTTAACTTGGTAACAAGGTGTGTTGCAGCTTGTATAACTAGACAGTTTTTCAATTTATCTATGTCCATTCTACGTGGACCCTTCAGGTATCCCAACTCTTGTTTGGTCTTTACAATCACGGCTTTATCTACAAGGTCACCTTTTATGTCTTCTCTTGTGGCCTTCAGATCCTGAATCGATGAGACTAACACATATGAAATTCTAACTCAATCCTACAAAGTAGAACAAGTCTTCATGTACCCTGCTCATGAGCTAGTGATACAAGGGCTCATACTTCCTGAAATATGGAAGCTCATATAACTAGTAGACCCCAATTATCTTCAAGAGCATCTCACCCGCATTTTCATACACCAACATATCATCCTCCATGCACTTGTTTGTTCTAGAAGTGAGTAAGGAATCAAGCACCTTCTTGTTCTCCAGAGTCATGTGATTATATTTACTCACTTTTCTCTTTCTAATGGGTGAAAAACATTCTTGGTTGATGATGACTCTCTCTAGATATTGCATCTCTGAAAAATGGATTTCATGTGCCATCTCTTCTTCCTCAATGACTACCTTCTTCTTTCCTTTTACCACTGCATTGCAGATGCCTTCTTTGGTGTCATTTCTACCTTGCAAATGTCTCCTCTTCAACTCTATAACTCGTGAATCAAACCCTAGCTTGATTCAATTATGCCCTAGGTGGAAAATTCATAACCTAACTCTTTTTGTCTCCCTGCTTCACTCAAACCCTTCACCACCGGGATGCAAGCTTCTTGTCACACAGATCTAGTTTTCACTCTTGGTTTCACACCCTTCACACCTTAACTCGATCACTCGGCTCTTCACACTTGGCTCTTCTCTCAAATACTCTTAGTCGTAATGGTAAAAATGAATCTACATCCCATCCTTATATAAATTTTTCAAATTTTGATGCATTTATTGCTCCTTTACCTACCAAATATACCCTCATTCATTGACCAAATCCTTTCATTCTGTGTGGTACATCTTTGTGCCTAGCTATAACCTTCTAGTGCACCTTCCTACCCTCTCAGTTACGAGACTTCTCTTCATCATGCACTCCTGTGCCCAAGTACATCGCCACTATACCTTCTCCTAGTAGCTAACATGCCCTCCATTTACCTCACATTATACTATTATTTCATTTATCTCCATCTCTTTTGAGAAGCAATCTTCTTTTGACTTAAAGCACACTCGTAGCAGCTTATTCATTTCACCTTTCAAATCCCATAATCTTTTTCTTGGACAACTAAAACCACCCCACATGAAAAGTATGTGCAGTCCTCTACGCATAAACATTCTTCATACAGTAATTAGCTTCATGCACGTAAGCACACTTATTACACAAGAACAACAACTAAATTGACAAAGCATAACTGACAATGAAGGAAATACATAATTAAAAACCTGAACTAAATGGCAATATTGCCTTATTACAAACACCAAGAAGACTTATTTATAGTAGGGATTTAGCCTACTCCCATTAAAGTAATTGGGTAGTCGTGTTCCATCAAGTGCTTCTAACTGGAAAGCACCTGATTCAAGTATAGAAGTGATAACATATGGCCCCAACCAATGTAATTTGAGCTTTCCTAGATGGCGCAAGAACTTTGAGTCATAAAGAAGTACCATCTGTCCAATCTCAAACTTCTTATCCATTATTTTTCTGTCATGTCATGCCTTCTCGCCTTTTCTTTTCTTGCTTCTAACTCCATCTTGCTATGGCTCATCACTCATCTAGTTGAATCATCGCTTTGATACATTCTTCCAAATCCTGCTTCATCAACTAGACCTTTAGTGTGCACAATACGCAAAGAAGGTAACATAAATTCTATAAGGAGAACAAATTCCATGCCAAACACTAACTGAAATGGTGTGGTTTTCTTCAATCTCTTGTAAGTTGTTCTATATGCCCAAAGCACAATGACACTTTATCATCCCAATCCTTTCTTCCAACATCACATATTTTTTTCAATGTCTGCCTAAAATTTTGTTGAAAGCCTCAATGCTCCATTTTCCTAAGGATGGTAAGGTGTAGTTTTATGGTGTGCAACCATAAACTCATCTAATAGGATCCGGATTGTCTCATTCAAAAATCGCGCACTCTATCACTTGTCAAGCTTAAGGGATATCCATATCTTGTAAGAACATTCTCCCATAGAAACCTAGCTATTGTAGCTCTTTATGCGAGTCCTTGGTAGGTCTTTGCTTCTTCCACCGCATGAGATAATCTATGTAAGTAATGATATAGCGCGACCCGAGTCCTACACGTGGTCTGGTGAAACAGTCCTACAAAATCAATGGCCCATTTATCAAATGGTTCGGCACTAGTAATCAGTCTCAAAGGCATATCATCTCTTTGCCTTGGTTTCCTAGGCACTGATAATGATCACATACCTTACAATATTCTTTACAACCCTTATACAATGTCTCCCACCATAATCGACAAGTGGGATCTTCTAGTAGTCGCATCACCTACATAATGGCCTCCCGCAATGCCACCGTGATCTTCTTCCATAATATCCTTACGCTCATGCTCTAATACAAAATGACATAATACTTCATCTCTGTCTAGCTTGTAGAGGTCACCAATGATTAACATAAATGGTGCCATGCGTATAGAAAGCAGATTCTTTTCTAAAGCTTTCATTCCTTCTGGTGCCATACATGTTTGTAGAAAGACAACAATGTCTTCTAATTCCGTGATCACGTGTTGCAACTTATATAAATGTGCATCTGACATCGTTTCTTCAATTGTTTGTGCATTCTTTCCTAAATTGATTCTAGATAAATGATCTGGTCCAAAATTGCTTTTCCTTGGCTTCACCACAATTGTGAAATCAAACTCTTGAAAGAGGAACACCCATCTGCATATGCACCCCGTAAGACGTGTTTTTTACCAAGTACTTCAGTTTCATGTGATCTTTGTAAAACACAAATGGTGTTGCTAACAAGTACTGTCAAAACTTGTACAATGCATAGATCATTGACAAAGCTTCACGCTCTGTAGTTGTATAATTCCATTCAACAGGAGTCAGCTTCCTACTAGCAAAACAGATTGGATGATCTATAATACCTTCACTAGGTTGAGCTAACATAGCACTAATGGCCATACTAGAAGTGTCCACATGCACATGAAATGACTTATCCCATGATGGAAAGCATAGAATGGGCACGGTAGTAAGTTTCTCTTTTAATATCTCAAATGCACGCTGTTATGGTTCTCCCCAATAAAATGTACCTTTCCCTTTAGAAATTCTTCCAAGGGTACAACAATTTTGGCATACCCTTTTATAAATTTTCTATAATATCCTGTATGACCTAAAAAACCGTGCAACTCACTTTGACTAGTAGGTAATTCCAGGCTTAAAATGACTACAACATTGGCTAGATCAACTAGCAAACCTTCCTTGTATATTATATGTCCTAATAGTATCCCAAATGGTGTAGAAAATATGCACTTCTTGATATTCAAAGAGACACTCAATTGTCTACATCGCTCAAGCATTAAGTGAAAATTTTCACAATGATCTTTGATAAGCCCATATATTGTCCAGGTCATCTAGGTAGACCTGTAAGAAGTTATGAATAAAATCCTTGAATGCCCGAACAACTATGTGCAAAAATAAAGCATGCATGTTTTTCAATCCTAAGGGCATCACAATATAAGAAAAACTACCCCATTCAGTAGTAAATGTTGTCTTTTCTTGATCCTCCTAAGTAATTCTAACATGATGATATCTAGAAAATCCATCTATGAAATAATATATTTTGCGCCCTGTAACTCCTTCTAGTATTTCCTCAGTGAATTGCATGAGGAATGGATCTATAACACAAGAAGCATTCAGCTCCCTATAGTCCACACATATCCTAATCTTCCTGTCCTTCGTGATACTGATTACCATTAGGCTAACCCATTCTGACTCATCAAGGGGTTTGATAATTCTAGATTTCAACATTTTATCAATTTCTTCTTTTAACTTTTCACATAAATTAGGATTCATTTTATAAGGCCTCTTTCTAACTGGCTATGCACCATCCTTAAGTTCGATCTTCATTTCCCAAGTGATTCATGCACACCTTTAATTTCATGATATCCTTGAGGGAATAAGTATTGAAAATCCTTGAGTAACTCGATGATCTTTGATACCTCCGAATATGACCAAGAATTCCAATTATGGCCTCCTTAGGCTCGACCTCCAAACCTATATTCACCTTCTTTGTCTTCATGGTTTCATGGTAGGCACACATATCCTTGTTTGCACTATCCAAGACCTTGTGCAACCCATATGAATGTTCATTATCCAGATTCTCAACTTCAAGCGTCATCTACGATGTAAACCATATTTCCTTTCTCTTTCTCAAGGCAAGCATGTTCAAGTAGTATGGAGTCCATTTCTTTTTCCTTTTCAAAACATGCTCCAAACTCTACCTCACCAAACAATTCCTGAATAGGCTCTTCTGATTTTGCTTTATCTCCCATAGTTTGACAAATTTTAATGCCTCTGTTATAGGAGGTTTATTTAAGAAGTAGTCAAAATTCTTGATCATACCTGTAGTCAAATCTTGCCAGTTTCCAGTTTCTCGATGTAATTCTACATATACATACCAAGCACGTACACATCCTTGTAGCGTAGAATACAATCTATGCACCCAGAGTGAAAGTGGTAATGCTTCCTGTCTTACTGTCCAGAGTCTCTCACACTGCTAAATGTGATGCTGAACAAGTTGATCACCATGATAAGTGTAGATTTATGTAGGTGCATTGTTCCTTATAAACCTAGTAGACAAAGATATTCCAATCTCTTCCCAATTTATAAGATTATCTCTGTGGACTACCCACCAGTGCATTATCATCCCGCATAGTGTATATACTAACATATCTCTCCTTGTAACTTGATCTACCCACTGTGTTTCCATGGCCTTCAAAAAGGCAGGAAGATCTTCTATCCCTGTATACCAAGGTACTATGCTACCTATCCATTGAATTGAACGAAATCCATTCTTGCATGCAACCATGCTTTTCACCTCACGTCCTACTAATTCATATGTACCATGAGCCCAATTTTCACAAGCAATACTCATAGTATCACTAATAGAATGAGAATCCTCCCACTGTAGGATCCCTTCTTTTGATGGCTCGTTGACCTCTAGGTCCTTAATAGTGTGTACATAGACTTCCCATATTTCAAAGGTATCACAACCCTTTCCTCCTTGTTTTCAAAGCTGATATACCCATTATTGAATCTTAAGTCAACATTATTCACATAACACCAAGGGCATCCTAGCAAAGCTAGAAAATTGTCTCGCTTCGTAAGTGCTAATATCTCAAAATCCCGAGTGAACTTGGCCCTGTATAGTTATAGATGCATCTTTCAATACTCCTATGGGAGTGGCCTTAGTTTGGTTTGTCATGATTAACACATTAGATGATGGCTGCAATGGAGGCCTCCCCATTTATACCCATGCATCTAATGTCAAGCACATTTACTTCCACACTTGTATCGATCAATATGTTGCTTAACAACCACCCATCCACAACAACATTCAGAGTAATTTCTTTGTCATAGTCAATGCTATTAGGGGAATATTTACATGCAGAATCTACCATCTAGTCTCAAGACTTGCATGCAGAGTGTTCCCTTTTAACCAACTTCATAATAGTGGAATAATGTTCTCCTAGCGCAACATCTTGCACACCTCTCGCAGATCATCAATATCAGTTTGGACTATCTCTGATGCTTTTTTTACTCCTTTAGGTATTGTATCTCACCCTAAAGATTCCTTAGCACTTCCATGGTATCCTGGTAAACTTCCTTTTAATGAGTAGGATCTGGGTACCTTACATGTAAAACCTCCTCCTTGGTGATCATAGGGTGTTGGTGTAATTCCTCTCTTATGTGTGCTTTGCTTCAGCGCATGTAGTAATATTCACTGTCGATGCCTCAAGTCCTTTTACTATCTTGGGCATCCACTGATCTTCTACCACGCACTAGATTCTAACCATCCCGGTGCCTTTGTTTTCTTGCTTATGCTGCTTACTCAGATGCTCATATAAGTCTAGACACTCTTCATAGCTATGGTTCTTCCTACAGAAAGAACATGCAATATTCTAAGGACATTCACGCCTATAGTGGTCAGGATATCCACACATATAACATGTTCCATAAGGGAAATATCCTCTTCCTCCACCATGGCCTCGTCCTCCATATCCACCATGATATCCATGTCCCCTTCCACGACCTCCTTCAAATCACCCTCATTCTGTCATAACACGTTTGATTATGATCCCAATCCTAGTGCTCATTCTTACCCTTAGAACTATCTGTTATACTTGTCATCATATTCCAATGTCTATAGCATCCTGGATCTAACCAATCAACCAATAATCCTCAATATCATGGGTCGTGGACTTGTAAATCTTGTAAAAGAAAGATACATTCTTCCTTATTGTGTGTGGTAACAAAGGGCGTGACTAGCATCATAATTCAAATGAAAAAATTTAGTCCAATAGTAACGAGTGTATAGATCTACGAGGAAACTATCCTTGGTGTAACCTTCCACTTAACAATTTGTACACCAAATTTCTAAGCAGTGTTTCATGAGCTGAATTTTACGATAGCTTCTCTAATCGCTTTTCCATAGCTGCAATCAGTGCCTCTAGGAATGGACTAACACCGCCAATGCTCCCAACTACCTTAGCATGTAAAGCTTCCTCCAATGCTTCACGTGGATCTCGTGTATGTCTTATGTGACGTAACCCTTCTAAAAGGTGTAATCAACCCTCCAACGAACCATTGACCATCTTTGCCGCTAGCATGAATATCATAAGATAGCTTAGATAGAAGTGTCTTAAAATGAGCATCATACTTATGTACACTCTCAGTAGTTCCTTTCTTGATATCTTTGAGTACACTTATACTCTTCTACTCAAACTCATGGATATGGAACTCTTTCAAGAAAACATCTCTCAATGTTGCATAATCCACACAAGTTTGATCAGGGTCAAACTTCCTATACTACCGATTGTGTGCGTGCCCCTATAATATAGTGGTGAATTGACTTACATTTTGCTTAGCAGTTGTAGATCCTTTAGCGCGCCACAATATTTCACACATATGAACATGTTAGGCAACATCCTCTATACCTCTATATTCGGAAGATGAAGATACATCTCTATATAGATATTATGTGGTTGTTGCGGACCTTGACCACCCGATTCGAACCTCCTCTATTCCCTCTACCTCTAGAACCACCGGACCCACCGTAACTATAACCACCTATACCTCTTGATTTGCCAACTATAGTTGGAATAGGGACTCAGTAGATGTGTTCCACTATGCTTTGATAGTAGTATTGTATTGTACCCCTATAGTATATGAGGTAGTCCCACTTCCAAAGGTGAATCCAACATTATGTGTGCTCACATTCTATGTGGATGATGCGCGTAAGAATGATCTTCTAAAGTTAATTGAAGCCGTCTATCCTACCATTAATGTACTTGATCCATGACTTACTCCGGTTTTCCTACTTCCTGAGTTAGTTTGTTGGTTATTTGTCATACTAGATATTGAAAAACCATGCACAAAGGCTAGGTCACCAGGTGGATTAAGATGTGCACCTACGGCCCAAGTAGTCTCTATTAATGCACTTTTATTTAAGGCTGAGAAGGGATCTCTATCATGCTTTCCAAGATGGGGGAGTTCTGATGCTCTAGCTTCACGTCTTCTATATGAGCTATAAATCCTTCACGAGCCATCTCTCTCCTCCATGTCATACTCTCTGTAATGGAATGCTGCTTCTTTATCTCCCTCTCACGTGCATCATTATACCTAAGCTACCTTTCCTCTCTCTATTTCTTTTCCGCTAGGTCTGCCATCTTAAACCAACCTGTTCCTGACCTCGCACGTGGCAAAGTTTAGTTAGCCATCAGTTTACTCTCCAGGTTCAAAGTTACCATTAAGATCTTGATATCCAATGGAATACCATGTAAATAGGTTCCTCTTGGAAATCGTAAGAACTAGAATTCAACTACCTTTGGGCAAGAGTACGTCAAAATTGAATATTCCAGAATATAACTGTTTAGAACACCATGAAACCACGTATCCACCGCAAAAGTCTAGATCAGATCAACATCATAGAGGGCTTAAAATTATTCCTGTGTCCAGACAAGTGCGTGATACCTCCAATTCTGCTGAGATGTATAATCATTAAGCCACTCATATAGTTCTACTGGAAAGATAGTGAAAACGCTCTCATATAAGCTGCCATACAGGTTCTGTTCTACCCAAGTGCGTGTGTTAAACTCAAATCCAGTACTAAATCATCATGCATATTCTTCCTCCAGATCATGTATCCATTCCTCAATACTTGCTAAAGTTAACAGATGCACGCTTTCATCGCGAACCATCCTAAAAAACCTAAAAGAGGTCCCGCAACAACCAATGTTGCAACCTAGAATTTACTAGATAACACTATAGTCGCGCTGGCACATCACTCAGCCTAAACTAATTGCTCACCCGAAACATGCAAAGGTACCATGTCCCTCTTTAGGGTTGCTGTATGTGGATGTTAACATGATGAAGGAAGAAACATATATATTCATAACTAATCCGTCATTCTACGATGTATGATACCCATAGATCTATGGAAGAACAAGCTTTAAATAGTAATAATGATTTAGCCATTAACATGCACTACTCAATTACACATAATGACACTTAGATTGAACCAATATCTTCCATCTATTAGTAAATACAAAAGTTCTTTACAGTATTGTCAATCTATACCAATGCACGTATGGTTCTATTACACACATTCATACATCCAAAATCATATATATCTTGTGCTCTCTCGCTATGTACCGAACATCATATATTATATATATATATATATATATATATATATATAGCTGTCATATGTATATGTATATATATATATATATGGTGGGGACTTTCCTTCACCACTTATCTATTCCGTAAATAAGTCGCATGCTATTAATAGCCATATGTCGCTTACAATCATAGCCACACATGCAATTGTGCTATCTATAGTCCTCTTGCAGTTTAACTAAAGTGTCAATTCTATTATCATCTTATCTCCATGTTTAAACACCTCAAATCGCTTCTCCAAATATAGATAATGTATGGTGCGCACATCTCGCATCATTGATGTGGTCTCGCATGCCATATTCTAAAAATATATCTTCATGCTCAAAATCAACTAAATCCTGAAATCTGAACTTGCCTTTCACACGCAAGTCCTTCATACCCTTCTCGCACTTTGATCCTCGGCCTTCTATCCCATGCAGACTCCTTGTGTGATCTTAGACAAGTATTCTTTGATCAACAATAAAGATAGTCAAATATGTGTTTCTCAATTAAAGTATACCAAGACAATGCTCAAGAAGTTTAGTATGATGCATTGCAAAAACCTATTGCTACACCCATGGAGATGAGAATGTAATTATATCATTCAAATTCATCTTCTTTAGTAAATGAAACTCTTTATGGATAGTTGATCGAGAGTCTCATTTACCTCACATATAGTAGAATGGATATAAAATTTGTAGTTAGCTATCTTTCCAAGTTCATATTGGAACCCAATTTTTTTCATTGGAAATCGGTCTGGTGAATCTTGATATATCTCAAGGGTATTATGGATCTTGGTCTAGAGTAAAAGAAGAATGACTAGTTCTTCTTGACTAGATATTTAGATTCACATCATGCAAGTAATATTGATGACAATAAATTCACTTATGGATATATATTATTTATGAGATCTAGACTCGATATCATGGGTAAGCAATATGACTATTTTTCACTCTTCTACAGAGGACTAATATCAAGTTGTAGGTTGAGATGTCTACGAAGCAATATGACTATGTCACTCACTTGAGGGACTTGAAGTATCATAGGAGAAATCCACCACCTTGTATGTTGACAATGAGGGTGTTCCCCAAATTATTTGCAATCCAATTTTTCATGAGATAACCAAGCATATTGAAGTATAAGTTCATTTCATACGCGAGTATGTGTTGAAAACCAATAGACAACTTCAATTTTTTTCCAACAAGAAGATATATTCACGAAGTCATTGACATACATAAATGTCTATTTCTTCAAAGATTTCCTCTCCTCATACCTTGAGGAAATGCAAAATTAAGGTGGGGAATGTTAGGTAAAACATAGTTTTCCATAGTAATTTATGCATTTACTATTTCTTTATCGTAATAGTTTGTTACATTCACTATTGGTAAATAGTTAGTACTTAGGTAAATACTGGTTATTAATATTTTAGTATTGTTATACGGTTTTATAATCATATTTTTCATATTGTATCCATTAGGTTTATTGTTACCCATGTGTAATAGATATTTTTCTATATTACATTTTTATTATTCTTCCTAGATGTATTTAGGAAGTTGTTGTAACCGTGATTTTAAGTTTTTTTGTCCAATATCTATAAATATTGTAACATTCTATTGTAGTGTAATATGCACATTTTTACATTAATAAAATTCTCACAAGATGTCTCCTATTTCCTAGTCCTCAGTAGACCCCTAAAAAACCATAGATATCACTTGTACATTTTCTAAAAATGAATTTTAAAATCTTGATTTAATGACATGAATTGAAAGGAAATTCTTTTGTCCAAGAGTTAATTGTTGGTTGGTACCATAATGCTACCGGATGAAATCATTATTCTACCCATCGGTAGCATGATTTTATCATTTGTCTCAAATTTCTCTTTTTTGCAAGCAATAAAGGTTAATTGAATCTAAAAATTTGGCTATTACAATAAATGCTAGGTGAATCTACCCAAAAATTAACTTTTGCCCAAAAACATTAGGCGAAATAGCAAATGACCTAACACCTAAAAATTAACCAAATCCAAAATTCAAAACCCAAATATTTGGAAAATTAATGAAGATTTGCCACTAAAATTTACAATGATGTGGGCTATGTAATCTCACACAAAGTTCATATCAACAGATATATATCAATCAAAATAGGAGAAAAAAACAAAGATAAAAAAATTAAGCGTTTATAAAAATGGTGGTTGATGGAGGAGTAGGTGGAGGATTATCACGATTTCCACCCCACCTTGAATAACTAGTAGGATCCCATTATGGGGTGCCTTCCCAACCATATTGAGCCTCGTCATTGTCCTCCCACATGGGAGAAATTGACAGAGCAAGGAAGAGGAATTTTGTAGAAGGGGTGGTGCCAAATGTGTCACTACCAAAACCATTACCACCATCACCACAAAGGGGAGCATCCTATCCACTACTACCACATGTACCACAAGCATTATCACTAGTTATATCACCACAAAAGTGATTTAAGATTTACTTTGTGTCACCCCCATGAAAGGGAGGTTGAGACCCGGAAAAATACTCCATATTTTATTTTAGAATGGTGATGTGGAAGAATTTGGCCTCGACCCAAAGGAGGAGAGAATTTTCATGAGTGATCTAGTGGTTCATGGCTAACCACACAATATATGTTTCCTCAATAGTCAATGATAATCTAGAGGTACTCAAGTCCACTAGGACCTAGATAGGGAGTAACACATTCAAAATGATAAAAACTTTGCCAAGAAAAAAATATGTCAATGTGCATATGATTATTAATATCATAATTTATCTCTTTTTAGAGTTCAAAAAAATCATCGTTGAATAATTTCCAAATTTGATTATATTTTTCAAAAATCATGGAAAAGTCCCCAAGTAGGACCATTTTCAAGGAGAAAGGATCTACAAGAAAATTTGAAACAAGAATCCTAGACCAATCATGGGAAGAAATAGGGAAAAACCAAAATATTTTCTTGATGGTTTCAAGTTGGTGGCATGAAAGGAAGACGGGGCTTGTAATTCCACTTTTCTTTAGCCATTCCCCAACTAAAATTCCTCTAAAAGAATTAAGATTTATAAGGATTAATGGTAATTTTCCAAAGCTTGTCAAATATCCTCTCCCAAACTTTATGGGAGGTTTTAGGATTCCACCATTGATTTAATGAATCCATATTAATTTCATAAGTTAAAAAATATTTATAACCAATCTAGAATTTGTACCATAAAAAGGAGCGTAAATCGAGACAATTATAATCTCTCTACCAATGAATTGGTGATGAAATCCCAATTTTAAGGATGTTTTCATTTGGGATAGCATTTCGGATTTCAGATATTGAGATAATAATGTGATTATAAAGTAAAAACACTTGATGCTAACCAAAGGAAACCATTATATGGTTTCTTTGCAAAAAGATCATTGATAGTGAAAATTCCCTTTTTGAAGAACCTAAGGCATCTAAATATGGGATTCAATTTAAGATGTTAATTATGGAATTGAATAACATGTGACCACAAGAAAAAATGATAATTAATGGATTTTTTTTTCCAAATTAAATGAGATATGGTTTGAGTAGTTCCCAAGCTCATCATATGATTTTAGCCACAAAAGTGCCTCCAACTTTAACAACCACTTTGGTGTAAGAAGAATATATTGAAATTATAATCGTCCCCACACTTTATTTCCAAGTGGATTTCCTAGGAGGATTTAATTTACAAACACAATTTTCTAAGTTTCTAAACCTTATATCCCTTTGTTGAGCCATTTACTTGCTTATGTATTAGCCTTTTAATGTTGATAAGCCCAAGGCTTCTTACTTAATTGGGTCTCAAAAAAATCCTAGGCCACTTTTTGAAAACCTTTACTTCCTTCTAAGATATCCTATAATAATTATTGTGAGAGATTCTCAATATTCCCATAGGAAACTATGGAAAGATCCAAACAAGAGGAGTAGTACACATGTGAGATAGCTAGAAATTTATAAAATACATGGAATTTTACTTCCAATGTGAGGGGTTTAGTACCAGAATGAGATCTTATTCTCCACTCTTTGAACCATTTAGGACCACATATAATCTAGAAATGATTGAAATGTAAATGGAATACCAAGGAAAATGAATTGTACTATAGGTTGGATCTATTTCCATTGGTATTTCACTATTTGTGATGGCATACGAGACATTTTTATTTTGTATCACTGCATTTTCTACCATTGGATGCAAGATCTATAGGAAAGACAAAATATATCTAAGCACTCCACAAAATTTCTCACCTTTTTATATTCTTTAGTCAAATTTGAGGAGGAATCATCCCCAAAGTACCCGTTTGTGAGTTGTTGGTTAGTGTGATTGTGAAAGATATATTTGATGAGACATGTGGAATATTAATTAGAAATGAGGTAATGAATTCTTCATTCCATAAAACATAGAGAGAGGGGTTAAAGGTTATCTTGTCTAATAGACCCTAAAATTTCAAACCTACGAGATTGGGATCCATTGATGGTGATATATACCCAAACATTTTCAAACAACATATTGATGAAGTGAGTAAATCTGGGGCCAAAACCCATGGATTGAAAAATGTGTATGATGAAAGGACATTCAATTATATCTTACATTATTCAAAATTAGTTTTAACAAAAGGATATTTTTATTAGATTTTTTAGCCCTTTCCATACCTTATTAAAATACAATGACATTGTCAAGGATATATATGTGTTAGATGAATCAGGTCTACTCACTCCTAAAAATGAGGGTAATAATATCCCTTAGCCTAAAAGATAGAATTTTGGAAATGATTTTATAGGAGGAATTAACCAAGGTAATTAGTTTCCAATTGGTTATTTGTTCAGGGGTTACTAGATTTTCCAAGAGGATGAAATTGATGTCTCCTTAATTGATAAGTTCGACCAAAATGTTTTCTTGAAGAGATTCCAATTATACTTTATGTAATTCAAACTGAATAGTATCCAAAATAGTTTTATATAATTGACAAGTGGAACCATCAATTCTAGGGAATTTATTGGTGAAATTTTGCATAACATCTTGTTTTAAATCATTAACATAAAGGATTTTGTCACAAAAAACCTATTGGCATTATAAATTTTTTAGGGAACAAAAATCTTAACATGGGAGGTATCTTGAGACAAAAATTACCATTGAAGTGATGAAAATTCTCACATGATGTCAAGTAATTTAGTAATTTTCCTTGAGAATCATTAAAAATCTTAATTATGTTAGCAACTTGTCTCAATTTAAGAAGGGAAAATTATTCTTCATGACTATGTCCCCCACTCTTAGCCTATGCATATGGGCCCAAATTTTAGCTCCATGATATTTATATAGATCCTCCATCTTAATCTTATGTAACCAAATGGTAGCTTGAGTTTGAAGCCGAGATATTAAATGGTGAGTGATCAAGCTATTGTAAGGATTTTTAAAATCCATAATATCTCACTTTATGATCTCCTTGTTTGTACATTGCCACTTATTTTCCTTAACTTGATCACTTACCTAAATTTTCATTTGGATGTTTGTAACTTCAGTTAAAGAGAGTCATGTGCTAACTGTGTGATTCCTATGCTTGATCGTGTGAGTCTTGTGTTGGTTGAGTAAGTCTTGCGTTTGCTTATTCCTATGCTATTTATAATACAATATAGAGAATAGTCCAAAGTTCTGTAAAGTTATTTATATTTTAGATATATTGAAATGACCCACTCATACACAATAATTCACTCCAAGTTATAAGAAATATTAGGAAATGAAAACATTCATATTCCAATGGACTTGTAAGAAATAGATCAAATATATTCTATATTTTATCTTAAATAAGTTATCTAGTTCTTAATACTACATCTAAATCCACTTTATAAGAGAATGATTAGTGTTATTTTATGTATTAAATGAGACTTAGTTTTGTCTCATCGGTGGTTATGCTATTGTCACTATCAAACACATAACTATTGGTATGTCTATATTGGTGGTTAAATCATGAAACCGATAACTCGGTGATAGCTAACCCAAAACCAAAAATATACAATAACTACCAAAAAACCTAAAATCAAATATTTCATACATTTTTCTAGCCTAAATATCGTTCTTGACATTTGGACACTAATTGCATGGATAATAATTCCCCGAATAATACATATAAGAAATTTTAGGTCTCACCCCAAACAAAAATTCAAGTAACATGTCCTCTCATCCCTACTATTGACACTAATACCATACTATCATATTACTTTCAAGGTCATGCAATATAATTTCAGTTTTAAAACATCAAAAAATTTCTAGAGCTCAAATATATAATTGTGCATGCACAAATAATTTATAAATTAGGTAAAATTTTGAATATATAAGTGTCATTTTCAAGGTAAAAGAGTGAAGAAGTTATAATTTTAGTATGTTTGAGAAATTTTAACTACTTTCATGCTCTTTAGGAAAACACACCTCACGACACCGATTCCTCATTTCTTGCTAACACTTATGATTGTATAGTTGCATTCTTCTTAGTTTTATAGGTAACGGGAAAGCCGGAGAAAGTAGTATTATTATACCTAACTCAAATGGAAATTCCTTCATTTTTTCTGATTGTGTAGTCATTTATTTACATTTAATTTTAAATTTAATTTTATTCACCCTTTGAGTCATAATAGGTAAAAGGAAGCCTCATATGGCTTCACTTCACCATAAGGTAAGAAAGGTAAATAAGAGAGGTGTTTTCCTTATTGTCTCTTCTTCCATTATATTCATACTTCTCAAACCTCATATCCTAGTCTGTCCATGATAAAATTATTCCATGAGGGGAAAAATATATGTGCACCCTATTTTTGTGGCACAATATTTAAAACACCAAATGATGATTACAAGGATATGCAAAAACATGACAAGATGTTATGAAATGCTCATACCACTCACACAAGCTTCTAACTTCTCTATTTTTCTTGCTTTTCCCAACTCTAGATCTTTTTGACCTATTTTAAAGACATATTTTTCTTTTTTACCCTTTATTTTCACCCCTTTTGCATATTTTCACACTATTGTTGTGATGGTTTTATCTCAGACCATAATAGTTTTGTTTTTGTCATGATGGTTCTCATTCATGTTATAGTAGTTTTGTTTCCTACCACAATGGTTTTCTATTACCTTTTAGCGAGCTTATGGATCCTACCATGTGGTTGTGTAACTACATTCTACTAATACTGATGCTTTTATCATAGTATCACTTTATTTTTCCCCTTGATTTTTGTTCTAATTTTGGATCACACACACACTTTCAATTTTTTTACCTAAATTAACCTCTCCAAACCCCTCCACCTCACTCTAGCTCACTACCTTTTGATATAATATTGATCATAAATCAAATTTTGATCTCCAACTAATACATGGATTGATTAAAACATTTTCTTTAAAGAAACTATATGTGATCATTTCTAATTCCCCGATAATTTTGAGCTTTTCTAATATATCATTTGCTACCAATTTTATCCATAAAGAAAAATCAATCCTAGGAGATTATTTTTAGTAAAAATAACCCCAAAGGATGTTAATTTAGCCTACCCTTCATAAAGAGGATACAAAGGGTTTCGATCAATCTTATGAGGTATCTCGAACCATCCACAAATATATTGTTATTTTACCTTCACTATACATCTAACTCGCCAATATCTCCTTATTGCATCACCGCCACCACACTAGCACATGGAGAATCTACTAGAGAAGTTCCAATGATGTTATAGAAAACACAATTCAATATAATCCCCTTATATCTATGGAAATAAATTGGAATTTCATTTCGTTTGTTTATTTAATTAGTGTGTTTATATTAGATTTATTCTTTTAGTTCTAATTGAAAAATCATCGAAATGGAAAAGAAAAAGAAGTTACAATAGATCCAATTATAATTTTTAAGTTATTATATCTTACGGTTTTGAATTTATCTTACTCTTGGCTCTTCTCATCTTTGGGATCATTTTATATATTTTTATTTCTTTACCATTTACATTTATACATGATATATATTAATTTTAGTTGCATATAACTCATTCATAACCAATAAAAATTAAAAGAAATATTATCTTTAGATTTATTTTGAAATTTGTGTTTGTTTAGAACCATTTTATCATGGGTCTCATATTACATCAAGGATTTGTCTAAATATTTAGTCATAGGATAGGCCCATTACATATTATAGTATATATCTTATTTTGTTTATCCTTTATGTTGATTAAAAAAGTTTGAAGTATAAATCTTTGTTAAAAATATATTGTGTAACATTATTAATATATTGTAATATTATTAATAATGAGTTCATATAACTCATATTAATAATATAGTTAGTGTGAGTGTGTTGTGATAAACAACTCACTTAGCTATTTTGGAGTGTGAGTGATCCTAGGGATTGTTAGGAATATCCTAATTATTAGTGCTTCATTAGTTTATTTGTGTGTAATCATTATTTAAGTCAGTATATTATGTTATATGGTTGTTATATAAAACAACATATAACAATTATTTGTTGGTGAGTTTTAACCACTCACATATATGGAGTGTGGGAGAGATTCGTGGGAGAAGTAGTTAAGGCTACCTCCTAAAATATAGGAATTATATGTCCTATATATATGTAAATGTATTATGCATGGATAAAATGAATATAGATTGTTTTGAGTACATCTGCTTATACCCTGTCATCTGGTATTAGAGTGAATTTTCTCTATACAATGGAGTTGTGTTCTTAGGCATTCCAAGGGGCAGATCAACTTACTATTGCCCCAATTTATGCATATTCATAGTTTCTACAATATCTTCCTTGGATCTTGTTATTCTCCTGCTCAGCATTCGTGTGGACCACTGTTGCACAATTTTGTAATACGTAGCAAGCGTCGACCTCTGCAGCTATTTTGATCTGTTCTTACCACTTTGAGGATAGTTTATGAGAAAGTGCCAAAGTTATACTCATATTGGCATCTGAATCTAATCACTTGGCATTGGATTCATTCTCGATTGTTATGAGCTCACATTTGGATCAATCTCCCTGCCGATCTATGTCAAATTTTGCCACAGACATTTTTGTTATTCATTGAGTTCCAAAAGACACTATATCCTCCAATTCTAGTCCATGTGTTCTAGCAAAACTTAAACTCTTATAGATTTCAAAGGTGTCGACAACAAGATTAAATCATTTTTTTCTATGCATGGTTATTTTGGGGGTCTCGGCAATTCATTTGATCACGTGGATGCACAAATTTCATATCTGCGTTGGAGTTTCAGTTTTTTGATCCCTCTTGGCGAGCTATTTATTCACAGACCTGCTGTGACAACTCACATTTGTTATTTTCTCTGGCATCTCAGACCTATTTGGTGTCTTCAAAGTAGTGAAGGACGTGGCATAAGTATCTAAGTTGATACAAATCCATCTGGTGTTGTGTGCCCAATCATCTCGTGTGGAAGAAGGAGCTCCATTGGCTGAAGAATCTTGGTGAACTAAGGACAAAATTGTGGAGACTAAACAATTGACAGAGAATGTGATGTTTCCCAAACGGAGCCTCCCATAGCAAAATTCAATAATTATCAACAGGTCTGTACCTACAAGTTATACCCAAAACTCAGTTTTTTGACCATGTGGATGAAAACAAACTATGCAGATTCTTCCGCACAACTAGTTAGAGAACAAGAAGTCCTCACGTTCACATTGACATCTTGCCTATAGTTTCCAGATTTTCATTGGAGTGCATCCAATTTCTCTTTCCTGGAATAATCTTCAAACACCGCCTTTATATTAATTCATGGTATTTCCATATAAAGAGGTGTGGTATTAATTTTTTGGTAAAGTCGTGGGTCAATGGTTTAGTGTCATTTGTGGTCAGTTTATTCTTAGGGTGTTTAGTTTAGTCAATGAAAGTCTAAATCAGTTAGTTTTATTATGTATTAAAAAGTAATCATAAATTACTTTTTATTTGTTTAGTCATATACAAAAAAATTGAGTCGACATTATTATATGTCCTAGTTTGCAGTTTAGTTGCTAATATCAACAATATATGTAAGTCAATATGCCATAGTAAAAGTCATGTCATTATAAAAATTTTGATAAAAAAATAAAAAATTGCCTTACGAACGCATTTTTCGGCGTTACCCGACGTCCGGAAAAATAGTGTTTCACATTACAGGAGGGAAGATATAATAAGTTCAATGTGGAAACATATGTACTTCATGTTTACATCTTGTTGAGTTAGCAGCATGTCAATGGAGGATAGAGGCACAAGAGGTTGGAGGTCATTCAAAGACCTATCGTCGCTTTCAACGATGTGGCTGCATATCGCTTTGGTGACATGTGTGTGTGTGCAGTTTGATTTTAGTGCTTCCAGTGTGGTATAGTTTGTAGTTTTCAATAAGTGGAAATTTCACATTGAGGGGGAATATGATCCAATGTTCCATTTCTATTATGTCAGCATTTTCTGTGTGTATGAGCAACAACTTTCAGCAGAAATTCCTATGTTATTCCATACAGTGAGATGTGATGAGGGCTAAGAATATTACTTGGCATATCATGATGTGGTTGTAGGTAAACCACTTGAAAACCTTCATTTGTGGTTTGTGGTAAACCAATAGCAAAACCACCATTCTTGGTTGTTGGTAATCCATTCGTAAAACCATCACTTTGTGGTTTGTGGTAAACTAATTACAAAACCACCATTCTCGATTTTTTGGTCAACCGTTTGTAAAACCATCTTTGAGGTTTGTGATTATCCTATGAAAATCACCAGATCATGAGCAGGTGCAAGTACAAAGGAAGGTTTTCCCCATGTTTGCACTAAGGGGGGAATGTTAGGAATATCCTAATTATTAGTGCTTCATTAGTTTATTTGTGTGTAATCATTATTTAAGTCAGTATATTATGTTATACGGTTGTTATACAAAACAATATATAACAATTATTTGTTGGTGAGTTTTAACCACTCATGTATATGGAGTGTGGGAGAGACTCTTGGGAGAAGTAGTTAAGGCTAGCTCCTGTAATATAGGAATTATATGTCCTATATATATGTAAATGTATTATGCATTAATAAATGAATATAGATTGTTTTGAGTACATTTGCTTATACCTGTCAGTGGATAACCTTGAGAGATTCATGGAGAGATATATGTGGATTGAGAGTTGTTGAGGATTGATGTTAACTCCTTATATTAAGGAGAACATACTCCTATATATTGTGAACTATCTCGTATGAAATATTATCCGTAATGAATTCAATTTGCATATTATAATATTCGGTGTTTAATTATTGTACAGGTTGTAACATTGGTATCACAGCTAGTATAAAAGTGGCCTGTGTATGTGAAATGAACCCATGAAGCATCCCCAACATGAAATTACATTAGAATTCGAGTGGCCAATTATATAAGTACATGGGAATAATGATAGGAATGATTCTGACTTTACAGATGCAATAGACTTGTAACATGTTAAATAAAGACATTTGGATTTTGGAGTATTTTTGTGTTTGGTGGTGGACGTATTCTCCTTGATGAGTGAAGCTTCCACATCATAGTAACATTTAGTATAATGCAACAACACGTCCCTAAAGAGTTTAGATATAAATTGATAAGTGAAGCTCTTTCCTATGTGCTCACGTCTAAAACAACATGTTACAGGGGTATTTTCATTTCTTTCATTCCGTTAAACGACTTTTGTCAAATAGTTGTCTTGTGATGTAAAAAAAATGCAGGATGGAGGCAACGGAGGAAGGAGTTAAATACGTGACCTCTCGTCAGCCATAAGCAATGGGGCCGCAGAATGTTTTTGTGGCATTTTATTTCAGTTGTGTGTTTAATTTCCACTGTGTGAAAATAAGAACAAATATCACATTATTGTTCAATTGTGTTGTGTGATAAATTCCTATATGTAACATCCTAGAAGAATTTTTTTAGAGTATGTCTCTAATTTTATTGTAACACTCATAGATTTGGAAAGGGTTGGTGGTAGATCCAGAAAACCACAGATGTAAAAAGGTAGATAAACTTTTACTGATGTAGTGGTCCTCTGACTACCTTCCTTCTTTATGAAGATGATCTGCCAGTGGAATGTCAAGTGTGTTCTTTTCATGGAGTAAATGTGGGATGCGTTCCTTCGCATAGTTGTGGTCATGTGCAACAAGACAATCAACCAGTTGGAAGTTTACATGCCTTTCTTTGATCCAAATTATGAGGCAAGCCCATGCAACACGTTGCAGTAAAAGGAGTTATGTTGTACCATGTCAACATTAGGGGAGTGTATATTGGGAATTAATAATGTTAACAATAGGGGAGTGAATGTTACAAATATATTGTGTAACATTATTAATATATTGTAATATTATTAATAATGAGTTTATATAACTCATATTAATAATATAGTTAGTGTGAGTGTGTTGTGATAAACAACTCACGTAGCTATTTTGGAGTGTGAGTGATCCTAGGGATAAGCTTGAGAGATTCATGGAGAGATATATGTGGGATTGAGAGTTGTTGAGGATTGATGTTGACTCCTTATATTAAGGAGAACATCCTCCTATATATTGTGAACTCTTTGTATGAAATATTATCCTAAACGAATTCAATTCGCATATCATAATATTTGGTGTTTAATTATTGTACACATTTTAACAAGCTTACATTTTGTGTCTTACATATAGTTAGATATGAAAGATAGAATTACATATAGAGAATATTAGTTTTTTATTTATTGATATTAAAATCAATAGGAATCATTTTATATACAATTTTATATTTAATTATTTCTCTACCCCTTTATTGGTTAGCAAACACATTCAAAGCAACAAAACAAATTTACATTTCCATGTCATCAATAGTGTAGGGAAAAGATATTTTACTCTTAATATTCATTGCATGTAATTGAGAAAATTGAGATTTAATAATTTTATTTCCACAAAGTATTTATCCTCCAATTATTAATCTAATTCAACTCATTTAAGAATTTTCAAACTAAACATTAAATAAAACACACATGGTAGTCATGGACCTCAACTTCCACATAACAAAACATTCGAATCTACATCTAAAAAAGTTACAAAAATTCCAACAACCCACAACTTTCCTAAAACATAATCATTCCATTATAAAATTTAAAACACATCCACATGTCCACTCAAAACCACTCGTTGATTTATAGGACAATAAGATGCCACTTTGTGAAGAATTTCAACAAGGTATTTAGTATGGATCCAGTTCAAGATATAACTTAAACATGTTTCTCCCATTCTAGCTACCTCATCTACATAACCCCATTTATATCTATATCCATGATATGCTCTTTTGATCATAACTAGCTCTACACAATGGATACTCCTCTAATAAATTAATGTGCCAAAGTCTTCCCAGATATATTTGGACATTTCCTATCTATAAAATATTATGAAAACATCTTATCATATTTGATACAATATGTATTTTTATCCACTCCTTCTCCCACTAATCATCATCCTCTATGGTTAAGCTCTATAATAAAGAAAACATATCCACCTTCTTAAGAGGTAGCTATTTTACCATAGGGATTTGAGTAACCTCTCTTATTCCCAAGACTAGTTTCTTCTCCTTCCTCCTCATTCCTCACATTGTTTTTCTTAATCCAAGTCAACCCTCATCTGGTAAGTATTTCACTTATGTAACACAACCTAATAATACTCCATTCAATGATCATGGCATTGACCAAGAAATTTGTACCACTATTATACTTGATCTTATTAACCATCATGAGTTAGTTCATAAGATTTTATCTTACCTCAACTAGTAGGTCTTGTTTTCTTGATAAAACTGTTAGAGAATATTCCTTATACCTCACCCAAATATTTATCCTCCCATACCATCTTACTTCATACTATCCTCATATCATTCACAAAACACCTAGACCATCCATCTTATCATCTCTATGTCAGCTTCCTTGTCTTGACCCATGAGGAGTTGAGTACGCACAAAAGGCCCCTAGACTTTTGAAATGTATGGTAACATTTAAACTAAAAATTACTAAATATTTTGGAGGCCATAAATGTTTCATACAAACTTGAAATCAAGATTTGATTCTTTTGAATGTATATGAATTTTCAAGGGGAACCCAAATACTTTATAGAATTTTAAATATCATGAAAATATGTATAGTGTTTTAAGATTCTCTTTATTCCAATAAGATAAATGTATCTTATCATGACACCACTAACCTACATTAGATATTTTTGGAATATAAAACTTTAAAGAATTTTACTTGACAATCCCGTGAAACGTTTAATCATTTCTCGAGAAAGCTTCTCAAAATTGTTAAAAGTATCTTTTTGAAAATATTAACTTGTGCAAAAGTTTTTGGAATCTCCATGTGGTTTCAAGAGTCTATATTATGGTCATTAGAAAGGTCTCTAAGTTTGAATCATGTGAGTATGGTTTATGGAACATTATGAAATCCCTAGACTAGTTTTGGGAGTGCATTCTCCTCGAGAAAGTTTTGAAGAAAAGGTGTTTTGGTAATCAAAGAAGGTTCATCATCTATGAAAGGGTTTAGGAGCATCATGTGGTTTCAAAATCCCATACCATAGCCATTGGAAATGTTTTGGAGCCTACTTCATGATGGTATATTTAGAGTAATTTTTAGAAACATCAAAAGTATTACCCTTTCGGACACTAAAGAACCCTAGTTTCTAATGAAGTTTCAACTTGTCTGGAAGGTTTTGGGAGCTTCAAGTGGATCTAGCTACCCTCTCATTAGTCAAATGAAATATTATGGAGTTCCTTAAATATATCCATAATTTTTAGTCCTTTTTCATTGTAATTTTTATTTGTCGCCAAAAAACATTTGCTTCACTGTTATGGCTACTTGGGCCATGTTTGGGTTTTTTCTCAACCATCAAAATGTAAGAAATTTCCAATCTTATAAACAATTTAACGGATTTTTAGATTATTTCTAGTCAATATCATATATCATAATACTCTAAAAGTCCTCCATTTCCTCTATGAATGAATTTTTCACTATTCAGCTTCCTTCTCGCCTCCAAATACACTTTTGGGAACTTTAGTTCCTCTTCACAAACCAAAATGCATTTGTGGGAACTACTTGGTTTTAATTTGAAGCTGTAAATGTACTTTTAATGAACTCTATGTTCTAATTTTTCTTTTTGGTGCACTTTTTCACTTGAAGTTCCTCATGGAAACAAAAATACACATTTGGAATGTATGGGAGTTCATTGGTTCTATTTTTAAGTTGAATCTAACTTTTTGGAACTTGAGAGAATTTCAAGGTTCTATTTTTGAGTTAGAGTGCATGTTGTTGAATTTAAGTGAGTTCCAAGTTCTAATTTCTCATTGAAATGCACTTTATTGGCCCCCATGTTCTAATTTCTCATTAGCATACACAATTCACTTAAGGTTTTGTCATCCAAAATTACACCCCACACAATTTTTAAACAACTCATTTAAGATGAGACTTAGATACATTTTTCTCAAAAGGTTTCAAACACTAAGCTAGTACTTCATGAAGTGTGTAAATGTAATGTTCCACGGGTACTCCTAACTGAAAAAAGGAGCTCAAGACTATGGCAGATTTTAATGATATCAATATTTAACAATAGTGAGGAAAGGTTGGATTACCGTGGAATTCATATGCCATAAGAGGTTGCAAAAGTATAAAATTAGTTATAAAATCAACTAAAGACAATATTAGTGGAACTAGAACATATGTGAAAGAATAGTTTTTCATGGCTTAGAAAAATAATTTTATGTGGACTTGGAAAATATGAAGTTTAGCGGATTGGGTTAATTTTGCGTAAAAATTATGTATCCTACTCGAAAAAATATATGATGCCGTAAAAATGCCGCAAGGCATCGAGTGGAAAAATTAAATAGTTTTAAACAACAGAAACACTCATATAATGTTCCATGGGGTTTTATGTATAATATTACACGTAACTCACAAGACGCAAAATAAAGGAAAATGCTTCAAAATATAAAAAAATCCACGAATGACAAAAGGTAGACCGTGAGTTGTCTAATGCATTATGGATGCCAGAAATAAATCAACTCATCAATTAGGAAATGTAGAAGGCTGCAGAAAACCATGGATTAAAGGGAGTCAATGAGGCACATGAAATTAACACTTCTTTCTAAACTATATGCCCAACCAACTCAATAAATAGAAATTAATGAAGTATGGGTGTCATCATTTTCATCCCATAAATATGATGAAATTTGTTTAGGATAATTTTAGGCACCCATGCCTAACTCGTGGGATCGGTCCTTGGTGGTGGTGAGTGGTTTATTTCATCAAGCACTTTGGATGTGATTAGCCTCTTCTCCTCAATTTATCTTGAATGGTATAAATGTAAGTACATTGGCACATATTCTTTTATGTTTATTTTAAAGCTCCTTCTTATGAGCTTGTGACACTCTTACTCGCACTGTTTAATTTTCTTATGAATTTTTCTTTCCTCATCACTTTGTGTCTCTAAATGTTTAAATGTTAATATTAATAAAAGTGTGACATCGTTCCTTTGAATTCTCTACATTTAATATGAACACTTCTATCTTTTTGCACTCCTTCAATATTTTCCATTTTTTCCTTCCAAGTTGTATGCATCTTTTAAATATTCATTTTTATGTTTACATTTGTGTCTTCTAAAGCCAAAAATTTTCCATTTTCCTATTTTTTGCATCACGTCCCTTTAATTTAAATTTATTTCCATATCTCACCTTGTCTCTTTGGAGTTTATTAGATTAGTGATACAATACGATCCGGTTATAGTAGTTGTATCAAACTACGATGAAAGGAACTAGTCATTTCATATGAGGAAGTTGGAATTCTCTTGAGGATGATATCATATAGTTAATTCCCACATTGATAGGTAATCCCATGTTGAACTAAAATTGTTAAACCTGGGCCAGTTTCAAGACACACCGTGTGGGACCAGGTTCCATGAGATTTACAACATATTTACTAATATTAGTGTGTGTCTAAGTGGATTCCTCCCTTTGGATGAATATTTAAACACATGTGGTCAATTCCATTCTTGAATCTACCGATTAAGAAGTCTAGTTCCCAGCTTTATAAGAAGGATATAAACAAAAAAAAAAAAGTATATCTAGAGGCAAGGCTTTTAGTATAGCTCTCACTAAGAAGGGAAGAGAATGATCTTTGTAGATATATCTAAGACCTTTAAATAAAATTATTTGAACTCCTACATATGGTAGTGTACACTAAATTTGGGTCACACTCCCCTTGGTCCCCTTTAATTAATTAACGTAACACATTTAACTAATTATGAGCCCTTCATCCCATATTACTATTCATCCTAACATTAGTAATTAATTTAATTATTTTAATTAAGTTAGTTTCATCCTCACACCTCCACCTCATCATAAAACCTCATCCTAGATCCATTCCAGGGACATTTAACTCACAGTGATCAAGTCATTACTCTCAGCACTGAGTCATCACTCCTAGTGTTGAGTCACTACTTGACCTAACTAACTAAGAATTCTTCCTAAACCTAACTGGACTTCTTCTAAGATATTCCTACCTTCTCTCACATGAACTCTACTTCCCTAAGTGGACCCAACAAAGAAAACACACCAAATCTAGGAATATCTACCTATTTTTGGTAAATAAGACTATTTCACCCTAACCAATGCCGATTTATCCTCGGCCAATGTCGGTCACCTAAACCGCCATCAGTTCCTTTATATATAATTTTACAACCCTTTACCTAGGTTGGTCATTCATTATTATAGCCTGATTGCATTCAAGCGTAAATCTTCAAGCCATCCTACATCCATACGATGAACACACATAACCACAGAGTAAGACAATCAATCGGTTCTCCTCCCGGAGCGTTGCGCACTCAAGGGAGCACATAGGTTGTACTACCGTGGCAATCGACTCAAACGCTCTTCTCCGACTAACCATTGACCACCTCGACTCATAGGATCTACAAAATACTAAGTAATTATTTTAATCTTAATCATTCATGCTTATCTCATTGTAGATATCTTGCTTCTTTCAATATTTTATTTCTTTTGTTACCTATATATCACCTTCTTCCCACCAACCCACTATTCAACCATCCCAATCCTTTACACCCTTTCCAACCTCCTTTTTAACATACATGATTCATTTTAACAATATCATGACCTTATCAACACCACCTTCACTCTCTGTGTAATAAAAAAGAGGTCCAACCTCCTATTTTTAAAATTTGAACTGAATTTCCCCTAACGACACCGGATAGCCAACCGACGTTGGTCTATCTCCTATACTGGCATTGGTCAACCAACCGATACTAGTCTCTAAGACTAGCAATTTATCTTATAATAACGAGTTAACAACTTCCCCAAAACAAATTAAAACCTTTCCTAATTTCACCTAGACCTCACCTACATCCTATGCTACACCTACATACCGAAACCACCCCATTAGTCATCCTGGATTTAATTCTAACCATTACATGTTGAGTTAAATTCACTTGTTATGTTAATAGGAGATACCTAAATCTTATCAACTACAATAGGAACTATTATTTCTTACATTAAATTGTATTAAACAGAGGATTGAAAACCATTTGAGGAAGCATCACGCTTCCTGGATCTAGCCTTGCTAGGTAGTCCTTTGACTCTTGTTATTTAATACTATTTGGTGGTCTTGTTGTGTTTCTTATATAGGTCGTTCCTCCTAGCCAAAGGGAATCTCACACAATCAGCTTGGATCAAAATTCTACAATGCGCACAATGCCTTCTACTATCCACATAACACAGTATTCCTCCTACGCTCGTTACCCACTTATATGTTTTATCACATTACTTTTGAGGTGAAACATTTTGGTATGCTCGGTGCGACCCATTTGGGGTTCTTTGAATTGTTCATGCCTAGGGAAAAATCTTATCTATCTATTTTCATTCGAAAAAATTTCACATTAAGCTTCTCCTCTAGAAATATTATTTTCTTCTGATTTTCTCGGTGACACTTTTTTCGGGATTAAAAAGAACTCTTTCTTTTCTTGCATTGAACTTAGTGAAATTCATGCCCTTAATCTCTTCATAATGTGTTCTCATCGAATACAATTTATGGTTTTAGGTTTTAAAACTGGTACACTTAAATTTTTGAGTTTGTTGCATTATATCTCATCTAAATTATGGGCAACCTATATGCTGGAAGTCATGCCTAGTTGATGGTTGAAAAATTGAACCGTAGCTCACATTTTTCACACTCTCTATACCAAATCATTGAAAACAAACTACATATTTCTTGAACAACATCTTTCCTAGAAGAAGTTGTCAATGATCACACGATCAAACGATTAACAAAGGGGCTCCAGCTAGTTTCTTTGTCCATTCATCATCTTAGAGAAGGATCTCTCGACTCCAAAACTTACCTCGAAACCAGCCATGGTTGTCGACTTTTATAGAACACCTTTATCCACCAAAAATTCTATCTTGCTTATAGTCAATCCTAAATGGCATAAGCCACAACATAAAATATACAACTTATGATTTTATGTTTGTTAGATTTTTATTTTCTTTATTTTTGAGGTATGAGTTGCATTTATTCATTCTTTCTCATCCTTTTATGCCCCACATCATGATTGGTGTATGACAGCTTTTATTCAGGTTGTATTAGGACTCCTCATAACCATACTCGGTCTACGGTTTGGCGCTTTTATTTGATCTAAATCACCAAAACATCATTTTTCCTTCTCTTCCCATATTTCATAGTAACCAATATCGGTTCAAAGAACCACCATCGGTTACACCATCTCACCGCCATCGCTTAATCGACCGACGTCAATTTTATACTTTTTTGGCTATATTTACCAAAATGGTATTCTTCACCTTCTGTTCTTTTTCATGTCTAGTTCTTCCATTTTATCACACTTTTGGGTCTCTGATATCATCTTCAGAGTCCAAGTTGACCCATTTTCACATTTCATTGCCATATATTTGAATCTCTTACTTTTCACATGAATAAACATTTGTCTAAGCCAAACGATGATGGTTACCTTCATACGGCATTAGTTACCCCGACATATATCACCAACAACCCCTATTTCATCTACTACTTATTCAAGATACTTTCCATCTACATCTATTCCCACCTATATTCCTTCCTCAATATTTTCATACTTGACACCACTACATACTAGGATACCACCCACGCCATACCAACCTCATCTACCCCATTATACTACAGGGTGCCTAGCCATCACAACCTACCAATGATCTTATCAATATTGTGATGGAAAACATTTAGACATTGGAAGCATCAATCTATGGCTCACGTAACTCTTTGACATACGATGAAATTTTCAATTAGCCTATTCACTCATCCATTTCAATCCATCCATACCCTTCTCATTAGGAAATTCCTAAATTCAACCGATTCAACTACAAAGAAGACCCGTAAAAACACTTGCGATCTTTTAAAAATGTGTGTTATCTCGATTGCTCATGATGATGCTTTTCTCTTGCGGAAATTCTAAATGTCCTTGATAGGAAAAACTTTAGATTGGTATAGTGTTATACCCATACATTCCATCTTTTCATTTAATTAGGTATCTCAGATTTTATATACCACTTTTCTATCAACATTGTCAAGAAGGTCACCATGACTAACTTGTATGTGACATGCCAATATGAAGACAAATCTCTCACATATTTTTTCACTCATTTGCAAAGCCTGATCAACCAACTCACATTCCAACCACCTCAAATCGAGTTAATAATGTTTTTCACCAAAGCTTGTGCTAGAAACATCTCACTTACTCTCCAATTTCAAACCTTCTAGACATTTGACGAGGCATTCACCATGGCCTAGAAACTTGAAATTTGTGCCATTGAAGAGAAGAAGATACAATTGTGAAACAAGAACATTGCGTTCAAATCAAAAGACTCTTCTTCTTCTTCTAACCCATAAAATAATTATTCTAAAGAAAACAAATCTGCCAATGTAGTAGTTTTGAAATCCGAACCATCTCATCCATCTAACCAATCAAAGCCTTCTTCTAATATTTCTCTTGTTTAGGATTTTTAGTTCAATCGGGAGAAATGAAAATATACTCCCATAGGAGAACCCTACTCTTAAGTTTTAGAAAAACTTCTAAAAGTTGGATCACCACTCTTCCACCCATCACACCACATACCGGTTTTGACCCCTCTCACCCTTTTCCTACATGGTACAAATAAAATGATTACTATAACTATCATCGCGTTAGAGGTCATAACGATGATAATTGTATAACTTTAAAAAACATTGTTTAAGAAATGTTAGATAATAGAGATCTCGTCTTGGATAACCCTAATGCATTAGATAATCAGAACCTTCACATCTTAAATAAGTCATTCCCAAATCACACACTGTCGTCTAACTGAAATAGCGAAACATCAACCAATCAAAGTAACATTCGTGAGGTTCATGTTGTTTTCAAAATCATACCAGCTCTTCCCCGGTCAATTTCCTCCTGCTCCATCTATCAAGGATATTCTTGCACGAGATCCTTCATTCACATAGGGACTTGTTTCATCTACTCCTTTATCCATAGAGGATTCTCCTAATCTCCTCCTTCACCCACAGAGAGGTCCACCATATCTCATGATGTAGTTTCCCTACTCACATCCGAACTGAAAACAACCCGCAATAATTACTCTTTTACCCATGGGAGAGTGATGCTTACCTTCTTCTTTGTAAAAAGATGAACTTGCCTCATCTAAATTTCCATCTTCCCTACCCACAGGGAGATTCATTAGCAATATCCCTTCTTATTGGTGACAACTCTCCATTGGCTTTCAAGAATACTATTGATTCGATCTTCTCTCTTTACCCATATAGTCTAAAGCCAACCTTTTACTTGTCTCACATACATTATTTACAGGGATTACTACCAAATCAACATGATCTCCTCCTACATCGGTGTCATTCTCAAGTTTGGTTGACCACTTGGATTATGATGACAATTCCATGCTTTGGAGAAATCTTCAACTCGATCATGTCAACTCAAATGCAAATGTTGTCTGCTAACACTTCCATAATCTATCCAAAGGTGTTTCAGACAACCAAACCCACCATTCCCATGCCAATTATAGTGGCCCCTTCTTCATCACCCTCACCCACACCTAAACCTTTACCGATAAACAAACTTTTTCCTATGCCTAAAACCTTACTTGCACCTATACCTTCCTCCACGTCTAGACCCATTACCACATTAGGAGTCATGTCGATATAAAATCCAGTCCATCCTCCTGTTAAACTAGATTTAGCCACATCCTCAAAAACCTTCACAAAGACTATTCCCCACCTAAGAGGAAGACCCAACCTCTTAGGCCACATACACCAGCTTCACCCACTACCCTCTATCACCTTCACCACTTCCATCTATCCTAGGTCCCCACCCATTAACCTTGGCCAAGGATCCTCCTACCTAGAGTAAACAAAAAAATAACAACCCATGTTGTGACGATCCTCTGTTACACCCAAATTACATACACAACTTATGCCTTTGAAGTCACCTACATCCTTTCTACCTCCTATACCTACACCACTTCCAATATCCTCATCATTATCCATGTCATTCCCTTCCCCTCAACCAATACCTTCCACATTGCCTCTTACCACAACCTTCACCTCAGCTCCGTTATTTCCTTGGCTAACCCATCTCCTTCCACCCTTGTCCTTCCCTTCTACATCACATGCTTCTTCTTCACCTTTACCTAATAAGGTGTAACAAAATTCTAAGAGCTTGTTACCTTCCAAATAGGTAGTTAAACCTATACTACCTTCAAAAGCTAGTTCACCTACTACATCCTTACCCAAGAAGGTACAATCCAAACCTAAAACCGCATTATTTACCAAACAAGTGGTCAAACTTACTCAACCTCTAATTCTACCTCCATTGATGCCTCTCCCACAAAATTCATGCACTCTTCCATCCGGACCCACACTTGCTTCACAATGTGATCCATTGACAAGGTTTTATGCCAACATCTTAGCTAACCTTTTAGAAACCTCTGTCATCACATTGCCACCGCTTAGACCTTACAACCCACTCAAACCTAAACTAGAAGGGTTTGATGATACCAAAATTTTCACTTACTATCATGTGTCAGGGCATGATGTGGAAATTTGTAAGGCTCTTAAGACTATTCTTCTCCAACTATGTCCTCTTGAAGAAAAAATTGATGATGATTATATTTTAGATGAGGAACCTCTTCCACCTACACCTATCACCACACATCCTCATCCAGTACCTATTCATAAATATTCATCTCCCCCTCCACAACCCTTTTATCATCCTCCAACATTTGAGATCAATATGGTTCAAATAAGAGAGCTAGACAAACCTCCGCCAAAATGCCAATGTCCTACATTGTTTTCATAAAAAAGTATATGCCCTCACCATATTTTTACCTATCTTGTCACTACACGAATCACGATGCAATTTCTCCTTTACCATAGATCAATATGGTTCAAATTGCCACTCAAGCTAAGGAAAAAGGAAAGGAGAAAACAACCAGCTCATCTGCTACTCTTTTACCTAATATTCCATCTGTACCTGCACCCAAAATCACCATCCATGGACCCACATACCCTATTTCTGATGGGGTTTCCCATCGTACAATGCTTAAACAATTGCACTAGTATCCTCTCAAAATTTCTTTTCCAACTTCATCCAAACCTCTAAGTCTCATTTTTAGGCCCTCACTAAGGTCCTATAATCTATTGAGGTTTTACATAATGACCCTATTCCTATCAAATCCATCATCACTCCTCACCATGTCACCACTCACACCACTTCATACCCTTCCTCTGCTCCCATTACCATTGATCAAATAGCGACTCTTAGTTTCTTTGATGATGAGATTGTACCTCTCTAATCAGATGATCCTAACCCAACCCTATTTATTTCCATCTATGTCAATAATATATGTGTTCGACGTGTTATGATCAATGGAGGTGCCAACATCAATATCATTTCCTCCCATGCGTACAACCAAATGCGCATCCTCGCCAACCGTATGCATTATAACCTAGTTTTGATGCATTAACTTAATGATTCTATGACTTCCACCTCAAGCACCATCATTCTCCACATTCGTAGGCCTTTGCACCATTCCTAAATTATTCTATGTCTTAGAGGGGGAATTCTAGTATAATAAGTTGTTTGGCTGACCTTGAATCTGCGCCATGGGTTTTGTTCCTTCAACCTTACACCGTTGTTTAAAATTCAAAATTGAAGGGCACAACTATACCATTCCAACCAACCCTTTAACTTTCAAGACCTGTAATATGTTGTATCGACCCAATGATGTAATTATACCATTAAGGCATCTACCACTCATTACCACTTCTTCTTTAGTTGATGCCTCATCCACCGCTTTGACGCTACATCTTCTACAAATAACTTCTCTATTCCCACAGCTTTTGCAACTTCTATAGATGACCCATTAGCCAACTTAATCTACTCCTCAAACATCAAATGATTCTTCTTCCCAATTTTCCATTGATTCATCCATTCCCACTACCCACATACCAACTACTGATCCTTTAGATGGTGTTTTTCAACGCCTCACTCTGGGGGAGTAGTGCCTTTATAACATTAACACATTCCTTAATCCTCAAGAGTATGGTAACCTTCACCAACATCCCCACTATGATCACTGCATAGGTAAGGTTTTCCCATATGGTCATCCCCACCTTTGCACCAATTTAACATATGGGGGACTTTATGTTTCTACTTACTCGCTCCGACCCACCCTCCCAAACTCAACCATTTTCTTCCGACCTTCAATCTTTCACCAATTGTTGCTTCGCCCACACATTCCTCCATTGTTGTTCTTGGAAGGGATTTGGATTTTTTTCTATGAACAAGGCCACCATATTGTCATTCCTTGCATCACTCATAAGAATAAAGACCGCAATGGTATTGGATTTTTGAACCACCTACCAAGATGGATTGACTTGAACTCATTGAGGATGATAAAAATTCACCACCCATTCACCTCATTCACCAACATCACTGCAGAGTCTATGGATCTAGAATCCATTCCTCCTAGCCTTTTTTTTGTGAACACCATTTCCTAGGACCTTTGAATTATCAGGCATGATGGTGAGGCTACCTCTTCACTTTGCTTCTTGTATCTTGACATGATCGATGATGATACACCTTCTATTAACATCGTTCAATGTCGATGATGATGAGTCTATTATCACCTACCTTGGTGTGGAAGATTATTATATACATCGGTCATTACCTCCTTAGATGCAAACTATGATGAATGAATTGACAATCCAAATAAACATTCACACTTAAGACAACTCACACATTCTCAAAATAGGCTAATCTTTAGATGTTGCTGAATAGGAAGCTTTCACTTCTTTCCTATGAGATCATAACAATGATTTTTCTTGGTCCTACATTGATATGCCCAGCATCGACCCAAACATTTTGGTCCACAATATCATAACCATTCCTGATGCCAAACTTGTGGAACAAAAGCTATGAAAAATATAGCCTTGCACTTCCCTTCTTGTCAAATAAGAACTCTAATGCCTTCTTTTGGTTTCCTTCATCCTACCCATTGATTATCCTCAATGGATCTCTAACATCGCTCCCGCTGTCACAAAGTGTCGGGGGATTCTCAGTATTTGCATGGATTTTTGTGACCTTAACTTAGCTTGCTCCAAAGATGAATTTCCTCTACCTAGTATTGACCAACTAGTTGATCTCACCACCGGCCATGAGATGTTATCACTCATGGATGGTTTCTCAAGTTATAACCAAATATTACTCACCCCGAAAGATCAACAAAAATTACCTTCATCACTCCTTGGGGGGCCTTCTGCTATCGTGTCATACACTTTGGCCTTAAAAACATTGATGCTATATATCAGCAAGCTATGAATTATATCTTTCATGACATCATGCATAGTATATTGGAAGATTATGTTGGCAATATTCTTTCCAAATCTAAACATCGAGGCTAACACCTTGTTTTCCTTAATTTTTCTTTGACAGCCTCATCAAATACCGTGTTCACCTTCAACCTAAGAAGTGTGTTTTCGTTGTTCTCTCCATAAATATCCTTGGTTTTATGATTTATTTGTGTAGCATTAAAGTTGATCCTGCTAAAATTAAGGTTATTCTCATGATTCCTACACATAATAAACTTTGTCAACTTCGTAGTTTGCAAGGCAAGTTACAATCTATTCATTGCTTTATTTCTCGCCTTTTTGATCAACGCTGCATGCATTTTATCTTCTTCTAAAAAGGATGTATCCTTCAAATGGGATGATGAATGCCACAAATCTTTCAATGCCTTAAAAATACCTCCTCCAACCACTGCGCTCATTCCACCTATGGATGACCAACAATTTTACCTTTACATTAATGCTATTGATCATTCCCTAGGTTCCATGCTCACTCATTGTGATGAGAAACATAAGGTGAAAGTGGTTTATTATATAATCGGTATGCTTTTAGACTACAAAAATAGATATACTCATGCTGAAAAACTATACTTAGCCTTAGTTTTTGTCATCACTAACCTTTGCCATTACCTACTCAACCAAAAAACCTTTGTTATCACCAATATTGACCCCTTACATTACATATACTCTAAGCTATACCAACATCAACATGTTGTATGTTGGCTCATGCTTCTTGCAGATCTAGATCTTGAATTCATCCATCAAAAATTTGTCAAAGGATAAACCATTGTTGACCAAGTCGCACACACACTCTCTCCGTAAACCAATCTTCTAACTTCAATTTCCCGATGAATTCGTCACTACTACCCTCTCCCCGGAAAATTTCATTTACTAGATGACCTTATTCTTCGATGGTTCCAAATGTCAGCGTGGGGTTGGTGCCGAGTTATCCTCATTCCTCTTGACGTGAAACTATTCCATTATATTTCAAACTATATTTTGATTATACTTTCATAATATTGTCAAATATGAAGTACTTATGTTAGGCCTTCAAACCACCATAGCCTTAAATGTTAAATCAATTAATATCTTTGGTGAATCTCAATTGGTTGTGAACCAAGTTAATGGTATATACTAGTGTCGTAATGAGATACTTCAAAATATATAAATCATGTTGACATGCTTTTGACTACCTTTGACCATTATGAACTTCAAACCACCTTGCGTTCCACTAATAAATTTGTGGACACCATGGCCTGTCTCGCTTCTCAAATACCTACTTCACCCTCCGACTTGAAAATCTTTGTCATAGTGAAAAGGTTGTAATCACCTTCTTATCTATTCCAAGACATTAACTTTATAGGAAAAATTGAAACTATCCCATGTATCCTTTGGTATAAGTAGTTTGCTAACTACCTTTCCCTTTCAATTCGCCTCATGATATTACACATAATGGACAATGAGCCTTTCTCAAAAGTGTCTCTTACTATGTCATCATGGGTGGTATTCTCTATAAATGTGGCTTTGACGGTATCCTCTTATGATTCCTTATAAGTTTTGAAGTTCCATACACCATCAAGGAAGTTCATGATGGAATTTGTGGAGGTCAATTCAGTGGCATAGTTGTCAATAATCGCATCCTCTGTCTTGGCTATTATTGGCCAATCCTAAACTACAATTTTTATGACTATGTCAAGCATTATGTGAACTATCAACAACATGCTAATCTTCATCACATCCCTAGTCATGCCTTACAGGTCACACGAGACCTTTTTCCTTTCTCTCAATGTGGTTTGGATATTTTTTAGAGAGATCAACCCTCATTCTTCCCAATGTCATCAATGGATTATTACCGCTACCGAATATTACACTAAATGGGTGGAAGTTGTACCTCTTATTTCTACAAAAATGAGAAAATATGTGAATTCATCAACCATCACATCATTTGTCACTTTGGTGTTCCTCACCGCCTCATCACTGATAACATAAAACAATTCGAAACAAAACCCTAGGGAAAATCTCAGAATGCTTCGACATTCAACTTAGTTTTTCTTTATCTTATTATCCTCAAACAAATGGCCAAGATGAATCGACTAACAAAACTCTAAATAAAATTCTTATGAAATTGGTTGATGATATTGGTAAGGATTGGCACACGCACATTCCTTTTTCCTTATGGGCTTATCGCACTAGTATTCACACCTCAATTGCTGCCACACCTTTCTCTTTAGTCTATGGTACAGAGACCGTCTTTCCTCTCAAAGTCCAAATTCATCTCTTCATATCCCACTCAAAGATATGCTCAATGATGATGATTTTTTCAAGATCGTTTGGAACATCTTGAGTTATTTGACGAACGCCATCTAAATGCTCTCGATCACCTCCAAATCTACCAAAAATGTATCAAACGTGCCTATGATAAATGTGTCCAAGAACGAACCTTCAAGGTCGGTGACCTCATTTTAAAGGAAAATCAACATGTAACAAAAGTGGAGAAAAGTAAATGGGGAAATTTTGATCCTAATTGGCTTGGACCCCATATCATTACTCATGCCTATGGATCATGTGCTTATTGGTTATCTTCACTTGAAGGTAAACCCAACCTGAGCCCCTAAACACCTTGCATCTTCGACCGTTCTATTGTTGAATCAAGTTCTATATCACCTTATTTCTATTAAATGCTCATCCCTTGAGAAATATCCACATTCCACTTACCTATTTTAAGGATCAATGATTAAACAAGAATGATGTGATTACCTGTCACCTTTCACCTTTATCTTCAATATGAGTACAATGGTTTTACTCATGGCATGATTGTCGTGGATACTATTCATCCTTTTTAGGATGGAATCCCATGGTTGTTCATCACTTAAAACATTTCTTTCATATCTAACCTTTGTTTTTAATGGTTTTGTCTTCATATAAGAATCCTATACTTCAGATAGTCTTGTCCATGACCTAAAATTTGAAAACAAAAAAACAATTCAAAAGCAATATACAGGATTTTCAAATTCAAACTCCTTGAGTCAAAATTATTATCAACAAATGAATCCCTCAAAAAGGAAATCTATCTTTCCATATTTTTGTTATAAATAGATTGATCCCTTGAAGGAAAACTATAAAATGCTAGAACTATTGTACATAGTCTATCACAAAAAGAATACGATTTCCGTAAAAATTAAAATTAAAATATTCTGAAGCTTCCTCATTGATCAGCTTCACGAAGCAAGGAGATATTCTATTCATCCCACATAGACTTACCACATCGATCAGTCTATAAAAACAATTGAAATGAAAAAGATAAAAAAATTGTCATGGACTTGATGATTTTGGTCTTGGGTATCTTATAGAAGAGGTATGATGTCTCCCACCAAGGTTGTGCTAAAATAACCCATTTTTATGTCACCGTATTTCCTTTCTAATCTTCTACCTACTCAAGGGACGTGCTGCAAATGTGACATTTCATGATAATGTCAATTTCTTCACCCTTAGAATAATTAATTATGCAACACCTTTAGGGTCTTACATTCATAGGCCAATCTTTGATATGATAGACTCATAATGGTTCTTACCAATTAGGTGGATTTTTGTCTCCTCTTACCATTCACCTCTTTTATTACTTATTGATCCTCCTTCATAAGACCAAACCTTCGACACCTACATTCTGGGAATTCCTCTTCCACCAAAATCACCCACACCTATTCAACCTATACTCAATCATGCCTAAATGACCTAGACTCAACCATGCCTATTCAACCTATACTCAACCATGCCTAAATGACCTAGAATCAATCAGCCTAAAACATACCGACCCATTCATCTCCCTTATCATATTATTCCCTAGTATATGGGAGAACTACATCGGCTGAGCCCCATTTTCGTCGGGGCTATGTAGGCAAAACTCTAAGGGCATGGGACCCTTGAAGGTTAGCTCACCACTTTTACCCCTAACCCCTTTATGTTCACATTCTACCCTAGTTAGTTTCCATTTACACAAAATATTGGAAATTAATATATCATAAAAACATACATACCTACCATTTTATCACCACGGCCATATTCTACTTAAATCATTTCAGTTTTCATCATATTAATTACTATGAAATTTAACCACAACATACATACAATACATTATTTCCATAAGATCGGTAACTTGAAATTACCTAGATTCTATTGGTGTGTGTATTTTCCACATCATTAGGTGAGTCATCTCACTTAGGTGAGATCGTAGGTCCATGTGTCATTTAGGGGTCATTATGAGATTCCCTTATGCGTCAGTGCGTCATATGCATCATTGGGAGTTACACTTCTATTCTGGGAATGTAACTCCCCCTCTCTACTCGAGTTGTCATGATTGCAGCACTGGGGGTTACTCAACACCTCCTATATGTACACCCCATTTGATCTATGAGATAGAGGAGAGTTTTATGGCTTAACCAGGTTCTGCCCATTTGTCGAATCTTTGCATGCACATTCGGTTGATGCTCGCTCCTCCCAAGATCTCTTCACGCTGCCATTCACATTTCCATTGATGTGCACATCATCCCTCGTGATCCTCGCTTGTGGGTTTTAAACAATATTTCATGGTATCAGAGTAGATCTTGTGGATCCATGCACTCATCAGCTTTTCTGTGCACATTTTCTGGCTTCGGCGTGATCTACAGATCTCGTGCGTGTGTCGTAATGGAAATTCCAACTGTGCTCTACTTGCACTGATTTCGGGGAATTTATACCTCCATTTGGGTTGTTCATGTGATCGTGGGTGTTTTTGGGGTGTTCGTGGTTTTACATCTTTTGCATGTGGTCTTCAGAGGTTGCCGTGTTGTTTTGTATCGGGTTTGCATTATCCATTGCTAAGCTTGTGATTGCTTCTATTCGTGAGCTCATTTTTTGCTTTGGCGTGGACCTGTGGTTCATTATCAACTCGTGCATTCCATCTACCTGTGCATTGGAGCTCTCATGCCTTGGACTCGGGCATGTTTGTAGTCTAAACGCATTCCCAGTTGAGGGAAAGACTTCATTCCTACATTCACAGCCCATTTTTTGGTTTGTGGCTTCATTCCACGCATTCCCAACAAACACTGCTCCCAAAGCACTCTAGCGACCATTTTACATATCTCGGCATCTCAAGCACATAACTCCTTCAAACTCCGCACTTGGCGCATCTCCACCACGACCTCCATCATCTTCCTTGGCACGTTTTTCACTCGCCCGTGTGTTTTCTAGAGTCTTCCTGTTGCTCCTCGGTGTAACTCTGTCTCCAACAAAGAACCTCCGGCTCCTCCACATGTGGCATTTCTTTACGCAACCTATGTTGGAATCAACGCACTGTAGCACTACGCTTTTGCCAGTTTTGACATTTTTTTGGGGTCCAACATGCTCAACACAACAGCACAATTCCAACGTGGGCCCTCCTCCTCAACCTTTTTTTATGTTTTAAGGTGTTTAAAAATTAAAACATTCAATTTGGCATTGTAATTTTTAAAAAATTGGTTTTTGGCTTGTATTGCTTGCCCTTCCTACGAGCGTCGAAGACGGAGGGCGAGGTCCAGGTTGGCAGGAGGATAACCCCCCCTCACAAGAAAAATAAACCCTACCTGAAATTTGATGCCATTTCCAATGAGTACCCACACAACACCTTGTGCACCCATTTCAGGTATTTTTTTAATGCGTTTGCAGCATTTATCGGCATTTTCCATCAGTTGCGGGAATCATTTTAATGCCATAACTTTTGACTCACGCTGCTCATTTTTTGGCACTTCCCGGGTCAAAGTTTCATGATTTTTCACACATTACGTGATGTCATTACCAATTTTGTAAAATGCACTAGTTTATAAAGTGCCACATTCTCGGGGGTTATTTGTACTCTTGGGCCTACACATGCAGACGCATTATCGGCCGAGTCTAAAGTCTTGCTTTTTTGCATCTTGCATTTTTCATCATGGAGAGTTCTCTTTCCAGATGTGATCATCGTAGGATCACCTTATAGCCTCTGCCACTTCTCATTGGGAGAGAGACCTATTCAGCTTGGCATGCTTCCATGGAACGTTACTTCACTCACGAGGGTATTTTACCGTTCTTGCTTGGGCCAGTTCCTACACCCAATGATCATCGTCATCTAGAGAACTTCCTCGACACTTGTGACCATGTCTTTGGTCACATGATGATGCATGTCTCTCGTTCTCTCTGGTTTCACGTGGTAGACTCAGATCCACCTCACACAGTATGGAACATTCTTCGATCCTTGTATGGAGACCCTTTACATATTGCCACCATTGTTGCTACTTTGCTGATTCAGATTGTCTCCTCCATTTCTTCGTGTGAGGATAGTTTCACCGACACAGCTTGCTTGGTTCTACTTCGATGACGAGAATTGTGCATCCGGTTCGATGTTGAGAGTACTACAAAGGACTCTTCTCCTCTTTCTCTAACTATTCCAGAGAGTGTTGACACTTCCCACATCTCATCAGATATCAAGTAGTCCTTCTTAGTCTCATACAGTCACCACACTTGCCTCCTTTCCACTTCCAAAGTGTGCGAGGCCCTTTTCACTCCTCTACCTTAATTGGATGACTCATACCTAGCATACATTACTCTTCCGATTGTTGAACCCCCTCATTGGGACAAGTATCTACCTGACCTTAGTCATCTTTTCATAGAGTCTACTTATGATGCACTATAGGTCCCTCATCCATCTACAGGTATTTTAGAGGAGTTCATCATCTCCATTGTTGGGAGTGCCCATTCGGGCCTCTTACCACTTTCACTTTTCTCGGAGAACTTCATTGATCCACCGTCGCCTATGGATCCCTTTTCTGTTGTGGAGGATGTTTTGTTCCCTTCACATCACTTGGACATCCTTTCCACGGGTGTTCCTCTTTTATACTCTGATAGTTCTATGCACGTGGCATTACCTTCGGTTCCTTGGCACTCACTCACTAGACCTATGTCACACTTCAGTGCACCGGACTCGAGTTCTTCGTGTTGCTTCCTTCGCCTCCTTCACGGAGGCGGACTTCTAAAGACGTCATTTCTATCCTTCCTAAGTGCAAGCACATAGTTTGTTGCGGTGGCTCTTCTTCACCCAAAGGCGAGGATATCATCATCAAAATTCTTCCGGGAGACTTACTACGCTGCAAAGTTCGAGATCCGTCCATGGAATCTTCTGCATTCCTCTCGTCTCCCTCTTCTTCTCTCTTCTTCTTTTCGAGAGATTACTTCTTTATACATGGGTACCCTTTCAGGCTCGTCTATGGCCGGACCCATATTTGGCATCTTTCTTATATTAGAGAGTGTTTTGTTCTCTTGTGGTGGATGTTTTTCCCACTGGGTTTTCCTTCACTACTTGGGACTTCTTCTTGTATATGGGTACCTCATCAGGGTTTTTACCGAGACCCATTTCTCTCTTCGATTTTCTACCTCATCCTAAGTTACGATGAAGGGAGGGTGTTGGTGTGTGTATTTTCCACATCATTAGGTGAGTAATCTCACTTAGGTGAGATCATAGGTCCATGTGTCATTTAGGGGTCATTATGAGATTCCCTTACGCGTCAGTGTGTCAATGTGTCGGTCAAGACGTCAGTGCATCATATGCATCATTGGGAGTTACACTTCTATTCTAGGAATGTAACTCCCCTATCTACTTGAGTTTTCATGATTGCGTAACTAGGGGTTACTTAGCACCTCCTATATGTACACACCATTTGATCTATGAGATAGAGGAGATTTTTATGGCTTAACCAGTTCTTCCTGTTTGTCGAATCTTTACATGCACATGTGGTTGATGCTCGCTCCTCCCGAGATATCTTCTACGCTGCCGTCGCATGTCTCGTTGATGTGCACTTCGTCCCTCGTGATCCTCACTTGTGGGTTTTAAACCCTCTTTCGATTCCACCATGCCTATACAAACTATTCCTATATCCGACTCCACCATGCCTATACCTGACCAAACCTAGCCTATATCCGACTCCATCATGCCTAAATGACCTAGACTTAATCATACCCAACTCACCTAGTTCCCATGGTACATAATAACAATGAAAATTAAAAAAGTACATCATCCATCCAATAATAATCATCAACTATATATAGAGGAATGTATGTGTATCATTACATATATACAAAGGGATACATAATCAAAATGTCTCAAAACTCTCATATATTATCTCACAAAATATTTAGTATGCAGAGCCAATATATAACTAAAAATCATCATACAAGTATCAAATGTCATGATCAATCAACCCCACCTAATACCCTCCTCTCCACTCTCACCCATCTCCTCCTCATAGCCCTTAGCCACACCCAATCTATGAGAGATTGTAACCTCACCATGACCCTATCTCTCGGTGCCAACAACCCCCTGTGCTACCTGAGTTATGAGTCTTGGACCTGGTCCTCTCACTAGCCGCCTCTGGGCCTTATGCTCGTATATGAGGGAACATTGATAACTCGCAGCGGTGGCTAGATGGTATTTTTAATAGCGGGCCTCATTCAAGGCATCCTGAACCTTGCCATAGATATGGTATGGGGCAGGTTCATCGGCCTAACCGTCGCATGTGAACTTTTCCCTACCAATGAAGGACCATGTCCTCATGCCGATGCCTCTACTATGGGACCATGTCCCAGTTCTTGTGATGGTACTTATGTAGCTATTCGGTTCTGTAAGGCCATAACCTATGCCTGTGCGGCTGCCAATTATCCCTATAAACTAGTAACCTACATACATAGCGCTGCTACCTATGCACCATCCCTGGAGAAGCCTTGTACATGTGCCTATACTTGGGAAACAATTAGATGACCCTATAATGTAGTCACCTTCATTGTGAAATTAACTACATGAGCTTGTGTCATCAAGTAAATAAACTCCCAACATGGTCTTTTGTCACCGTAGGGAATTGATACAACCTAGAATTCACTATATAAATCCCAGTGCGTGCTTTGGCACACACCACCCAAATAAGTTGAGCGCTCACCCAAACCATGCAAAGGTACAAGGCCCCTCTTTAAAGTTACTTGTACATGATGTTAGTGTGATGAATATAAAACATATATTCAAATCCATAAATAAACATAAACATTCCACGAGCATAGTCTAGATCTATAAATTAGAGAATCATGAATTAAACAATAATTATAATAATATCAACCATATAATAACTAGTTACATGTCATGTTTAACACCATTATCTAGCCAACATATTCCATTACATTAAACGCTATAAAACATAGAATCTTATTACATTATAAAGTATGGCCATAAGTCATGTGCACATCAGATCTAATAGCATACCTATACAATAATTCACTCTCAGTATATCTCTAACTACACAGTTCACTACATATTTATAGGGGTGGGGACTTTCCCTTCACCACCTACGCAGCTCCCAAGATGGGTTGCATGCTGATAATAGCTACACGCCTTTACAATAACATGCACACATGCAAGTGCGCTAATAATAAACATCCTATAGTTAACTAGAAGAAGTAATCCTATTATTATCTCAAGCTCGTGTATGGCACTTATCAGTCGCTCATTCCCAAAATAGAATTTACATGTCGTGCAAGTCTCCATCTAGGTGTGTGCTCCACATGCTATCTCCAAAAATATCATGTATCCATGAAAACGGCTAAGTCCTAAATCAAACTTGTTCTAGCATGAATTTCCTTTCCTATTATTTCGTGCCTTCAAATGTGCCATGTTCCCATGTGCAAATCCTATGTGTGTATTCTTCTTAGGAAAATACTCAGTATGTCTTCTCAACATTACCCCACACTAAAGTACATTGTCATCCTAGTAATGGGGATTCTTTCTTATGTTCCCAAATAATAAAGAATAAGAATTGAATGAATGTAAAGAATCATTGTACAAAAGAATGGGTCTTTACTCTGCAGCTTCCTCTTCTTCAACCAAAAGGATCAACTCTAGATATTCACTTTTAATCTCATCCTCCAATGTCTTCCATTCATCTAGCATGGTCCTTGTCTTCTCTGGAATGTCTGTAGTGATGGCATCCAACTCGTCCTGAGTAATATTTTCCTTCTCATTCTATAAAACATGGACAACATTGGCCATAATAGACATCATTCCCTCCAGAAGATCCATCTTCTACACTATGAGCTTCCCAATCTCATTTATCCTCTCCTTATGTGGATCTTGGGCTGCTATGAGGGCTTCATGCTTCTATTTTACAAGTGCCAATATTTTTACACACCCTAAAGTCTCATACTTCATTGTTACCAGAACTTCATTATCCTCAACCAGAGTTTTGGTCCTTATTACTACCTCTGGAGCTGCACAAAAATTCATAGCTTGGTCGCTTTCTTCATCTCATCCTTCAAAGTCTAGAGCAATGCCTCATAAGTTGAAATTTTTCTAACCATAGAGGCCCTTGCTCTTGTTGCTTCTTGTTAAGTATCTTTTGGTTTATGCATTCTAAGTGGTCCATCATCTAACACCAAATTAACCAAAGTACACACACATAATGCATTACGAAAATTTTTTAGCTACCTTTGGTTCTAGATGAGGCCTTGCTTTCAGAATGTAATCACCAATCTCCTCTACGAGTGCCAAGGTTTGGAGTTGGCCCTTCTCCTATCTAAGTCGTATATGGTGCACCAGCTTTTCTTGTGCTAATTTTCTTGTGCTTCTTTCACCTCTTCTTCTTCATCTTTCATTTCTTCATTCCTTCACTCCTCCACATCTTCTGGTTGTACAAGGGTTCCAGCGTGCACTCTTCACACTCCTCTACCTCCTCATTAAGCGTCAAATTTCTCCTTCTCTTCTTCTCAAGTGCTTATTTTTAGGGGGAAGTCGAGGTGATATCCTTATAGGCTATGGTGTTCCTACACCTTGGGTCTTGGTTCTTCTAAATACCTTCTTGAATTGGATCTCTTCAAGGACTGCATCTACGTTCAAGTCCTCTTCTACTTCTTGTGCCTGTGGTGGAGTATCTGTGCGCTCACTCTCCACTCTATATGTGGGCTGCCTAAGGCCCCTATGATCCAAGCCTCCACTATCTTCATGTTCTTATTCTTCCTCGCCTATATGTATAGTCGCAATAGGATTTGGAGCTGGCACATTTTCCATTGTATATTTTCCCTTAGGCGGCCATAGGAGCATGAACTCATTCTCCACATACTTATTATTCTCTATCCCGTGCTTGATATGAAGATATATGAGTGCAAATCCATTGTCACCAATAGAAAAACTTATTGGATTTATGTTTATGACATCTGAAATGACCCTCTCAATGTAGGAAGAATGACTTGGATATACATATGTTTTCCTAAGAGTGTGTTAGTCACAATCTACCTCATCTGCATTGAAGTTCAGACAATGCACATTAGTAAATTTATGAACTGAGGCCCAGAAGTAGCGTGCTATGAAGGCATAGGGAAATTTTCACCATGGGATCCATGTCCCATTCTTCATGGAAACCCACGTGATGCAAAAATGTTGATACACTATGAAATGCATTGCCTTTCCTACCATCCTAGGTAGCTCCTTCGAAAAGTTCCACTCCTCCGCAAACCCCGCGTGAAGTCGGTCATACCACAATTTTTCCCTTTTCTTTAATGGGCCACTCATTGATCCTTCACATAAATATTTCTCGAACCTTTCCATGAGGTAATTCTTCTCAGTGGGGTATTCCCATTTTTTTCTTTGTCCCATCGGGCACTCCAATTTCTAAAAAAACAAGGGATAGCAGGATAACACCAAACTTATCTTTTTCCCTGCATGCACTTTCTCAATAATAGTCTCTGCAATGTAGCCACCTAAGTTTTAGATTTCTCCCTCTCTCATCTTATTTTCCATGTCTAGCCACATTGTATTTACCTGTGACCATCTCTCTTGATCATTTAACTTGGTGAGAAAATGTGTAGTTGCCTACACTACAGAAAATTATTCAATTTGTCTATGTCCATTCCATGTGGACCTTTGGAGTATCCTAACTCCTTGCTAGTGGCTATAATAGTTTCCTTATCAGTCAAATCACTCATAATATTTGTCTCTTCTCGCCTTTCAAATCCTATCAATGTGGAAATCAAGGCTTCGTGATCCTTACCATCTGCTAGAAAATAGAAAAAGTCCTCATAGACTCTACTCATAAGCCATTGGTATAAAGCCTCTGGTTTTCCAAATTATGGGAGTTCATATAACTAATAAACCCCTACCTTCTTCAAGAAATTATCTCCAGCATCATCATATACTAGCATATCATCCACCGTGCACTTGTTGGTCTTCTTGTTCACTTACTTTGCATCGAAAAACATGGGAATCCCAATCCTGACCGACTATCACTCATGTTAGGTACTCGCATCTTTGAAAATTTTCTCTAGGGTGCAAATTTGACCTAAACCTCCACCTTTTTCTTTCCCTTTATGCCTCGATACAGGGTTCTTTCTTTGGTGCCATCGTAAAAATCCCACCTTTTATATTTTGTATTATGTAAGCTCAAACCCTATCTTGAAATCACATGCCCTAGCTTGAAATCGCATGCCCTAGCTCCTTCTTAATGCTTCTTTTACACTCAAACCCTTCACCAATGGGGATACAAGACTTTCCGTGCACAACTCTTCTCTCCACATCTAGTTTTAGAACTCTCCACACTTTAATACGATTTGTTTGGCTCGATCGTACTTAGCTCGCTCGAATAGTTATGATCGTAAAGGTAAAAATGAACCCACATCATGTCCTTATATATATTTTCAAAACATTAGTGCATTTATGTATCATTCACCTACTAACAGCCCTCTCATTAATTGACCTTTGCCACCATTTTTGTGTGGTAAACCTTCACGCCCCAGCTATAACCTTCTAGCATGCCTTCCTACCTTCTAGATATAGACTTCTCTTCCCTGTGCTTCCATGTGTTGAGTACCTCACCACCGCACCCTCTTTTGGTAGTGTTGTATATATCTTCCCCCCGGGTAGATATAGACAAGCGGAAGAATATGGAAACCAAAGAAATTCAAACCTCAGCCCATGGCGCACAAAAGGGGCGCACGACAATGAGTGTCGACAGCAAAATGGATGCGCCCATGGCGCACAAAAGGGGCACACGACAATGAGTGTCGACAACAAAATGGATGCGCCCATGGCGCACAAAAGGGGTGCACGACAATGAGTGTCAACAGAAAAATGGATGCGCCCATGGCGCACAAAAGGGGCGCACGACAATGAGTGTCGACAGCAAAATGGATGCACCCATGGCGCACAAAAGGGGCGCACGACAATGAGTGTCGACAGAAAAATGGATGCGCCCATGGCGCATAGAAGAGGCGCACAAAAATGAGTGTCGACATAAGAAAGAATGCACCCATGGCGCACAGAAGAGGCGCACAGAAATGAGTGTCGACATAAGAAAGAATGCGCCCATGGCGCACAAAAGAGGCACACAGAAATGAGTGTCGACATAAGAAAGAATGCGCCCATGGCGCATGTGGCGGGCACATGACAATGAGTGTCAACGGGCAAAAGTTGCTCCTTGGCACACATAAGAAGATGTCGACACACACACGAATGCGCCTATGGTGCACCTTCAAGAGGCGCAACATTCTCGAGTGCCGACAGAAGCGCACTCCACCCGTATATTCGAGATGGCCATAACTTTTGACCTGGGAGCTCCGATTCACACAAGGTTGGACTTTTTTGAAAGCCTACGGCCCTCTACCTAACTACAACTAGATATCTTTAATTGGGTGGGAACAAGTTCTTAAAAATGCAAAATACAGTTTTCCACTTTTGGGGTTTGATATGGTCCTCACCTACCACCATAATGAGATGAATTAAATACAACCCGAGGTGGTTGGGGTAGATTTGGACTTTCTCTCTTCTCTCTCTCATTCTTCCTATGAATTGTAAGGAGGGGCTTCTTTCTAAAGGTTGGACATTCTTGTTTTGGCCCCTCCCTTCTTCTCTTTGGCAGAGTAGAGTTGTGGAGCTCAAACCTCCCATCTCGAAACCGTAATGCACCTTTGCCTCTAGGCATTTTTTTCAGATTGTATTGTATCAACCTTCGAGAAAATAAATGCATGAATGTGGATGTTTCTCAACCCTCTATGTGTTTAATTTTTCATCCTCCTGATCTTTCACTGTGAATATGTTTATCTGTGCATGATTTTACATTGCATTTCTGTGGTCTGTGTTTAATTGGCAAAACGTATGTTCTTCATTCCTCGGTGCATCACCTCCTTAGCTTAGGTTTGTTTTTATGCATTTCTCTCTCCCTGTCTCCTTGGTAGTTAGATTAGGTTTTAGTAGACTCTCTGCATTTTATTGGTGCATCTGAACAGAGGAATAGGAGCCGGCCTTCATCCGGAGAGCTTTTCCGATTTCGCAAGGTCCCACACTTGGGAAAAGCTCCATGTTGTGCAATCGCACTGAGATTCTCAACCCATCGAGTTGCAGAGTCCTAGGGGTGCTGTGATTTGACACCAATAGTTTTGGCATGCCCGGTGGGACCAAGAGGTCATTCCATAGATTTGAAGGAGTTTTCATGAAATTCGGACCAAAAAATTGCAGGTTTTACAATTCCAGATTTTTCACCTTCCAAATTGAACTTTGAAATTGATTTTCAAGGACTTAACTTGCTCGAAACAAGTCAAAATTTCATCAGTTGATAGATCGGGGGGTAATCTTCAAAAGGGTATTCCTAGAATTTTGAGATTTTGACTTTCAAAATTTCATGGTTTTTTGAATTTCGGATTTCGGGTTTTCAGAAATCTGGCATTTTTTGGGTTTTCGGGACTGTCATTCCAAATCAAATTCCAAACCCTAAAATCTCAAATGTGCAGGTCTTTTAAAAAATTTTGTGTTTAAATATTGTCAGGTTTTGGTGTGTAACTTGGCAAAATCTAGTCTTTTGAGGCTTGTTCTCTAACACATCTCATGCGACTCAAGGGATAGAATTCATGGTGTAGCAGACAAGTTGCCTAGGCACATGAGAAGAATTCAACCAGTCCAATACTCAAGAAGAAGGGATATTTTTCCACTTGCAACTATCACTGTGCAGAGGAAGGAGAGGAAGAAGACCACAAAGATCACCATCTCCACCTAACAGACTTTTCTACACCTCCACCTCGGTAGGCCTTTTCTCGCATCAACCAGGTTCTTAGGCCAATCATAATGGCGCATCTACCACCGAATCCCTTTGTCAATTTCACGGCGGTAGTCCACTTGCCCTAAATGCTCGTAATCAAATTCTTGTTGCAACGCTAAAGAATATCCCCTACTTCACAGTGAAAATCATACTACTCCTATTGATCACATCCAGGATATTGCTAATGTATGCGCGATCCATGAAATAAATGCAATGGATATTGCAGGTCAAGTTGTTAGCTTCATCTTTCAAAGGTAAGGCCTTACAATGGTTTAGAGCCTAGCAAATAGGTCTATTACAAATTGGAACCAGCTTTGTTCGCTTTTCAGAGCTAATTCGGGAGAGGGCGGACAATTTGTCCTTATTGAACAACTGACAACAATCAAAAGGGCTCCTAATGAACAAATGGCAGATTTCAACTTCAGGTTCCAACGGACATGGGACAGGATCCCAATAACTGTCAGGCCAACTGCCGAAGGAGCATTCCTTTATTTCTTAAAGGCTATGAATTCAGACATAGCCATGATGATCCAATCAATGGGAGGGACAACGCTGCCAGGGGCCTATGACACAGCAATCAGAGCAGAGAACTGTTTAATCCAAGCTGGCAAGCTTGCACCAAGGCCGCCAATGCCTCTCTATCCAGATATGGGAAATCCTACAACCAGCCAAGCACCAGAGTTGAATCCCATTCCAACTCCTAGAAATCAAAGCAATAATGAGGCATCGACTTCTTCAAATAGTTCAAAGGAATTGCAAGAGGTCATGAAACAACTGCAGAACCTTGGAAATGAGCTTGTGACTATCAAAAGACAGCAAGCTCAAAGTGCCAGACCGTATCAGCCTCAAGCACAGTACCAAGCTAGGCCCTCATACCAACAGAATAGACCACCACCACCTCAGGCTGCGAACCAAAGCCAAGGACAACCTCAAGCTGCGCTGTGCCATTTCGGGTAGTATGATCCAAATGCAACGACATCCTCGAGAGCCTTAGTTCCGACACAAAATAACATGGCACAGGAGTACGACTGGTGTTACCCTTGCAATCTACCTCACAATCAGTCAGCATGTTTCAATGGTGCACTGAATCAGGCCTTGATGGTGCAAACCATTGGTGTGCCTCAAGAACCAAGCCAAGAAGGGAATCAGCAGCAAGAAACGCAACAAGAGGGACCTCCGACAGAAACCACATTGGCAAATTGGCAAACGGAAGACTTCTGTGGAGTTAACCAATAGCCTTTTCAAGGCATGGCTGCCAACACACGGTCAAAGAAGAGAAGCATAGTAGAGGAACAACCGCCCAATCCAGTTGTTCCTCAACCCGCTCTTACACAACAAGGGGCCAGCAGACCAAACGCAGCCCCAAATGCGCAAAACCAGACTAAGGTACCTGTTGCAGCAACACATGCACCCGTTCAAGCTCCAGAAAAGCTTGCACCAAGTAAGGGGCAGCAAAAGGACAGTTCATCCCCCTTCAACATCATCGATCAAATGAAGAAGACACATGTGAACATTTCCATGTGGGAATCACTCACGATCCCAGGGCAACGAGATTTGTTGCAAGCTGCAATGGCTAATTGGTCTGCCACAAATGTATCAAACCAAGGACATGAGAAAGTTCTCACTAATGCAGTGCAACATGATGGGGGCCAGACAAGGAAAAATTTGAAGCCTCCACCATTCTATGTTTCATTAATTGTTGGAAACCACTTGGTACACAACTGCATGATAGATTCAGGAGCAAGTAGTTCAGTGATGCCAAAGCAAATAGCGGATCAACTGGGTCTGAAGTACGAGCCAAGCATGCTTTGAAAGGAGTAGTGCAACTAGATGGAACAAAGCAGTGGGAACAGCTTGGGGTCATCAAGGGGTTAAGCCTAACACTACATTCATGTCCTAATGTTACGTCTTGCAAGATGTGTCTCAGATTGACCTCCCGCCACTCTTTGCGTTGTGTCTATCAAGGGACTTCACCGCAAAGATCGGTGGATATTTATCTCAGATTGGTCACACATGATCTTTAGGACAAGGTATGGAGCTAAAGCAACAATCAGATCAGAATCAATTGCCAATTTTCATATTGAGCCTTATGTACTGTGCCCTATCAATGCAAATTGCTCACTTTTTGATCGGAGGAGTGTTCAAGTGATCTAGAAGCAGTACTAAGGTCGAGGGAATTCTGATTTGACTTTAGATGAATGGGAAAACAAAAGTCATGAATTTGACCCATACAAGGAAATTGAAGAATCTGAGTTGGGCATGTATTGTATACATGAGGAAAATTCACTCATTCCTGACATCATTCAGCCTGAACAAAAGGATGAAAACAAAGTTTGGAAATTATTCTTCGATGGTTCGAGAAGCAGGCAAGGTGCTGGAGGTGGTGCAGTGTTGATTTCACCACAAGACATCAAATATTATTCAGCTTTTCGTTTCCAGTTTTCTTGTTCGAACAACACAGCTGAATATGAGGCCTTGATTCATGGACTTCATTGGGCCAGGAAAAAGGGCATAAAGAACTTGCAGGTGTTTGGAGATAGTGAGCTAATCGTCAACCAAGTTAGGGGACAACATGCTACAAAGAACGACCTGCTGAAGAACTACAAGAATAGGGTATGGGACCTCATTGAGGATTTCGAAGCTTTCAGCATTGTGTCCATACCCAGGAAGAAAAATGAAGCCGCAGATAGACTCACAGCAATTAGAGTGACATTTGATGTGGTTGACAACATCAAAAGAGAAAAAACGCAGCCACATATCCATGTAGTTGTGAGGCCAGCAGTTCCAGATAATAACACAAGCTGGCAGGTGTTTGAGAACGATCAACAGATCGTCAATTTCTTACAAGAAGAGGCTGAATTCTCAGCTAGAAATCAGGACAGACTAGAGCAGCAACGGGGATCAAGTAGTGCAGTTGCGACAAACAAGCTTCCTAAGGGTTTAGTAACATTGAGTCTATCTTCAACCCTAACGACCGCCCGTAAGGAAAAGGCTAATATACAAAGTGTCAAGAGAGAAGATTCGAGCCCATTCTAGTTGGGGAAGGCAAAACACTTCAAATTGGTAAAGTGGCCACTGAGCAGGAGAAATCAGATTTCATACAACTTTGCCAAGAATTTCCAGATGTCTTCGCTTGGAGCTATGAAGACTTAAGAGGTTTCGATCCGAAGTTGGCACAACATACCATAGAATTGGATCCAGATGCTAAGCCCATCAGGTAGAAGCAGAGACCAGTCAACCCTCACATTGAGCCTCTAATGAAGAAAGAGCTAAATAAGCTAATAGAGGCAAGCATTATATTTCCGATCAAGCACTCAAGCTGGGTTGCAAACTTGGTTCCGGTCAGAAAGAAGAGCGGAGAAATCAGGTTGTGTGTGGACTTCCGAGACCTCAACAGGGCATCTCTTAAAGACCATTACCCACTTCCTTCAATGGAACAAATATTGCAAGTAGTATCCGGTTCAGAGAGGTTCTCTCTCCTAGATGGCTACTCAGGGTATAATCAGGTAATGGTGAAAGAAGATGACCAGTTCAAGACAGCTTTCACCACCAAATGGGGCACCTATGCCTACAAGAAGATGCCCTTTGGGCTATCAAATGCTGGAGCCACTTTCCAAAGGGCGATGGATATGGCATTCAAGGGGTTGATCAATAAAATAGTTCTGATATATCTCGACGACATCACTGTATTCTCAAAAAATGCAGCGGATCACCTCTGTCATTTGAGGCAAGTATTTCAGAAATGTAGAAGATTTGGGGTATCATTGAATCCCAAAAAATGCATATTCTTGGCTCACGAGGGAAAACTTCTAGGCCATATTGTTTCAAAGGAGGGGTTGGCGATTGACCCAGAAAGAGTTGAAGCAATTCAAGCATTGCCATTGCCAAGTCACAAGAAGGCTCTTCAAAGCTTCTTGGGAAGGATCAATTTTGTCCACAGGTTTGTTCCAAACTTTGTAGCTCTTGCAAAGCCAATAACACTGATGTTAAAGAAGAGCATGGCATTTAAGTGGACATCTGAAGGCAAGGCAAGTTTTGAGGCAATAAAAGAGGCTATATCTCAAGCCCCAACTCTCGTCAATCCAGACTTCTCTAAGGAATTCATGCTATATGCCTTTGGTGGTGGAGACATAATTTCGCAATCTCGTACAACAAAACAAAGAAGGGTTAGAACAACCAGTTGCTTTCTTCACTCAAAGCTTGGAGGAATATGAAACTAGGTACTCTTTTATCGAAAAGCATGTCCTTGCAGTAATCAGGAGCTTAAAGAAATTCAAGCACCTAGTCTCAAACAACAAGATCCAATTGTTCGTCTCTCATGCGGGAGTCAAGGAATTCCTTCTAAACAAGGATCTCGAATGAGAAACGCAGGATGGATAACCCGTGTCATGGAATATGACATCGAAATTAAAGTCACTAAGCTAGTACGTGGAAAAGACTATGTGAATAGCTAGCTTTGAGTCGAAAAGTTGAAGCGGGTGATGAAAAAGAGACTACCTTGTACTTTGTAGGATGGTCAAGAACAAGAAAACGATGGTGTGCCCACTCCTTGTTGGACTCAGAATATGATACACTTCCTACAGATAGGTCTATGCCCTCCAGAAATGAGCAGAGCAAAGAGGAGATACTTTAGATTACAAGCCATTCCATATGTGCTTGTTGATGGTGTTTTGTTCAAAAAGGACATCAATGGAGTTTTATTGAGGTGCATTGGGATAGGCCAAATTGAGAGGGTGTTACGAGATTTTCACGATGGAGATTCTGGAGGACATTTTTCCCCACGAGTAACAGCCCTCAAGATAATGAAGGCAGGGTATTATTGGCGACAAGTTCAAATGATCGCCATACATGGATAAGAAAGTGCAAGAAATGTGCACTCTTCACAGCAAAGAAAGATCGCAAAGCTTCCATTGCGCCCAATTTTGGTTGACCAACCATTTATGCAATGGGGATTGACTTCGTTGGGGTCATCAACCCAAACTCAAGCCAAGGCCACAAGTGGATTCTCACGGCAATGCATCTATTTCACCAAGTGGACCGGCAAAGAGCGCTCAAGGAAGCAAATGAGTCTAACATACTAGACTTTTATGAAGGAATAGTGACCAGTGTTTGGTGTGCCGTCCACTATCATATCGCATAAATGCATTGGCATTTATAGGTTCCAAAATTACAGAATGGGCTGTTAAGAATGGAATCTACTTGAGCACCTCTTCAAATTATTACCCGCAGGGTAATGGACAGGCAGAGTCCACAAACAAAAATTTGCTAAGAATCATCAAGAGGACTCTGGATGAAAATCAAAGAACATGGCATACAAAGCTAAAATCAGCGTTATGGGCTGACAGAATAACACCAAAGAGGTCTACAGGGAATTCTCCCTACAAGCTGGTCTATGGGAAGGAGGCAGTATTGCCCATATCATTAGAACTGCCTGCATTGGAGTTCATGAGGCAGTTGGAGTTAGCTGAGTTCGAACCAATGGAGGCCAGGTATGCAGAGTTGATGGAATTGGAAGAAATTAGAGAACATGCAGTTCAGACGATCGAAAAGGATCAGGCCTTAGTAAAAAGATGGTTTGATAAGAAGGCAAGAGCAAGGACCTTCCAGGAAGGGGATCTAGTTCTAAAATGGGATGCAGATCGGGCAAGACCAGGAAAGCATTCCAAGTTTGACGCCATTTGGAGTGGCCCCTACATGGTCACGGGGTGCAAGAGTAGCAATGCCTTCCAATTATCTACATTGGACGGAGAAGAACTTTCGATTCCGGTCAACGGAATCTATCTTAAACATTGCTACTGAAAAGAGAAAATTTCTACCCTTGTAAATATTAGCTTAGATTTCAATTCCTCTAAGTGCGTTTGCACATTGTCTTGTTGTAGTTAGGTTTCAGTTTCCCTAAGTGCTTTGGCACAGGTTTCGTTGCTCTCGTGTTGTTTCTACGCTCAAAGTGTCACGAGAAGGAGTTGCGGTTTCAGGCTCGGGATCAGAGATCAAGTTGGTTTCAAGTATTGCTTATGACTCCATGCCCAATGGATTTCTAAAAGGGCCACTGATCTTCTACCTAGCAGGCAGGTGATCCCGTTGAGTCGCCAAATTGTTGTATATATCTTCCCCCCGGGTAGATATAGACAAGCGGAAGAATATGGAAACCAAAGAAATTCAAACCTCAGCCCATGGCGCACAAAAGGGGCGCACGACAATGAGTGTCGACAGCAAAATGGATGCGCCCATGGCGCACAAAAGGGGCACACGACAATGAGTGTCGACAACAAAATGGATGCGCCATGGCGGCGCGAAAAGGGGCGCACGACAATGAGGGTCGACAGAAAAATGGATGCGCCCATGGCACACAAAAGGGGCACATGACAATGAGTGTCGACAACAAAATGGATGCACCCATGGCACACAAAAGGGGCGCACGACAATGAGTGTCGACAACAAAATGGATGCGCCCATGGCGCACAAAAGGGGCGCACGACAATGAGTGTCGACAGCAAAATGGATGCACCCATGTCACACAGAAGAGGCGCACAGAAATGAGTGTCGACATAAGAAAGAATGCACCCATGGCGCACGGAAGAGGCGCACAGAAATGAGTGTCGACATAAGAAAGAATGCGCCCATGGCGCACAGAAGAGGCGCACAGAAATGAGTGTCGACATAAGAAAGAATGCGCCCATGGCGCACAGAAGTGGCACATGACAATGAGTGTCAACGGGGCAAAAGTTGCTCCTTGGCGCACGTAAGAAGATGTCGACACACACACGGATGCGCCTATGGCGCACCTTCAGGAGGCGCAACATTCTGAGTGCTGACAGGAAGCAGACCCTGACCCAGATATTCAGATGGCCATAACTTTTGACTGGGAGCTCCGATTCACACAAGGTTGGACTTTTTGGAAAGCCTACGGCGTCCTCTACCTAACTACAACTAGATATCTTTAATTGGGTGGGAACAAGTTCTTAAAAATGCAAAATACAGTTTGCCACTTTTGGGGTTTGATATGGTCCTCACCTACCACCATAATGAGATGAATTAAATACAACCTGAGGTGGTTGGGGTAGATTTGGACTTTCTCTCTCTTCTCTCTCATTCTTCCTATGAATTGTAAGGAGGGGCTTCTTTCTAAAGGTTGGACATTCTTGTTTTGGCCCCTCCCTTCTTCTCTTTGGCAGTAGAGTTGTGGAGCTCAAACCTCCCATCCAAACCGTAATGCACCTTTGCCTCTCGGGCATTTTTTTGCAGTGTATCAGTATCAACCTTCGAGCAAATAAATGCATGAATGTGGATGTTTCTCAACCCTCTATGTGTTTCATTTTGCATCCTCCTGATCTTTCACTGTGAATATGTTTATCTGTGCATGATTTTGCATTGCATTTCTGTGGTCTGTGTTTAATTGGCAAAACGTATGTTCTTCATTCCTCGGTGCATCACCTCCTTAGCTTAGGTTTGTTTTTATGCATTTCTCTCTCCCTATCTCCTTGGTAGTTAGATTAGGTTTTAGTAGACTCTCTGCGTTTTATTGGTGCATCTGAACAGAGGAATAGGAGCCGGCCTTCATCCGGAGAGCTTTTCCGATTTCGCAAGGTCCCACACTTGGGAAAAGCTCCATGTTGTGCAATCGCACTGAGATTCTCAACCCATCGAGTTGCAGAGTCCCAGGGGTGCTGTGATTCGACAGCAAGTAGTTTCCGTGGCCATTTCTTACCTCGTGCTATACTATTCATTAATTCATTTCCATATATGGTCTTCTTTAGAAGTAACCCCCTTTTAAATGACTCCTTTCCATACTTGAATAACACCTATACTAGTTTGTTCTCATGTGTACATAGTTGTGAATAAAAATAACAACCACCCCACACTAATGGCATGTGAATTCCTTTTCTCTTAAAAATACTTTAGATTATAATTAGCTTCTAGCAGAAAATGTGCTTATTACACAAAAACCAAACTAAATTGATAAAATCATAGCGATAAAGAAGGAAATACATTAAAGGAAATACAGAAAGGGAAACCTATACTAAATGAAAAAACTACCTTATTACAAACACCAAGAAGACTTATTTATAGTAGGGCTTTAGCCTACTATCGTTGAAGTAACTAGGTAACCATTTTCTATCAAACACATCTAACTAGAAAGTGCCCGATTCAAGTATATGAGTGATAAAATATGGTGCCAACTAATGAACCTTAAGCTTTCTGGATGGTGCAAAAACATAGAATCATAAATAAGTACACTCTTTCTAACCTCAACCTTCTTGACCTTGATGTGTCACCATGCCATACCTTTTTCCTAGCCTTTTCCTCGCTTCGACTTCAACGTGCTATGGCACGCCTCTCATCCAACTATATTAACATGTCAATTCTTTCTTCTAATGATTTCTCATTAGCTAGACCTCTAGTGCACACAATACACAATGATGGTAACATGAATTCCATTGGAAAAATGACTTATGTGCCAAAAAAAAACTAAAAGGGTGTGGGCTTTATTCAACCTCTTGTAGGTTGTTCTATATGCCCAAAAACACACGAAACTTTATCATCCCAATCTTTCCTTCCAATATCACAATTTTTTGTCAAATTTTGGCTCAATATCTCATTAGAGGCCCTCACAGTCCCATTTTCATGAGGATGATAAGGTGTTTTCTTGCGGTGCATAACCATAATTTCTTAAAATTACATCCTCATTGTCTCATTCAAGAAAAGTGTGCCCTTATCAATTGTTAAGCTCAACGACATCCATACCTAGTAAGAATGTTTTCCCATAAGAATATAACTATTGTAGCTATTGTATAATCCTTTATAGGCATTTCTTCTACCCACCTAGTAAGATAATCTATGCAAGTGATCATATAGCACGATCCAGCTTCTACGTGCGGCTAGGGAAATAAGACACGCAAACTCTATAACTAATTTCTCAAATGGCTCTGCACTAGCAATAGGCCTCAAAGGCATTTTATCTCTTTGGCCAGGTTTGCCAAGGTGTTGACAATGATCACATGTCTGACAATACTCTTTACAATATTTATACATGGTTTCCCACCATAATTTAGTGAGTAGAATCTTGCGCGCAAAAGTGGTGTCACTCGCATAGTTCCCACCTGCGCAATACCACCATGAGCCTCTTCCACAATATATATGTGCTCATATTATAGTACACATGAAAGAAAAACTACATCTCATCCTTGTTTGTATAAGTCACCACTGATCAACATGAAGGATGCCACGCGAATTGCAAGTTGTTTCTTCTCTAATGATTTCATTCCTTCTAGTGCCATACCTGTGCATAAAAAGACAACAATATCCTCCAATTCTAAAGGCACATGATGTAACCTGTATAACTATGCATCTAACATTATATCTTCAATTGTATGCACATCCTACCTTGACTCAATTCATGATAAGTGGTCTCAGGCCGAATTACTCTTACCGAGTTTTACCACGAATGTAAAGTCAAATTCTTGGAATAAGAGCAAACATCGACATATGCGCCCTTATAGAATGGGATTATTTAGAAATTATTTTAATGTCATGTGATCAGTATAAAATACAAAGTGTGTTGCTATAAAATACTATCTCGAATTTATGTAGCATGTAGATCATTGCAAAGCCTCATGCTCTATAGTTGTGCAATTTTGTTCTTCAGGAGTCAAATTTCTACTAGTAAAATAGATAGGATGATCTATAATACCCTCTCTAGGTTGAGCTAACACTATGATAATATCCATGCCAGAGGCGTCCACATGTACATGAAATGGTTATTTCCATGAGGGAAAACAAAGAATGGGCATTGTAGTAAGTATCTTCTTCAATGCCTCAAATGCGCGTTGTTGTGATTCTCCCCAATAGAATGTCGCTTTTCCTCTTAATAATTATTCCAAGGGTACGGAAATCTTTACATACCCTTTGATAAATTTTCTAAAATACCCTTTATGGCCAAAGAATATACATACCTCACTATGATTGGTAGGATCCTCCGTGCCTACAATAACTCGCAACCTTAGTTGGATCTATTAACACACACTTCTTGATGTTTACGGATATGTTTAATTGTTTGCATATTTCAAACATTAGGAACAAATTTTCACAATGATCCTTAACAAATCCATACATCATCCAATCATCCAATTAAACGTACAGGAAGTCGTGAATAAAATATTGGAATGCTTGAACAACTATGCGTAAAAATATAATAGGTGCATTCTCCAAACCAAAGGGCATCACAATATATGCAAAAATTCCTCATTTGGTGGTGAAAATAATTTTCTCTTGATCCTTCTCAGGCAATCCTAACTCCGATGATACCTTAAAATCCATTTGTAAAAGAATAAACTTCACACCCCGTAACACCTTCTAATATCTCCTCTCTGAAAGGTGTAGGAAAAGGATCAATCACACATGTAGCATTTAGTTCCCTATAATCCAAAAAAATCCTAATCCAACCATATTTATTTATACTGATTACCATTAGACTAACCCACTCTGACTCCTCTAGGGGCTTAATGATGCTAGATTTCAACATTTTGTCAATTTCCTCCTTAACTTTAATGCGCAAGTTTGGGTTCATCCTGTAAGGTCTCTTCCTGACCGGTGTGCTCCTTCATTTAGCTTAATATTCATCTCACCTAATGAATCATGCACTCCTTTTAACTCATGGTAGCCCCTAGGAAATAAGTCCTGAAATCATGTAGTAATTCAATTATCTTTGCCACTTCGTAATCATAAAAATAATCCCTAATTATCACATCCTTAGGTTCAACATCTATGCTAATGTTCCCTTTCTTTGGCTTCATATGTTCATGATAGGCGTGCATGTTCTTATCTCGCACTATCTAACACTTCACTCGCATCTATTGAATGAGTTATATCCAGATATTCTACTTCCTCATCATCCACTATGTATACCATCTTTCCTTTCTCCTTTTTAAAACAAGCACGTGTAAATAGTTCAAAGATCTATATCATCTACTTCATCAAAATGCACTCTTGAGTCTACCTCACCAAATAACTCTTGAATGAGTTCTTCATCCTTTGCACTATCTCCCATAGTTAAGCACTTTATGACCCTTAATGCCTCTTCCACCAGAGGTTTAGTAGAGAAGTAGTCAAAAGTTTGGGTCATTCCTGCAATCAAGTCCTACCAATTTCTAGTCTCCCTATGCAGCTCTGCATAAACATACCAAGCATGTGCGCAACCTTGTAAAGTGGAATAAAGATTGTGCACCCATAGTGAAGGTGGTAAAGCTTCTTGCCCCTCTGTCCAAAGTCTCTCACACTTTTGAATGTGGTGTTGAACATGTTGATTACCATGATACATGTAGATTTGAGTAGGTGCATTTCTCCTTAAGAACCGAGTGGTTAGAGAAATTATGACTTCATTCCATTCTATGATATTATCCCTATGAACCATCCACCAACACGCTGTTATCCCATGCAAGGTATACACTAACATATTTCTTCTTTCCACTTGATCTGTCCACCGCTTCTCCATGGCACGCAAGAATATCGTAGGGTCTCCTTCTCCAGTGTATTGAGGTACAAAGTTACCTATCCTCCTAACACAATGAGGTTTTATTCTCCACGCAAATGTGCTTCTTACTTCACACCCAACCATATCATAGGTGCCATGTGCCCAATTATTGCAAGAAATACTTGTAGTATCACTAATAGACTGTGCATCTTCCCACTAGAGGATTCCTTCCTTAGATGGCTCAAGTACTTCGGGTCCCGAATGGCGCATACATAAATTTTGTTCAGGTCTTCCTCACTCAAAGGTTCAACATAAGGTGCATATTTTCCATCTGTCAAAGGGATAATCACTCTTTCTTCCTTATTCTCAAAACTTATATACCCCTTGTTGAACCATAGATCAATATTATTTGTGTAACACCAAGGGCACCCAAGTAGAACTGGGAAGTTGTCTGCTTCTACAAGTGCTAAGACCTCAAAGTCCCCAATGAACTTGGCCCTTGTATAGTAATGGATGCATCCTTTAAAACTCTGATTGGAGTGGCCTTAGTTCAATTAGCCATAAATAACACATTATAGGATGGCTATAATGGAGGTTTTCCCATCTGTATCCATGCATCTAAAGTAAGTACATTCACTTCCACGCATGTATCAATCAATATATTACTCAAGAGCCACCCATCCAAAATAGCATTCAAAGTGATCTCCTTGTCATAATCCAAACTATGAGGGGGAAGATTAGCATGTAGGATTTTCCATCCATTTTCAATAATTGTGTGCATAGTGTTTCCTTTATCCAATTCCCTAATAATGGAATGATATTCTCTTGGCACAACATCTTGCATACCTCTTTTAAGTCATCAATATCTAAGTGGACTGTCTCTGTTGCCTTCTTTTGTTCTAACTTTTGTGACTCTTCCTTTAAACACTATATTTAACCCTAAAAATTTCTAAGTACCTCCATGGTCTCCTGGAAAACGTCCTTATGATGTGTAGGATCTGGGTACCTTGCATGTAAAAATTCCTCCTTAGTGAAGGTAGGATTTTTCTATAACATCTCTCTCGACATGTGCAACTTCACTTTGTGTGTAGTAATATTCACAAGTACTACCTCAGTTCCAAAGTACAACTTTTGCATCTACCGATTTTCCATAGTGTGTTGTATTCAAACCATCTTTGCGCCCTTGTTCTCTTGTTTATGCTAGTTGTTGAGATGCTCATATAAGTCTCGCTAATTCTTCATAGCTATGATTCTTACCCAAAAAATAACAAGTAATATTATGAGGACATTCGTGCTTGTAGTGGTTAGGAGATATATATGTAAACATGTTTTGTGAGGGAACTCGCATCGTCCACCACCATGGCATCTACCCCCTGAATCCACCATGGTATCCTCGACCTTGTAACACCCTGAACTGTTGTTACTTTCTCCTAAGCATTCAAGTGTTGATATGTGATTTCTAGTAAATGGATTGTGTACCTCGATTCGGAAATCATGCTTGATATGTATTAAATTTCTTGCAGATTGCAGATCTTGACTGAGTCAAAATATTAATAGACTCTTTTATTTATTTCATCTCTGTGATCGAATATTAATCTGATCACGGAATGAATTATACAGGTATTCATCAATAATATCTAGACTTGGACCAAAGGAATTGATCCAAGTAATGCTTTAATTTTGTGAAGTGATAAAATTAGATCACGAACCTTGAACAGGTTGCAAGGTATGGAAGCATTTGGTAAGCTGGTCAGGAGTATGACTCAGGCAGATCTTGAGAAATGAAACGGTTCCCGATATCTGGTATATCTGGAAGGTCTTGATTAAAGACCGTAATAATTCATTGACATACACTTACGTAATAAGAACAGGAGTGACTCGTTCTAGAAAGTATGATGCAGGTCTCTCCGAGTTTTCAGGAGAAGGACCAAACTGAATTACTAAGGGTTAGTAACCTAAAACAATAACCTAACCTAGGGGTTAGATTATTGTTAGTCTAACCTAGACCTAGGCTATGTGTTATGATCCTAAAATAATAACTAAGTGCAAAATGGTTAGCATGGTTCTTACCCTAAAACTCTAACCTAAGATACTAACCTAGCTAACTAAGAGTTTATGAGAAGGGGCTTTCAGGGTGGCGAACCATGGGCGCTATTCTCTATGGCAATAAATGGGAAGGATAAGGATGAGGGACAGCAGAGATGGCGGAGGCTTAGGCGGCGGCTAACCTTGGCGACTTGGCAATTACTAAGTCCGGAAGTGAACTTGAGTTTTGGATGGACTGCCGCCAATTTTGGCGGTCGGTGGGGGTAGAGATTAGGCGGAAAATTGGTTTAATGGAATTTATTGTTTAGGAGTTGAGCCCGAGCTCGAGCTCGCGAACGGCATGCAAACGAGAAGTTGGAAGGTTTGTTTGGTGTATCGCGATTTTCGGTCTACTCTCTCTCTCTCTCGCTAGTTTACTGGTTCTTCGCACTCAGCTTCTTCTTGAGTTGCATGGCGAGAATGAATTTCTCCGGCTCTTTTCTCTCGCCATGGAGGATATATTGTAAACGGACAAATAAATTTTGTTGGTCATTGTGTTTGGGAAAAAGAAAAGGAAGTTTGAGCTCTTCCTGTGGTCTTCTTCGGAAATTCGATCAAAATACAGGCATGTTAGGCCCTATCCTTTAAATATTTTGCTGTCTTTCAAATGTCTTCATTAAAACAACTCTGTTCATTTGTTTGTGAAGATTAGATAAATTTTCCTATGAAGATTTAGTTGATTTTGGCTCTGATTCTTCTCCTAAGTTCGATTTTTGGCAATTTCCGCTTGTTGGGTGTTTGTTGAAATCGAACTTCAACTCTGTTTGTTGTGTATTCCTTCTGGTTTAAATATGAGAGATTTATATTTATAAAGGTTTGAATGCTCGGCCTGTTTGGCGAGAGCCCGTCGAATATACTTGTGAAGGGTATAGATCACTGTTTTGCTGTCGACTTTCGATCGTCAATGCTGTTGTGAGACAGTAGGGAATGATACTGGTGTACCATTTGATTGTTCTGTGCATTTGAAGATTTTCGAAGCTCTGTCATGGTTTTGTTAACAGCGATTAATGATACTTTATGGGTTTCATTGTTTTCTAATTTCTGGCTTGGAATAGGCAACAGATGAGTTACCATAGTCTTTAACGACTCAGTGGATTTCATGATTGAATCGTTTACAGTAATCTACTGTTGTGAATGTAGATTCATCTTGAGTTTTGTTATTATATGGTCGTGGAAGCCTTGTGGAAAAGACAGGTTTTGTGGCTACTGTTATTGTAGTAAATACTGAGTATTGACTTTTTGTGGATGTATTGCCTTTCCTTGCGAAAATTGTTCGAAGGTTTTGAAGCAGTTCAGTTTATTTCATTGTTTTGGAATGAGTATATTGATTTGCTTATACTTGTTTCATTCGGAATGTTTGTCTTGAATGGCATGGAAGGATTTATCAATTAATTCTATTTTTATACTGTTGTTGGGTTTGTGATTATGGGCGCAAATCCGTTATCAGTATGTAGTGTGAATTAGTGGATTTATTAGGATTGAATTCCGAACGACTGTGAGGAGACGTTTCAATGTTCTATTTCTATTTTGGTCACTGTTCAAGTTAGAATGTGTATATACAGTTGTTAAGTGTTGATCCAGTGACTTGAAGGGAAAATCTGTACTGAAGACCTCTGTATTTTCTTGGGGTACTTTGTGTTGCATGTTGCTTTGGTGGTACAGATTCCTTAGGTGAGTAACTACATATTCAACCTGTTCTATTTGTGCTAAATTATTGGCAGAGTACAGTCGGGTTTCTTGGTTGAAATAAGAGCTTGATTGTTTGTCTGATTTTTATATGCGTCATTGATGACTGTTTTCGCGTTCTGGCCCTGTTTGGGTGAGTTGCACTAGGGATTTGCATGCACCAGGTAGGGATCGATTGATGGTGTTCCTTTCCGTTTGTTCAGCCGATAAACTGAGAAAGTATAAGTATGCTAAGTTCCTTTCTGTTTGTTCAATTCGACTGACTGATCATGAATTGGAATCAATGTGTGGTCACCATAGCATAGTTTCTCGGAAACCTTAAAAGGCTTAATGTTATAGAGTTGTTGGTTACAGCAATACGCTTGAAGCTCTTGCTTTCGAACTTGGTTCGAAAGCCTTACTGTGTTTAGGTGAAACTAGTTTTGGACATCAGACTGATTTATGGATAGTTGATGTGTTAGTTGCTGTACAAGAGATTTGCTGGGTTTCTATTTTCGTGATTTAGAACAAAGTGATCTTGATTTCGGCCTGTCTAACTTGTTCATTTATATACTGGATGACTGTTCTCATAAGTGAAGGCAGTACAGTGATGAACTTATGTAAAAAGGGAAGTAAGAATGGATTGATTCTTTCTCTTCCTTTATTTTATATTATTGATAATGAACTATCAGTAGGAAATTAATTTGGTAACGTTTTGGTAGGAGACCAAATTGTTATGTTATTTCCTTTTTGGAAGATTGCAACAATCTGACCAGTGTCGTGATTTGGATTCAATGATTGTTCATCTGCATTCGTTCTTGTTTCTTAATATTTGATGAAATATTAGAAAGTGTTTAAGACTATTCTGTAACAATGATAGAGTTACATGTTTGTAATCATTTAGTATTACAAGGACATAGCCTGAATATGTTTTCTTTTTGGATATTTGATCTCATTTAAACAGGGTGTTTAATGGAAACAATTGATGGATTGCAATTGTTTTAAAAGTTAGTGCTTATCATGCTCAGTTCATTGAACTGACTCATGTTGACTATTTTTGCAGATGGTTGCCGTAAGAGGTAAATACAATGCAGATCTGGCAGTCCGATCAGATAGTTTATTTGATTTATTATGAATTACAGCTTGATTTTATGGATGTACTATATGTGAAAAGATGTTTCTTTTCCGTTAGCATTATATCAAGTATGCTGTTGCATAAATGTAATTGTACGAGTTTCAAAAGGAATGAAAATAAGCGTTTGATACTTATGTGTTGTATTAAATTATGAATGATGAACTTCTTCGGTTTACGTAACGAAGAGGCATAGTTATCTTTGCATAATATGGATGCTTTTGTGATTGACAATGAAAGCTTGTAAGTAATTAGACTAAATTCTTATGAGTATTTAGTAGTTCTAATTTGATCTGGATAATGCAATATTGTAATTTAAATATTGTCTCTCTAGAGGATAGGTTAAATTTGAGCCTAAAAGATAACGCTAAACAAGTTGGATTGAATTACTAATCCCTAGTCCTAAGTATAACAGGACAATAGTAAATTGATTCTAAATCATTTATATCTTTAAACTAAAAAGTATGATATAAATTCAGTTAAGAGAACTGGTAGGCAATCAATGGAATTCAGGTGGCAATCTCAAGCATAGGTTATGAGATATTGTCTGAATCTGTTGTTTAGAATCAGACGTATTCTAATGACTCCTTGATAGAAGCTAGACCTTAATACCTCTACCAAGTAATGAGATTAATGGAGGAGGGTCGCCTTAAGAAAATGAATCCAGGGATTGGAAATGGCTAACCTTAGGGAAAAGTCTTAAGAAGTAATTTAATCTTTAGTGCGTAACGCTTGTTTTCGGGTAGATCTTCTCGAGGCGGATTTAAAGGATGACGACATAAGGTCGACTGCAGGGTTGTACCTCCGAGAAGATTAGGATCTTCTCGAAGTTACAACAATGCAGGTGACTTATGGCGACACCCCTTGCATTGATCGTTGAGATTTACACTTGATTTCGCAGATTTAGTTACCCTGGGACCGATTAAGAACGTGGTCATGTTATATGACTGCCTCGGAGATTTGGGGTGTCATGACACACTGGTTGAACTGCAAGGTTGAACCAGTATGTCATCATATCCCTAACCCTCGTGGGTATCCATATAACATTATCACCTTGTTAATCTGCCTCCGGGTGATTCAGTTGTGGAAGGAAGGACTGACAATAATCAGTATAAGACATTCTATATAACATATGAATGGGGTGAAGGACGTATTCCAGATTGACGAGTATGCCGTTAAGGAATACGAGACATGAACAGTATGTTTCAAATCTTTGGCCAAAGTATCGCAAGCTGCTGATTGCGTTGTCCTGATTCACCTAGTCTAAGGGATGAGATGCCGATGGATAATGGTAACAGTTATTCAGTTAGATTCCTTGGACAGAGCATTCTGAATTCCCAGATTAGGGAAGAGAACCGCAAGAGTGATGTGTTAAATAAAAACACCGACTCTTATTACTCATGAATAGATCGGTAGATTACCGAGTCATGGAATGAATAGATCGGAAGTACTCCGAGTCATTACAGCTGCATATGGTTGCTTATTATATGAATGGTTATTTGAATTGTGAGTTCTAAATTATGTATTTAGAACCAGTATGCAATTATCAAAAAAAAAAATTCACTTGTTCTAAAGTTAAAAATGAGGATGTTACATCTTGGTATCAGAGCTGAAGGTTGCAGCTCTTGGACCTATTGAGTCCATAATCTGATAAAAACCTGAATTTTCTTGTAACAGAAAATGGTTAGAACAAGGGGGAACGTTGCGAGTAATGCTCCACCTGAAGGAGGAGCGGCAACAACCCAGAAACTGGATGAGATCCTTGCTGCCCTGTTGGACACAAGAGATCGCTTGGCTGTACTTGAACAGCAGGTGACGGGGAATGAGGAGGATGAAGAAGCTGATAATAATAATCAGCAACCTCCTGAGGACAACCCCGACACGGGTGTTGATGTTAATACTGTGAATGCACCTGTGCAACCAGAAAATAAAAAGGCCAGATTGGCAGCAGAACTCACTAATGATATCAAAAGGATAAGTCCACCTAAGTATGATGGCACCACATTAGGAGATGGAGCTGAGAACTGGCTCAGCGAAATGGAGAAGTACTTTGCAATAAGGAACTTCTCAGAAGAAACCAAGGCAATATGGGGAGCCTATCAGCTTTCTCACGAAGCATCTTCGTGGTGGGATAGCCGAAAAGCTGAACTAAATATTGATGAGACCAATATCACTTGGGATCAATTTAAAGGCTATTTTAGGCAACGTTGGCTGCCACAACTTTTCTATGATCAGAAAATGACAGAATTTCAGAACTTGACTCAAGGGAAGTTAACAGTAACTGAATTCTGGGAGCGGTTTACAAAACTTCTCAAGTATGTACCGCAGTACCAAACTGACGAAAAGTTCAGGATACGGAAATTCATCATGGGATTGAATCCTGTGATAGGGGGAGAGGTCGATGTTCACAGTCCAACCACTATGGAAGGAGTTGTTGAAAAGGCCATAAGGCAAGAACAGAAATTGAAGGCTATTTCTGCTCATAAGGAGGAAGTGCGGAAGAAGACTGCAAACCCTTCTTCAACCTCTCTTGCACCCAGAAAAGGACCATGGAAAAAGTTTGGGAACAAGAGTAAGTTTCCAGGAGATAACAATAAGAAGGCAGCAAAGAAATAAGCCTACAGAAGTGTGAAGGATAATTTTGCAAAAATTATAATAATGGTCAAGTCCTATGGAGGGCAGCGTGACAATTATAAAACTGAAGCAACTTTGAGCCTAAGAAGGGACTCGTAGGAGGCTGCTACACTTGTGGTAAAGATCATTACGCAAATCGCGTGCCCTTTGAAGAAGGATGATCGTAATCAGCAAAGATAAGATACATGCTTTGCAAAGAGCGACAAACAAGTTTGAAAAGCAAGTGACACCTATAGAAGTTCCGGGTAAGTTATTCGGCATACTGTCACTATTCTTTTGATACAGAGCTACACAAATGTTTTATATCTAATAAACTAGCTTCTAAACTTAAAAGAAAAGCTGGAAAAATGGATAAATCTTGGACCGTGCATGTATGGTAATAATTGCTTCATACAAAGTGAGTATGTGTCTTTTTGGAGCGGTCCTTGACTTACCTAACTTTTCCACGGAAGTTGATCTCTATGTTGCACCTTTGGGATCGTATGACATTGTCATCGGTGTTAATTGGTTAGCTGACCATAAAGCAAAGGTAGATTGCTATGAAAAGAACATAGAATGTTTAGATGATCACCGGAATCAAGAGAAATTCAAGGTGTGAAACGAGAAATTACAGCTAGAAAGAAAGTCAGTATGGTAAGTTATCCAAATGTTCTTTCTATGATTCTGAAGTTCGCTATTTGGGTCATGTCATAAGCAAGGAAGGAATCGCTGTAGATCCTTCAAAAATAGTGGCAATAACTGAGTGGCCTGCACCCAAGAATGTGCATGAAGTAAGAAGCTTCATGGGTCTTGCTGGTTACTATAGAAAATTTGTAAAGGATTTTTCTAAGGTAGCTGCACCAATAACTTCATTGCAGAAGAAGGATAAGAAATTCATGTGGAATGACAAGTGCGAAGCGGCTTTCAAAAGTCTGAAAGACCAGCTGACTTCTGCACCTATATTGGCTGTACCAGACCCTAATGGAAATTTTACAGTGGTAACTGATGCTTCTGGGGAAGGTCTTGGAGGTGTTTTGCTACAAAATGATCAAGTCATTGCTTATGAGAGTAGAAAACTTAAGATTCATGAGCTGAATTATGCCCCTCATGATCTGGAGCTTGCTGCCATTGTTCACGCACTTCAAGTCTGGAGACACTACTTACTAGGGAAACCTTTTGAGTTGAAAACTGATCACTTGGGTCTGAAATATATATTTACTCAGCCCAATTTGAATGCCAGACAAAGAAGGTGGTTAGAATTTCTATCACAATATGACTTTGATATCAGTTATATCAAAGGAAAGGAGAATAGAGTAGCTGATGCTCTAAGTCGTAGGAGGCACATTTCTGCTCTTATAACGTTGAGAACTCAGTTTAAAGACGAGGTAAAAAGTGCCTCAGAATCAGATGCATATTTTCAAGAAGTGAAAGCAGCGCTAACACCGCGAGAACCTAAAGATAAAAGGTATGAAGGTTTTCATCTGGATAATGAAGGAATCTTGCGTTATGAAAATAGGGTATATGTACCTATGCTGAATGAATTGAGAAAGAAGTTGTTAGTTGAATTTCATAATTCACCTTTCTCTGGGCACCCGGGTATCACAAAAATGCTAGCTGATTTGAAACAGCAATACTTCTGGAAAGGTATGAAAAAGGATGTGATAAATTTTGTGACTCATTGTCTGGAATGTCAGCGGGTGAAAGCAGAGCATATGCATCCTGCTGGATTGTTGTATCCTCATAGCATACCGCAGTACAAATGGCAAGTAATAACCATGGATTTTGTACAAGGACTACCCATGTCCAGGAATAAACATGATGTTATCCTGGTAGTTGTAGATAAGCTAACTAAGGTAGCTCATTTCATCGCTGGAAATCTAAAGGATGATTCTCCAGTGCTAGCCAAGAGGTTCGTACACGAAATTTTCAGATTGCATGGTGTACCTGAACTGATTATTTCTGACAGGGATCCTAGAATGACGTCAAGGTTTTGGCAAACGCTTAACGCAGCCCTAGGAACGAAACTAAACTTCAGTTCTGCATATCATCCAGAAACGGATGGGCAAACTGAGAGGGTAAATCAAGTGTTGGAGGACATGTTGCGAATGTATTGCATGGATCAACAGTATAAATGGGAAGAGTATCTCCCATTGGTTGAGTTCGCATACAACAACACTTATCACTCATCTCTTAAGATGGCACCTTTTGAAGCACTTTATGGAAGAAAGTGCGAACCCCGTAAGTTGGGACAAAGGTAGAGGATAGAGTGGTAATTGGACCGAGATTCTCACAGAGATGGAACAAAGTTTAAGCTGATTCGTGAACGATTAAAGGAAGCAATGGATGACGTAAGAGCTATGCTGACCTTAAGCGGGTTGATAGAAAGTTTGAGCTTGGTGATAAGGTTTTTCTGCGTGTTAAACCCGTAAAGAGTTCTATAACTTTTGGCAAGGCTGCCAAGTTGTTGTCACCACGATACGTGGGACCTTTTGAAATTGTCGAGATAATCAATCCTCGTAGCTTATCGCTTAGCATTGCCTCCGCTCTATCTCGTATGCATGATGTTTTCCATATTTCTTTGCTTAAGAAATACGTTTCAGATCTCATCACATGTTTTAAATTGGAATTCCTTGCAGGCCCGGCCCAGGAATAATCGTGGTTAAACCCACAAGAGTGCTGGAAACTCGCCATTGCATTTAAGGAATCGTGATATTCATGCAATGTAAGGTCCAGTGGGACCAGTTTAGCGAAGAAAGTGCAACTTGGGAAAACCTGGAAGAGATGAAAACTGCTTTTCCTTCTCTTTTTACAACAGAATGAAATCTGTTGATGAAATACTTTATGAACTGATTGTTTTTAAGTATTTATGAAAGCCTGATTTAGGCAGACTTTATTCAGGTTGAATAAAAGTGAGGTGACATTGATTTCTGAAACTATTAAATATGGAAGTAAACACATTGTTTGTGTACTAATAAATTGATTGACCGGAAGGTCAAGTTATTATGTAATTCATCGGGACGATGAATCCTTTTAGGAGGGAAGCATGTAACACCCTGAACTGTTGTTACTTTCTCCTAAGCATTCAAGTGTTGATATGTGATTTCTAGTAAATGGATTGTGTACCTCGATTCGGAAATCATGCTTGATATGTATTAAATTTCTTGCAGATTGCAGATCTTGACTGAGTCAAAATATTAATAGACTCTTTTATTTATTTCATCTTGTGACTGAATATTAATCTGATCACGGAATGAATTATACAGGTATTCATCAATAATATCTAGACTTGGACCAAAGGAATTGATCCAAGTAATGCTTTAATTTTGTGAAGTGATAAAATTAGATCACGAACCTTGAACAGGTTGCAAGGTATGGAAGCATTTGGTAAGCTGGTCAGGAGTATGACTCAGGCAGATCTTGAGAAATGAAACGGTTCCCGATATCTGGTATATCTGGAAGGTCTCGATTAAAGACCAGGTAATAATTCATTGACATACAATTCTGTAATAAGAACAGGAGTGACTCTGTTCTAGAAAGTATGATGCAGGTCTCTCCGAGTTTTCAGGAGAAGGACCAAACTGAATTACTAAGGGTTAGTAACCTAAAACAATAACCTAACCTAGGGGTTAGATTATTGTTAGTCTAACCTAGACCTAGGCTATGTGTTATGATCCTAAAATAATAACTAAGTGCAAAATGGTTAGCATGGTTCTTACCCTAAAACTCTAACCTAAGATACTAACCTAGCTAACTAAGAGTTTATGAGAAGGGGCCTTTGAAGGGTGGCGAACCATGGGCGCTATTCTCTATGGCAATAAATGGGAAGGATAAGGATGAGGGACAGGCAGATGGCGGAGGCTTAGGCGGCGGCTAACCTTGGCAGACTTGGCAATTACTAAGTCTGGAAGTGAACTTGAGTTTTTGGATGGACTGTCGCCAATTTTGGCGGTCGGTGGGGGTAGAGATTAGGCGGGAAAATTGGTTTAATGGCATTTATTGTTTAGGGAGTTGAGCCCGGAGCTCGCGAAACGGCATGCAAACGAGAAGTTGGAAGGTTTGTTTGGTGTATCGCGATTTTCGGTCTACTCTCTCTCTCTCTGCTAGTTTACTGGTTCTTCGCACCAGTTCTCTTTGAGTTGCATGGCGAGAATGAATTTCTCTGGCTCTTTTCTCTGCCATGGAGGATATATTGTAAACGGACAAATAAATTTTGTTGGTCGCCGTGTTTGGGAAAAAAAAGGAAGTTTGAGCTCTTCCCGTGGTCTTCTTCGGAAATTCGATCAAAATACAGGCATGTTAGGCCCTATCCTTTAAATATTTTGCTGTCTTTCAAATGTCTTCATTAAAACAACTCTGTTCATTTGTTTGTGAAGATTAGATAAATTTTCCTATGAAGATTTAGTTGATTTTGGCTCTGTATCTCTTCTGGTTCGATTTTTGGCAATTTCCGCTTGTTGGGTGTTTGTTGAAATCGAACTTCAACTCTGTTTGTTGTGTATTCCTTCTGGTTTAAATATGAGAGATTTATATTTATAAAGGTTTGAATGCTCGGCCTGTTTGGCGAGAGCCCGTCGAATATACTTGTGAAGGGTATAGATCACTGTTTTGCTGTCGACTTTCGATCGTCAATGCTGTTGTGAGACAGTAGGGAATGATACTGGTGTACCATTTGATTGTTCTGTGCATTTGAAGATTTTCGAAGCTCTGTCATGGTTTTGTTAACAGCGATTAATGATACTTTATGGGTTTCATTGTTTTCTAATTTCTGGCTTGGAATAGGCAACAGATGAGTTACCATAGTCTTTAACGACTCAAAGGGATTTCATGATTGAATCGCTTACGAATCTCCGTTGTGAATGTAGATTCATCTTGAGTTTTGTTATTATATGGTCGTGGAAGCCTTGTGGAAAAGACAGGTTTTGTGGCTACTGTTATTGTAGTAAATACTGAGTATTGACTTTTGTGGATGTATTGCCTTTCCTTGCGAAAATTGTCCGAAGGTTTTGAAGCAGCTTCAGTTTATTTCATTGTTTTGGAATGAGTATATTGATTTGCTTATACTTGTTTCATTCGGAATGTTTGTCTTGAATGGCATGGAAGGATTTATCAATTAATTCTATTTTTATACTGTTGTTGGGTTTGTGATTATGGGCGCAAATCCGTTATCGGTATGTAGTGTGAATTAGTGGATTTATTAGGATTGAATTCCGAACGACTGTGAGGAGACGTTTCAATGTTCTATTTCTATTTTGGTCACTGTTCAAGTTAGAATGTGTATATACAGTTGTTAAGTGTTGATCCAGTGACTTGAAGGGAAAATCTGTACTGAAGACCTCTGTATTTTCTTGGGGTACTTTGTGTTGCATGTTGCTTTGGTGGTACAGATTCCTTAGGTGAGTAACTACATATTCAACCTGTTCTATTTGTGCTAAATTATTGGCAGAGTACAGTCGGGTTTCTTGGTTGAAATAAGAGCTTGATTGTTTGTCTGATTTTTATATGCGTCATTGATGACTGCTGCTCGCCCCGTTTGGGTGAGTTGCACTAGGGATTTGCATGCACCAGGTAGGGATCGATTGATGGTGTTCCTTTCCGTTTGTTCAGTCCGATAAACTGAGAAAGTATAAGTATGCTAAGTTCCTTTCTGTTTGTTCAATTCGACTGACTGATCATGAATTGGAATCAATGTGTGGTCACCATAGCATAGTTTCTCGGAAACCTTAAAAGGCTTAATGTTATAGAGTTGTTGGTTACAGCAATACGCTTGAAGCTCTTGCTTTCGAACTTGGTTCGAAAGCCTTACTGTGTTTAGGTGAAACTAGTTTTGGACATCAGACTGATTTATGGATAGTTGATGTGTTAGTTGCTGTACAAGAGATTTGCTGGGTTTCTATTTTCGTGATTTAGAACAGTGATCTTGATTTCGGCCTGTCTAACTTGTTCATTTATATACTGGATGACTGTTCTCATAAGTGAAGGCAGTACAGTGATGAACTTATGTAAAAAGGGAAGTAAGAATGGATTGATTCTTTCTCTTCCTTTATTTTATATTATTGATAATGAACTATCAGTAGGAAATTAATTTGGTAACGTTTTGGTAGGAGACCAAATTGTTATGTTATTTCCTTTTTGGAAGATTGCAACAATCTGACCAGTGTCGTGATTTGGATTCAATGATTGTTCATCTGCATTCGTTCTTGTTTCTTAATATTTGATGAAATATTAGAAAGTGTTTAAGACTATTCTGTAACAATGATAGAGTTACATGTTTGTAATCATTTAGTATTACAAGGACATAGCCTGAATATGTTTTCTTTTTGGATATTTGATCTCATTTAAACAGGGTGTTTAATGGAAACAATTGATGGATTGCAATTGTTTTAAAAGTTAGTGCTTATCATGCTCAGTTCATTGAACTGACTCATGTTGACTATTTTTGCAGATGGTTGCCGTAAGAGGTAAATACAATGCAGATCTGGCAGTCCGATCAGATAGTTTATTTGATTTATTATGAATTACAGCTTGATTTTATGGATGTACTATATGTGAAAAGATGTTTCTTTTCCGTTAGCATTATATCAAGTATGCTTTGTTGCATAAATGTAATTGTACGAGTTTCAAAAGGAATGAAAATAAGCGTTTGATACTTATGTGTTGTATTAAATTATGAATGATGAACTTCTTCGGTTTACGTAACGAAGAGGCATAGTTATCTTTGCATAATATGGATGCTTTTGTGATTGACAATGAAAGCTTGTAAGTAATTAGACTAAATTCTTATGAGTATTTAGTAGTTCTAATTTGATCTGGATAATGCAATATTGTAATTTAAATATTGTCTCTCTAGAGGATAGGTTAAATTTGAGCCTAAAAGATAACGCTAAACAAGTTGGATTGAATTACTAATCCCTAGTCCTAAGTATAACAGGACAATAGTAAATTGGATTCTAAATCATTTATATCTTTAAACTAAAAAGTATGATATAAATTCAGTTAAGAGAACTGGTAGGCAATCAATGGAATTCAGGTGGCAATCTCAAGCATAGGTTATGAGATATTGTCTGAATCTGTTGTTTAGAATCAGACGTATTCTAATGACTCCTTGATAGAAGCTAGACCTTAATACCTCTACCAAGTAATGAGATTAATGGAGGAGGGTCGCCTTAAGAAAATGAATCCAGGGATTGGAAATGGCTAACCTTAGGGAAAAGTCTTAAGAAGTAATTTAATCTTTAGTGCGTAACGCTTGTTTTCGGGTAGATCTTCTCGAGGCGGATTTAAAGGATGACGACATAAGGTCGACTGCAGGGTTGTACCTCCGAGAAGATTAGGATCTTCTCGAAGTTACAACAATGCAGGTGACTTATGGCGACACCCCTTGCATTGATCGTTGAGATTTACACTTGATTTCGCACGAGTTACCCTGGGACCGATTAAGAACGTGGTCATGTTATATGACTGCCTCGGAGATTTGGGGTGTCATGACACACTGGTTGAACTGCAAGGTTGAACCAGTATGTCATCATATCCCTAACCCTCGTGGGTATCCATATAACATTATCACCTTGTTAATCTGCTCCGGTGATTCAACAGGGAAGGAAGGACTGACAATAATCAGTATAAGACATTCTATATAACATATGAATGGGGTGAAGGACGTATTCCAGATTGACGAGTATGCCGTTAAGGAATACGAGACATGAACAGTATGTTTCAAATCTTTGGCCAAAGTATCGCAAGCTGCTGATTGCGTTGTCCTGATTCACCTAGTCTAAGGGATGAGATGCCGATGGATAATGGTAACAGTTATTCAGTTAGATTCCTTGGACAGAGCATTCTGAATTCCCAGATTAGGGAAGAGAACCGCAAGAGTGATGTGTTAAATAAAAACACCGACTCTTATTACTCATGAATAGATCGGTAGATTACCGAGTCATGGAATGAATAGATCGGAAGTACTCCGAGTCATTACAGCTGCATATGGTTGCTTATTATATGAATGGTTATTTGAATTGTGAGTTCTAAATTATGTATTTAGAACCAGTATGCAATTATCAAAAAAAAAAAAATTCACTTGTTCTAAAGTTAAAAATGAGGATGTTACTGACACTCTGCAAAAACTCCTTCAAAGTGCCCTTCGCTCGATCAAAGTGCGTTTGAGCATGCTCACGATCATGGTGCTCACCTTTTCCTTTAGAGTTATCTAATACTCTTGTCTGTCACACACCAATATCTATGACATCATGGATCTGATTAATCAACCTGCAATCTTCGGTATTGTGAGTCGTGGACTGAAAATCTTACAATAGAAAGATACATTCTTTCTTATCACGTGTTGTAATAATGGGCAAAAATTACATCATGGTCTAAATGACTTATCTCACAAATCTAAAAAAATGAAAGCAATGATTTGTGAGGACAAATATCTTTAGTGTACCCTTTCACTTAACAATCTATAGATGAAATCCTAGTGCACGTCTCATGTGCTAAATTTGATAATAGTTTCTCCAACTACTTTTCCATAGCTGTAATATGTGCCTCCAAGAATGGGCTCACTCCAGTGTCTATAATCCTGACTGATTTAGAACATAAATTGGCTTCAAGTTCTTCACGCAGTCCACATATTTATTATGTGACAACACCCTTATGAAAGGTGAGATCAAGCCCCCAAGAAACCATTGTGCATGCTGGCTTACATGAATATCATAAGAAATTTTAGACAATGTCTTGAAATGGGCATCATATTCTCGAATGCTCTCAATAGTTCCCTACTTAATATCCTTGAGCGTGCTTATACTCTTCTACTCAAACTTAGGGATATGAAACTCCTTGAGGAAAGCATCTTTTAATGCTGCATAATGTACGCAAGTCTGATCAAGGTCAAAATTATTGTACCAAATGCACGTGCATCCTTGTAATGTAGTTATAAACTAACTTGTCGTGTGCTCAAAAGTTTTAACTCCTTTTTCTTTCCACAGTATCTCACACATGTGCACATGTTTAGTAGTATATTCTATTCCCCTATACTCTAGAATATGGAGAGACATCTCCATGTAAATAGTTTGGGTTTAATGAGGACCCTACCCACCTGATCCTAAACCTCTTGTGTTACCTCTACCTCAAGAACCACCCTATAAACCAGAACTAGAGCCACCTATGCCCCCTAATCCTCCATCTATATGCCGAAGTGGACTAGTGGATGTACTTCCCGTGTCATAACAAAGAATACTAAAAAGAAATCCTATAGTCTCATGCGAGGTGGTACTACTCCCAGTGTGAGTTCAAAATTATGTGTGGTTGAGTTCTTTCTTGACTATGTGCCTAAAAGGTACCTAAAAACAAAAAAATATGTTTTCCCTACCATAGATGTAATTTCTATCTAACTTACTCCTTCTCTCCTACTTCCCAAAGTAGCTTATTGAGTAATCGGATGTACTAGATATCGGAAAACCAAGTGCAAGGGCTAGGTTGTCGGTAGATTCGATGCATTCCCATGGCCCATGTTTTCTCTGTTGGCGTGCTCCTATGTGAGGCCAAGGAGGGTTACCTATTATGCTTTCCCAAATGGGGAGTTCCAGATGCTCTGTATCCATGCCTTCTACGTGATCTCTAAATACTTCACAATCCATCTCTCTTCTCAATTCCATATGCTCTGCAATATCATGCTACTTATCTATCTCCCTTGCATGTGCTTCATTGTAATTAAGCCGCCCTTATTCTCATTTCCTCTCTTCCACTATGTTCACCATCCTTCACCAAACCTACTCCTTCCCCACGCATGGTGGGGTTTAGCTAGCCATCAAATTCTCTTCCAAGTTTAGGGTTACCATCAAGATTTTGATCGCTAGTGGAATGCCTTGTAAATAATTTCCCCTAGGATAACATAAAAACTATAACTCAGCTACCTCTGGGAAAGAATAAGTGGAAATTGAGTATTCCAAAATATAGCTATTTAGAACACCATGGAACCAAGTGTCCACAATGTGCATCTAAATCATATCAGCATCATAGAGGGCCTGAAATTCTTCCTACATCCAGACAAGTGTGCGATACCTCTAATTCCTTTTAGATTCATAAGAAACTAGCCACTCGTACAACTCTACCCGAATAATAGAAAAGAATATCTCATATAAAAATTCATACAAATTCTGATCCACCCCCACTCGTGTGTCAAACTCAAATCCATTGTTGAACCTTTAAGCATACTCTTCTTCCAGGATATTTTATCCACTCCTCAACACTTGCTAGGGTCAAAAGGTATGCCTTCATCATGAACCATCCTAAAAATAACTAAAAACAACTCCTCAACTTGTTCCTATACAGGGAAACAATCGATGACCCTATAATGCACTCACCTTCCTTGTGAAAGTAACTACTTGAGCTTGTGCCACTATCAAATGAACTTCCAACGTGGTCTTCTATCCTGTAGGGAATTGATGCAACATAAAATCCATTATATAAAACCCATGCATGCTAGCACATCACCCAGCCTGAGCTGAGTGCTCACCCAAAGTGCACAAAGGTACCAAGCCCATCTTTAGAGTTTCTTGTATAAAATGTTAGTGGGATGAAGATAAATCATATATTCAAATCCATAAATAAACATAAATATTCCACGTAGTATATTCTAGATCTAGATGCTAGAGAATAATGAATTAAACAATAAATATAATAAGATTAACCACACAAAAACTAGTTACATTCATGTTTAACACCATTATCCAGCCAATATATTGCATTACATAAACAACACCGTAAAACATAGAATCTTCTTACATTATAATGTATCACTATAAATCATGTGCGCTTCAAATCCAACAATATAAATCTACAATAATTCACTCTTAGTATATCGTTAACTACATATTTCACTACATATTTATAGGGGTGGAGACTTTCCCTTCACTGCCTACACACATCCCAAAATAGGTCACATGTTGATAATAGCTATGCACCTTTACAATAACATGCACACATGCAAGTGCACTAATAATAAACATTTTATAGTTAACTAGAAGAAGTTATCCTATTATTATATCAAGCTCATGCATGGCGCTTAGTAGTCACTCATTCCCAAAATAGCATTTTTGTGTTGCGCAAGTCTCCATCCCAATGTGTGCTCCTCACGCTATCTCCAAAAGTAGCACATATCCAGAAAATGACTAAGTCCTCGAATCAAACTTGTTCAGAACGCAATTCCTTTCCTATCATTCCACGCCTTCAAATTTTCCTTGTTCCCGCGTGTGAATCCTATATGTGTCTTCTTCTTAGGAAAATACTATGTCTACTCAATAGGCATCCCTCTGAACCATCACCGTGGCTTAGTGTGATCACTGCCGTAGTGGTGCTACCCAGTAACTCCACTACCCACTACTGTCTGGATACCATAGTTATCCCTACATCATCCAATGTTGTATCCACTGGTACCTCCTCCTGTCTAGTGGGGTCTATGGGTCGGGGTGGAGACAAAGTACTCTCCACATCATCCCTACAGTATTGTTTGAAGGGTGGCACCACATCCTGTTGTAATCTAAACTAGCATCAAAATCTATCGATCAAGATCATCTCATGCTCATGGGCACGTCTACCCTATATCCACCACACTAACTATAACTCTTTTAGCTCCTGATTCATCCCTCTAAAATCTGGAAAACCGACATAGTGCCTTCAACCTATGCCCATCACATACAATCCCTCCAGCTCCCGCATGTAGTATACTATGTCACGAGCTGCCTCCTCTACTCAAGGATGACCACCTATGGCCACCGTATGTACCATAAATTATATGTACTGTACTACCAAAAAGAGGTTATAGAAACCCCAATGATGATTCATATCTCTTCACAAGGTGTTCGAATCCAAAAGCACACTGAATATACATTTGCATCCTTAAATTCCTTATCCATCCTTCGCATGCTTTATTCTAACCCCGTTCCTCTCTTTCCTTGCATTTTGGTCTTTACTTTTAGAACCACCACTCTACCCGAGCGGTGGTCCTGAATAACTCCTCCCTACATAGATCGGCAGTCCTGTGCATGTTTTCTAGAACTTTCTGATGCTTTTGTCAACGTAAAAAATCAAGTGGCACTCGTATTTCTCAACCACTCTTGCTTGCATTTAAGTTTTAGCCTCCTAGAAAATAGTAATTCATCTTTTTTTATAATAGAAGAGTTCAATTCAACCTTACCCTCTAGTAAATCAAACTGATATAAATACCAAGCTTGTTTACAAGCAAATGGCCCTCTCCCGCTATGAATTATTATTCAAAGGTGTGTTTTGAAAGTTCTTCAATAAGTCTCAACAAGTTTATATTTTGTAAAGCTTTCACCTCTCGGTTCAAGGCTCCACAGCCTGGTTCTAGATTATGTCCATTTGAATCTTGATTTTATTTAGAATTATAGTTTCTTGTTTTTTCATAGGAAATATTGTATCCGAATTTATGTGTGCTTGTATTGTATCCCTGTAACAATCCCGCTAGGAATCGCATAGTCAAGCTTTGTTCTCTTGCACTATCCTTCTCCTACTTGCATTCTGTTTAGCTTACATCTAAGATACCACTTTGCTCAAACATCTTCTCCCACTTTTGCTATCACATTTCCACTTTTCTAGATTCACGAGAACACAAAGGAACGAAGAGATCACACTAAGGGGACAAGTCATAATACAACTAGATTTTTCACTGCTCAGAAACTCCATGTTTGAATCGTCAAATTTGTAGTTACAATATATCAAACAGAATAGCAAATAATTTTATTTCAGCTTAAGCTTGCTTTCAGTATTACCAGTGAAGCTGTGGGGAATGATAGATTTTGAGTAACGTGATTTATTCCTAACTTCGAGGTAAGATTGAAGATATTTTTAATTAAATTAGTTAGTTATTTAATATTTAGGATAAATTCACAAATGCACAGAAAATAGCTACATCTGCTACCTTGCTTGTTTTAATTCCGTTATTAGATTAATTGTTCGTTATCTTAATATGGTAGAATAGTCACTCTTTAAATTTCATTCAAAACCATATCTTCAAAAATACAAAAAAAGGAATATAAGCATAGTGTAGATATATCTTTCATAATTAGTTTACTTCTTTCAATTAAGTTTGGTTATCTCTTGCATGACAATTACGGGACCCAGAGAGCCTAGGGATTACGTGTTCGAACCGGTAATACCTCAGCCAAATCTCTTCACAACATTAACAGATATAGATCAAGGTCTTAGAATTCATGTCTTTCAAATGACAACAAACCCACAAGCAATTAGTGAGAAATTGAGAGAATTGAATATTGAAGACGATAAAGCATACGCATTCTGGTCAAATCAACCCAACTATAGATTGCCTTGATAGGATATCTACATGACCATACAAGAACTTGAAAGAGAACAAATATTTGGTTACGATTCATTAGTTCCTTAGCCAAACACAGGGACCTTCTCATTGACATAGACATAGGCTTACACATACAATTTGCTATAACACCCATAAGGTATTCTCGATAAGATCACACAACTCCTAGTATTAAACATAAAATTTGAAAAGGCTTATGACTATTGGATTGTTAGAAGAAGAAATTGATTCTTCACATGACCATAACAGTCCACAACAACCACGAACTCATGGTTATGATCCTCGGGTCCCACAACCCAATGGGCCTACTAATCGGTTAAATATTGACACCAATTTACATACACTGGTATTTATATCTTCACCACTCCCGCCAAATATCATAACACAATATTCCATATTAAATATAGAAGTCAATCAAGCTAATATTTTCTGGGCTAGACTAGAAAACCACCCATAGTTCCCTACAAATCCACTACACCTCTCACTACCACTTTCATGACCTTGTCTGGAAATATACACAAAGCACCTACAGGTCACCTTCCATGCATCCAATAGCCAATAGATAGGATCTCGTAAGATCTCGACATTAATTGGAGCCACCGAGAAGTTATTATATCTCGAATGATCCATTACACCAATTCAGGTTAGGAGATATTTCTTTTCCTTAGTCTCGCAGATCCCATTATTGGATGTTGAGGATATCATATTTCCCAACTAGTTTGTCTACACCCACATATATTTCATTTCCATTGGCTGTCTCAAAGACGACGACCTCGAGAGGTTGGGTACAAAGAAAGGCTGATTGTTGGTTCTCATTCTCGCTTTGTCACTTTTCTATCATACAAAATTGGTGAACCCAATGTGAAATGCAACAACCGCTCCCTTTACATTTCCATTTCTTTCATCCATCTTCATTCCTTCCCATTATTCTCGAGGGTATTTATATACCCCCAATATATCGAGATACAACACATATGGCGAACTCTCTGGGCTTCTCAAGCATATTATGGCCAATCGAATAGGCCACCGTCACCCTCGCTTTCAATCAGCTAACAACTATTCAGAAACTATTTGTCATCAAAAATCCTCAAATAACTAGCTCTAATTCTTCATTCTAAATTGAGGAGCCGGATCAGCTCACATAAACAAAACAACTAGAGCCCTCAGGCTCTAATAATATGAAGTTTACTAGAGAATCCATTTCATCTCCTCGGGTTTTTTTCAGACCACAAATCAGTAGGCAATTAGATCCACTCCCATTCTTGGATGAGGAGTACCTAGCATGCCACGCTAGAAATGAGAAACACTTCCAAAACATGTATCCATCTCTAGGAAGTTTGCAAACACAACCCAACACCCCGCTTCAAGAAAATACCCCCATTCCTCCACCAATGGAAAATACTCTTGGTGAACTTGGGCAAAGTAATGAACAATTCATAGCAGGATACCATACCCCTATGCAACCTCAAAGAGTACCACAACATCCATCAAGGTGAAACACTGGGCCATCACCAATTGAGGTCATCTCAACTTTGGTTGAGAGGGTCAGAGGACTAGAACTTGCTCAAGCAAATCAAACTTCATATTCGGGGAAAGTGGGAACTCCCAACCCTCCACATTATCCTAGTCAAATTGACCTCCTCACAGGAACAGGCACGTTAGGCATGCCTCCTCAAAAATTGTATAACTACCCACAATAAACACCAACTAGAACTGTGTTTTCAAATGCTACTCCAGTTGAAAGTATGATACCCCCAAGTTTAGTACCAAACAACCCATATCAGAGAAATGCTCCTCCCTATTTAAACATTTATTCAAAATCACCACAGGGAGATATGATATCTTCTCCTAGGATGTTTTCTCAACCACAGGGGTTTCCTTACGCTCCTAAAAATACATATGTTATGCCATATCAACAACCCATTCCACCTCTCCCCCTCGGCAAGCACCATCAATGATTGAGACCTATGCAAGTAGGGACTTACTCATAATATTTAAAATAACCTCTAGATTACACCATACGAAGCGCCATGCTTCCAAGACCTCTTCCCAATTTTCCTAAATTCAAGGGGGAGTTCCAAATGCACATATCAAGGCTTATGCCATGGCCATTTAAGAATTTATCCCTTGGGATGTAGTTGTTGCTAAGACATTCCCTAATACTTTAGAGGGTATTGCCCTTGATTGGTATTATAGAATACCCGAAGCCTCGATACACTCATTCAAACAACTTGTGTCATAATTTATCAAAGATTTTGACATGAAAAAATTGTTAAGAACAAGGATCAGGGAATTCCTTCACATTAAACAAGAACACAAGGAATCTTCGCTCAGTTTATTCAAAGATGGCATACAGCCCTCTACTCATCGCCAGTGCTCCGAACATGGATCAGATGGAACTATGTGACTTATTCCTTCATTCTCTCAACAAAGAGATAAAGGAAGAAGTCCAGAAGTTCCCACTAAGGACTTATGATGAAGTACTTGAGAATGCTCTCTCGAATCAATCAAGCGGTAATAGATAGTGGTCAGAAGACATATAAAACAAATGGGAGATTAATCACTCCCAATCAAAACACTACGACTTATCCTAGTGTCGGAATACCAATCAAGGACCTAAAATTCTTAACAAAAATAGCAAGGTTATAACGATGGAGTCACAGACCAAGTTAAAAGGTAAAACATCGTGAACACCTCACCACCTGCTAACAATGAGCAAAGAAATAACTTTACTCCAACAATCAACAAGGTGGATTTTAATCATCCATCATGACAACAAAAAAAACAATCGAAAATCCAGACACAAGGTCCAAACTAAAACCCAACTAGATATCAGAACCAAATCCAAAGGCAACAACCTCAAAATTTCAACTCTAACAACTAGCAACCTAGTCAAAATTTTGGACCACAACAAGTTTCAAACCAACAACCTCGAAACTATAATCCCAACTTGTATTGTGGTTTCCACAAGATTCAAGGCCATGATATTAGGACTTTCTCGTGACTAAAATAAATTCATGCAATGTTTTTCAGAAGACCAAAGACAACTCTTTATAGATTTTTTTAACAAATTCGCATTACCCATGCCAAACACTTATATGGGATCGCCCCTAAAAATCTCCCCGCAAGATTTTCAACGATCCTCTCCCAAATCACTCTAACAATAACAGTTATATCCAAATCGATGAACAAGGGTGTTATGATAGGAAATAATGATCACGAAGCCTCAAATTTATCAAATCCATCAATCGCACCCCAATTAGGAACTCGACCACAAACCAAGATAGTCACCGGTAAAGTTAGATACCGAGCTACACGTAGAAACTATTAGTGCAAAATTACAGCACCTCGAGATGATTTCTAAAGATCTACTTTTCTAAGGTAGAATCATCTGGTGTGATTGCATAACATGGAACTTTTCCTAAGGTGTGGGACCTTGAAAATTGGAAAAGCTCTCCAGATTAAAGGTTGGTTCCTTATTCCTCTATTTAGGTACATACGTGAGGATTTTGCAGAGGATCTATATCTATACTTAGTCTAAGAATTACCAAGGAGACAAGGATAAAAGAGTATAGAAATGAGAAATAACTAAACTACCAGGTGATGCACCAAAGGAATGATGAATACTTAGTTTTCCTTTGACACAAACCAATAAAATACATACAATAAACAAACATAGACAACCAGATATGTAACGAGAGATCGATATATGCAAAAGAAACAAGAAGGATCTGAGATCGATCACAAACGTATTTTATTGCTCTAATAGATTAATACAGTTCATTACAGAATATCTAAAAGGTAGAAACATAATACAATTTTAAACCCCACAAATCCTTTGCTAGAAGGAAAAGGAGCCTACAAAACTAAGAATATCCAACCCTTTACAATGAATCTTGTCCCCGTATTTATAGAATCAATTTGAGAGAAGAAAAAGGAGGGCGAAGCGGGAAAATGTGGGTCGAAGCTCAACCACCACTGTTAATGTTTTCTGCTAAAATCTACCCCCAAATCCATCTTTACCGCATCAATCCTTAATTCGGCACCTTGAAGGAAGAGGAAACAGAAAAATAGATAGAACTCGATCTCGGTTGTTAAGACTGATGATCCTGCATTGAAATCTCAAAGATGTTTCTCCATTTTTCTCCCACCTACCCTCTCAAAAATTAAATTTTCAGACTCCCATGGCGTAGATGAGGTCGAGATATCTCTAGCAATATCAGATTCATAATCTCTCGAGCCCTGAGTCAAAAGATATGCCCTTTTGAAGTTTTGCATTGATTTTGTACAAATAGGTGGGAAAATGACTTGAAAATGGGTCCCTCTTTTGATTGGGATACGTGATAGCTAAATTGGGATAAAAATTTGGGTCTGTGGGCTCAGAACTTAACTTTCCTCCTTTTTTGTGAAAATTGCAAAATCCAAAAAACTCCCACGGCCCCGAAGCTCTGCATGGACACGTGGCTTCTTTTGGTTGGCTGGGACATGCACTTCCATATTTTCTTTTATGCCTTTTGGACAAAAGGAAAACTCTCACTTTTTTCCCTGAATCCCTACCTTGGCTTTGACTCGGGTCTATATGTTGAATTTTTCCTTGGCGGAGTCACGGGCCATTTTGTAACTTTTACTCCTTTTGGGGCAAAGGGTAAAAACTAACTTTACCTAACGCCTTGTCGTCCCACGGGACACGCGTCGATCCGCACTCACTTGGGAACCTTTTCTCTATTTGACCCTTGAATTAGTGCCATTGAGACACTTGGCAGCCTCCACTGGCTTGGCTTATGCATTGACTATTCAACTAACTCTACCCCCTTTGAGGACACGTGGAGGCACCGCGCATGTTTGCAAATCCGACCCAAAGTTTTCCTTTAGAGGAGCATTGGGTTGACACTTGTCATCCTCCACTACTTTGTGGACTTTTCAATGGTCCCTCTTACTTATTGACTTTGGGCTATGTGACGGCTTTGCACTCATTTGGGTTTCCACTGAAAATGACTCTTGGAAATGTGCCAAAGCTAACACACGGCACTCTCCACTTGCACTTCTATACTGAGTCATTTTTTCCCTTTTCTGAACCAATTTGAGCCGAGGACTTCAAATATATATCATTGTTCCTTCTTCTGGCTTCTTTGTAGCATTTATCCTTATTGTCTGACCCTAGTATTTTATAGTTCTTCCTTTATGTCACTTGGAGGATGGATTTAAGATGTAGAAACGGCCCGACATAGTCATTTTCTTTTTGTACAGGGTCCTTTGATCTTTCTTGGCCTCTTCCACTCCATTGATGAATCTTCTTACAACCAATTTGCATAATCTAGATGAGTTTTTTTGAGTTCCTTATATGTGGGGTCATGGTTCAATCAATATTTAGCTCGGTAATGAAATATGGATAACAATTTGGCAACTCACAAGGACATCTTCCCGCTTTGGATGAAGAGATCGGTTACCTTATCGCATATATTGGGCATGGTGTCAATAATAACAAGTTGATATTATTCCCGCCTCACAGGTTCACAAACACTACTGTGCTCTCAAATTTCATAAGAAAATCTCAAATGAAGATTTATGAGAGTAGAAAATTGTTTTAAAATAGGGCCTCATCTGTTTTTCTGAATGAACTGCACAAGAGCAACAAAACAACACCACAACTATGTACAAAATTGAAATCATACATGCTCCAAATGGAACATGTAGAGCATGCAAAGCACTTAGGAGGAAATCAATCTATGCTACAACAAGACAATGTGCAGAAGCACTTAGAGGAAAGAGAAACTAAACTAATATGTACAGAGTGGGACTTCCCTTTTAGTAGTAGTGCTTGAGATAGATCCTGTTCACTAGGATCTGCAGCTCTTCACCCTCCAATGAGGACAACTGGAAAGCATTGCTACTTTTACATCTTGTTATCATATAAGGACCACTCCAGATGGCATCAAACTTAGAATGTCTCCTTGGTTTTGCTCGATCTACATCCCACTTCAAAACTAGGTCTCCTTCCTGAAAGTCCTTGCTTTTGCTTTCTTGTCAAAGCACTTCTTGATTGAAGCTTGACTCCTCTCCAATGCTTGAGAGCACTCTCTCTGGCTTCTTCTAATTCTATCGATCCGCGTACCTAACCTCCATTGGTGCAAACTCAGACATCTCTAGTTGCTTCACAAGCTCTAATGCTGGTAACTCAAGTGATATAAGAAACACTGCCTCTTTCCCATGGATAATCTTGAATGGAGAGTTGCCTGTGGATCTCTTGGGTGTTATTCTATCAACCCATAAGGTTGTTTTGAGCTTTGTTTGCAGTCCTTTGATTCTCATCCAAATTTATCTTGATGATCTTTAATAGATTCTTGTTTGTAGACTCAGCCTGGCCATTACCCTGAGGGTAATAATTTGATGAGGTGCTCAAATAAGTCCCATTCTTGATAGCCCATCCTATGATCTTGGAACCTATAAATTCTAATGCATTGTCTAATATGATGGTGGCTGACACTCTAAATCTGGTCGCTATTCCTTCATAGAAATCTAGGATACTTGACTCATTTGACACCTTGAGTGCCACTGCCTCAGTCCATTTGGTAAAATATTCTGTCACTATTAGGATCCATTTGTGACCCTGGCTTGAGTTTGGATTAATGACTCTAATGAAGTCCAATCCCCACTGCATAAAAGGTTGGTTGACTAAGATTGGGTGTAATGGAAGTGCTGCTAGCTTCTCCTTCCCTTTGAAGAAAGCACAATTCTTGCATCTTTTAATCCATGTATAACAGTCACTAAACACTCTGGGCCAATAATATCCTACTTTCATGATTTTGAGTGCTGTCACTCTTGGGGCAAAAATGGCCTCCAGCTAGCTTCAACATGAAATTCTTGTAGCACTCTCTCCACTTGATCCATCCCAATGCATCTCAACAGAATACCATTGATGTCTCTTTTAAACAAGACACCATCAATAAGAACATATGGAATGGCTTGTAACCTGAAATGCCTTCTTTTTCTTTATTCATCCCATGAGGGCATAGGCGGTTTGAAGGAAATGCACCATGTCTTGGGTCTAACAAGGAGCAGGTACATCATTTCTTTCTTTTTCTTGATCATCTTATAGAATCAGAACAACCTCCTTCTCACTGTTTGTTTCATCTTGTAGAGTAGAGGCTAGCTGCTCACACAAGCCCCTCCCATGGACCAGCTTGGTGACCTTAATCTCAATGTCATATTCCATGACATGAGTAATCCACCCTACACATTTCTCATTCAGGTCCTTGCTGAGGAGGAATTCTTTGACTCCTACATGGGAGACCAATAGTTGGATTTTGTTGTTTGACACCAAATGCTTAAACTTCTTCAGTCCTCTAATCACCGCCAAGACTTGCTTCTCAATGAAGGAATACCTCACCTCATAGTCTTCTAGACTTTGACTAAAGAAAGCAATTGGTTGTTCTGAGTTTTCTTTGTTCTGTTGAACCAAGATTATAGAGATAGTGTCATTTCCGCCAAAGGCATACAATATGAAGTCCTTGGAAAAATATAGATTTACAAGAGTTGGGGCCTGTGATATGGCCTCTTTGATAGCTTCAAAGATTTTCTTTCCTTCATCTTTCCATATGAATTCTAATCTCTTCTTCAGCATCATTGGTATTGGATTAACTAGAGTAGAAAAGTTTGGGACAAACCTTTGAACAAAGTTGATCTTCCCCAAGAAGCTTTGAAGAGCCTTCTTGTGACTTGGCAATGGTAGTGCTTTTATTGCTTCAACCCTTTCTAGATCAATTGCCAGACCCTCCTTAGACACAATGTGGCCCAAAATATTTCCCTCATGGGCCAAGAATATGCATTTTTGGGGTTCAAAGACACCCCAAATCTTCTACATCTTTGAAACACCTGCCTTAGATGGAAAAGGTGGTCTGCCATGTTCTTAGAGAACACAATGATATCATCCAGATATATCAACACTATCTGGTTGATTAGCCCTTTGAATTCCATATCCATGGCTCTTTGGAAAGTAGCACCAGCATTGGATAGTCCAAATGGAATTTTTTTGTATGCATAGGTGCCCCATTTGGTGGTGAAAGTAGTTTTGAATTGATCATCTTCTTTCACCATGATCTGATTGTATCCCAAATAGCCATCTAAGAGAGAAAATCTCTCTGACCCAGACACTACTTGCAAAATCTATTCCATTGAAGGGAGTGGGTAGTGATCTTTGAGGGAGGCTCTGTTCAAATCCCTGAAGTCAACACACAGCCTAATTTCTCCATTTTTCTTTCTGACTGGGACCAGATTTGCAACCCAACTAGAGTGTTTAATTGGAAATATGATGCTTTCCTCTATTAGTTTGTTCATTTCCCTTTTCATTAGAGGCTTAATATGTGGGTTGATGGAATCTTTCTACCTAATAGGTTGATCGCTTGGGTCCAATTCAATTGTGTTGTGCTAGTTTTGGATTAAAACCCCTTAGGTCTTCATAACTCCAAGCAAACATGTCAGGGAACTCTTGGCAAAGTTGTATGAATTCATACCTTTCCTGCTCGGTGGCCACCTTGCCAATTTGAAGTGTTTTGTCTTCTCCAACTGGGATTGACTCTGAATCCTCTCCTTTGATCTGCATGTTAGCCTTTTCTTTTCTGAACTGATCATTAGGATTGAAAATGGATTCTAGGGTCACTAAGCCTTTGGGAAGCTTGTTTGTATGCAACTGTACTATCTGGTTCCCATACTACTGCTCTAGTTTGTTTTGATTATGGGCCAAGAATTCAGCCTCTTCTTATAAAAATTGATGATCTGCACGATCATTCTCAAACACTTTCCAGCATGTATTATTATCTGGCACTGCCGGCCTCACAACCACATGGATATGTGGTTGTTCTTTGTCTCTCTTGATGTTATCCACCACATCAAATGCTGCTCCAACTGCTACAAGTCTATCAACAGCTTCATTCTCTTTTCTAGGTATGGACACAATGCTGAAAGCCTTGAAATATTCCATGAGATCCCATACCCTACTCTTATAGTTCTTGAGTAGGTCATTTTTAATAGCATTTAGTCCTCTTACTTGATTAGCAACTAGCTCACTGTCACCGAATACTTGCAAGTTCTTGATTCCCAGCTTCCTTACCCACTGAAGACCTTGGACTAAATCCTCATATTCAATAGTATTATTTGAGCATGTGAACTAGAATCTGAAGGCTAAATAATATCTCATACCTCTGGGGGACATAATCATGGCTCCTCCTCTAGCTCTTTGTCTACTCCTTGAACCATCAAAGAACAATTGCCACACCTCATTGTCATCCTTGTATTCTGGCTTGATTAGGTTAGGAAGAGGCTAGTTCTCTTCACGTAGGCAGTAGATGCCTAGCTCAGATTCTTCCATTTCCCTATAGGGGTCAAAAGAATGGTTTTTTTGGCCCAATCATCAAGATTCATGTCTCGGATACATCCCACCTTGGTATTTGCTTCAGAAGTTCTTAGGAGGTCCTCTTGATCAAAAGTTGAGCAGTTGGCATTGATTGGGCTAGGCACATAGGATTCAATATGATAATCAGTAATAGGTTCAGATCTGATTGTGGCCTTCGCTCCATACCTTGTCCTAAAGAGCATATATGACCAATCAATAGATAGGTAGCCTCCAATTTTGGCAATGAAGTCCCTAGACAAACACAAAGCAAAATGTGGTGGAAAATCTATGATGGACATGTTTTGCAAGACAGTTACATTGGGGCAGGCATGTAGAGTGAGACTCAAATCTTTGATGATTCCCACAGTGGTCACTATTGTCCCATCTAATTGAACTACTCCTTTAGAGATAACCTCATATTGGAGACCCAACTGGTCAGCTATTTGTTTGGGCATCACAGAACTACTAGCCCCAGAATCAATCATACAATTGTGTACTAATTTGTCTCTAATAATTAATGAGACATAGGAAGGAGGAGGTGTCATGTTTTTATCTTGTTGCTCTCTCGTGGTTCCTCCCTAAGCTAAACTGTATTGGCAAGCACTCTTTCTTGCTTGGTTAGGGGGTGATTTGAACTTGACCAATTCTGCATGGTAGTATCCAACATATCCCTCTGCCATGGAATGGCCAGTGAGTCCCATAGTGAAATGTTCACACTTGTGCTTTTCATTTGCTCAATAATATTGAATGAGACATCTTTTTGCTGCCCCTTCCTAGACACATTTCTTTCTTGCACATGGGTTGTTACAACCGGTGCTTGACTGGGTTTGGGAGGTGGTCTGGATTGGTTCAGCATGTTGGGAGTTATACTTGGAGCACCAAAAACTTGTGGAGTGATGGAAGTTTGAGGGTCACCTAGGATCAGTGGTTGACCCTCTCAAATATTTCTCCTTTTGGACCGTGTGTTGGCAGCCACACCTTGAGGAGGGGACTGATTCATCCCACATAAGTCTTTAGCCTGCCAATTGACAAGCATAGTCTCGTTTGGGGGGCCACCTTGTTGAGCTCCTTATTGCTGATTTTCCTCCTGGCTAGGTTCTTGTGGCACCATACTGGTCTGATTCAGAGCACCATTAAAGCATGTTGCTTGGTTATGTGGTTGTTCGCATGGAAAACACCAATCGTATTCTTGTGCCATATTATTTTGTGCAGGAACCAATGCCCTTGATGTTGAAGTTGTGTTAGGATCATATAGCCTGAAAGGTCTAGTAGCTTGGGGCTGTCCTTGGTTCTGGCTTTGATTCATAGTCTGAGGTGGTGGCCTATTCTATTGATACTGGGGTCTGGCTTGATATTGGGCCTAGGGCTGGTATGGCCTGAAACTCTGAGCTTGTTATCTTTTGATGGTCACTAGCTCATTCCCAAAGTTCTGAAATTACTTCATTACCGCTTCCTAAAACTCTTTAACAAGATATTAGATGATGAAGTTGAAGCTTCGGTGAGCTTTGATTCCCGGGGTGGGTATAGGAGCTAATGTAGGTGCTCAGCTAGTATCTGGGCTTCCTAACTTAGGGTACAGAGGCATGGATGGCCTAGGAGAGATTTTTCCAGCTTGAATCAAATGGTTCTCAGCTCCTATGGAGAGGCTATAGGATACAGGTAATGTAGTGCCTCCCATTGACTGAATCATCAGAGAAATATCAGAATTTAAAGCCCTAAGAAAGTATAAGAAGGCACCTTCATCAATGGGATTTACTATTGTTGGAATCCTATCCCAGGTCCACTGGAATCTGAGGTTGAAGTCTATCGATACTCTCGGGCTCTCTTGATTGTTGTTAGTTGTTCCAATAAATAAAATTTATCACCTTTCTCTCCAAACTGATTGTGAAGAGTTGTGCATAGCTGATTCCAATTCTAGATAGAGCCTGTTGGGAGACTCCTGAACCATTGCAAAGCTTTCCCTTTGAATGAAGAGGTGAACAACTTGACTGTAATGTCCATCTTTTGGATTTTGTGGATCATGCAGACATTTACAATATCTTGGACATGGTAACCAGGAGAAGTTTGATTTTTCCCAGTGAAATGTGGGATGCTCTTTAATGCTGTAATCAGAACTAAGTTTTGTGTAATCAAGGCAAGTGGACTACTGTCAGTGAAGTTAACATAAGGATTTGGCTAAGCCATTTTGATCAGTCTGAGCACTCCTCTTGGTTGGATGAATGGTTTTCCAGGAGGAGGTTTTGATAAAGCCCTGATTGGTGGAGATGGAGACCTCTTAAATCTTCTTCCTCTCCTTTTTCAGCCTAGGGATAGAAGCAAATATTCAAATATACCTTCTTTCCTTGCTCTAGATCAGGTGAGATTCATGAATATCCCAAGATTGGGCTTCTGAAACTAGTAGATTTGTTTCTTTTGGAGTTTCCAGATGTACAATTTAAGGCTTCTTAAAAGCCGTAATCACAAAGCAAGTGTACATCAATTCCTACTTTGATAAGATAAAGACTTTTTGGTCCCATCATGCATGCCAAAACTGTTAGTGTGAAATCACAGCACCCCTAGATGATTTCTAAAGTTCTACTTTTCTAAGGTAGAATCATTTGGTGTGATTGCGTAACATGGAACTTTTCCTAAGGTGTGGGACCTTTTATCCAAAATGAGCCCCTGCATATTTTGGCTAACTTGCCTTCATTCTTTCCTTGTACTTCAAATTCAATTTTCACACATTGCAAGAACTCAAAAGATTCTGGAAATGGCTTCATCAGATAGGATTTTTCTTCCCCTTTCTAGAAAGGTAAAGAAGTCCTCCTAACTCCTTGTATTTTTTGAGTTATGGCTCGGCGGAGTTTGGAGGGGAAATTTTCCTAAGGTGGGCCCATGGAGCTTGGGAGAGTTTTGTGCCAAAGAGGCTCGGGCCGGTGGAGCAGAGGAAGAAATTGAGAACTTAGCACTTTTTGGGCTAAAAGTGCAAAATTCATTTGCACTCCCGTGAGCCCGCAAAGGAAATGAAATGATGTCATGTGTCCAAGTCAAAGAACGAGAGTTAGGGGGTCGAAGGATTTTGGTTTTTGCCAAACCATAAAAGTGCAAAGGTGAAAAGTTGAACTACATCTCCACACCAAATAAGAAGGTCCCACACTTTTGGAAAGCTCAATGTTGTGCAATCACACCAAATGACTTTTCCTTAGAAAATCAGATCCATAACTCATTTGGGGTACTATGAATCTGCACTAACATTTTTGGCATGCCCGGTGTGACCAAGAGGTCTTCCACTTCATTTTTACAGGTTGATGTGTTCTTGTTTAAAATTTCAGCCTTTGGAGGCACTTGTAAACACATCTGGTGACTCCATCTGATCAGCAACCCATCTCTAAAGTTGTAGACCTTCTTTCCATTCATTTTATTTCATTTTTCATTCCATTTTTCATTCCATCTCTTCATTCTTCTTTCAACCCATGAAGTTGTGTATTAATGACTTCATTTCTCTCATGGAATTCACATCTACAACATCAAAAAAAAATTCCATCTCCAATATGTTTTACAACTCCTACAAATCAGCATTTTGAACAAATTCAAAATCAGCATGGTTACCCTTATGAGCAGCAGTGCCAAAATCAGTTTGGCTATGGATCTTTCCAAGAGCAGGGGTATGCCAAAAATGAAGACAATCAAATGCAAGATGTTGGTCTATTGGAGAAGATCCAAAAAATGGATATTGGCATGGTGCAATCAAGAGCAACAGCTCAAATGAAGGCTTTCGCAAATTTTTTGCAAGGCACCTTGTCCATGGGTTGGCCCTTTTCCAAGACACTTCACCCTCGGGAGAAGTCTGGACTTCATGGTGGAGATGCTACAATTGCTTGAAAAGTGGAATGAATGAATAGAGGTGTATGAGAGGTGTATTCAAGAACCTTGTCAACGGGTAAGCACACCATCTCATGCTTTTTCTTTTCCTCTTTCCCAATCTATTTTATCTTAGCAGTGTCAAGTTTCAATTTTCCCATCTTCTGTCCCAAAAGTTAATTCCATTTCTCCATCCCCTAGTCTTCCATCTCATCTCAGTCCTTTTGTCCTTTTCCCTTCCAAACAGTCATCCCCTTCAAAAAAACAAGTTCCACCTTCCCCTCTACCACAAATAATTGTAAAACCAGTTGAAACCCAACCCATCCCTCCTCCTACTTTCCCAAATCCATGTTGGGAAGAAAACAATAAAAAATCCAGTCAAGGAGAACAACAAAAAGAAGAGCCAAACAAAGAAGAAAAAATCAAAAGATTGGTAATCTTGGCTCTCAAATTTGGGATAACAAAGATCCCCTTGATGGTTAAGCCTTCAGAGGAGATTAAAGTTGAAGAACAAACGGTGGCCAAGGTTGATTTAATAGCAGTAGAGAAGCAAGAAGATCAGTCATCAAGTTTCTCAAAGTGTAGTGTCTATGTTGGCACTCTGCGGGAAGAAGATGTTAATCCAATAGAAGTTGCACAATCAGCTCAAAGTCCCATTGAAGATGAGAAGCTGGGAGAGATCAAATCATTATTGAGGCCACTCAATGAAGAAGGCATCATTGAATATTTTTTTCTTTCATTTCAAAGGCGTAATTTGATTGATGAACCCATGGTGGAGGAGGACCATACAGTTTTAGAGGCTCCAAGTGAGGAACAGGCTATAGAGGAACCTTCAGTTCTTCCTCCCACTTCATCTCCTTCAATCTCTAATGTTGAGGAGGATTTTGATCTTTAAAACTTCATGTTTGAGGATGAGGAGAACCATGGTGATCAAATTGCAGATCAGGAGGACATCATGGAAGAGGTTGAGCATTTGCAGCAGGACAACAAGGAGGTAGTTTATCTGTCTGATTTGGAGGACTATTTTGATGGAGAGGAACTGGTTGAAAGCACACCATTTTCTCCTTCATCATCCATCTTACAAACACTTGAGCTTGTTGTCGTGGAGGAAAGCATTCATTTGCAGTAGCTTGTATTTTATGATAGCTCTTGGGAATCAAGTTTGGAAGATATTAATCTTCCATGTTCTTCACAAGAGGAAAAAGAGAAACAACAAAAGAGTTCCACCATTCCTTCCTCACCATTCACCCAAGAAGGTCCACAAGAAGACTCAATTTTTGGATTTGAATTTAAGAGAAATGGGCACATCCAAAGGATCATATCATGCCCAATCAGGTACTTGGCTTCATTGGAGCCAAGGGGGAAGCCAAAACCAGTCATGCTTACTCTTGAGCATGAGGATGATATGCAAAGTACCAAGGATCAGCTGCAATGCCTCTTCAATCCAAATGCAGAGAAACTAAAAGAGGTATTTGATTTGTTTCCTATTGATACCTTGATGATTTGGGTGGAGGACCGGCTTATGGTCAGTTTTTCACTCATACAACCAGCCATGTTTAGTGCCAAATCAGTTGCATGGCTGCCATTTTTTAGGAAGGGAAGTTGTTTCTCCTGCCACTTGTAGGCTTTGTTTGAGTTCCTTTGCTCTTGGTTAGAGTAGAGTAGGTAGGTTTATTTTCATATAATAAGTGCTTTGCACAATTTGCATGTTCCATTTGGAGCATGTATGATTTTTAGTTTTGTACATAGTTGTTTGGTGCTGTTTTGGTTGCTCTTGCATAGTGCATTCAATGGCTTTTAGTCAAGATAAAATCCAAGTTTCAAAGTGGGATTCTAAGTGACTCGAGGTCAAAATTTTAGAGTTCAAATCAGGATCAATTTATCGGCTTGACTCCATGCTCAATGGATGTAACAAAGGCCACCGATCATTCATCTAGCAGAGATGACCCCTCTGAGTTACCAAAATTGTTATCCAAAATGAGCCCCTGCTTATTTTGGCTAACTTGTCTTCATTCTTTCCTTCCTTTTGCTTCAAATTCGATTTTCACACATTACAAGCACTCAAAAGATTCTGGAAATGGCTTCATCAGATAGGATTTTTCTTCCCCTTTTCAGAAAGGTAAAGAATTCCTCCTAACTCTTTGTACTTTTTGAGTTATGGCTCGATGGAGTTTAGAGGGGAAATTTTCCTAAGGTGGGCCCATAGAGCTTGGGAGAGTTTTGTGCCAAAGAGGCTATGGCCAATGGAGCGGAGGAAGAAATTGAGAACTTTACACTTTTTTGGCTAAAAGCGTAAAATTCATTTGTGCTCCCACGAGCCCACAAAGGAAATGAAATGATGCCTTTTCAAAGTCAGCAGTAGGAGTCGGGGTCAAAAGGACTTTTAGTTTTTTTCCAAAACCATAAAAGCACAAAGGTGAAAAGTTGGACCGCATTTCTGCATGGAATCAAAAGGTGCCACTTGTTCACATCAAGCCCGTGGAGGTCGGGCCGGCGGGGACTTTTGGAAAATTTTCCTAGGCAGGCAAATTGGGCAGAATTTTCTCCTGAGGCCCACGGATCAACCAGAGGGCACCATGTGTCATCGGAGGAGTGGGGCACGAGATTTTTGGGAAATTTTCCCAATTTGAAAAAAGAGGGAAAAAATCAAGATTTTGCCCCGCGAACCTGATTTCACCATTTTTGCCCTAAATCTTCATAGGGGCATATCTTTTGCACCAGAGCTCAGATTTTCATGATTTTTATATCATTGGAAAGCTGGTGAAATCCTCTACATGATAGACACTTCAATTTTAAATTTTTATGGAGATTTGTGGGAGAAAATTGAAGAAACGTCTCTGGCATGGAAAAATTGCAGAAAATGACCCCAACCACCAAAATTAATGAAGTATGGGCCTCTTTCTTGCTCTGCGAAGCAATGTACGATGAAGTATGGGATTTTTCATGGAAACCCATCATTTTGCAGGCTAATTAAATGGATCTTGTCAGTGGTTGGAGTTTTAAAATGGATTTCCCACGTTCTCTCTCCTCTGTTCTGCGTTTTCATTGATAAAAAGCCAGTTTTGGCTCATTTGTAAAAGGTTGTTCATCCTTCTCTGCCTCTCCCTTCTTTTCTTCCCTAGGGTTGAAAATGGAGTTTGAACCTCCTCCCCTACTCTATAATGGCATTTTTTCCTCTTACCCGTGAAATGATGTTCTGAGGCAAAACTTCTGAGCAATAAAAACATGTTTTGTGATGCATTTGTCCATCCTTGCTCATTTTTGGTTGTTTTCTTCTTACCTCTCTTCAATTCATGTATTTGTGCATGTTTAGATGTTCATTGCAGGTTTTGGAGCTGTGTTCATGGAATTTTGGAACATTTTATATGTGAAATCCATCTTTTTTTTGTGATGCACTTGTCCATCCTTTCTATTGCTCACCTCTTCTTGTTCCATGGTATTTTTGATAGATAATCAACACTTTCCTTCTCTGGTGTATCACCGTTTTAGTGTAGGCTTTGTTTTTCCCTCTTTTCTCTCTCTCTCTCTCTATCTCCTTGGCATGGTTAGATTAGGTTATATTATCTTGCTCTGCACTAGAATAGCTTGTGGCAGGTAGTTTAGGAAGAAGAATCAGCCTTCTCTAGAGAGATTTCCCCATTTGCAAAGGTCTAACACTTTGGGAAAGCTCAATGTTGTGCAATCACACCAAATGAATCTTCTTTAGAAAAGAAGATCCATAACTCATTTGGGGTGTTGTGAATTTGCACTAACATGACCTTACAAATTGGAAAAGCTCTCCAGTTAGAGGTTGGTTCCTTATTCCTCTGTTTAGGTAAATACATGAGGATTTTATAGAGGATCTATAACTATACCTAGTCTAAGACTTGTTAAGGAGACAAGAATAAAAGACTACGAAATGAGAAATAACTAAACTACCGATGATGCACCAAAAGAATGATGAATACTTACTTTGCCTTCAACACAAACCAATGAAATGCATACAATAAACAAACATAGGCACTAGATCTCAGTAACGAGAGATCGATAGAAGAAAAAGAAACAAGAAGGATCTGAGATCAATCAAAAATGTATTTTATTTCTCTAATAGATTGATACAGTTCATTACAGAATAGCCAAAAGGTAGAAACGTAATACAATTTTAAAGGAAGGCTTGAACCCCACAAATCCTTTGCTAGAAGGAGAAGGGAGCCTGCAAAACTAAGAATATCCAACCCTTTACAATGAATCATGTCCCCGTATTTATAGAATCAATCTGAGAGAAGAAAAAGGGAGAGAGAAGCAGGAAAACATGGGTCAAAGCTCAACCACCACTTGTTAATGTTTTCTACTAAAATCTACCCCCGAATCCATCTTTACTGCATCAATCCTTGATTCGGTGCCTTGAAGGAAGAGGAAATGGTGGAAATAGATCGAATCCAATCTGGTTGTTGAGACTGATGATCCTACATTGAAAGCTCAAAGATGTTTCTCCATTTTTATTCCACCTACCCTCTCAAAAATTAAAGTTTTAGACTCCCATGGCATAGACGAGGTTGAGATCTTTCTAGCAATATCAGATTCACAATCTCTCAAGCCCTGAGTTAAAAGATATGCCCTTTTGAATTTTTGCATTGATTCTATATAAATAGTTGGGAAAAATACTTGAAAATGGGTCCCTCTTTTGATTAGGATACGTGGAAGCTAGATTGGGATAAAAATTTGGGTCTGCGGGCTTAGAACTTAACTTTTCTCCTTTTTCGTGAAAATCACAAAATCTAGAAAACTCCCACATCCCCGAAGCTCTGCATGCACACGTGGCTCCTTTTGGTTGGTTGGGAAATGCACTTCCATATTTTCTTTTATGCCTTTTAGACAAAAGGAAAACTTTCACTTTTTTCCCGACTCCCTGCCTTGGCTTTAACTTGGGTCTATATGTTAAATTTTTCCTTGGCGGAGTCACGGGCCATTTTGCAACTTTTACTCCTTTTGGGGAAAAGGGAAAAAATATAACTTTTCCCCAACACCCCGCCTTCCCTTGGGACACGCATCATTCTAGTGCTCACTTGGGAATGTTTTCTCTATTTGACCCTTGAATCAGTTCCATTAAGACACTTGGCAGCCTCCACTAGCCTGGCTTATGCATTGACTATTCAACCGACTTTGCCCCCTTTGAGGACACATGGAGAGCACCGCACATGTTTGCAAATCTGACCTAAATTTTTCCTTTAGAGGAGCATCAAAGTTGACACTTTTGGCCTCTTTTGCTTTTTGGACTTTTCAACGGTCCCTCTTACTTATTGACTTTGGGCTACGTGGCGGCTTACACGCTCATTTGGGTTTCCACCGGGATTGACTCTTGAAATATGCCGGGATGACACGTGGCACTCTCCGCTTGCACTTTTATACTTAGTCATTTTTTTCCCTTTTGCTAAACCAATTTGAGCTTGAGGACTTCGAATCTTCTCCATTCTTCCTTCTTACGGCTTCTTTATAACATTGATCCTTATTGTGCTCGACTCCTTTATTTTATAGTTCTTCATGTCTCGTATCTTGGAGGATGGATTTAAGATGTAGAAATGACCTAACAGAGTCATTTTATTTTTGTACATGTTCCTTTGATCTTTCTTGGCCTTCGCCACTCCATTATTGAATCTTCTTGCAACCAATTTGCAGGATCTGGATGAGTTTTCTTAGGTTCCTTCTATGTGGGGTCATGGTTTGATCCAATATTTAGCTTAGGAGTGAAATATGGATAATAAAAACCATAACAAGAATGCGAGATTATTCTTCTCAACTAGTTCTAACCTACCCATTAGTACTAGACAATATTCAACAAACAAGAGTGAAACCTATAGGCGCTTATGATCTATTTAATGACCTAACAAAGACCTTCTCTCACATTTCCTTCTTGGATTTGTTGAAAAACTCTCCCACCCATAGAGCTTCTCTCTTAGAAGTGTTATGTCTTGGTCATCTAATTAACATCACTCCTCCTCCTGAACCGTAAGTAATCCATATAGAATTTGACATCTACCCTCCGGGTAGCCAGATAGGGATACTTGAGTTTATATTTGATATAAGTAAAATGCCAACATACACTCGAAATCACATGTAGAGGTAACCCAACCTTCCATTTGCAAGTATAGATTTACAATAATTTTATTAAGTTTGCAATGATTGATGATGGGGCTGTAGTTAGCATAGTCCCCTTCACTTTTCTTCAAAAGCTAGGATATGGAGAAATAAATTGTTCCACAACACGAAATACTCTAAGGGGTTGTGATAGTCTCAAGGCCACTTTAATTGGGACTATAGTGTTACTAGTCACCTTAGGACCCAAGACAATCCTCACCGAATTTTATATTATAGATCGGGAAACCAACTATAATATGATTCTTGGTTGACCATGGATACATCGCATGAAGGCAATCCCTTCCACGTTATTCTAGGAAATAAGATTTTTACACCTAGGAAAATATTTGTGGCACAAGGTGACCCAAAACCCTTTGAAATACACCTAGTAGATTTGAAGAAGAGACCAAGTGTTCACTCTGAGTTTGAGCTCCCAACGAATCAACTTAACAAACCAGTCAATTCAAAGATAGAAGTAAAGTTGATACCTACAACAGAATTAGAAATCACGAATCTAGTCAAAGGCATTCTAGCACTCAAAAATGAGACTAACATCATAAAGATAGTATCATTAGGAACTACTGCAAAAATTGTCGAGTTACTAGAGAAATATTTACCTATTCTCCTACCATTTGATTCCATAGGTATAGAATGTACCCTAGGAATTCACTCCCTTCCAGTGGACGAAGTTTGTATGGTAGAAGTAACCGAGGAAAAGAAGCAAACACAAAGAATGTTCCAATAGCCATTTTTCTGAACAAATATTGGACCCTCATCTTTGATGGAGCTAGATGTCGTTTCGATGCTGGGGCAGGTGTGATCTTTACTTCTTCTGAGGGAAAGATCCTACCTTTTGCCTTTGAGTTAAACTTTGAATGTACAAATAACAAAACTAAATACAAAGCCCTCCTCCTTGGCCTCATCATAGCCAAAATAATGGGTGTTGATAACATTAGAGTACTAGGAGACTCAAAATTAGTTACAAACCAAGTATCTAAGGTATATGAAACTAGAGCTGAGCACTTACAACTCTATAAAATGATGGTGTTAGATCTAACCAAGGGATTCGAATTCATATCAATCGAAGCAATCCCATAAGAACAAAACCTTCTCACTGATTCAATAGTAACCTCAGCTTCCTGTTTCACTCTAAGAAGTGAGTTAGAAATTAAAAATTTCACGGTATCACTTCGTACTGAACCATTAGTGCATAAAATGCCAACAACCCCGATCTTGACACATATAGAAGCTGAAAAATGAGTTTACCATCCTACACCACTTCGACAATGATAGGGTCACTCTTGAATATCTAAATGCCTACGTGGAACTACATCTCACTCATCACATAGTATATTTCTCTCTAATCCCATCTTCCTCTTCCTATTTTGGAAACCCCATGATAGAATCTCCCCATAAAATAACCTCAAAATCTACGAGGTAGAGAATGAAGAAAGTTTGGAACTACCTCCGGCCCCACCTGAATTTGAAGAAGGCAACGCTTCCTTAATTGAAGGAACGATTGACATAAATATTGGAACAGAGGAAGAACCAAATATTTTTAAGTTGGGATCCTCATTAACTCTAGAGGAGATAGAAATACATACCTAGATCCTCAAGGAACATCAAAAAGCATTCACATTTAATTACAAAGAAATGACAGGAATTGCACCACATATCATGGTACACAATCTTGTCACCAAACCAGATGCAAAGCCAACTAAGAAAATTCAAGACCAATGAAACCAAAAGTGGCTCTCATGGTGGAAGAAGAAGTAATGAAACTTCTCTAGGTGGGATTCATCAAACCAGTCATCTATTCACAATGGGTATCTAATATTGTCCTTGTTCTAAAAAAATGGGAAGATACACATTTGCATAGACTTTCAGGACATTAATAAAGATTTCCCCAAAGATGACTTCCCATTACCAGTCATTGACGTCATTGTTGACACAACAGCTAGATTTGAGATTTTGTCTCTCATGGACGGGTTCTCGGGATATAATTAAATCAAAATATCTAAAGAGGATCAAGTCAAGAGTATGTTTATAACTCCTTGTGGAACTTATTGTTACGTTGTCATGCCATTCGCTCTTAAGAACTCGACACTATATACCAACGGAAATGACATACATATTCCATGACCTTATTCATAAGATTGTGGAATCCTATGTAGATGACTTACTAGCTAAGGCCAAGAAGCATTGTGATCATCCAGAAGTGCTCCGTATCATTCTCTCATGATTGATTGAATATGGCATCACATTGAATCCAGAGAAATTCATATTTGGTGTGATAGGAGGTAATATTCGGCTACATTATATCGTTATGAGGGATTGATGTCGATCCACCAAAATCAGGCTATTCTTGGAATGATTCCACCATCGATGAGTTTGGTATCGATCATTTCTTGGGAAACTTCGGTGTAATTCAAAGGTTCATCCTTGACTTAATTTTTGTTGTTCATCCAATCAATAATTTATTAAAGAAGTATTATAGAAATGATTGAATAGAATAATTCAACGAGAAATTCAAGCAATTAAACACTTCTTGTTGTCTCCCCCCCATAATAATGCCTCCTAGACCGGATCATCCTCGTATCATGTATTCATGGGCTACTAATGTCTTGTTAGCCTGCATGTTGGTACAAGAAGATAATGATAAATGGGAACGTGTTGTTTATTTCATTAGCTGGATGTTGCTTGATTATGAAACACGTTACACACAAGTAGAAAGAGAATGCCTTGCCATAGCCTTCGTAAAAAATGTTCAAGACATTACATGTTGAACCAAGAAACAAGATTCATTATAAAGACATATCACTTATGGACATTCCTCACTCAAGGGTCTTTATCTAAAAAGGTTAGATGCTTTGTAACCATAATGGGTGAGTTTAGACTAACATTTGTAAACAAAAATTTGTTAAGGGACAAATCATTACAGATTGGTTAGCTGACAATCCATTAGATGGAGGTGATCTAGTAGATCTAGACTTTCCCGATGAGTGCATATACTTTGTCGAAACTAGGCCCCCTATCTCTATATGTCCTTGGTATACTAACATTGTCAATTTCATCATGGACCACACATACCCAGAAGGTGCCACATCACAACAAAGAAGGCAAAGGTTACACATTATCGCTGCTAAATACGTTATTTTAGAATAGGTTCTCTATCGTAAATCCTTCAACATAATGCTTTTAAGATGTGTTGACACGGAAGAATCCAAAAATATTCTTTACGAATCCCATAGTGGGATATGTGGAGGCCACTTTGGTGGCCAAGCCACTATTTGTACAATACATCGGATGGGCTATTTCTAGCCCACTTTAGAACATGACGCAATAGAATTTTTGTGAAAGTGTCATAAATTCCAAGAGTTCTCCCACGCGATTCACATGCCAAAGACAGCTCTACAACAAATCGCAACTCCATGGCCCTTTTCCACGTTGGGCCTAGATATGATAGGGAAATTCTCTCCTCATCAATAGATGGCCATAACATTATAATCATGGCCACAGAATATTTTACTAAATGGGTAGAGGTCGTGCCTCTCACCACCGTACTAGGTTCTCGTAATCGCTAAGTTTATTTTAAATCAAATCATTTGTAGGTACAAGTGTCGCAAGTCATTATCTCGGATAATGGCATATCCTTCAAGAATGATGAGGTCCATGAGTTATGCAGCATATTCAAAATAAACCATCATACATCCTCTCTTTAGTACCCTCAAGCCAATGGACAAAAAAGCCACAAACAAAACATTAAAATCTATTCTCCTCAAAATAGTTAAGGAGAACAAACAGGATTCGAATTTAAAATTATACCCGACCTTGTGGGCCTATCGAATGTCAATAAGAACACCAACAGGGAGAACCCCTTTCTCATTGGTATTTGGGGCAGAAGTAGTTCTCCCGCTTGAGGTTGAAATACCCACCTTTTCATCTCATTACAAGGGATCTTGGGAGAATAAGCCTATAGAGAGGCACACCTCTCTCAACTAGAAATCCTTGATGAGGCCAGGTTAAATGTCAAACAATGACATAGAGCCTATGCTAACCAAATGTGCCGAAATACACAAAGAAAAGGTCTATGAATGAGAAATATACGAGGGAGATCTAGTTCTGAGACTAGACAACTGGATTGACAAGAAAACCAACAAAGGAAGGAAATTCTGCCCAAGTGGTTGGGCCCATACCGAGTCATGAAATACTATGGAAATGGTGTGTATCTCTTGTGTACACTAGAAGGTGAGGAATTCAATGAGATTATCAATTCCTTGCATCTTAAACATTTTTACACATAAGTCATTAGCATCACCATTTGTACATTATGTCTACCTGCATTGCATTAGTCACTCAGTTGTTTCATTTTGTTCACTCACTTTGTAAATTTTTTTGGTCAAAGGAACTTATTCTTAAGAAATTTATTACAAGCTTCTGAAAATATTGGCAAAAGCATTCAAATCATATCTCTTCAATTTTCATAATATCATCAATTGGTTTCAAATTATCTCATCAATCCGACAGACAAAATCTTGACAAAAACCATACCAAGTCCTGCATACTTGGTCATAATCATTATTTTCTACTAGGTTAAGTTGTTATTACCTACGATATGTTCTAGAAGCTTCTTGGATGTCACATCTATCCCTCTTACGTCTCTTTGAAACAAGGATACTCCAAAATCATAGATCAGAAATGTCAAAACCAAATTAAATAAAAATACTAAACAAAATAGAATATTTTATTTTACACACTTCTTTGCCCCACCAACCTTTGGTGATGAGCCCGCATCTCTTACTAGTGGTGTGAGGTTGAGAAAGGAAAGAAGTTCCCTTACTCACCTATGTCCTACCTTCGGTGACAAGCCCATACTTCTTACTAGTAGCATGGGGTAGGGTGTAGGGGGTCCATTCATGCAAATTAATGAATCTTAGTATTTTAAAAATGTAAAGAAAAGTGTATTAAGTGAAATTAAGTATCCAAATTCCAAAGAGATCAAATCCTCAAAACTAGATTTTTTCAACCAAATTGCCATCCATGGATCTAAGTCTAGATAAACTTGAAAGTAAGTTACGTTCTGAACTATGTAGTAGTTTTGAGTAGGAATAAGTAGGTAGGTCTAAATTTGGTTTCTATCAATACCTTATCTTTCTCTCAACATTTTCATTTAGTCAAACTCAAACAATTTGTTCCCTTCCCAACTCTCGGTGTTGAGCCCTTGCATCTTACCAATTGCATGGAGTTAGGAGTGGGGTAATTTCATCTCATTATCACTACACATTCATCACATTTTTCCAAAACAAGAAGAAGCAATGAACATTGCCCAAAGAAGCCAAAAGTTCAAGATTACTACGTATGTTTGCATAATCACATATCAGCATTACAATAAGAGAAACATTCTGTTCAAACACTTGTTATCACCTGTCATCCATTGCATACATTCTGAAAAGCATATAAAAACAAAGATTCTAAAAACATCTAGTGTACACATGAGAAATGAATCACAAAACTCTAGATATAAAGAAGATCTAGATAAAAAAATGATATATATATATAGGAATCATGTTTTACATACAATGCCATCATGCACTAGGCATGGTCAAAATGCTCAATGAGCCCAAAAATACAAAAACAACTCATATAAACATCCAAGAAATCACTACAAAAAGACCAAATGGCCCCTCAATCCCTATGGGATCCTCAAAGGGTACACGATCACGTGTAGGGCTCTTGCTATGATGGCGCTATGAATGAACTGAGTGCTCATGATCACAGCCACTGGCTTTGGTCTCACTACGAGAATGGCTCCGTCTCATCAGGCCCTAAGCATTCTTATATCTAGCTAGCTCAGTACAAAGGGAGGACACTAACTATGCCACCTTCTAGACAGAGGAAAACACATCAGTATGTCAACCTACTGCTAAAGGCTCTCCCACATCCTCGGTAAGCTGAGCCGAGGTCTTCCTTGAAGGGAGCAATAGGGTGTTGGCACACACCCAATGAATCAAATCCCGCCATCCCTGAGTAGTCATTGTAAATAAAAAAGGGAAATAACAAGTTAGAAAATCACCAAAAAAGTCAAAAAGAAGAAAAACAACAAAAGAAATATCAACTAAACATCTCTAACTAACAGGGTCTAGAAGAGAGTAGTAACTCACTCGGATCTCCAGGCATCCAGGTAGGATCTCCGGGATCTACACCTACTACCGACAAGCGTTGCCACTAGGCGTGGAGCCTCCCCAAAATCTAGAAATAAATGACATCCTGCCACGGACTCATCATCTCCCTCAAAGTATTGAGAAGGCAACTCCTCTGAGACCAATGTCTCCTTCTTTGCACTCACCTCCTCCCTCTCTACCCTCAAGATATCTTGAGTGTCATGCCACTCGTAATCACTATCATCCTCCTCGGTCCAACCCACCGACCTCACCTCCAACTCCCTCTACCATCATCTCCTCGCTCGGATCCCTCCTATGAACTCACGTAGTCCGAGTCCACATCAACAAGCTCATCCTCCTCCCCACCGAAAGTAGGAGCAGGTTTGATCTGAAGTACGGGTGCTCAAGGAGCGTCGGCTGCTCCTCGTGCACAAACCACCCACCTAACCACAATAGGAACTCCAGGAGTAACCATGGTCCAACCTTGATCTCCTCTAGGACCTCCCGGGCCTCACAAATAGTCCTATATACTAGCCCCACTAGAGGAAGCATATCAACGTATGGGAGGCCAAACTGGCCGAGGACTCAATCAAATGGGTGGACCTCCACCCTCTCTATCCTATCTACTAACTGACTTGTAGTAGACTAGGAAATCAATGTATGTGTCTCCTCTCCCCATACTCCCACCATGGCCTGATAAGGAGTGGCCTTCATATCTGTAGTAGTCAGTGAAGCCACTAGCTGATGTGGCACTCTGAGTACTATCATCTCCATCCACCTCGCTGCTCTAACAACCCCGCATCCTCTCGCTAGTTCACCCTCCCGCAGGGATGATGTGCTCATACACCCAACTCATAACTAGAGTGGGATGACTCAAGGACTACCCCTGTAACCTAACCACCTTGTATAAGTCATGGTATGTAGTCCCAAGAATGTCTAATCCCCAAGCATAAGTATAGCCATGGGCCTCAATCTATGTAATAATGGGATCCTAACAATACAAGAGAGTATCTCCTCCCTTGTCCCCAATTAACCATAAGGCCAAGATACCCATAATAGCCTTACGGATGATAGGGATAGGAGAAGCAGCAATAGATTGGACCTTCACTCCCTTCTTCGAGCCAAAGGAGATAACAACATCTCCCATATAAGTAGCCCACTGAACCATCTGAGACATGGATCATGTTATTTTAAGAGATAGCTACCTCCCAAGAATTGGAACCCCTAGTATATGATAAACGTCCTCCAGGGTGATAGTCCACTCACCCCTAACACCTAGAAACTGGAAATTATTCCAGCCTGCATCCCAGTATGAGAACAAGTCACATAATATGTGACTAGCAGGAGCAACATGAGGAACCTGTGAAACCCTCAAAATACCAGTCCTCTAAAAGTGTCTCTCTCTACCTGGGTCAACATGTCTAACACTACTACGGGAGCCAATCACACCCCCTACCTCTCTCCACCTAATGTACTCCTTTTTCATCCACCCAAAATAGAGAAAAAGAGAAAGTTAGCAACATAATCCAATAGATAAGCTCATCAAAAACATAAAAAAATGTCAAAAATGTAAAAATAGTTAACTAAGGCATTTATTTTCTCTTTCTATCCATAATCACCGCATGGCAGAGTGGTGGTTCCATGACCACCACCATCTAAGGGCAATAGTCTGTGACCACCGGCATCATAGGGCGATGGTCTCGTGATCTGTCACTCATGTGCGGGTGGCGATCCTGTGCTTTGATTTAGCGTGTGCCCATAAAGCCCTAAAAATGCCTAAAAATAGCAAAATACACCATTTTGAATGAAATAAAAGCCTACCCTATGGGCACCCCCTAGAGACTCATTTAACACTAATATTTTCAAAAATAACCCCCAAGACAAAGATTTTAACGTTTTTATATTTTAGGTTTTAAAATAATGAATTGAGAAAAACTAACCCGAGACTTCATGTCATGTTCTGCTCTCGGCGAGATGATCAAAATCTTGCAATGAACGTTTTGATTGCACTTTCATCGAAAAAAAGTTACCGTGGGTCCCAGAGCTCAAAAATTACCAAATTGATACGTGTGATGCCCACTAAAAAAAACCCACTTGAGACCCAAGAACAACCTAGGATTAGTTAGGAAAATTATGGAATAATTTTTTTCGTTTAAAAGAGTCTACAACCGGTTATAAGGCAAAAGCTATCACTAACAAGTTTCGACAATCCTAATTCACTAGAACATACATTTCTTTGATTAAAAATTATTAGAGGTCATAAGGTCCAGATTTTAGGGTTAGAAGGTACAATAAGGTTCAAAGGGTAATTCCTCACCATACCCACTCTCTAACAGGATTAAAGGTTCAACTTGATTTTTCTCAAACTTAATACATTCAAAATTTCCCTAAATTATTCCCATTGGATAGGAAATTTCCTCACCTTTCCATTGATATAAAGAAGTCCTCCTAAAGCCTCATATTTTTTGAGTTATGGGCCGGCGGGCCTTGGGGTGAAAATTTCCCCAAGAGCAGTCTCATGGGCTCGGGGTGAAAATTGGCCCCAAGGACGGGTTGGCGGGCCAAGGGGAGACCTTTGGAAATTTTCCTATCTGGAGCAAAAAAACTTTGTGCCCATGCACCCGTGGGTCCACAAGTCCACTAGGGACACGTGGTGCCTCCCAAGTTAGCATGGGGAGAGCGGGGTGGCAGGAGACATTTTAAAAAATCTTCCCACACGGGGCAAAAGCCAAATTTACGTCTATGCTCCCGTAAGTCCGTAAGGGACATGTAGCGTCTCCTAAGCCAACACGGGAAGGTAGGGTGGTAGGGAGAAAATTATTTTAACGCCCCAAAGGGTGAAGAGGGTAGAATTCACTGCGCACCTCCGCCAAAGACTCTCGCGATGCCATGTGGCGGCTCCTAGTTGGCTGGCTACGGGCCGACGGGCGGCGGGGAAAATTTGGAAAATTTTCCCAAAATTTTCTAGGAGTGCTAAATTTAGAAAGAGATCCACCCTCTACTGATGTATAATGGTGCCACATGGCAGCTTCTGAATGGATTTGGGTCAGTGGGATAGCGGGGAAAATTAGAAAAAAATTCCCAAAAAAATTCCTAAGAGCTAAGGGAAAAATTCAAGCCCGCAGCCCGCCAAGGAATTTTTTTCCCAATTTTCTTTTTTTTACGCCAAGGAAGAAAAACTTCAAAAGGCCATAAATTTTGATAGAGATCTTGGTTTTGGGAAAACAAGGACTTTCTGGAAATCTCTCGACGTCCTCTTTACTTAGGGATCATTAATTTCAGATTTTGATAAAGTTTAAGGGGTCAATTTCAAGAAAATGACTGCGCAGGATTTTACAGTGTAAACTGGTAAATTTTAACTAGTTAAATTTGCTCAATTTGTTCTTGTCCCTTTCTCAACATGTGAAATAGAAATGGAAAATTTTTCTTAGGTGTATTTAAGAGATATTTCAAGATTCAATTTGTCTTGATTGATTTGTAATTTGAACATTTACATTTCTAGACATGAGAGCATGACTATAAAATTGTTTGAGCCCGATTTTGCTAAGTTTTATAAGAATTTCCTTAAATGTTAATGTCTAGATGAATTCAGTTAGATATTACTATGACCAAATTAATGTTTCATTTTTTATCCCTTTGTTACAGATTTGGTCTGAGTATTTGGGATTAAATAATTGTCAATTGGAAAAAACATGACAGAGTTCAAATTTTAAAAAGATCTATTTGCCATTTTCTTCTTCCAAGTATTATAATGTGTTCCAAACCTAATCTAATGTATTCATTGATTTAATTCAACTTATTCAAAAACTATAATACATCTATGATTTACAATTTTTTACATATTTCAAAGGACATAGTATTACATTTCCTTTATATGCATTTCTTTCTTTCAAACAGAGATTTCAATTACATTTAAAAGATCAGATTCAATGCCACTGTAATTTGAGAAAGGTGATACATCATTTATTGATTCTAAAAGAAAACTTTGTAACATCCTTCTTTTATTCCTTCCAAAATCATATATATATATATATATATATATATATATATATATATATATATATATATATATATATATATATATATATATACGATTTTTCTTCTCACGTGTTTCACTTTTCCTCTTTTCCAAACAGGGATTTCATAGAACATGTTAAATACAGATTTCCAATGGAAGAATATCATATGAACAAGGAAAACAATTCCATTAATTCAAATGAAACTCTTACAACCTCCTTTCCATTTGATTTCAAAATACAACATACAAAACATGTGTCATTCTTTCACATTCTTTCCAAAATAGAATACAGATTATAACTCTTTTACATTTCAAATTTCCACTTTCATTTCCAATACAAAGTATCTTTCGATTATAATGAATACACATATCATTCACTTTAAGTGGGAAAGGGACTACAATAAGATTTCGTTTCACAAGGGATTTTCAAATTGTCTTTATCTCACTCTAGAACAGAACATGTAGATTTCTCATTCTTCCAATTTGATCACAACAAAAGTAGGGGAAGGAAACGCTCTCCACCTAACCAAGACATCCAATGAACAAGAGAATCCATCCTTCTTCATTAGCCCCCAAGCCCCAACCAAAAATAATAAAAGATGTGATCCAACTCATGGCAACAACAGGCTTCCAAAAACACTCAAACAACATAATCACAATAAAACACAATCCAAAATAGAATGTAGTTTTCAACTATATTAAAACATGAAAAACATTACTGAGGCTTCATCAAGCAAGCCAAAGGAGAAAGAAACTATGGGGGATGCTGCTTATGCCTCCCAAAGGGGAAATGGGTATCACCACCTAAGAACAAACCACCAACATGTGTGTGTGTGTGTGTGTGTGTGTGTGATTTCAAATCCCTGACATGCCCTTATGCCTCCCCCAAGTACCCCTTATTCCTCACATTTCCTTATGCCTTCCCAACCTCTTATGGCACCCCATAAAGAGTAAAGATATGCAAGCTATTTCTATGTAAGGTGGAACCCAAATCCCAACTCCCTCCACCCTTATGCCCACCTAAAACACACTTGTGCCTCCCACAAAATATAAATGCATAGTCTTCTCCTACACCATTCCTAGGCCATCTACCCAATATCCCACAAACATGTCAAAACATTCATACATTAACACTTACATTCGTAAAAGAAGAGCATTTCAAGAGTCAAGCCCCTCCTCTCCATGATGGAGTTGTTCCAAGTTCCAAAACAACAAGCAATCCAAAACAGCCAAGTACAAGCATTCAACAATCTTTCCAAAAAAAAGTTCTTCAAATCAAGAGCTCCCAAAATAACAAGGAATTCTCTCAAGAATAAAGTCTCCAAAAATGAAGTAACCCCAAAACAAGGTAAGCCATTTGAATTTTATAGAAGAGGGAAGGGAAGAGGATGAGGCAGATCCACGTAGGATGCCATATCACACATCTTCAACCCCAACCCAAAAGTCAACTTCATTCTCCAATGCATAATAAATAGGTGGGTGAATAATATGACAGTTTACTTACAAACTCAAACCCAACCCACACCCCAAAGGAATGAGATTAAATCATGTAAGAAAAGTGCAATTAAAACCTATAATCTGCCTTCTCAAAAATCATTATAAAAGTCTAATCTCAACTCCCCAACCATAGGTATGGTTGGTAATTAAATTTAAGAGGTATGGGACAAGTTTAACTTGTCCCACAAGCCTCAAAATCAGCCTCCAAGGAAAATTTCGAATTTCCAAGAAGGTGGAGTGTTTCACACTCAAAAGTCAATTCACACATCACTTACATATCTCTTACACATAATTATATCACTTTAAATCATGGCCAACAACTCTCATTAATTACCTTCTTATGACATATTTTATTTATTTATTTTAGCAATATGATTACTCACAAAATTTACACACCATTTAATAATTAATGAAAGGGGTAAAAGCTCACAAAATAAACACATGCAAACATAAAAAATGGAACCAAAATAAAAGAAAATACATTAAACCCTTGGTCACAATTAAAGGTGATCCCCCATGGGAATCCCTAACACCAAAACACACACAAACAAATACTAGCTGCCATGGTGACCTTGTTGAATTCATCTAGAATTTCAATGTGGTTAGTCTCCAATCCTCGATGTTTGTTGTGATATTTTAACCTTGTAAAACACAAATACCTCCTTCAACCTCGTGGCCACATCGAACATCCAAATGAATATAATATAGTTCCAAATTCATCAATATATATGTGAATCACAACAATCACCAAGTCAATCAACGGTGTCACGTAAAATTTCATAAACAACTATATCATCATCAATTTTAATTCAATTTTCATTTTCTAGGTCTACTCAAAATATCCAAATATCACATGTCCAAACAATATTTATAATGTAAACATGTCGAGATAGTATATCAAAATCAATATATAAAATGTCTCTAATAATCATTATGAATTATATATGAATCGAGTCAAATAATCCATGCTCTAACGTCTAAGAATCATACTAAATCAAAACTATAATAATGTCCATGATACATCCAACAAAGTGTCACGATCGATCAAAAGGTGTCAAAGGGAAGTGGGCACTACAATACTCACAAATGACTAGGAAAATGAGCTCGTTATATATATATATATATATATATATATATATATATATATATATATATATATATATATATATATATATATATATATATATATATATATATATAACATTCTAACCTTGTTTTGAATGTTCTTTCGTAGAGTTGGAGTGCCAACGGAGGTAAGTTCTTATCCCCACGCAAATGGTAAGTCCTCATTTTGTTTTAATTTAGTGTTTATTTTTCAATTTCTTTATCTATCTACACTTGAGTCCTCTTTTCATTTTGCAGATAGCGGAATCTAGATGGCGACATTGCAACATACGGGTATGTCAGGTATAGCTTCTAACTCCCCATTTCAGGACTGTCATACTCGGACCCACCATTTTATGCCTCTTCATGGCTAAAACACTTCTCTGAGGGGGCAATATGTACGTACCCAAAATTGTATGTATTGTACTACTAGAAAGAGGTTACAAAAACCCCAATGATGATTCAGATCTCTTCGCAAGGTGTTCGAAATCCAAAATCACGCTGAGTATACATTTGCATCCTAAAATGCCTTATCCAACCTTTGCATGCTTTATTCTAACCCCGTTCCTCTCTTTCCTTACATTTTGGTCTTTAGTTTCAGGACCACCACCCAACCCGAGTATCGGTCTCATGACCACCGCCCAATATGGGGTAGCGGTCTTGTAACTACCACCCTGCACAAGGTGGCGGTCTTATGCACATTTTCCATAACTTTCTGACACTTTCGTCAATGTAAAAAATCAAGTGGCACTCGTATTTCTCAACCACTCTTGCTTGCATTTGATTTTTAGCCACCTAGTAAATAGTAATTCCTTTTTATTTCTAATAGAAGAGTTTAATTCAAACTTACCCTCTAGTAAATCAAAGTGCTATAAATACCAAGCTTGTTTACAAGAAAATGGCCCCTCTCCCTCTATGAATTATTATTCAGTGTGTTTTGAAAGTTCTTCAATAAGTCTCAACAAGTTTAGATTTTGTAAAGCTTTCAGCCTCTCAGTTCAAGGCTCCATAGTTCTAGTTCTAGATCATGTCCATTTGAATCTTTATTCTGTTTAGAATTATAGGTTGTTGTTTTGTCACAGGAAATATTGTATCCAAATTTTGGTGTGCTTGTATTGTATCCCTGTAACAATCCTGCTAGATATCACATAGTCAAGCTTTTTTCTCTTGCACTATCCTTCTCCTACTTACATTCTATTTGGATTATGTCTAAGATGCCACTATTCAAACATCTTCTCCCACTTCGATGTCACATTTCCACTTTTCTGGATTCATGAGAACACGAAGGAATGAAGAGATCACACTGAGAGGACAAGTCATAATACAACTATATTTTCTGTTGTTTAATAAACTCTAGGTTTGAAGCATCAAAGTTGTAGTTACAATATATCAAATAGAATAGAAAATCATTTTATTTCGCTTAAGATTTCTTTCAAGTACTACAGGGAAGTCAGTGGGGAATGATAGCTTCGAGAAGATGTGATTTATTCCTCCCTTCGAGGTAAAATTGAAGGTCTTTTCAATTAAATTAGTTAGTTATTTAATATTTAGGATAAATTCACAAATGCACAGAAAATATCTATATTTGGATACCTTTCTTTTTTAATTCCGTTAGTAGATTAATTTTTTGTTATCTTAATATGGTAGAGTAGTTGCTCTTTAAATTTCGTTCAAAACCAAATCTTCGAAAATACAAAAAAAGGAATATAAGCATAATGTAGATATATATTTCATAATTATTTTACTTCTATCAATTAAGTTTGGTTATCTCTTGTATGACAATTACGGGACCCAAAGAGCCCAGGGATTACATGTTCAAACCGGTAATACCTCAGCCAAATCTCTTCACAACATTAACAGATATAGATCAAGGTATTAGAATTCACATCTTTCAAATGAAAACAAACCCACAAGAAGTCAAAGTGAGCAATTGAGAGAATTGAATATTGAAGATGATAAAGCATACACATTCGGTCAAATCAACCCAACTATAGATTTCCTTGATAAGATATCCGCATGACCATACAAGAACCCAAAAGAGAGAAAATATTTGGTTGTGATTCATTAGTTCATCAGCCAAACATAGGAGAGCTTCTCATTGACATAAACATAGGCTTACGCATACAAGTTACTAGAACACTCGTAAGGTATTCTCGAGAAGATTGCACAACTCCTAGTATTAAACATAGAAGTTTAAAAGGCTTATGACTATTGGATTATCGAAGAAGATATTTATTCTTCACATGACCATAACAAGTCCACAACAACCACAAACTCATGGTTGTGATCCCTGGTCCCATAACTCAACGGGCCTACTAATTAGTTAAATATTGACACCGGTTTTTACGTACACTAGTATTTAGATCTTCACCACTCCCGCCGATATCATAACATAATTTTCTCGTGTTAAATATAGAAGCCAATCAAGCTAATATTTTTTGGGCTAGACCAAAAAACCACCCATAGTTTCCTACAAATCCACTACACCTCTCACTACCATTTTCATGACCTTGTCTGGAAATATACACGAAGCACCTACAAGTCATTTTCCATGCATCCAACAACCAATAGATAGGATCTCGGTAGAGCTCGACATTGATTAGAGCCTCCGAGCAGCTATTATATCTGAACGATCCATTACACCAATTTAGGTTAGGAGAGCTTTCTTTGCCTTAGACTCGCAGATCCCATTATTACGTGTTGAGGATATCAGATTGCCCAACTAATTTTTCTACACCCACATATATTTCATTTCCACCGCATTTGTCTCAACATGAGCTCGGGAGGTCGGGTACAAAGAAAGGATACTTGTTGATTCTCATGCTCACCTATCACTTTTCTATCATAAAGCCACCCACCTCCTGTAACCTTCCCTCTACCCCCATGGTGCCAATCTAGGACAGGTAGTCCTCGTGGACACATTACCACAATATGTTTATACATAGTAGAAAAGTAAAATAGATGCCATAGTATCACATCCTCTAGTAGGCCCATAACTCCTGTATAGTTGCACTAAATATGTAGGTGCCCATGCAAAGAAGACCCAATCCTTGATCATATCTCACAATACTCCCATCAGCCCTCTGGGAAACCAACCACCCTCTGAATTAGGAAGTGCATAGCACCCCACCGCCACCATCATCAGCACTACTATCCGCTTCTCATGTGGGTGTGCAACATAAAAATCCCCATAAAAAGGACTAGCGTTGTTCTCTGTTAGGTCACTCGCCATCTCCCCAAATACCTCAATCATCTCCTCGAAGGCTCCATCTATAGATATTGAATATACTAGATCACCAATAATAGGCAGTCATAGAATCTTATATACATCCTCCAACATGATGTTCATCTCGTCGGTCCGTAGATAAAAGGTATTTGTCACTACATCCCATCTATCAACAAGTGCAACCATGAGATTGTGATCTCTTTGGATCCACATGTAGCACCTAATTCCCACCAAATTGAAATATCACATATGTGTCGAATCATCCTCAGTAATGCTAGGACACATCTTCCCTAATAACGGTGGGACATAGTCCCACATTGTCAACTGATGTCGTTGTTTCACCATTTTCTTTACCTTTTTGAAATGACGAAATGAGACAAGGGTAAGGGCCAAGGAGGAATACTTGTTAAATGTTGGTTGGTTGATGGTTTTGTTTGTGTTCGACTTCTTGATCCATAGCTAAATGTGAGAGCTTCTATTTCGCTAGGAGGAACTACCTGTAATAGAAAACAAGACCACAAAAATATAGTTAAATGATATATGATAAATGGGTGCGCTAAGCGTATGCTAGTTCCAGGAAGTGTGATACTTCCTAGATGGCTGTCAATCCATTGTTTAAAAAAACTTAATGCAAGAAATAAACAAGGTCCTCTTATTTTTGATATGATTTAGGTATCTCATTCAGATCAATAAGAAAATCCAATCACAATAGGCTAGGCTATAGTTGGATCTAAGATATGAGGTGTAATGTCAGTACTTGGGACTGGTCAAGGTCAAGTTTTGGGTTATTTAGGTCAACTGATAAGGTGATTATTGGGTGTGTTCTTGGTCAAGGTGTAAAACATAAAGACCGACGTTGGTTAAATGTGATTGATGTCGGTTAAGGTAGAATTGACGACGGTTGTGGATAACCGGTGTTGGTATAGTCGGGGTAAAAGAAACTTAAAATATGTTAAATGGCAGGGGTGATCTGAGGTCGAATAAAGTTTGGGCAAGTAAATGGTGATTTCTGTAGAGATCTTAGGTATGCTCAAAAGTACACAGTAGGTGAGAATAGGTGATTTGGTGATGTGGGTGAAGGGATATTTGGGTTTACAAGAAAGTGGGTGATGAAGTAATAAGCATGCAAATAATAGATGAATAACAGGAGTAATAAAGATTACTAACTGAAATAAACTATACTAGTTAGGGTCATACTTACTGTGTTAAGGTTTTTATGTCCGGTGATGGAGGTGGTTGAATGGAGAATATGTGTATGGTCTGTAGTGGTGCTTTCCCAAAGTTCTCGTGTGAATGCAATGGCTCTTTGATTGATCCTGGTGATGGCTCTCAATGTTTGGATGCGTAAAAGGATGCTTCCCTCACTTACATGTAGCTCGGTCTCCTTTCTTGCTCTCGAAAAATGTGCCAACCTCGAAATACTAAAGGGAATAAAAGATAACCGACGATGATTCTAGGTTGACCAACATCGGTTCATGGGTGACCGATGCTCGGTTAGAAGCAGATTCCCTAAATTTACCAAAAATAAGAGATCATGGACATGATTTCCACCAGATCTCTCTATTCATCTAGGAAAGAGTGGGAGTTACCTTTTCTTATGTGGGAATGTGGTTAGAGGGGATGTAGGCTTTGATTTTTAGGGTTTAGTTAGGTCTTAGTTAGTTATGGCAACATACTAAGAATAGACTTAGGGTGAGGTGGTGGGGTAGGAATTATCTTAATTAGGATAATTAAATAATAAATATTGTGAGGACATGGATTAATTTAATTAAATTAATTAAATTAATATTAGTGTGGGGTGCAAGGGGCCATGGTTAGGTGAGTGTGTTCAAGTTGATTATTTAACAAGGGGTCAAGGAGCATGTGACCCAATTTTTGTGTCTACATTTTCCCCTTTTTGTTGCGTAGCTTGTATTAGTAAGCGACGCTAACAAAAATAAGATGTGGTTGTCCCATGTGTGGGTGAAGGTGATCCATCTCAAACCGGGAACTAATGAAGTAGAAGGCGAGAATCATTAAGTGGGTTGATAAAAGGTGAATGTGATGAAGAGAAAGGTGGACAACCTTGGTAAGGAGGTAAAGGTCCAATCGGGTAATCCAGTAATGGGTTAGGGTCAAAGGTAATGTGAATCAAACGTACGCACACGTATAAACCGCCACGGTACCGTGTTGAAGAGCATGGAAAATCTACATTGTCTAAGGTTGGTAGGTTTATTTAAAAAGGTTGAGGTGATTCTGGTATCCAAGGTATAGGATATGGTGCGGAAGCACTTCACGGTGTCAAGAGCAAGAAACGTTTAGGTATGTTCCCGATACACCAATGGTTGGGTTAGGATAAAAATTCATAGCAAGAGGTAAGGTAAGGTCATTAGGTCAAACAACATGGGTAATAGTGTCACAAGGTATAGTGAGCACATGATTTCATAGATCACTAGCAATGTTCCAGGTCCAAGTAGCTAGGTCATGGCACGGGTAGGGCTGAGGTATGGGTAAAATAACAAGTCCCAAAATGTAATTAAGGACAAGTATAGGTAAGGTAGGCATGGAGGTTGGTTACAATAAGGGTAGGTAAGGTCAAATGGCAATTGGGTTTGTTAAGTGGGGCCAACAATGGGGATGGGCAATAATATGACAGTAACCGATGCTCCATACATAATAGCGGTGACAGATCGAGGTAAGCCGATCATGGTTTATTGGGACAGATGACCAATGTCGGTCTCAGTATAACCGACCAAGGTGAGCTAGGGCTTAGGACCAATGTTGGTTTAGGTATAACTAATGTTGGTCAGGTTGATGTGGGTATATAAAAAGAAAAATCCATATAATACGGATTCATTTGTACATTTTGGCTTTTGTGAAAATGACAGAGTGCTAAACGAGTTGTGATTTTTCAAGAGAAAAAGTTGAGGTATGATATCTAGTTGAGGTGGAGGGATCTGGTTGGTTAGAGGAGCCACATAGATAGGTTCACAAGCACAGGTGGATCAATTGTGATTTGGTGGAGAGCAGGAGGATTGGATTTGGTGATTGGACATGACGAGAGATGAGAAAGGGATTGGGTGGACCACGAGAGTGTAGCGGCCTAACATGCCACCACGGAGATGGCAACATGATGAGGTAAGATTCAATCTCTTACATTGGTTTGGGAGGTAAATTGGGTATATAGGTTAGGGAAAGAATACAGGATTTTGGGGGAAAAGGGGATTTGAATTTGGGAAGGAAAATTGGGTAAAATAGGAATGGGTAGAGGTGTGGTTAGGTGTATGAGGGGTGGGGAGGAGATGAGGGTAGAGTTAGGTAGGAATGGGTGAGAAGAAGGGAGTGTTTTAGGAAAAAGGGGGTTTGGGTGTTATGTATTTACGTGCGGCAGTGGATGGCATTGCTCAAGAGGTGGCTGACATTAGTGGTGTCAAGCCGATACCGATCACGAGATAAGGTCATCGATGCCAGTGTGGGATAGACCGTGGTCGGTTAGAAGTAACCGTACCTGACCAACATGTGGGGAAAAAGGGCCAACAAAGCCCTATAATGGTTGGGTGAGATAGATAGTGGGCAAGGGAAATACTATTGATGAAAAACAAACCATGGGTAAGAGGTTGAAAGGGGTATGGTATGATCGATCGTGGGTTAGAGTTGGGATGGGTAGATAGAATATGTGATAAGAGGGTAAGTTGCGAGGGGGAAAAGGAAGGAAGGTAATAGGTGTAGGTGAAGTGTTAAGAGTGATTGTGGGTATGATCAAGGTGTATTAATGTGATGTTTTGTTGGATGCGGGCGAGACTAGTCTGTGGATGTGAGATAGGTACCACCCCCTAATGATAGTTCAAGGAGGTACGACAGCTAAGGATTGGTGGCATGTTGTAGTGGTTATCTTGATTGGTGTTGGGTCTTTATCGGCATGTAGTTTGGAAGCCTAATTTGATGGTCACCCTCATCGACACATGGAATTCAAAGTGACCAACACATTCCATCTACCAACGAGTGAAATCAAAGTCACCCCGGAGGATGTGTACAAGATTTTGTGGTTATCGATAGCGGGGTACAAGTATATTCGATCTCTTCTGAGAGGCATCGGAGTAGTTGATGCTTGATCTTTGCGAGGGGTTGGTAGAGATGAGATTTCATAGTGCTAGCATGAGCTACGAGAGAGATGTACAAGGCTCGTTCGGAGGAGATGACACTTGTTGTGTTGTTGATGGAGGTAGTCTATTACTTTGCACTTCCGGATGCAGAGGGTGGTAGATTCCCTCGATCACTGATGGGGATCCCCATGATATGGTGATAGAAGAAACCTATTTTACATGGGCACCAGGATTCCTAGTGTAAATATACAGGGAGCTATGAGCGTATGGGCTGCTTTGGAGGTTCAAATTTGCCGCACTTTCCTTTTACATTATTGGCCTTATGAGCACATTGTGTGTGTGTGCCCAGGTTGGTATGCCCTAGGGCCGATGCATTTGAGCCAAGTTTTGTTCAGGTGGGCTATAGCAATGGGTGCCGCCAGCTATTAGAGAGCGTTAAGTGGGCATGGCGATGCATGATGTCACCTACTATAGGTGGTTACTGGAGGGGTTTTCTGGTGTAGACATCATTTGGAGGCCTATGTGGGTTATCCATCATATAGGCAGATGGCTGCCGAGCTAGATGGATTATAGCTTCTTAGATGGATAGAGGGGCGACATTTCAGAGAGCACGAGATGATACCCATAGATAGGGTTAGGTAATAGTTCAGGATGTCACAGGATATACCTCCACCCTTCCCATAGTATACAAGGGATGACGTGGAGAGGTCATTACCTCCTCGGCTCAACCGATGCAAAGGCCGATAGGGTAAGAGGAGTAGGTGAGAGACCGGGCGGATCGATGATGCCAGGGTGACTGATGAAGATATAGATAGTGGTGGGCTGCATAGCTACGAGTAGTACCACCGAGGCCGGGGCAGCCGAATTTAGCCACCATCACTTTGACGTTAAGAGGGATTCCCATAGGGGTAGGTAGCCACATTGATTACACAATTGGGGATGGTGTAGGGGTAATTGACAGGTGTAGAGGCATAGGTGGCCACTTTACAGGCACATGTGGCTAGTTTACGGTGCCTAGACAAAGGCGAGGACAGGCACCCACACATGATGGTGATGGTCATGGGATACATGTGGCTGCCCTACGCATAGGTTATAGGTTTACAAGGCCAGTTGGCCACTACACAAGCACAAGTTGTGACTCTTTAGTCCCAAATACAGGAAGGAGTGGGACATGGTCCCTCAGGACAAGCACAAGCATAGGGACAAGTTCTCGAGGCCAATGAGGCCACCACAGACAGTGCACTGTAGCTAGATTATGGGATCCTAGGCCAAGCCATGTATTATCAAGATATTTTGATGGCATATGGGATATATTTTCTATCTTATGGAGAGTATACGGCACAACAGGCCTCGAGTGAGAGGACCAGGTCATGGACCCATAGTGTGGAGAGTACAAGGGGCTAGCGAGCTCTGAGATAGGGTCAGTGTGAGGCTACCAATTCATGGAGGTGATCTCTAGGTGCATTACCAGCAGGGACCCAGCCATGACCCATGATGGGTGGTGAGATGTTAGCAGCTGTCAGTATAGGAGCCAAGGAGGAGGAGGAGACAGTGAGATAGATATGGAGGATATCCAACAGGGTGATATCTGATAGTGTATGTACCTCTTGTTTTGTATAGTTATTTATTTTTGATATATACTAGCTCTGCATGCCAAAGAGAGTGAGGATGTATATGAGAGTTGATTGATTTTGATCATATACCGGCCTACGTGTTGAAGATGGTGAGGATGTACATGAGGGTTTTTGATATTTTTGGATTCATTTGTATTGGTGTACATATGTATGTATACACAAACATCATGATTTATAGATGATGATATTTACACTATGGATGGTGTACTTGTTTTAATTTTAATTATTATTTGTACATGTGATGGAATCTAGGTGAATTAAGTATGATAGAGTCGAAATCGTGTAGGCATGGATTTAGTCAGTCATAGGCATATATTGAGTTAGGTTATAGGCATGGATTGAGTCAGGTCATAGGCAAGATTGAATAAGGTTGTAGGCATGTATTGAGTTAGGTTGTAGGCATAGATTGAGTAAGTTTGTAGGCATGGATTGAGTCGGGTTGACTTAGGTATGATGGAGTTTAGGTTGGTTTAGGTATGGTTGAATTGAGGTTGGTTGAGTGTTTAATTCATTAATTTGTGTAATTATTGATGATGTGGGCCATGTTAAGATGTTTTATATTAACATTCATGATAATGGTAAAGAAATGACAGTACATAATGAATGTATGAGTGATGATGGTATAGATGCGAAGCAATTGTTATTTGTTTGGGTTAATTGCCAATTATTGATATAAAAAGGAAACTAAGTAGGGTAGAATGTGACTAGGAAAGGAGGAGAGGGAATTGATTAGGGTAAAGAGTGGCTGATCTAACCTCGAAGGGCCCCATGCCCTCGAGTGCCTACATAGTCCTGACGAAAAGGGACCTCGGTTGATGTAGTTCTCCCATAAGCTAGGGAAGATTAGGGTGAAATAGCATAATGGTCTGGTAGGTGTTGGGCATGGGTGATGTAGGTCATAGGTATGATTGAGTTTAGGTTGTAGGTATGGTTAATTAATTTTTAAATGAATTTGCCGAGGATCTATTCTGTATAGGAGAATCAATAGGTAATGAGGAAGGTGAATGGTAAAAGGTGGTAAAATAGCCGTGTAATTGACAAGAATCCTAATGAGTCTACCATACCCTAAATGGGCTTATGAACAAAAGACCCTACAGGCCTTGCATAATGGATTGTTTTAAGGGTGAAGAAAATTCACAAGATCACAAAATGTCACATTTGCGGCAAGTCCCTTGAGTAATGAGGAATTTAGGTGGAAAAGACAAGAAGGTGAGAATGAGAGGCTTAGTGTAACTTAGTGTACGACGACGTGTATTTTTGAACAAGAAACCCAGAATCAAAAATAGGCAAGTCCATGACAAAAAATTCATATTTTTCTTGATTTTTTGTTTTTAATAAACTGATTGATGCGGGAAGTCTATATGGGATGAATATATTATCTCCTTGAGGTCTTCGTGAAGCTGATCGATGTGGGAAGCTTTTGAATATTTATTACATTTTTATAATGATTGTACATAGCTGTCCTTCGAGGGAGCAATCTATTGATAGTGGTAGAATATAGAGAAGAGATGTCCCTTTTGAGGGAGTCATCTTTTGCTAGAATTTTGACTCAAGGAGTTGTATCCCTTTTTGTTTTTTTAGATGTTTAAGTCATGGACAAGATTATAGAGGATGATTAGGTTCTAGTTTTAGAAGACAAGATCATAGTACACAAATATTAATTAGGAAAGAGATGGTTTTAAGTGATGGACGAACATGGGATTCCATCTTGAAGAAGACAAAAAGTATCCATGAGAATCATGCTATGAAAGCGAGTCATACTACTCACATTGAAGACAAGCCTAAAAGGTGATGGGTAATCACATGATTCTTGTTCAATCGTGGATCATCAAAATGGGTGATAATGGAAGGTGAATAATGCTCAAGGGAAGAGAGAACAATTGATGAAAGTGATATAGGACTTGATATCAACAATAAAATGGTCAAAGATGCAAGGCATTAAGGGGCTCAGGTTCAGGTTTACCTTCGAGTGAAGACAAACAATAAGCACCTGATCCATAGGCATAGGTGATGATATAGGGTCTAAGCCAATTAGGAGTAAATTTTCCCCGTTTACTTTTCTCCTCTTTGGTTACATGTTGATTTTCCTTCAGGACGAGGTCACCAACTTGAAAGGTTCATTTGTGAACATGTTTTTCATAGGTACGTTTGATACATTTTTAGTAGATTTTAAGATGGTCTAGGGCATTGAGATGACGTTCATCTAATAATTCAAGTTGCACCAAATGATCCTGTGAAATTCATCATCGTTGAGCATGTATTGTAGTGAGATGCAAAGGGATGGAGTCTAGACTTCAAGAGGTAAGACCGCCTCAGTGTTGTAGACTAGAGAAAAGAGGGTGGTAATAGTCGAAGTGTGAATAGTAGTGTTGTAAGCCCACAAGGTGAAAGGAATGTGTGTATGCCAAATCCTTCCCAAAGATCATTGACTACCTTCATAATAATTTTTTCAAGGTTTTATTGGTTAATTCATTTTGACTATTGGTTTGCAGTAATAAGATGATGAGAAATCGAGTTGGATGCCAAAAGCATCGCATAGTTTGTGTAGGTTTTTGTTTTTGAATTGTTTTCTATTATCTGTGATAATATGGTGAGGGACACCAAAGCGACAGATGATGTGATGGTTGATGAATTCACATATGTTATCATCTTTTGTGGAAATAAGGGGGATGGCTTCTACCCATTTAGTGTATTATTCAATAAATGCGGTTATGATCCATTGGTGGCGTTGTGAAGAATGGGGTTGATCTCACAACATGCTAATATTCAAACCCCATTGAGAGAAAGGGAAAAGGTCTCGGTGACCTATAAGGCATGACTAGGGGTGTGATGGAGATTAGCATGTTGTTGGCATTTTACACGATTATCGACATAATAAGCAATAGTCATGGTTTAGGGTTGGCCAGTAATAGCCTAGGTGAAGAATGTGTTTAGCGATAGCAAGACCACTAAAGTGGCCACCAAAAATCCCATTGTGGACTTCCTTAATGGTGTAAGGAATTTTAGAATTGGTAAGGCATTGCAAGAGAATGTTGTCAAACCACATTTGTACAGAAGACCACCCATGATGACATAATGCGAGACACTTTTAAGGAAGGACACAGTGTCCATTATGAGTGAGATCGGTGGGTAAAATGGAGAGGGAAAGATAGTCTATGTATTGCTTATACCAAAGGTCACTCGGGTCAGGAGCAGTGATTCTGATAGAGTAAACTTCACAAGGCAAATAAGAGGGTGATTGTAGTCTTTGTATGGTGACAAAGATTTTAGAGTTAGCGGGTTAAGCAAGTATCTGAGAAGCTAAGAAGGCCATGGTATCTGCAAATTTATTGGTATAACGTGGGGTGGTTTGAAGGGTGTAACAATTTAAGATGGTCAAAAGTATGTCCACATGATGCTTATACTTTTGAAGTATCTCATTATGACACTGGTATATACCATTAAATTGGTTTATGACCAACTGAGAATCACCAAAGATGTTGATTGCTTAACATCTAAGGAATAAGTAGCCTAGATACCTTATAGGAGTGCTTCGTATTCAAAAATATTGTTTATACAATAAAAATTGAGTTTTAAAGACAAAGGCATAGGTTCACCATCAAGTAGAATGAGGATAACACCAGCCCCACCCCCACACTGACACTTGGAGCCATCAAAGAAGAGTGTCATTTGGTAAGCGGGTTCGTCTAGGGAAAGGGTAGCAATAGAATCATCTAGAAATTCAAAGTTAGAGGGTTGATCCTCTGGAAATAGGTGCGTCGGCCAATTGGTCGGTGATAGCTTGGCCCTTGATGGAATTTTAATGGATGAATTCGAGGTCGAGGTTGGCCAAAAGCATAAGCCAATGTCTTTGCATGTTGATTTTGACAAGCTTTGTCATACATGTAGTGTAATGGGTCAGTATTAGTAATGACGAAGGTTTTGTGGTTGAGTAGGTAATGGCGGAGTTTGGTGGCAATGAAAACTAAGGCTAGGAAAAGTTTTTCGGCATGGGTATATCTAGTTTTGTAGTCAAGAAGGGTATGGCTTATGTAATAAACCGCATGCTCTCGGTGTTGGTCATTTTGATGAGCAAGCATGACACCTAGAGAATGGTCAGTGGCAGAAAATATATATAGGTAGAAAGGTTGGTCATCCTCAGGAGGAATGAGCACTCGTAGTTGAAGTAGGTATTGTTTTAAGGCTTCGAAGGATTTATGGCAGTCCTCATCCCATTTGAATGAAATGTCTTTCTTGAGAAGATGATGGAATGATTGACAGCGGTCAGAGAGTATGGAGTTAAAGTGACAAATTGATTGCAATTTTCTTTTTAGGCTGCAAATTTGATGGAGATTAGTGGGTGGCAGCATTTCAAGGATAGCCTTGACTTTAGTAGGATTGACTTCTATGCCACACAAAGAAACGATGAAACCTAGGATTTTCCTTGAAAGTACTGCAAAGACACATTTTTTTGGTTGAAGATGAACACAATATTTGATGAGGTGGTCAAAGATGACTTTAATAATGGGTAGGTGTTCGGTTCGATGTTTGGATTTGGAAAGTAGATCATCTACGTAATCCTCCAATATGCGATGCATGATGTCATGGAAGATGTAAGTCATGGCTTGCTGATATGTAGCACCAGCATTTTGAGGCCAAAGGGCATGACTCAATAGCAGAAAGTCCCCCAAGGGGTGATGAAGGAAGTATGTGTTGATCCTCAGGAGCTAGTAATATTTGATTGTAGCCCAAGAAACCATCTATGAGTGATAACATTTCATGGCTAATGGTGAGATCAACTAGTTGGTCAATGCCTGGTAGTGGGAAATCATCTTTGGGATAGGTGAGGTTGAGGTCATGGAAATCTATGCAAATGTGGAGTACCTATGTCACTTTTTTGATAGGAACGATGTTAGAAATCCATTGTGGATAATCGATGGGCAAAATGAAGGAAACCGAGAGAAGGCATTAAAGCTCTTCTTTTACTAGAAGAGCAATGTGAGGATGCATTTTCTGCATCTTTTGTTTGATAGATTTGGCATTAGGAATGGTTATGATATTGTGAACCATGATTTTAGGATTGATACTAGGAATATCGACATAGGACCAAGCGAATGCATCACTATGGTCCCAAAGGAAAGAGGTGAAGGCTTCTGTTTAGTAGCATCTAAATATTGGCCAATCTTTAGAATGTGTGGGTCATCTTGGGTATTAATGTTGATTTTGATGGTTGATTCATTCAACATGGTTTGTGTCTCGAGGGTAATGACCGGTGAATATAAGAGTCTTCTGCACCAAGGTAGGTGAGGATGGACTCATCATCTTGACATTGAACAACATTAATTGAAGGTGTATCATCATCGATCATGTCAGGATACAGGAATGGGAGAGAAGAGGGATCCTTGCCATTGCGTTGATAGGTCGGCGCAAGAGAAAATGGTGTTTATGAAAAAAAAAAGTTAGGAGGTATAGACTTAGGATCTATTGACTCCATGGGTGAAGATGGTAATGTGGGCGAATGAGAGGGGGAAAATGTCTCATCTTGAATAAGGTCGATGAGAACCTTCTTAGAGGATGGAGCGTCAAAAAAATTGCACTACAGTCATTGTTTTTAAGAGAGGTATAGGAGATGATAGTGTGGCGGCCTTATTCATAAAAACCAAAGCCAAATCCTTTCCATGTGCATCAGTGGAGGAAAGTGTGAGTGAAACGATGGTTAGAGAGGGAGTGTACGTCAGTGGAAAATCATTGGGTTTGGGATGGAGGTTCAGGTTTATAGGTGGCCATATCAAGTCCCCATACGTTAGATTTGTTCGAAGATGGGGAGGACCATAAGGGAAAACGTCACCAATGTAAATGTCATAACTGGGGTGTTGGCGTAGATTCCCGTACTCTTGTGGGGTGAGGAAGGTATCGATATTGTGGTATTCCCCTAGAGTGAGGCGTTGAAAAAAACCTTTTAAGGGATTAGTAGTTTGTATGTGGGTAATGGGTATAGATGGCTCACTAGATGAAGAGGAAGAAATGCTGCTAGCGATAGAGGCTACAGTTGTAGTAGGGATAACGAGGTTAGATGTAGCAGAAGTAGTGGTAATTTTGGTGACAGATGCCTTGACCCGTATAAGCACATCATTGGGTCAATATAGCATGTTACAGGTCTTGAAAGGTGAGGGGTTTGCAGCGATGGTGTAATTATGTCCCTCATGTTCAAATTTGAGGCATTGTTGTAACGTTGAAGGGACACAACCCATGGCATGAATCCAAGGTCAATCAAACAACAAGTTATACTAGAAATCCCCTTCTAGGACATAGAAAAGTTCCGAGACAATGCGGGGACCTACGCGGACATGGAGAACAATGGTACCCAATGTAGAGGTTATGGAATCATTGAAGGAATGCAACATAACAGGGTTACTATGCATGTAATTGGAAGGTATTTACATTTGGGCGTATGCATGGGAGGAGCTGATGTTAATGCTAGCACCACCATCGATGATAATGCGTTAGATGCATATATTATCGATAAATATAGATGTGAAAAGAGTGGGGTCAGGGTCATCGATCGAAAAGGAGTGATCTCTTCATCCTGAAAAAAGCGAGGGTGACCACTTGGCGAGTGGGTGAAGGTGTAGATGGATGTGAAGACCTAGTGAGAGAGGCTACATGGTGAGGGGTAATGAAGGAGGCTACAGGTGTGGGGTCATTTGGTAAGACTTTGATAGATTGAAGGACCTCCATGAGGGCTTGACAATGTGACTCCGAGGTCTGGACGAGGTCATATAAAGACATTTTGAGGGGGATTGGTGTAGTTGTTTTAGCATTGTACGATGTGTGGCCCCATCAAAAATGGGATATGCAGGACCACGAATGATGACTTTGGGTGTGGGTGTAGACAATATATTGGGTATAGGGTTGGTTGATGGGCCAGTTGCTTTCTCCTTGCCCTTGTCTTTCTGAGTACGGGTGGCAATGTTGATCATGTTAATCTCAGGGGAGGTGGATAGAGAGGGTGTGTCATAGAAGGTATAGTAGCAAGAGGGACAAAACCCTAGTTGTGGGTATGACCCTTGTGAGATGAGTAGGGCACATTTGCATTTGGGTGGTGGTTTAGCCAACTCTCGTATGCAAACCATGTTAATTTCAAATCTCGGGGATGGATATAAGAGTTGTCGGGGTGGAGATTTTGGTCACTGAGTTGGCAATGAGGGAATAACTATGGAATTTGGTGCCGAAAAAATGGGGTTCTCATCAAGAAGATCATCATCGTAAAAGTTTTCTTCAAGAGGACACAACTGAACAAGAGTGGTTTTCAAATCCTATAGTTCTCTACATCGTGTCCTAGCACAATATGGTAGGGACAATTTTTTATTTCATCAAACACTTTTGGTTTGGGTTTGAGTGGATTGTAAAGGTCTAAGGGTGGTAATGTGATGAAAAACTTTTGAGGAGGTTGGTTAGGATTTTGGTGTAGGACCACTGCTACTGCATCACAATGGGAGGTGAATGTGGGTTTGGGTACGGTGTGGCAATCGTATAGGAAGAGTTTTTACAAGAGGGGGAGTAGGCTAGATACTAGTTTGGTGTGTGTTGTGGTCTTAGGTGTTGGTCATATCTTCTTGGATAGGGGCATGGTAGATGAACTAGAAATAGAAGGTGTGGTTGGTTTAAGCGCCTTATCGGAGGGTAGCCGATTCTTAGCTTTAGGTTTCACCTTGTTGGGTAAAGGTGATACGGGTGCATGAGATGTAGAGGGAAAAGCGAATGGTGGAAGAGGGCAGGTTACCCATGGGGGTAATTGAGGTGTCGTGGAGGTATGTGGTGTGGGTTGGGCGGGAGGCATGAGTGAAAGAGAAGGAAGTGTTATGGGTAGTGAAGAAGTTATTGATGGTATTGGAGGTATGGGTGGTAAAAGGTTACAAGTGAGGGTGGAGGTTATGTGGGGAGCTTGGGTGTATTAGAGGTTTTGATGAGGAAATGGGTTGTTGCATTCTTGGTTTACCGGTGGATGGGAATTCTTGGCCGAGCTCGAGGGTGAGGTCCTAGGATGGACGAAAAGGGTGAAGATGAGAAGGGTATGGTTGGAAAGGTTAGGGTATGAGATCTAGGAGATTGTCTCTTCTGTTTAGGGGCTAGGTTAAGTTTGGTGTTAGTTTTAGAATACGTAGCTAAATCTAATTTGATGGGTGGGTGAGTAAGGCTAGTTGTTGGTATGACCCCTAAGGTAGTGATAGGTTTAGGAAAGGGAGATGATATATGCATGGGTTTGGGTGCAGATGCATGTTGGGTTATGGGTAGAGGTGTGAGTTGAGCCATGAGTGGTGTCATGGGAGGTTTTGTGATAGTTGTGGTTATGTCCGGTTTGGTCACCGAAACACTTTTGGATAGATAGTGGAGGTGTCAGTGAGTGACAACTACATTTGTGTTGAAATAGGAAGTAGAAGATGCCCCCAAAGTAAGGTTCTATCGAAATAATCCAGGTGATCGACCAAGTTTGAGAATGGTACTGTTGTAAGTGGAGCTAACGTGGACTAAGTGGAAATCCTCTGTAAATGTGTTTGAGATACCGGGAAATGGATATCCTCAGAATCTATGGGTAAGAGAGCTGAAAGTAGATCAATGGGATCTTGAAGGTCTAATGGTGAATAGTCATCTACAGGCATGGTACTTCTATAGTATCCTCCATGGGTAGAGGAGAGGACAGGCCAGCCGAAGTGGGCTCTTCTTGCATTGGTGAAGTGGGCTCATAATTTTGAGGGTTGAAGGTGGTGTGTTGATTATAGATTCTTTCACAGTGAAGGGGATTCCTCTATGGGTAGAGGAGTAGATAAAATAGGTTTTATTACAAGTAGGAGAGCGCAGCTAAGATTTCATCTATGGAAGGAATACGAGGCAATTGGGAAGCAATCGATGCATCATTGAAAATAGCTTGGACCTTATGACAATAATATAATTGTTTGAGGTATCACCCACTTGGTTGGAAGATGGGGCATGATTAGGGAATGGCTTCTTGAAGATGTGTAGGATTTGGTTAGTGGGTGCATTCAGGCTATCCAAGACTAAGTCTCTGTTGTCTATCATTTCTTGAATGATATTTTTGAAGGTAATGCAATTATTGTCATTGTGACCTTTGACCCGATGATAGTTGTAAAAGTCATGTTCCTTATACCACGCAGGCATGGGTCACTCAGGGTTGAAACCAGTATGTGGTTTTATAGGTGGAAGGGTAATGGCACCAGCCTTAACAAGATTTTCCAAAATGGAAGAATAAGATTCTCCTAGGGAAGTGTACTTTCATTATTCTTGTCTGAACTGGAAAGCTTGGATAGGAGAAAGATTAGAAGGGGGTTTGGCTGGGTTTGATTGATGAGGGGACTAGCTTTGAGAACTACAGGATTAGCAAACCCTTTGGGATTTGAATAGTTGTTTTGAGGTTTCAAGATGAAGAAGTATCATTTGATTTAAACGTGATGTTCCCATTACAAAATTGAATCTTCTTTTCTTTGATAGCATAAATTTCCAATTTTTGTGCCATGGTGAATGCCTCGTCAAAAGTGTGAAAAGTTTGCACCTTTAGGGTTGGTGAAATGTGTCAAGTACATGCTTGAGTAAATAGTTCTATAAGCTTAGTTTGAGGCAATTGGAATGTGAGTTGGTTTATAAGGCTACGTCAATGAGCAACGAAGTTAGTGATAGACTCATCGTCATATTGTCATGTGGAATAAAGATCAGTCATAGTAACTTTCTTAACAATGTTGATGGAGAAGTGATCTAGGAAGGCTTGGGCTACTTGATTGAATGATTAAATGGAGTGTCTTGGTAGTCTACTATACCAGTCCAATGCAGGTCCTGTCAGGGACATTGGTAAAGTCCTCAAAAGTAAAGCGTCATCATGGAAAATTAGGTAACACCCATTTTAAAAGGACCGCAAATGTTGTTGTGAATCTTCTTTGCTATTTAAGTAGTTGAATTTTGACATATACCAATGTACGAGGTATGACCGAATGGGAATGGATCGTGAATAGGCTCATTACAAATTTCATCATAGGTGAGGAATTGCATGAGCAAAACCGATGCTTCTAGTGTTTGCATATTTTCCATCATCAACTTGAGGATGTCATTGGTAGGTTGTGATGGGGGGACACCTCATGTGGTATAAGGAGGTGGATATTGATCCTGATAGGGAGGTTAAGAATAAGGAACTGACATGGAAGGTACATATCTAGAATGGGTGACAGACGAGATAGGGGTTGTTGATAGTAGGTGTATTTGGGTGGGATGGTTGTCATGACTGCAGTAGCGATTGGGGGTAATGTTTGTGGGATGGAGAGGACAAGATTTTGGAATGGAGTATGGGTCACTTACACCATGGGCGGTTGTGTTATAATGGGTATTTGTGAGACAACAGTGTAGATTGTGCTATGGTCCAGGTGGCGATAAAGGGACAACAAATACGATAGGCGTGAGGGAAGCTGCGATGCGGCAGGATCATGGCGGGTATGGGTGAGCTACGAAACTACTAGGGACAAAGCGGTTGAGGGTAATGTAGCAGCAGGAATAAGGGTAGGAGAGATTGATACAGGCATGTCGTATATCAACTAACCAGAGGAGTCTCGGGTGGAAGAGTGGGAAAGGTAGAACCGTAAGGCGGAGGATTACGATTAAGGAGTTGTGCAGCTCCTCGTCACCAAAGCAGCAATGGTGGTAGATAAGGTTAGATCCATGGGTGATAGGACGGAAGGTGGTGAGGGACTAGGTGGGAGTGGTTGACAACTAGCATGGAATATGAGGGCATTAGTCTAGCTGCGAGTCAGTACCATGTGGACAAGTGCTGACCTGGTAAGACCGTATTCTAGATGACACGAAACCCGAAAAATAGAGAATAATGGGATCTAGGAGGTGAATTTGGTCAATGTCTAGATTTTGAAAAATTAAACACAGGAAATCGATGACGGTCAGGTTGGTGATGACGGTTTGGGAAAACTGATGATGGTCAGGATGACCGGTGATGGTTAGGACAACACCGATGATGGTTTCTGAAACCGATACTAGTCACTGTGGAAGAAACCAATCTCAAAAAAATGAAGTGGGAATGTTGGATTTGTACTGGTGAAACTATGTATGACAGAAAATATCAATAAGGGAGAAATATGATGATGCCTTGAGGGCTAGAAATAGAACAGAAGTAGTAATGAAAGTTGTTCTAGGTAAAGTAACTAGAAATCAGAAGCATCACCGGTTAGGGTTTAACCGATGATCGAGATGTGAACTGGTGACGGTCGTTGGACCGACATCGGTGACTATGAAATTAGAAAGAAATGAAGAAAATTGGTTTTGTGAATTAAATTAAGTGAAGAATCAAACTCAGAAGCCTGAGAATGAGAAGATGAGGCCCTGACACACTCGTAAAATTTAGAATACTCCAACTATGATGGTGGAGTGTGCAAGGAAGAAGAAAAATGGGGATTCATAGTCTCACACCTCAAAACACAAGCCAAGAAGAACGCTAAGGAAAAGCATGATCCTAACAGTGATTTTCTTATGTTTGTTTAGCTTATTCTATTTAGGATAGAATTTTTTGGTTGGGAAGGCATCCTACAAAGAAGGATATCTAAAAAGAGAGGTTTCAGGTATGTTATGGTGGGGGCAATCCGTCCTTTGAGATGATGACTCAACAGAGGCAACGAGCTAGGGAGTACTTGCCAATTGGATCGTGTGATCATTGATAGATGTTCCTGGGTAAGATGTTGTTTAAGAAAGATGTGTATATTTGATTTTGTGTAAGTTTGGTAAGACATAGAGAGATAGAAAAATGTGATTTCTATGATTCTTGTGTCAACCATCAACTGGGCATGACTTCCAGCATATAGGTTGCCCTCGGTTTTAATGTGAGCTAATAATGCAACAAATCGGAATGCAATGCAAGTGTTTTAAACCCAAATCAAAGTGTGATATTGGATGTTTCAACGAGATGAATAGGAAGATGAATGCTTGTTCACTAATGCATTGTAAAAGAAAGGAATATGTGTTCTTTTTAAAGCACCAAAAACACGATTGTTTTTAGACAATAGAAAGAAGGAGAATGATTCCAAGGAAGAAAAATTAATGTGGAATATTTTCTAAGGAAAAAAACACACAACTTTCACCTAGGAATGAATAAATGCAAAATAACCCTTGATGGGTCCCACCGGGCGTGCCAAAATGTTTCACCATTTTCTTTACCTTTTCGAAATGATGAAACAGATAAGGGTAAGGGCCAAGGAGGAATACTTGTTAAATGTTGGTTGGTTGATGGTTGTTGCACATGTTCTAACTTCTTGATCCATAGCTGAATGTGAGAGCTTCCTTTTGGCTAGGAGGAACTACCTGTAATAGAAAACAAGACCATAAAAAGATAGTTAAATGATATATGACAGTGGATTGCCTAGTGTATGCTAGTTCTAGGAAGTGTGATACTTCCTAGATGATGTCAATCCACTATTTAAAACAATTTAATGTGAGAAATAAACAAGGTCCTACTATAGTTGATATGATTTAGGTATCTCATTCAAATACAATAAGCAAATCCAATCACAATAGGCTAGGCTATAGTTGGATCTGAGATATGAGGTGTCTGTTAAGGTACTGGGACTGGTCAAGGTCAGGTTTTGGGTTATTTAGGTCAAATGATAAGGTGATTGTTGGGTATGTTCTTGGTCAAGTTGTAAAACATAGAGACTAACGTCGAGATAAATCGACTAATGCCAATTTAGGTAGAACTGATGATGATTGTGGATAATCGGGGTTGGTATGGTCGGGGTAAAAGAAAATCAAAATATGTTAAATGGCAGGGGTGATCTGAGGTCAAATAAAGTTTGGGTGAGTAAATGGGGATGTCTATAGAAATATTAGGTGTGCTTAAAAGTACACAACAGGTGAGAATAGGTGATTTGGTGATGTGGGTGGAGGGATATTTTGGTTTACAAGCAAGTGGGAGATGAATTAATAAGCAAGCAAAGAATATATTAATAATAGGAGTAATAAAGATTACTTACTTTAAATAAACTATACTAGTTAGGGCCATAATTATTGTGTTAAGGTTTTTGATGGCTAATTGATGGAGGTGGTTGATCGGAGAATATGTGTATGGTCCTGTAGTGGTGCTTTCCCGAAGTACTCCCATGAATGCAATGGCTCTCTCAAGTTGATCCCCGTCATGGATCTCAATGTCCGGAAGTGTAAAAGGATGCTTCCTTTGATTGCATGCATCTTTGGTCTCCTTTTTCCTATCATAAAATGTGCCAACCTCAAAATAATGTTACTTAAGGGAATAAAAGGTAGCCAATGATGATTCCGGTTGATGATGTTGGTTCAGGGGTGACTGGCATCGGTTAGGGTAGGATTCCCTAGGTTTACCAAAAATAGGAGATCATGGCAATGATTTCCGCCAGATCTCTCTATTCATCCGGAAAGAGCGGGAGTTACCTTTTCTTATGCGGGAATGTGGTTAGAGGGGATGTAGGCTTTGATTTTTAGGGTTTAGTTAGGTCTTAGTTAGTTATGGCAACATACTAAGAATAGACTTAGGGTGAGGTGGCTAGGTGAGGTGTATAGGTGAGGTGGTGGGGTAGGAATTATCTTAATTATAATAATTAAATAATAAATATTGTGAGGTCATGGACTAATTTAATTAAATTAATATTAGTGTGGGGTGCAAGGGGCCATGGTTAGGTGAGTGTGTTCAATTTGATTATTTAACAAGGGGTCAAGGAGCGTGTGACCCAATTTTGGTGTCTACATCATGCCTACATCAATACCACTCAACAATGTCAAAACCTAAACTACTTTTCCCATTTCTTTACAACCTAATTACCCCACCTATCTATTTCCTAACTAGTTACCTACCTTATCGTTTCTCCTAATTTTTCTTACGAAGGTCCATTAACCAATTCCATCACTATGACCTAATGTTCTTCTATTACCCGCCTATGGTTACCTATATTTACCCTCACCCACCTGTTTCTCTCCTTCATCTCTCTTTGTTTCCCTTATGCACTACCTATCTACCCTCCAATTTAATTTTTTTACCCCATTTTTTCTTTCTCAACTTAACCTATTCGAGACTAAGTAAATTTTCACGAGTGGTGACATAGGCCACATAGACCGATATTGGTCACCATCAACTAACATTGGTTTAATATTTTCCCACCGATGCCGACATGCCAACCCAACGTCACCATGACTTGATTGATGTTGATCTCTGGTTTGGATCCAAAGCCAAACCAACACGCTCTCATTTTTCTAAAATTTTACAAAACAAGCCTAAAACCTACCTAAAAACCACCCAACCCCACCCATTTCCATTTTACACCCTAATTAATCTACATTACACCCACCCCATACCCAAATTCTTCCAGTTTTAACTACATTTTAAATTTTAATTTCCCCCATATTTTATTTCATTTTTTCCTACAAATTCAATCAAAACCAACCAGAAAGGATTGAATCCTACCTTGACATGCCGATGTCACCTCACTAGGATCTATGGTCTTTGAGTTGATGGTACTCCCGCATCTCCTCCTACCGATGCCATGTCTCGAATCAAACCCCTGGCTCTCCACTAATTGAATCACACCAAAATATTTTGTAGGCCCACCTCTACACCTCTCTAACCACTCAATTATCTCCAAATAACTCTAGAATCTAGCCCAATCATGGTCACTCTCGTCAATGGTACAAAAACGAATCTCTGCTTGTCATTTTCACAAATGAAAAAGTAAAAATGAATCCGTAATTCATGGATTTTACCTTTTATGATAAATCCATCCTAAAAGCCATCAGTTTCCCTAAAACAACATTGGTCATGTGCCCTAGTGAACCACACTCGGTTTCACTTGACCAACATTGATTGGCCATGACCATGGTCAGTTATAATTTTTTTCCTCCTTGCACCATATAGCCCCAACTATGATTTCTCAAAACATTTTATGCGTAACCCAAAGTTGACCACTGACCTTGCACCTCATCTTCATGACCCCATTACCTATCACCCAACCTCATAATCAGTTGGGGCATGATTTTTAACCTACCATGGCCTGACCTATGGCCTTTCCTAAATCAACCAACCAACACTCACCTTTGTGACACTCAAATTTGTGTACTCTCTATACCTTGCAATGTGATACTCGTGTTACTCTACCTAATGACCTTACGTTGCCTAAAGTCATGTTGTTTATCTCGACCATACATTTGGTGCCCGGAGAAAAACCTATTTGCCATTCCTACACCTGTCCTAGTGGTGTATTAAGACCATATCATATACCTTGAATACTTGAACCACTTGACCATGTTTGGATAAACCTATCAACCTTTGACTATGTAGAGTTTGCAAGCTCTTCAACATAGTACCTTATTGTAATCTATATATATGAGTGTGTTTGACTACCACTACCTATTACCCAACCGAAAACACCCTTACCTCAAACCAACTATCCCTCATTTTCATCACTTACCCATTTATAAAACCACGCATTGACACCATTTAACACCTCATCGGTTCCGGGTTGAGGAGATCACCTCCACCCACACTTTGGTCAACCTAACCCTCACTCATAACTGGAGCACCGAATTCTTATTTTTTTGGCATCACTTATCAATAAAAATACATGAAAAAAATGGGAAAATGTAGACACAAAATTTGGGTCACACTCCCCTTGGCCCACTTCATTAATTAACGTAACACATTTACCTAATCATGACCCCTTCATCCCATATTAATATTTATCCTCACCTTAGTAATTAATTTAATTATTGTAATTAAGTTAATTTCATCCTCACACCTCCACCTCATCATGAAACCTCATCTTGGACCCATTCCAGGGGAATTTAACTCATAGTGACCAAGTCATTACTCTCAGCACTAAGTCATCACTCCCAGTGCTGAGTCACTACTTGACCTAACTAACTAAGAATTATTCCTAAACCTAACTGGACTTCTTCTAAGATCTTCCTTCCTTCTCTCACATGAAGTGTACTTCCCTAAGTGGACCTAATAGGGAAAACACAAAATCTAGGAAGATCTTCCTATTTTTGGTAAATAAGACTATTTCACCATAATTGATGTCAGTTTATCCTTGGCCAACATCAATCACCTAAACCGCCATCGGTTCCTCTATATAAAATTTTACAACCCTTTACCCGGGTTGGTCATTTAGTTCTTGGAGCCTAATTGCATTTAAGTATGAATCTTCAATCCCTCTTGCATTTAGGCACGAAAAACACACACAACCATAATGCAAAAGAAGAACTGGTTCTCCTCCTCCGAAAGCATTGGAATACTCATGGGAGAACACATCTTGTCGCTAAGACACTGGACTCAAGAACCTCTTCTTCGATTAACCATTGACCACCCTGACTCATAGGATCTACAAAATACCAAGTAAGTATTGTGATCTTAATCATTTGTGCTTATCTCATTATAGATCTCTTACTTCTTTCAATATTTTTTTTTCATTTACCCATATATCACCTTATTCCCACCAACCCACTATTTAACCATCCCAAGCCTTTACACCCTTTTCAACCTCCTTTTCAGCATACATAAGTCTTCTTAACAATATCACAACCTTATCAACACCACCTTCACTCTCTGTGCAATCACAGAGAGGTCCAAACTCCCATTTCTAACATATAAACCGAATTCCCCTACTAAAAGCTGGTTAGCCAACCAACGTTGGTTTTTCTCCTATACCGACATCAGTTAGCCAACCGATACCGGTCTCTGAGACTGTAATTTTTCCTATAATAGTGAGTTAACAACTTCCCCAAAATAGCTCAAAACCTTGCCTAATTTCACCCAGACCTCACCTACAGCCTCTATTACACCTACAGACCCAAACTAGCCCATTAATTATCCGATTTAATTCTAACCATTTCTTGTTGAGTTAAATTAACTTGTTATATGTTAATAGGAGATACCTAAATCTTATCAACTACAATAGGAACTGTTATTTCTTGCATTAAATTATATTAAATAAAGGATTGATAGCCATTCGAGGAAGCATCACACTTCTCGGATCTAGCCTTACTAGGAAGTCCTTTGACTCTTGCTATTTAATACTATTTGGTGGTCTTGTTGTGTTTCTTATACATGTCATTCCTCCTAGCCAAAGGGAATGTCACACAATCATCTTGGATCAAAATTCTACAGCATGCACAATGCCTTCTACTGTCCACATAACATAGGTATTCCTCTTACACATGTTACCCACTTATCTATTTTATCACATTACCTTTGAGGTGAAACAGGTAGACCCTTCTCTTTTCTCATCGGAACTTAAGGTATATTTTGTTCGGGGTGTATCCAAGAAATCGACTCTTTGTCAACTTTAGTGGAAGTAGTTTTTTATCTCTAAATGCCCAAAATGATATACTAGCATCTTCCCTGAAAAGATTCCTTTCTTCACTGGTGAAAACATTAATACCCATGAATATCATATGCGTGATGTCATTAATGTCTATTCTGTTCATCTAATTACAAAATATGATGTTGCGAGTTATGCTTATTTCTTCTTAACTTACGGAAAAAACACTTCAATGGTACATGAGTTTGAGACTTTATTTCATTGAAACATGGGATGATCTTGGAATAACACTTTTTCCATAGTTTAATGATAAATAAGAAAACATATATCTATTAGAATAACTAACTATAAAAAGTTATTCCAATGAACTTATGGTGGATTTAAACTTCAAATTTTAGAAGATGTGGGACAAAATTCTGGTTCTTTTAAGACCAACTCCTAAGGGTTTTCTCCTTTATTTCTTAAGATATTTGAATTATAATATAGCTTTAATTATTATTTCTATGGGTGTTATCCAATTACATGATGCATACGAAATATCCATTACGGCTGAAAACTATTTGATACAATCTAGTAAAATAGCCCCTAGACTTCCTATGCCATTATTTCTTGAATTACCTCAAGCTACTTAGCCTTCTTTTCCTCCCATTCCCGAGATAAATTCCCCATAAACTGCCTTTACTTCCTATCCTTCCCAAAAAGAGAATGTTGATGATGACCTTAGAGCCCTAGTTAGGAACTTGTCCAATAAAATTGTCTCTCTGAAGAAGCAAAAACTCAATCCTATAGAAGTTACCCAAGTTCTAATCAAAGACAATCATCGGGATAAAATTTGAATCAAGTTCATTAACCACATTTAGCCCTATATCTAAACCAAATATATGGCTAAAGTAATTAATTTGATAGACTATAAGGAAAAAACTTGTATCTACTCCTTCAAAAAAATTCATGCACATTCACTTCATGCCAATAACTTAAGTAAAGCACTTGTTCGAGTGAAAATTAATGTAATACAAGAAGTAGAGTGGATTTTTCCATGTATTCATCCATATAACCAAAATAATTGTGCAAATGGGTTACTATTTTAGGACTTTATGGTTAAAACTTATTCCAAACAACACAAACCATTAATGGAAGAACCAAGTTCTAATGTTGAAGAAACACCAGAAATCTCCCCTGAGCCTAACTTTATGTTTTTTGGGTCTGATGACTTCTGTGCGATTAACCAAGCCATAGATAACTTAAGCGGACCAAAAATCCATGTTTTAGATCACACAAAGTGAAAGAGAATGTAGATTGAGATGGACACTTTGTCCCCTACACCAAAAAGTATGCATCTTTGAGACAAACAATCTACGAGACTTAGGCATCATCTAATCATCTGTAGAGACATTCACTAGCCACAAAAAAATATCCATGGAACAAATAAATTACATAGAACAATATAGGTCCACGAAACTTGAAAATTCCACCAATGCAAGATCCTGTATAGGTGGAGAAGAAAATAAAGGAGAATGAAACACCTATAATGTACAAATCTACGGGTATCCCATTCAACATTATTAATCAAATGAAAAAGAAAAATTTATATGTGAGAATTTGGGATGCCACTGTCAATTCCATCTCAACGGTATCTCTACATGATGCTCAAGTAAATTTCCCAATCTAAGCTAGCTATGCAAAGAACACATTTCACGGTCAACCTATTCCAAACAAAGGAGGAATAAGTAAGCAAGGTTAAGAAAACCCTACCCTTTTACATGTCTCTAATTGTAGCTAAACACTTGGAGTATAATTGAATGTTTTCCTCATGTGTTATTATATTTTTTAAATGCATCCACCAACTTGATGGCTTAAGCTGTCAAAATTTTAGGAGTGAACATATGTGGAACCTTGATTTTTTCAAATTCAGGTTCCACATTTAAAAGAACAATGTATATTTATTGTAAAGGATATATAAAATATTTTATCTTCATTTATTTGGATGATATCATTGTTTTCTCAAAGCTAAAGACCATATCATTCATCTTGAGAAATTCTTTGAAAGATGCAAGGAGTTTGGGGTATCTCTTAATCCCAAGAAGTGTAACTTTTTACTTTTGCAAAGTAAGCTATTGGGTTACATTTTTAATAAGGATGGTATTTACATTGACCATGAAATAATCTCTATAATTATTACTTTCCCATTGCTTTAGCTCACAAGAAGGTGTTGCAGTCCTTCATGGGAAAGATAAAATTTTCTAAAAAGTTTATTCCCAATTTTATAGGATTGGTCGGGATAATCAATCGATGCTCAAGAAAAATGTGGATTTTAAATGGACATGAGAAGAAAAGAAAGCTTCACCAAGACAAAATAGGTAATTTTCAGGATCCCTTGATTATTAACCATGAATGTTCAAAATATTTCATATCTTATGCATATCGAATCAAGCTAGTATCACTGCGGTTTGATAAAATATAATAATAAGGGTTTAGAGAAATTAGTGGCTTTCTTTAGTCAAATACTAAAGGATTATGATTTAAAATACAATAATATAGAGAATTATGTCTTTTCCATCATGAGAGATATCAAGAACTTCAAGAGCATGCTTTCCACTAACCACGTCAATGTTTTAGTCTCGCACTCCAATGTGAGAGATTTCATCATGGGAGTGGAAATCAGTGAAAAGAGAGTTGGATGGGTGACCAAGATTATGGAGTATGATGTGACCATCAAGGATAAAACATTGGTAAGATGAAGAGAAATTTATGAAGATTTGGACTTGGATGGTTAGGATAATCAAGAAGATTCCTTCTTTATAGATGAAGAGAAGGAAAAAACCACAGATGATCGATAGAACTTGGAGGATCCTCAAGACAAAGATTCATGGATTATTACCCATGGGATGATGAATATCATCATATTGTATAAGAACCACATGGTGTCTAATTCCCATACAATAAAGAGGATCCATGAAAAAGAGGAATAAACATAACATACACGTCTTGATGGATGACATGGATATATTTCTATCCATCAACATATATCCTCTTGGATTATGTAAAGAAAAAGGAAGAATCTAAGAATGTAATTTTTTTTTATGATTTGATTGGTGGGATTATTTTTGAAAGGAACCTATATGGAGTGTGGTTAAGGTGCACTAAGGGTGAGCAAGTGAAAAAAGTCTTGGAAGAATTATAATGGTTTCTCGGAAGACACTTCTTTTCTAGAGCCATAAAAATGAAAATCATAAAGGCAAGATACTTCTAGAACAAATTGTTTTTGGATGCTCATCAATGGATCAGAAAAAGTAAATAATTTTTGTCTTCACTAGTGAAAAGAAGATGATAGCCATCCCACTTCATCCCATTCACGAGGATGAAGTGTAGGTCATAAATAGATCTTAACAATGACTAACTACTTTACCAGGTGGACAAAAGTTGTGGCACTCATGGAAGCTACTGATTTTTCCATCCTTGATTTCCTTGAAGAAATTGTGAAAAGGTTTGGGTTTTGCTAAACCATTATTTATGACAAAGGCAAAATACTTCCTAGGATATAATTGTTTTGATTGGGAACTTAAACTTGGAATATACTTGAAGACATCTTCCAATAGTTTGGTAGAGTCTGCTAATAATAACTTGATCGAGAATCATGAGGAGAACAATGGAGATTAATCAAAGGAAATCACACACAAAGGTAATAAATTCTCAATGGGCTGATAAGATCACATCAAAGAAAACAATTAACAGTTCTCCTTTCACCCTAGTCTATGGAAGAGAGGCTAAGCTTCCCTTATCTCTAAAGTTACTTGTCATTAAAGCTATCATAGTAGTTACAAATTGAGGTTGAATATGAAAGAGAAATCAAAATGGAATAATTGGTTGAGCTTGACGAATTAAGGAAGTCCACCATGATAGGGTTATAATAGCATCACGGGTCAACCAAACAATGGGTTGACAGGAAATCCAAGACATAGAATTTCAAAACAAGAGAACTAATCCTAATATGGGATGCAGATAGAGCTAAAATAGGGTGCCACTCTAAGTTTAATACACTTTAGAGTGGACCATACATTATAACTTCATGTAAACAAGACAAATCTTTTGAGTTGTCCAAACATGTTGGGGAGGAACTTCAGATCCCAGTTAATGGGATTTATCTCAAAACTTCTCTATGAGTTGGTTTTGTATCTTGTAAATAGATAATATTTTTACCTCCTTTCCTTGTTTTGTTAGAGGTTCCCTCATTTTATTTTTTGTTGATCACTAATTGAGTGCCTTTTATTCAATATTTTTAATGATCATCCTTATTTGCAATAAGTTCTTGTGCACACTATGCATGTTTCACTTAAAGCATATATGTTTTCCTTCCTTTGTACAAAGGTTTGGGAACTCTATGTTAGTCGTACACATGCCATTTCACTTTCCTCCCTCCATGGGAGAAATTAAAAGATTTTGGTGTAGTTATCAAGATTTATTTAAAGCTCCAAAAAGATCATATTTATAGGAAATTTATAATTCAATGTTTAAATGTCGATTTTGTGTGGATTCACAGAGACAATTATACGGTTTAAAGGATCATATTACAGTTTTGGGATAGATGACATGCCCAATATATGCTCCAAGGCTATTGATCTTGACATCTAGTAGGAATAGGTCCCCTGAGGGTTAAAAAATTATTCTCCATAATTACACCCCAAGTAATTTTTGAACAACTCATCTAAGTTGGGACGTAGATAATTTTTCTCAAAATGCCTTAGAACACTAAGTTAGTATTTCACAGTATGTAAATGTACTATTTTGTGGATTATCCTAACTTTGTTGAACAAAGCGGATCAATATTATGGTGGATTTCAATGATATAAATACTTTGAAGTGGTGAGGTAAGGTACTAATACCATGTAATTTACACATTGTGATAAGCCATAAAGTATAAAATTAAATTAGAAAATCAGATAAGGATAGGATTCAAGGAATGAGAACATATGTGAAATAATAGCTCTTCCCGGCTTGAAAAAAAAATGTTATGCGGACTTGGAAAATATGAATTTACTGTAGAGTTGTTAATTTCATGTAACAAAGCATGTAGCTTTCTCATCGAAGTAATGATGCAAGGAAAATTTATGCAAGGCATCACGTAGTAAAATCAATTAGGTTTAAAAGTGATAAAGGTTAAAAGATGTGAAAAACTTACATATTATTCTCTTTGGTTTTCTAAGTATCTTGTGTTATCCAATTTTTCACAAATGGAAAAATTGGACAACGGGTCCTATTATTTTCAAAATGAAATGTTAATTCTAGGGACCGACTTGTGGTCATTATCAAGATTAAATGATTAAAATAATTGATTAATCATGTTGAAGAGATTTAACATGTCTTTATGATACTTAGTTTCCAAAGAAAACTTGGGGAGATCTTAATTTTTAATACCAGGTTTGGAAATGCCCCAAAAGAGTATTTGAGCTCAATTAAATCATTGATTAGCCTAGTGAGTGACTCAACGAGTTGATATCATAAATAAGTTTGAGTTCAGCAAGGTTCCATTAGCTCAGTCAGATAATTAACATAGAATTGTGTTAAGTTTTAATGTGACCAAATCACGTCATGAAAATGGATATTAAGCCTAAGAGTTGGAAGCTCATGATGGAATTAAGACTAGCTCGGTCTAGATCTCGGTCCCACCGAATTATGAGCTAATGAGCCATTTCAGGTTTGGGTGAGTTATAGAATATCTCAAGTGAGTCAAAGACTATTAGCGGGAATATCAAACATTGGAGCCAAGCTAGTGAAACTAAGGAGAAAGGTTTTCCAGGTGAATTAAAAATAAATGCTCATTGGTTAATGAATTTGGGTGAGCTCACAGTGAATGAACAAATACGAGATCAAAAATAATGAAAGCATCATTAGAGAATGAGCGAGTTACACGAGGTTACACTTGGGCGAGATAATATTTGAGGCCTAGTGTAGGATGGAGTTTGAGAGGCCATTATAGAATAGGGGAATCACACATCGAGCATGTAAAACATAAATGAAAGGATCATCATAGAGATGAAAGTTCCATCCTGAGCATGGACAAGGCGTGAATGATAAGTCTCTCAAAATGGTAGAGCTCGTAGTCAATTTTGAGCTCATCAATACAAAATGGATATTGGTTCAACATTGGATTCATACTCATATCATGGTGAGTCATGACTTGGAGAGATCATTAGTGAAATTTTGCATGTATAGAAGAAAAGCTCAATCCGATACACTTTGGATAAGCCAAGTTATGGTATTGAATCCTGTGGAAGTGTACATAGCTCGATCATCATAGGAAATAAATTGGGGAAAAGTTAGTGAGGTGAGATCGAAGTCACGTGGATAGGTATGGCTCACTATAGAAGTAGACTCGGTAAAGCACATGAAACATGAGCCCTAGAGAAAAAAGGAGAAGTAGCTCGATGTATTGAGCTAAGGGTTTGAGCTCATGAGTATGACAGAAGACAACCAAGCTCAATGGTATGATAGGAAAACACATTGGATTGGTTGGGAGCTCACTTAGGAAAGATTAGGAGTAATGTTAGAGATATTTTTAAGTAGTTGGGAAGGGAAGAAAGAGAACCAATGCGTAGCCCAAGCTAATTTGGTGGTTTACAATCAAGTTTCTCATTTGAGTTGCATCATTCGCAAAAGATAGCTCACCACATCAAAGAGCTTGGAAGTGGCAAAGATCTTGGTTTTGTTGAGGGACTATGCCGAAAAGTGTGGGTTAGAGAGGAAGAATGTGAGGATGAAGAAAGATCGAGCCGAGCTGGTGGAAAATTATGAGGTTCAGCCATAGTGGGGATTATGGAGATTGAAAACCAAATTGCTGAGATTTGGATTGGCATAAATTGTCGGGGATTTCAAGGGGCTTGCAGCCATGGTGGAAATGTCAAGATGGCAGGCCAAGCCATTAACTCCATGTAGGGAGGTTTGGGAAAACATGGCCAAGTGGGTTTTTTATGATGGTAATCAAGGTGCATTCCCTACATGCAGAGATTCATGCAAGAATGGTCAAGTGCAAAAATAGAAGGGAAAGGCCATGGAACATCCCTGACTTGGAAGAATGACATGCCAAGTCTATTGATAAGAAACCATCTCATTCAGAGAACGTGGGATGTGATTTCAGCACAGCATGTTGAGTGGATTGAATGTCAGTCGTCACACTAATACAGAGGCTTGATTAATACATTAACATGGCAAGTTAATTTCTCAGGAATCATTGAAAGACTTGGTGTTCTGGCTAGTTCAAGAATCACCATAAAATGTAATTTTTGGAAATATTAGAGGTATGTGAGCTAATTCGATCGAGCTAAGATTATAGGAAAGTTAAGTTTGGTGTGGAAGCTAATCAATAACCATGTAGAAATGCATACCTCACTTAATTTTGTGAGTCACTCAAGAAATCAAACATGACTACCAAGTCCATGCTCGATCCAAGATAATACTCCAGGAGCCAAGTCATGTTAAAAAATGTTTAGCAAGGTTGAATACCTCAAGCCATGCTCAACAGATAGTGGCTCATGTTTTGGAGAAATTTCCATAAGTCAAAGTTTACCTTGCGAAGGATCTCGAGAATTTGGCATAGAGATCGCTTAAAGAGTTCAAGGCAAGTCAATATGTAAGGTTAGCTCATGGAAATGATGCGGTCATGATGGCTTGAGTGAATCAATTGGTAGGAGTCAGGTCTATAGAGATCAATCATCATGGGAAAGCTTATGATGGCTATAACTTAACTTTGGGAGTCAAGTCAAAATTGAGCCATGCGGGTTATGAGCTAAACTACATGAGCCAAGCTAAATAAATAAATGGTAGATGTAGCTCGACATTGATGGCTTGGTTCGATGTGAATAACATTTCAATCATGTCAAAGATGATATGAGCCTGACATTTTATAAAGCACTCAATGTTAGCACAACATGGTTAAGACTCGACTTATTGAGTCAAGAGGGAGAAATCATGCAGTTTATACTAGGTGTAAGATTTTATAGTTGGTTCAGGAAGACATGGTTTAGTGAGTCATTAGAAGGAAATGTGAAGATGAGATATGGCTTAGTGCATAGAAAATGAGTGAGAAGACTTCCAAAGAGCTTGGTGGTAAAATAATTTCAGGCTCGTAGATCCAAGTCGTGAGGTGACAAGGACCCACAATTCGATATGCACATAGTGAGTTCATATATCGATCCGTTGGGATAGATATCGACAAGGAGCCCATGAAAAGGAAGGATCTCATCCATTTAAGGTGAACATATGTATGGAGCTCATGGAAAAACTCATGCATGTGGTCTCGGAAATCAAATGACATACTGAGCTCGGTGTGGTTACAAAAGGAGCTCGGTTACGATGGAGAGCTCATTTTGAGAACTCAGCGGTAGGATCTTAGTTTGGCTGCGGTGAATGAAAGTGGAGCTCGTGCCTAACTCGGTGAGTTGGCTCGGTGAGCTAACCACTAAGTTGGGTTATTTTAAATGTATTTTCATGGCCCCCACTTTTTTCAAGTCAAACTTATCTTCGAGGGGCCCACCATGTGTGTTAATTAAATTAATATTTTTGTTTTAATATTTTATTTAAAATATTTTATTTTAATATTCTTTTAATTAATTGAGAAACAAGGTCAACATGAAATTAATGGCACATGATGGAAGCTTCTCAAAGTGGTTCAACCAACTGTAATAAATACATCATGTACCTTCAATTTAGGAAGGGAATTTATGACTCCTCTCCTCTCTCTCAACTTCTTCTATAAATGTAAGTTGGAAGCTCATTCCAAAGGGTTCTAACAGGTTAGATAGGTTGGAAAAACAAATATCTTAGGCAAGTGCAAATTTTTCAAGAGTCCTCTCTCTTCTGCAAGTTGTCCTTGTATGTTGAGAGAAATTTCAAGCCTCCTTTTCAAGACTATAATGGAAACCATTTCCTCTTTTGAATGTATGATGCATTGTGCATGTTATTGAAGTAATAAAAGTGTGTGTTTTGTGACTAATATCAATCCTTTCATCCTTATATACTTCTTTGTGCCTTTTCTCATTGCAAGTACACTATGTTTCACATTTCTATTGCAAGTTCTTGCATTTCTGTGCTTATCAAGTGGTGGATTATTATATGCAGTTGAGTTGTGGTGCTTGTTCACCCTTCTCAAGTTCATCCTTCTTCACTGGAATACTGATAACTTGTTGTATGATCAATTTTAACAAAGGGAACACATGCTTCCTATTTTTGTGGTATTTTGTACCCTCTCTAAGTTACGCAGTAGGTGAAGTTGACTTGTGGTGCACACACCCTCTTCAAATTAACCCTTCTTGAGTCTAGAAACACCCTTTATTTGGTGCATCACCATCCCTAGTATAGTTTCATTTCTACAAATATCTTTCCCTAAAACCCATGAAAATGTTAGCATAGGTCTAGATAACCATTTTATTACACTAGGAGTAGTACAACACTTAGTTTAGGAAGAGGAATCCAGGCCTTCTCCATAGGTTCACCTCGAAGCCCAAGTCCCACATCTTGAGAGGTGATCCCATGTGTCCCAATCACACCGAATGTCTTGTTCACATTCTAGCCATTCGAGGGTGCAGTGATTTGGTGACAACAGTTTTTGGCATGCACGGTGGGAGAGAGTTGGTACTTATCTTCTCACTTACACAAAGTCAAAGTACCTGGTGACTCTATATCTTTGGATTCCAAATCTCAGTGTGTTAACTTATGTGAAGAATTCAGATAAGAGCTTCTTCAAAGTAAGGAAATTATCAGCATATCAAACTTTCCTTATCTCCTCCAAAGAGAAGAAGAAGAGGCATTTCAACATCACCAGTTGCAGCTTTACCTCATAGGGGTCATTCAACTCCTCCATATGGAAGGTTTCCTCCACCAAGGAACAATTAACCTCTTGCTGCTATGGCATGAAACCAAGTTTTCCCCCTTTCAATGCAAGAAGTCCTCTTTTGTTGGCTCAATGTGACCCTATACCTATTTGTGATACTCAAAATTTACCCTTTTACATAGGGGAAACTCATGTTACTCCAGTAGAACATATTATTGATGTAGCCAACATTTTTGCAGTACATAATATCACGAAAGGACAACGTTGTGGTTAGAATTCTTGCTACCTCTTTCAAGGGAAAAGCACTTCAATGGTTTTGAGGGTTAAGTGTTGGCACTATAACCACTTGGGATGAGTTAGGAGAAAAGATCTATAAATATTTTGAAGATAAGAGTGATCACCTATCACTTTTGGAACAAATCACTACCATGAAGAGAGCTCCCCAAGAATACATGAGTGATTTCAACTTCTGATTCCATAGGACCTGGAATAGGATTCCAACACTCATAAATCCTTCTCCAAATAATGCATTCTTGTACTATTTACGAGCCTTGAATAGTGATGTAGTAGTTATGATCTAGTCCATGGGAGGGACTACATTACCTGATGCCTACGACATTTCCATAAGAGTAGAAAATTCCTTGATTCAAGCTGGAAAGATAGCTCCACGACCGCCACTAATGTCATTGTCTCCGGATCTTACAAAAATCATCCTATCATTGCTCCTATTCTAGTAGCCTCTAATCAACTAGCTCAATCTATTCCCTACCTCTTCAAATGATCTATTTGAAGTCAAGTCACTTTGCAAACTTTTGGAAATGAGCTCGTTGCACTCAAGAGGCAAACAATTTCAATACAATCATCCATATCAACCACAAAATTAGTAGTATCAAGCTAACCATCCTCCTTTTCAAGGGAAAATCAACCACAAAATCAAGCTACAAATCAAGCTATGAATGTCAAGCCTTTGAACTTTTGAAACCCTCTTGTTGCTAGCTCATCTAGAGCCATAGTACCTGTCTAGAATAATCTAGTTCAAGACTACGAATGGTGTTATCCTTGTTCTCAACCCCACAATAAAATCTTTTCCCAATGGAGTTCTTAGCTAGGCCCTTATGGTTCAAAGTGTATCTTCCCCTTCGAGCTAATAAAAATTCATCTACACAAGAAACAATAGATCAATCGCAGGCACCTGAAGAAACCACTTTGCTAAACTGAAAGCAGAAGATTTTTGCGGGTTGAATACAAATTCCTCATTAGTGGCGAAAAACTCATTCCAAGAAGAGAGAAATGGAACCTCAACCTTCCAAATCTGATCAAGCATCCACTTCACAGCCTCAAACACAAGTGGCGGTTGATAAATATGTGGGAAAGAAATTGCCAAAAACATATGTTAGCCAAGTTGCAAGGAAAGAAGGTTCTTCAGGCATCACGATACCCAACAAGCACTTTTTAAAAGAGGATCCTAATGCCCAAAGAAGTGTCAAAAAATTTGGAGCAATTCCCTTCAGCATAGTAGAAAAAATGAAGAAAACCAACCTGAGCATTACTATGTGGGACGCACTCTCAATTCCTTCTCAAAGAAATTTGTTGCGAGAGGCTCTAAATAGTTTTGGTACAACCGACAGATCATCGGGTCATGGAGCAACAACTACTATGAGTTTGTGTCAACCAAAAGGGAAAAAGTATTCCTAAAGCCAAAAAACCACCACCATTCTATATTTCCCTGATCATTGGAAACCACCTGGTGCATAATTGCATGATCGATTCTGGTGCCAGTAGCTTAGTCATGCCCAAACAAATTACAGATGTACTAGGCATACAATATACGTTAGTTGCAAGAGGAGTTTATTCAACTAGATGGCACAACTATTAAGACTGTTGGAGTTATCAAAGGACTTCAACTTACCATCCATGCATGCCCAAGTTTTCATTCACCCAAGACATATCAGTCATTGATCTCCCTCCTCTCTTTGCCATCTACCTATCATGAGATTTCACTACCAAGATGGGTGGTTATTATCGATCGATTGGTCACATATGATTCTCAGACTCGATACGAGAACCAAAGTGACTATAAGGGTGGAACCAATCTTCCATAATCATGTAGAACCCTACATGCTAGTCCTATAAATGGGAATTACACCATCGGATCCAGAAGAAGAAGATGTTGATCATGAACCAACCACTCTTGTTGAAGAAGTCCCCGATATCTGTGCTAGATGAAGTAAGTGGATATCATCAGTATGATCCCTACACTGATGTGTTTTGGTAGAAGAAGAAGTTGGTTTGCTTTTTTTGGAAGAAATGAGATTAGGTACATACTACATTCATGAAGAAGATATGATCATACAACAACTTGTCAAAACACCAAGTGATTCAGAAGGACTATGGAAATTGTTCTTTGATGGCTCAAGAAGTAAGAATGGATCCGGTGCTGGTGTTATGTTAATTTCTCCATAGGGAGATAAGTACTTCTCATCTTTCCAATTGTAATTCAGTTACACTAATGTTGTTGCTAATACGAGGCCCTTGTGCAAGGAATTCAACTAGCCCAAAAGAAGGGAATCAAAGCCTCTAACTATTTTTGGAGATAGTGAGTTAGTTTTTCATCAAGTGATGGCATGTAGTGCATCCAAAATGATCTTTTAAGATCATACAAGAACCATTCTAGGACTTGATTGAAGATTTCAAAGCTTTTGGGATCCATGCAGTTCCTAGAAATCAAAATCAAGATGTTGATAGGCTTGCTACAATTGGCTCACAATATGACATACCTATTGATATCATGAAAGAAGGGGAAATTTTTCAAAATGGTGGTTCAACCTACAGTCCTTGATAATGTGAGTAGTGGAAAGTGTTTGATAGTGACAAACAAATTGTCCTTTTCCTACAAGAAGAGGTAGAGTTTGTTTACAAAAAATCAAGATAAGTTGCAAGAATCATATGGTGATCAAATTATACAATTGAAAAGCAACAAAATACCAAAAGGCTTAGTCACTCTAGAATCCATTTTCAATTCAGATGATCAAGCCAAAAGACAAAGCTCTAACATGGTGGTCAAAGAAGAAGATTTTGAGGAAGTCAAGGTAGCACATGAAAAGTTTCTGAAGATTGGAAAAGTGTGTACTTCCAAAGAGAAAGAAGATTTCATCAAAAATTTTCAAGAGTATCATGACATTTTTGCATGGAGCTATAAAGACCTAATGGTTTTGATCTAGGTCTAGCACAACATACCATCGAATTGGATCCTAATGCCAAGCCAATTCATCAAAAATAGAGGCCAATTAATCCCAAAATTGAGCCACTAATGAGAAAGGAGCTAACCAAACTCATCGAGGCTGTATAATTTTTCCCATCAAGCACTCCTCTTGGGTAGCCAATCTGGTACTTGTAAGGAAGAAGAACAGAGAGATTCGGTTGTGCGTAGATTTTAGGATTTGAACATGTGCCTCATTAAAAGACCATTATCCTCTTCCATCAATGGAGAAAATTCTTCAAATAGTGGCAGGAGCTCAATATTTTATTTTCTCGATGGATATTTGGGTTACAATCAAATTCTAGTCCAAGAATCTGACCAATTCAAAAAATGATTTTCACTACCAAGTGGGGCACGTATGCCTACAACAAAATGCCATTCGGATTGTCCAATGTCAGGCTACTTTCCAAAGAGCCATGGACATGGTGTTTAAGGGACTAATCAATAATATCATCTTGGTTTACCTAGATGACATAACTTATATATTCTAAGCATGTAGAAGATCACATCACACATCTAAGGAAGGTTTTCCGAAGGTGTAGGGAATTTGGGGTTTCACTTAACCCCAAGAAATGTATTTTTGTAGTGCATGAGGGAAATTTGTTGGGCATGTTGTTTCAGTGGAAGGACTATCAATCAATCTAGCCAAGATTCATTCATTATGTCCTTATCTCTCCCAAGTCACAAGAAGGGTCTCTCAGAGTTTTTTGGGAACCATAAATTTCATGCGATTCATCCCTCAATTCATGAGACATTGGCTAAACCACTGACAACCATGTTGAAGAAAAATATGCCATTCTCATGGAAAAGGAAGGATGAGAGAGATTTGAAGCCATCAAAATGGCCATTTCTCAAGCTCCCATGCTAGTGAACCCCAAGTTTGATAAATATTTATCCTTTATGCTTTTAGGTCAAGAGAGCATTTCAGGTATCCTCACCCAAAAAAATGACAACATGATGGAGCAACCAATTGCTTTCTTCATTCAATCCCTCAAAGACTATGAACTCAAATATTCATTCATTGAAAAAAAAGTCTTTATGGTTATTCGAGCTTTGAAGAAATTCAAGCATATGTTGTCCAACAACAAAATTCATCTGATGGTGTCTCATCCAGGTGTCAAGGAATTTTTTTGAACAAAGAGATGAATGAAAAGTGTGCTGGATGGATCATGAAGGTGATGGAGTATGATGTGCATATCAAAGTTACCAAACTTTTCGAGGTAAAGGTTTGTGTCAACAACTTGCTGCAGACATGGAATCAAAAGGTGATGAGGATGCGACGCTCCTAAACACTGATGAGAGTGATGATCAAGTTGACTGGTTATCCAAAATGAAGAATTTCCTTTTCTCAGGAGTATATCCTGTGAACATGGATAAAAATCAAAGATGGAATTTCCATCTTCAGTCTATTCCATATGTTTTGGTAGATAATGTTCTCTTTCAAAAGGATTTGAATGGTGTTCTCCTTCGGTGCGTGGACCGATAGTAAGTAAGATACTAGAAGAGTTTCATAATGGCCTATCTAGAGGACATTATTCTACACAAACAACTACTACCAAGATCATGTGAGTTGGCTACTATTGGCTGATTTGTTCAAAGATGCCCATCTCTGGGTAAGGAAATGTAAGGAATGTGCCTTTTCACGGGCAAAGAAGTTGGACATCTCTTCCACTGCATCCAATTCAAGTGGATCAACCCTTTGTTCAATGGGGGTTGGACTTCATCGAATGATTAATCCTCCATCTAGTGATGGACATAAATGGGTCCTTACTACAACGGACTATTTTACTCGATGGAAAGAGGTGGTAGCATTGAAGGAGAGAAATGAGAAGGTAGTTCTTGATTTCTTGGAAGGTATAATGACAAGGTTTGGTGTTCCATTTATAGTCATTTCAAACAACGTGAATGGATTTTCTTGGTATGAAGTTGAGTGAATGGGATGTTAAAAATGGGGTCTACCTCAAGACTTCATCCAATTACTATCCACAAGGAAATGGATTGGTTGAGTCTAGCAACAAAAACCTCATAAGGATTATTAAGCACAATGGAAACTAACAAGAGGACTTGGCATACACAACTTAAGACTACTTTATGGGAAGATCGAGATCACACCTAAAAGGGCCATCGGAAATTCTCCTTTCATGCTTGTATATGGAAGGGAAGAAAAATTCCACTCTCCTTGGAGTTACCTTCTTTGGAGTTAGCTCATCAACTTGAAGTTATGGAGAATGATCCTCTTTGACAGTAAGGTTTGCTAAACTCATGGAGTTAGAGGAAGTACAAACAAGGCTATGAAGACTTTGGAGCAACATCAAGCTCAGTTAAGAAATATTTTGACAAGAAGGCATCCGACAAGAATTTTTAAGAGGGAGATTTAGTTCTCAAATGGGATGAAGATAGGGCCAAACCAGAAAACACCAAGTTTGATGCTCTGGAGTGGGCCATACATCATCACAAGAGTTGCAAAGAGGTGAATTCATTTCATCTATCTAGGCTCAATGGAGAAGAACTTCCCATTCATGTGAATGGGATACATCTCAAAGCTTGTTTTTGAGATCATTCCACCCCCTGTATAGTTTAGTTAGGTGTTTTCCTCCAAGTGCTTATGCACATTGTTGTGTGTGTGTTATTTTTTTCTTTTCTTGTTTTGTTTTGTTGTTTTGCATTGCATTATCATCATCGTAGAAGTTTTTCTCAAGGAGAAGGAAGGTTCAAAGTTTCCATAAGAGTTTCATAAATCTTCTTTTCATTCAAAATTCTATAGTGTTCATGATGCCAAGCATTCAAATAGATTCAGTATACTTCATGCTTAGCATTCAAGGAGGTCCAAGATCGGATAATGCTCAAGGAGACTTTGGGATATATCACAAGAAGATCAAATCACTTTCAAGATTCCAACATTGACTCCATGCCCAATGGATGACTTAAGGCTACTGGAATCATGCTTAGTAGGCAATCATCCCCGAGAGGTCACCAAAAATGTTATCCAATTTTTCACACATGGAAAAATTGGACAATGGGGTCCTATTATGATCAAATTAAAACATTAATTCCAGGATACACTTCCGGTCATTATCAAGATAAAATGATTAAAATAATTAATAATCATGTAAGAGAGCTAACATGTCTCTATGATACTTAGTTTCCAAAGAAAACTGGGGATATCTTAATTTTTAATACTTATTGGGAAATGCCCCAAAGGGGTCTTTGGAGAAATTCAAAATTAAATCATTGATTAGCCTAAATTGAGTGACTCAAATGAAAGTTCATATCAAAAAATAATTTTGAGTCGAAATAAACTAGGTTGATTAGCTTGGTAAGATAATTAACATGGGCTTGATGTCAAGTTTTAATGTGACCAAATCACCTCATGGAAATGGATATTAAGACTAAGAGTTGGAAGCTCATGATGGAATTGAGACTATCTTGGTCTAGAGCTCGATCCCACCTAATTACGAGCTAATGAGCCATTTCAGGTTTGGGCAAGTTATAGAAGATTAATTGAGTTAATCAGTCAGTTCAAGATCTATTATGATGGCGGTTGAATCTCAAACATTGGAAAAGCAAGTGAAAGCTAGATAAAAAGGTTTTCAAGAATCGATGCATCATAGAATAAATTCTCATTAGTTAATGAATTTGGGTGAGCTCATAGTGAATAAACAAAGATGGTGAATGATGGAAATAAATGAATTAGAGCATCATTAGATACTGAGTGAGTTACAAGATGTTACGCTTGGGTGAGCTAATATTTGAGGCTTGGTGTAGGATGGAGTTCAAGAGGCCATTATAGAATAGGGGTAATCACACATCAATCATGTCAAAAATAAATGAAAAGATCATCATAGTGATAAAAGTTCCATCTTGAGCATGGAAGGATTGAATGATAAGTCTCTGAAAATGGAAGAGATCATGGTCAATGAAGAGATATCAATAAAAATTAATATTGGATGGAGATCGATAATGGATCAAGAATGGTGCTCAAATCATGGTGAGTCATGATTTGGAGAGCTCATTAGTGAATTTTTGCACATATAGAAGAAGAGCTCAGAGTCATGACAATTGGATAAATTGAGTCGATTATGGTATTGAAGCATGCAAAAGTGCACATAGCTCGATAATCATAGGAAATAAATTGGGAAAAATTTAGTGAGGTGAGCTCAAAGTCACGTGGATAGGTATGGTTCACCATAGAAGATAGACTTGATAAAGCATATAAAACACGAGCCCTAGAGACAAATTGGAGGATAATTATCTCATCATGAAAATTTAGGAATTCAGGGTTTGATCGAGTGTAGAAATGAAGTATAAACAAAAGAGACAATTGAAGCTCAACAATAAGATAGAAAAATTTGAATCATTGAGATGATGAGAACTCACTCTAGGAAAGCTCACGAGTGATGTTGGAGATATTTTATAGGTGGTTCAAAGTACTTGGAATGGATGTAAGAAGCTGATGCATAGCTGGGCTATTTCGGTGGTTTGAATCAATTTTTTTCAGTTTGAGTGAGATTGTTCAAGCAAAAGATCAGCTCACCGCATCAAAGAGCTCAAATGAAGTGGCGATGGAAAGTAAAGCTTCGTTTTGTTGAGGGATTATGCTGAAAAAGTGTGGGTCGATGAGGAAGAATGGATCAAGGATGGAAAATATTGATGCCAAGATAGTGGATTTTAAATGACTATGAGGCTCGAGCCATAGTGGGGATTGATGGAGATTAAAAACAAAAGTTTGAATGTTTTGGAATGACTTATCTCATCGAGGATGTCAAGATGAAGTGGATTAAAGCATGGTATTTTTGGAAATGTTAGGATGGTAGGTGAGGGATGAGAACTCCAAGCAGGAGGTTTGGGTAAACATGGTAAAGTGGGAAATTTCTAAGATGGCGAGCCAAGGGATTTCTCGTGTGGAGATTCATGCGAATATGGTAAAATGGGAAAAGCTCAAGGAAAAAGGCAAGGATGAAACATGATCCAACTTGGAAGAATGATATGCAAAGTTTGCTGATAAGAAACCATCTAGTTTGGAGAATGTGGGAGGTTATTTCGGAAAGGCACATTGAGCAGATTGAATGCCAATTCGTCAAGTAATATGAGATGCTCGATTAATACGTTAACATGACAAGTTAATCACTCAGGAATCGTTGGAAGACTTGGTGTTATGGCTAGTTCATGACTCGATGTAAACGAAGAATGATTATCGGCAATATTAGAGGCATGTGATATAATGAGATCGAGTTCAGATTATAGGAATTGAATTTCAAGTTTGGTGTGGAACCCAATCAATAACAATGTAAAAAAGTAAACCTCACGTAATTTGGTGAGTCACTCAAGAAATCAAACATGACTTCCTGAAATCCATGTTCCAAGAAATAATAATAGAGAGTCGAGTCATGTTCAAAAATGTTTAGCAAGGGTGAAGACATCAAGCCATGCTCGAAAGATATTGAATCACTAAAATCTGTGAGAGAAATTTCCATAAGTCGATGGAAGTTTGGCTTGTGAGAGGATCTGGCAAATTTGGCAAATTTCAAAGATAATTAAATGCAGTTAAGAAAGTCGATATGTAAGTTGGCTATGAGAATGATTTGGTCATGATGGCTCAGAGTGAAAGTCAATGAGATGAAAGGTAAGGTCTATAGAGATCAATCATCGTGGGAGGTCAAGCTCACGGTGGATGAGATTAACTCTTGGAGCAGTCAAAAGTTGAGCCTTACAGTTATGAGCTCAATTGAGTGAGCTGATGCAAAGACTGCAAATGGTAGATGTAGCTCAAATGATAATGATGGAAGCCAATGATGTGATGTGAATAACATCTCATCACTTGAAGATGAGATCATCCCCGACATTATGAAATGAAGTAGTCGAATGTTGCATCAATGATGGTTAAGATTACTGGAGTCTCTAGTATGATGAGTATGAGTCAAGAAGAATGAGAAATCATGTAGTTTATACTGGAGGAGATGCTTAAGATGGTGGATATAAAAATTGAGAGTTCAGGATGACATGATTCATATGAAGAAGAGAAGAAAATGTGAAGAGATGGGTGGTCAATGAATTAAAATGAGTGAGAATACTTCCAAAGATCTCAGTGAGTGAGCTCAAAGAATCATTTTGGGATCATGATGTCATGGAGTCTCATCAGTGAAAGTGGTGAAGGACTCATGATGATATGCACAATGTAACAAATGTTTTTCGAGCTAATGCGTAAGAATAGAGCTGGTGGTGAGCTTGAAATTGAAACCAAAAGGAAGGAGCTCAACAATGATATAGGTGAACATATGTAACATAGAGCTCATGAGTTGGTTAATCATGCATGCGGTTGAGTCAACTCATATTTTACTCAAATGAGGATTGGATCAAGCTCATGTTAATGCGAGTGCTCATAAAGGAGCTCGGTTCATGATGGAAAGCTCAAAGAGAAGTTGTTTGAGTGAGATGAGGGAAGAGCTGGTAGGTTGCAAAGTGAAAGTGATGGAGAGAGCTCAAGCCCAACTCTGGTGAGTTGGCTCGGTGAGCCAACCACCGAGTTGGGCTATTTTTTTTCACCTATTTTCATGGCCCCCCTTTCTTCAAGTCAAACCAAATTTGAGAGGCCCCATATAATTTTTAATTAAATTAATATTTTTATTTTAATATTTTATTAATAATAATTATTATTATTATTAAAATATTTTATTTAAATATTCTTTTAATTAATTGAGAAGATTAGGTCAACAGAAATTAATGGCACATGATGGAAGCTTCTCAAAGTGGTTCAACCAACTATAATAAATACATCATGTGCCTTCAATTTAGGAAGGGAATTTATGACTTTCTTCTCTCTCTCTCTCAACTTCTTCTATAAATGTAAGTTGGAAGCTCATTCCAAGGGGTTCCAACAGGTCAGATAAGTTGGACAAGTTAGATATCTTAGGCAAGTGCAAATTTTTTTTCAAGAGTCCTCTCTTCTACAAGTTGTCCTTGTATGTTGAGGAACTTTCAAGCCTCCTTTCAAGACATAATGGAAACCATTTCCTCTTCTAATGTATGATGCATTGTGCATTATTGAAGTAATAAAAGTGTGTGTTTTGTGACTAATCTTGGTCCTTTCATCCTTCTATACTTTTTGTGCCTTTCTCATGCTTGCAGGTACACTGTGCAAGTTCACATTTCTATTGCATGTTCTTGGAGTTTGTGCTTATCAAGTGGTGGAGTATTGCATGTAGTTGAGTTGTGGTGCTTATTCACCCTTCTCAAGTTCATCCTTCTTCACTGGAAAACTGATAACTTGTTTGTCTGATCAAGTTTAACAAAGGGAATGCGTGCTTCCTAGTTTGTGGTATTTTATACCCTCTCTAAGTTGCAGTAGGTGAAGTTGACTTGTGGTGCACACACCCTCTTCAAATTAACCCTTCCTAAGTCTGAAACACCCTTTATTTGGTGCATCACCATCCCTAGTATAGTTTCATTTCTACAAATTCCAAAAGGAATACGATGTTAGAGTAGGTTATTATTTACCCTTAGATTTGGTTATTAGGATAATTCTTGCACTTATTTTAGCTTTACACTTGTGCTATATTGCTTAGTTATACGAGTTATGTTGAGTTAGCTTACCAAATGTGTTGAGTTGGCCTAACCCATTGTATAGAGTCAGGTTTACTACCAGGGTTAGTTAGTGATTTTTATTGACCACTGATCTAGGTGGTAGTTGCACTTTCCTCCTATATGTACACCAATTGCATCATTCTATTATGAAGATTTTGAGTTGATTTTATGTGCACTTTCATGGTTTTGGTAATGTTTATTCTGCTAGAGTGATCTTGGGATGACAAGCATTGGCTTCTCTGACATGGTACTGGAGCACCTCTTGTAGCCATTACTCATCCAAGGTTGTACTGTTTTTAGATTTTATTTAGCATTCACATTTTTTGATGTTCATAAATGCATTATAGAAGTCTTATGTTGTGATGCATTCGACATGTGTATATTACCTTCTATGAGATATCTTTATATCCATCTTGGTGTGGTGATAGGCCTTGAATCATGCATATTGCACCCATTTTGAGATCTACATATTTGGAAAGATATATTTTCATTAGCTTATTTTTTTCCTCATTACACCATAAATACATTAACCGGTAATGTTCGGGAGAGATTTATCTTTGGAAAAGATTGATTTCATCCAAACAACATCATCCTCTACATTGGATGAATCCCCCATTATTTTTCTTGTCTCGGATCATTTTGATTGAGCTCTCCCTCAACTCGGTTGTGTTAGATACATTTGACTAAGACCTTTGTTAGATCTGACTTCTTGGTGAATCTATTCAAGATCAGGCTCATTTTATCCTCTTTATTATGTTGCTTAGTATTTAGTCACGAGCCCAACTCGAGAGATCATTCTCGATAGACATAACTCCCACATCGACCTTTATGAGCTCCCCATCATCTCGGTTACATAATCTTTCATGAGGGACCCTTCCCATCTCCCTCCTTCCGTCTCAAAGATCTCTACAAAATCTACAATTGACCTTCTTGATGCTTCTATTGCTCGCCTCACCATTTTTTGGATCATATTGATCTATTTTCAGCCATAACTCGACCTCTCTCAACTCATGCCTGTTTGATGGTGGATTGGTTCAGTGTGGCGGCCAAACCAATAAAATATAAATCTTTTTACTCATTGAAACCCTAAGTTTTTGTTGACTTGCCACATCAGATCTTCCTTTCCATCTCGACACCCACCACACTCCACTTGCCAAGACAACTAGGTAGCTCATTTTGTTTTGATTTCTAAGTTGCATAAGGTAATATTTTAAATAGTAATATTTATGTTTTAAGTGTTATGTAGTGCGAGTGGTGGAGTACCCTCTTCTAAATAATTTAGGTTTGTGGAGGTCAAGAGGTCGAATCACCTACCATTATGAAGTTATAATTTTTTTGGGACCCACATTTTTCAAAGGTGGGAAAAATCTTTATAAAAGGGAAAATATTGTTTTAAGGAGGCCTAATTTTATTAAGAAGGCACATAATTTTATAGCAATTTTTTTCCTAAGAGTGAGAAAATATTTTAATAAAAATACATAATTATAAGAAGTTTAGGGGTTTAAGTTGTGGCGTAAAATATTTTTTTGGTCCATTTCAACTATTTGGTCTCACATGATATTCGTGGTGCTCTTTTGTTCTTGAGTGTCAAAAATTGAAGGGTGAGGCCCGATTTGATAGGTGGTCAAACCCCCTCAAAAGAAAACATTTTTCTTCTTTCTTTCTCACATAGTATTGATCGAAGCTAGGATGTAAGAAATAGAAAGGAATCCACTGTGCTTTGGATGCATTTTCGTAGATCCCGACATCCTATATTTTTTGAGTGTGTTTTGCATTTATCATGGATTCGTGCTCTGACATCTTTAATTTATGGTCTAAGAATGAGATGTTGTTCAATTAATTTTGTTCCATCTAGAAAGACATAGTAAATTTTTGGAAGAAAATAGATCAATCAAAAAGTGCAATTATCTTCTACAAGCTCTCATTCATGGAAAATATGATCTCATACACTCCATGCAACAAAAAATTGCTAGCTTACAACATCATCCTAATATTGTGGACTCTCATACACATGATACTTGTCCACTTGAAGTTTCTACTCCCGCACCCACCGACCTTGATCTGTCCATTTATGAGTCTACTCCTACTCCCGATGCTCTTTATCCTATTGGGATTGTTAATTCATGTTCTTCCACATCTGTTCCGATTACATGATAAAACACTATGTGTATCCCACATCATCTCCTTCTACTAACCTCCCGGGATCTTTTGATAAGAATACGACTAAATTCAGTTCTCGCATGCACCGTTATATGGGTTTCACTTTCTCGAGCAATGGCGGACATTCAAAGGGTATTGTTTCCTCTGCTCCACATGTTAAGTGGAATTATTTCCATGACATTGGTTTTTAAGTAGGTACTTCATTAGGATCACACATTGATAGAGCTCATATTTTTGTTCACTCAACTCTTTCCAAGGATCATGAACTACACATGAGTTATGTACCTTCACTTAGGCTTGAGAAACTTAATATTTTCACCGCCGATATGATCGGCCTAACACATATTTTGATGTTCCTTTTCCTAACCATGTTGTGAATTTTACACTAAATCATATGAAGGAATCTTATTTATCCATTTGTGTTGATTTAGGGTGTATTTTTTTCACTCGTGGCGGTGACATAGACATTCATTCGAGAGGACTCTATAAACATGGCTCCTCCACCATTCAACCTCTTACTCCACTTTCTATACCTTTTGTATTTTAATGATCCTTCTTTTGAGCATTTTTATTTAGTAGGGGTATAATATCTCTATTGTTTGTTGAGATATTTTTATTTGTAATTTTTACACTTTTAGGCATTTTGATAGTCTCTTTCATGGGGAGTGTTAGGAAATAAGAGATAAAATATGTGGAATAATCCCTTACAGAATCGTAATAGTAGAAACTAATATGCAGAAAAAATTACAGATTTCAAATAAAAGTGCAGAATAAATAACACAACACAGAGAGACAAGATTTAATGTGGTTCACCCAATTTGGGCTACATCCACCAAGAATCACTTGCTCAGATTTTATTACAAGCCTCCACTCTCTCAATACAATACCTAGATCCATTTGGAGCTATGCTCAACAAACTCTACAGAATTCACACCCGAATTCAAAACACATCTGGAATACATTTGCTTGTATATCTATCATATGCATAAGACCATATAAATAGACAAATGCTTAGCGGTTTACAAAACCATGGGTATCAAACAATGGGAAAAAACAAAACCATCCCATAAACCTATGGGTAGCCGAAGAGGCAGTTTTACAAAACAATGGGTACTGAAAAAAACCATGGGCCCAAAAACAACCCATAACGGTTACCCATTACCCATGGGTTAATAAACCACCCATGAAAATTTGCTTCGGGGGCTTCGCCCCCCCCTGACCCGCTCACCGGCGAGCGGGACCACCGTAAAAATACCCGAGTGTAACACATAGAAGGTGTACCACACTCTAACATGAAAATAGGCTCCACAAACATAACAGGGAGCTATAATGGTGAATCCCAGTGTTAGTTTGTTAGTGTTCAAGAAGTTGTTTTGATAATTCATACAAATTTGTAGCATATATCCACCCATTCACCAATATGGGAGGGTGTGGTGCTGATCCTTCTTCTTCAGGGTTTGTTTCCTTTCCTTGTTTTCTTGGCTTTTCTTGGATTGTGGCACTCCTATTTCTTTGGATATTTTGTTATTTCCTTGGTTATTATTCTTGGATCATGGCACACCTATTTGTAGTTATTGATCAAATTATGTTTGGTTTTTTTACACACTTTTACATACTCCATTGACATTATCCTTGTATGGAGATATTATGGCGAATCTAGTGTTAGCTATTTTTTACTTTTTTGATCTAGTAGCGGATTCAAACCACGGTGCACACCAAATTTCTTCAACACTATTTATGTTTTTAATTTGAGCTTCTTGGGATGCATTATAGTGGATTTTTTCTCTCGTATATTGTTAATACTAATTTTGGGTACCTTGTAGTGTCCCTTTTTCCCTATTATTGTGCGTTAGTACCTCATCCGACCTTATTGTTGGGACCCACCATTTTTTCTACCCACCTAAGCTACGCATATGGGAGGTGTTAGTGTAGGTTATTATTTATCCTTTTATTTTTTAGTAGGATAATTCTTGCACTTAGTTTAGCTCTACACTTTTGTTAGCTTTCTCAAATATACTAGCGTTGACTTATCTTACTAGCTATGTTGAGTTATCTTACTAGTTATGTGGAGTCAATTGTACTACCATCCTCAATTATTGATTCTTATTCACCAATGATCTAGGTGGTATTTACACTTTCCTTCTCCTATATGTACACCAATCTCATCATTCTCTCATGAATATTTTGAGTTGATTTTTATGCAATTTCATGGTTGTGGTAATGTTAATCTATTAGAGTGATCCTAGCATGAGAAGCATTGGATTCTCTAACACATGAAAGCAACACCTATTTTAAAATCAAATGCCCAACCACCTCAGTAACCATAAATTAATGATGTATGGGTGTCATCATCATCATCCCATAAATATGATGGCATGTGATTGGGACAATGTCAGACACCAATACCTGGCCCGCGAGTGGTCTTTAATTATGGCTGGTAGTTGAGTTCATTAATCATTGGATGTGATCAACTGTTCTCCCTCCCTTTCTCTCAAATGTTATAAATGCAAGTTCTTTGGAAGAATATACAAGTTCTTTTATTTTTAATTGGAATATCCTCTTTATGAGATTATAAAACTCTTTCTCGTGGCCTCTATAATTTATATGTGAAGTTTTCTTTCGTCATCCCTATGTCTATAAATGGTTAAATGTTGATATTAATGCAAGTGTGACCCTCTTCCTTTGAATTATCTTTGTTTAATGTGAACACTTTTATATTCTTATCCTCCTTCACTCTTTTTCATTTTATTTACTTCCAATACGTGTGAATATTTTAAATCTTTTTTCTTGTTTTTTAGAGCCAAAATAGATCCATTTTCTAGTTTATTATGTCACCTCCCTTTATTTTAGTTTTTTTCCTCTCTCACCCTATCTCATTGGATTTTCTTAGTTTATTGATAGAGTAGGAGATGGTTAAAGTAGTTGTAGAAAAATAGGTTGAAAATAACCTACCCTTTCATGTGAGGAAGTCATCCTTTTCTAGAGGATGATCTCATGCAGTCAAGTTCCACGTTGAGAGATCATCTCATGTTGCAGACTGAAATTGTTGAACCTAGCTTTAGTATGGTGAAAATTTAAGCTCAAAAAAGTTTCACTTAGAAACAAAACATATATCCAATGGTTCCTTATGAAGTCCCAAAATTCAATTATTTCCAAATGGGAACCCAAAGTGCACTTTTGGAATTGAAAGTTCCTTCTTCCACCTCAAAATATGCCTTATTTATTTGTGGCATTAACAAATAAATATTTACCTCCAAGATCCAAAGTGAAATCACTTCTAACACCTCTCAATATCCTCTATTCCATTTTATAACAATGGTGCATTCTCCTTTTCTCCATGAAAGCCATGAAAAACTAGCTCCCTAACCTAACCTCTAAAAACACATTTTCACTCATATCTATTTAAATCATGGATGAATTTTTACCAATTTGATATCCTCCAAAACCCATATTTAATGATATATCTTGCATGTATTATGATGAACTCATTTATTTTCTATCTCCATTTTGTTTTTCTTTGAAATTCCTTATTGACCTAGTTTTCCAAAAACATTTTTACTTATTTCTCTAGATCTCATTATGCAAACCTTCTATAATTTGAACCATGTATTCCCCTTGTGAACTCCCTTAATTTGAGTAATTTCTTGAATAATAAGGTTTATTATTTTATTGGAAATAATCAAACTCAATAATCATCCCAAGTGACATTCAAAAATCATTGTGCAACCAAAGCTGTTTTTCCATTTCTTACCATTTTCAATGAGATAACTTCATGAAAATTGGATCATCTCTTCCTCTTGGAAACATATTTCAAATAGATCAATTATTATGTGCATTATATTAGTATTTATTTCATGTTTATCTAATCAAGGTTAAAACTAAAAACCTCATTAGAAGATCAATCATGCACAAATTAGGTGAAGATGTTTTTACATTTTCCTAATGATATCAATGAGAGAATTGTCTCAAAATTGGAGCATCAATTATTCTCTTTAGAAAATATCAAATGATTCCATCCATTATTGATTAAAATGATTAATTTATCCATGGTGATCACATCCATATTGCGGCCAAAGACATCATTGAGGACATTTTAAAACTCCTGAAAAGGAAGAAAAAGACTCATTTTCTAACCCGAGTCAAAGAGCACAAGAGGATTGTTGAGCATGAAACATATAATTGAATCAATTTTAGGATTTCAAAATGGGAAAACATGGTTCTGGTGTATTCTCAATCTCCTTACCATCCTCTATTTAGGAGACATAATAGGAAGTACTCTATTCTTCAAGAAGACATTGCATAATCAATTAGTGTTTGATTCCATTTCTACAAAGAGGTGGTGTTTCTATTAAGAGGATTACTATCTTTCCATCAAGAATTCTATATAATATTTGATACTATCATATCTAAGAGGGATCAAGGTGCATGCTTCCTGATGATTGGATGATAAGTGTTTTCTCATGTGGGACCAGAAGATATTTTTTTCATGAAAAGATTTGATTTGTGTACTATATTATTTCTCATAGAGATGAAGATTTAAAAGAGATATTTCTAGTAATGACCAAAGATGATAATTCTATGAAAGTTGTGGAACATCATTTCTAATTCCAATAAAATACATGCTCTAAGAAAAGAAGAACCTATTCATTTGTAACATTCATCTCCACAATGAGGGAAGAGAAAAATTTCATCATTGAACATCTTTGTTTAATCTCACTTTCTCTCTCTTATTTTCCCTGTAACATTCTATTTCTATTGAGAAATAAATTTTGTAAAATATACTTAAGTCACTTAAATTTTCTTTTTTTCATTGATATTACACACATATGGAGGGTCATCTCACATGGGTTAGGTTTAGGGTTTTCATTCATCAACTTCTTTCTATTGAGAAATAAATTTTGTAAAATATACAAGTCACTTAAATTTTCTTTTTTTTCATTGATATTACACACATATGGAGGGTCATCTCACATGGGTTAGGTTTAGGGTTTTCTTGTGTGTCATGCACTAGGGTTACTCAACACCCTATATGTATCCCTTCATTTGAAATTTATGAGTATGCCAAGACACTCCGTTGTCTTTCTCTATGTGCAAGATTTGTTTTGTTATGCAATTTCTTCCATTGATTGATCGATTCCTCCTTGTGATTACACTTTGGAGCTATTACGTTTCCTTTAGAGTGTAACTTCATCGTGGTGCATAGTTTTTGATACGATTCTCACCAACTCTTTCATGGTATCAGAGCTGAGATTGGGTAAACGTGCATTCGTCATTTGAGTTGTGATTACTCTTGGTTTCATTTTTTACTCCTCATGCAAGTTTTTCAATCATTAGATTCTAGAAATTTATTGCTAACATGCTTAACAAATTGTTCTTGGAAAGTTTTTCGGTTTTTCTGTGTTCTTCATGTGTATGTGCAGATCTCCTTGAGTTTTTTCAGGGGGTTTCCAGCTCCATTTAGCTAGCTACAACTAAATCTATGAGATCATCTAAAATAGAGGTTCTTTATTCTATTTTTTAATCATTTATTAAACTAGAAATTATTTTTTAGAACTCTGTTTTTTGGTTTTCTCTGTGTTTTTGCTATTTTTTTACAGATTCAGGTCAAAAAATTTTAGTTTGAAGTTTTGGTTTTGTGCTCTGTCTTGAGCTCACTCCACCAAACCGAGCTATAACCAAGCTCCTTCAACTCTTTCAAACAATCAACTTGCCATTGTGTGGGTTGTGTGGACATGTTGAACCACTGCCCTATGGTTTTTTTGTCGTGTTTCGTCCTCTCGCTTGGCCGGGTCCCTATTTTTTCTAGTGTGTGGATGTGTTTTTCATCCTTCGGTATCTTTGGCTCACATTCTCTTTACCCTGGTTGAGTTCATTATTTCGAAATATTTGTTCAAATGGTGGTGTGTGTTGTATTGTGTGTGGCCGAGTTCGCCCTTTCCCTATGTGGTCGTGGTGATCCTGAGTGGCCATGAGTGTTCTACGTGGCCATGGTCCGAGTGGCCTTGCTTTCAAAGTGGGTTTTTGTTTGTTGTTTGTTGTTGGCTGAGCTATCCACTCCCAACGAATTCTCCCGTCTCGCCGCCTCGCCAAACCCCACGACCTAGTCATTACTCACCTTCCCTCTATAACAACACTCCAACTTTTTTAGTAAGTTTATTACATTTTAGTTTGGTGAGTGCTTTTTGGGTAAGTTTTGGGTAAGTCAATTTAAATTTTATTTATTTCATTCAAAACCATATCCTTTGTTTAGGGCAAGTTTTAAATTGGTAAGGTTGTTATAAATTTATTTATTTCAAATAACCGTAAGCCTTTTTTTTTTAAATTAGTTTCATGTAAATATGATAGATCTTAATAGATCTTATTTAGTTTTAAATTTTATTTCTTTTAAAAAAGGAAATTATTTAAAATATTTAATTAAATCTTAATTATTTTTATTATTTAAAATTAATTAGATTTAATTATATTAAATCTAGTTTTATTAATTTCATATCTAACTCTCATTTTACGAAGTTAAATGATTAAAATCATCTTTTCAAAAGAACATTAATTATCATTTTTAACTCCCATAGTTTTAAAATTAGCTAAATTAGGTGTTTCCAAAACGCGATAATTTTTTAAGCATTATTGTCAATTTTTTTACTAATCGTGTGCTCAAGTGTGCAGTAACACTCTGAGATCCTATTTGTCTTCTGCATGCTTTTTTGACATTCTGAAGATCTCTCGGACTCATCTTGAGTTTGTTTAAAACATTGTATTTTACCCTTATTATTGCTTGCAACTAGTGAGCACATCCGCCATAGTTTGCAGCAAGGGGGTATCCTTTGCAACGTGACTAGGATTTGATTTCACCTCCTTCCTAGTTTTTTATAATTTGTGCTTGTATATGGTGTCACTTTGTTGCTCCACAAAACATGATTGTGGTCTCCTCTCTTACGCATTATTACATTGATTGCAAGGTGAGTTACCAAGTGTTTTAGATGAACGCTCGGACTGATTGTATTTAACGCACTAAACTATAAAGTGTCGAAAGAAGGTGGGTTATTATATTGTCCTAGGTGGTTGTGATTCTTGTGTTTCATTTCTTCTCTGCATTCTTTCTCTCTCTTCACTATGGATGCACTTTCAATTAATTTTCTTACACCATTCAACTTCTTCAAATGGAGATCGAAAATAATTATGAAACTAAGGGGTAAAAGGTTATTCTGCATCACCATGGGAACTGAGACTGAACCAGATGATGACCCTAAAAAATCTAAGTGGTTAAACCATAGTGATGAAGCTTTAGGTCTTCTTTGCATGTCCATTTCTCCTAACTTTCTCTTCCACATTAAGTCATATGAAACACCTAATTTTGCATGGAAAACGTTAGATGGAATGTTTGGACAACAAGATGACATGAGAGTGCATGAGTTGGAAAATAAACTACTAGGGTTAAATCCTAGTGATTTTGAAAACCTATAAGCATTCTTCTCTAAGTTTTTTCCACACTAGATTGTTGTTAAAGGAATGTTAAGTAGAGAAGAAATATTCTCAACTGATCTTGTCGATTCTCTCTAAGTTAGGTCCTAAATATTTTGTCTTTGTGTCAAATTTTTACGCTATAAAAGTTTCCTTGGGAAAGGATTGGAATATGCCCTCCTTTGACTATTTTTCATCCCAACTCATTCAAGAATAGGACAAAATCATTCAAATGGGGTCTCTCAAGTCCAAGTCACATGCCCTTGTAGTGAGTACTAGTAAGGAAAAGAAGACTAAAAAGAAGAAAGAAAGAAAGGAGGATCAACCTAAGAAGGAAACCAAGACCAAAACTAAATTTAACACAAACACTTCACTTCTTGAGCCTAGAGCATAGAAAGACAAGTATTTGTGTTCCTATTGCAAGAAGCCTGGTCATAAAGAGCATATGTGTATGAGAAAAAAATTGATCACCTTACTCATTTACTTGAGAAAAATCAAATAGGTGTTCCTGAGTCTATCAAACAAAATGCTCCAAAGGCCAAGTCTTCTACTGTAAAAGGTTCTAAATATGATAAGAAGAAAGGAAAGGCCCTTGTAGCCAAAGTTTCTCCTTCATCGACGTGGATTATAGATTCCGATGCCTCACACCACATGGCTTCTTCGCATGTTGAGTTCTCCAACATCGAGCCTTGTGGTATGTCCCAAATCACGATGGGTAATGACACGATAGTGTCGGTTTCTAGTAGTGGATCGGTAGAGATGGATGGGGGAACATTCAACCAAGTGTTGAGTGTTCCTGATATCTCTACTAATATCCTATTGGTTTACTAAATTACTCACCTTGGTGAAGGAATGTGAGTGGAATTTGGTCCTAACTCGGTGATTATTCATGAGCTTAACGATGACACTACAATGGTTGAGGGAAAGGCGGATCACCATTCACCTTTTCCCACTTTACTTGTTCTATGCCTTGCTCACTCATGCAAATGAGGTTAGTAAGCTATGGCATGAGTGTTTCAGACATCTAAATTATCACTACCTTGAACAATTGAGCCAAAACAAAATGGTCAATGGGTTACCCCGCGTCAAGTTTTCTAAGGGTATTTGTGAGGGTTGTACCCTTGGAAAGCATCCTGAAAAGAAATTTGACAAAGGAAAATCCTGGAGAGCTACTCATCCTTTGGATCTTGTTCACAATGATATTTCTAGTCCATTTCCATCTCCTTCATTTACTAGAGATCTTTATGTGTTGACCTTCATTGATGACTATTCACGATATACTTGGGTATATTTTCTTAAGCTTAAGTCTAAAGTCTTTGAACATTTTCAAGACTTTAAGGCTCTTGCTGAGAAACATGCGAATGGTCTATTAAGGTTCTTCAAACCGAAAATGGAGGTGAATATGTAAACAATAGGTTCATGTATTTCGTACTTTTGAAGGGATCTCCTTATAGCATACCATTGCTTATAGCCCTTCGTAGAATGGAGTAGAAGAAAGAAAGAACCATACTCTTAAGGAGATGGCCACTTATATGATTCACTCAAAGTCTCTTCCTCCACAGTATTTGGTTAAAGCAGTGAATTATGATAATTACATTTAGAACCATGTTCCACATAAGGCAGTAAGAGGGATGACACCCTTTGAAGCTTGGTTTATATACAAGCCTGATGTTGAGCACTTTCGATTCTTCGGATCCAAGGCTATGGCTCAGATTCCCAAGAAGAAACGTAAGGCATTGGAACCATAATCCAAACCTTGTATCTTTATAGGGTATCCTGATGGCGTGAAGGGATATCGATTGTTGAATCCTACTTCTCATGAGCTTTATATTGAGATAAGTGTTAAGTTTGATGAGTCTTCTTCGAATTGCTATTTCTCTATCTATTGAGGTTCTTGACTTGCTGATTTAGATTTTAACTCATCGATGATGATGTTGTTGATCGTTTTCCTCTTCCTAATCCTCCCAACCATCAGACCCTTGAGTCTTCTTATTCTGATAGTAGTGATGATGAGGACTATGTCCCTTCTCACTTGAGTGATGAATCTTCCGACTCAGAGCCTGATCCTCCTGGTCCTCTTTGGGCTAGGAAAACTTTACAAAGTTCTGGGGATTTAGTTGGAGATACTTTGGATATGAGACGTACTCACTCAAATTTCATTGGACCCTCTTTCTTCCTCTCTTCTAAATCCACATTCTTTCTGAGAGGCTTCTGGTATTCCTAAGTGGGATTCTGCCATGGATGAGGAGTATTCCTCTCTCATGAAGAATGATACTTGGGATCTCACCCCTCTTCCTAAAGGATGAAAAACCATTGGTGTAAGTGGGTTTTCTAAACAAAGTATGGAGTAGATGGAGATGTCAAAAATTTTAAAGTGCGATTAGTAGCTAAGGATTTCTCCCGAGATAGTTGGGGTTAATTATACTTAAACCTTTGCTCCGGTTGTGAAGATGACTTCTATTCGATGACCCTTTTCATTACCACAACAAACATATGGAAAGTTTGTCAAATGGACATTAAGATGACTTCCTTCATGGTGACCTAGAGGAAGATATCTACATGGAACAACTCTCGGGTTATTTCCATGATCCCTCCCTTGTTTAAGTTAAAGAAGTCTCTTTATGGCCTTAAATAAGCCCCTCGGGCTTGGTATGCCAAGATGGACTCCTTTTTACTTACATTAGGGTTTACTAGGTGTCACTCTGATCCAAATGTTTATATTCTATGGCAAGATGAATCCATACTCATTCTTGTTCTCTATGTTGATGACTTGTTGATCACAAGCAACTCTTCCTCTATCATTGATTCTATGAAGATCACCTTGGCCAACAGGTTTTCCATGACTAACTTAGGTCTACTTCATTACTTTCTTGGGATCCAGATTTCACAATCTGACTTGAGAATTTTGATTTCACAACCTAAGTATGCTCTTGACTTGCTTTCTCATTTTTAGATGTCTGATTGCAAGTCTTCTCCTACTCCTTTTCTTTCCGGGGTTAATTTGGTTTCTAATTTCTCTACTCCCTTGGTTGATGGTACCCTTTATCGACAGTTGGTGGGGAGCTTGATTTACTTGACTCAAACTCAACTAGATTTATCTTATGTTGATGGGATCTCGTTTAGATTCATGCAGGAGCCACATGTGTTGCATTGGAAAGTAGCTAAGTGGATCCTTCATTATGTTCATGGCACCTATACTGATGGCATTCACTATTATGGAGGGGTGGATATTGACTTGATTGGGTTCATAGATTTTGATTGGGCTAGTGACTTAGATCATCAAAAATCTACCTCTAGCTATAGTTTCTCTCTTGGTTCGGGTCCTATTAGTTGGTCTAGCAAGAAGCAGAATGTAATTGCGATATCTTCTATAGAGGCATAATACAGAGGAGCAGTTAACACTACCATAGAGGTTGTTTGGCTACAGGGTATTCTGACAGAGTTTGGCATCCACTTTTGGTGGCCTACCATTATCTATTATGACAACACAAGCACTATCTCAATTTGTAGAAATCCAGTTCAGCATCAATGGACGAAGCACATTGAGATCCATATGAACTTCATATGAGAGCTTATTCATGATGGTATCATCGACATTCAATACATTCAGATAGTTGATCAGATTGTAGATATATTCACCAAGCCCTTCACTAAGGTGAAGTTTCTTCACTTACGGTCTCTTCTTGGGTGAGGTCTTATGTAGCTACTCATCTTCTTCGGCTATATAGTCCTTCTCTTCTTCTTCTTCTTCTAGGAAGATGTTGTTTGTACATGGGAACCTTATCAGAGTTTTCGGGCCCCATTGACACATCTTTCTTAGTTGTTTAAGAGTGTCTTATTGTTTTGTCTGACTCATCATAGCCACTACCCTAGCTTCGATGAAGGGGGTGTTGGTGTGTGGGATCCTATATGTCCTCCACACACATATGGAGGGTCATCTCACATGGGTTAGGTTTAGGGTTTACTTGTGTGTCATGCACTAGGGTTACTCAGCACCCTATATGTATCCCTTCATTTGACATTTATGAGTATGCCAAGACACTCCATTGTCTTTCTCTATGTGCAAGCTTTGTTCTGTTATGCAAGTTCTTCCATTGATTGATCGATTCCTCCTTGTGATTACACTGGAGCTATTACATTTCCTTTAGAGTGTAACTTCATCATGGTGCACAGTTTTTGATACGATTCTCACCAACTCTTTCAAGAATTAATGAAATTTAATTTTAACTAATTAATGTAATTTCCTTATCATTTATATTTCTTCCCTTACCTAAAAATTCTCCCTCTCTAGTCTACCATTATAGTCACAAAAATGGTGTTTTTACACATTCCCGACATCCATCAACCCTTGATATTGGTCTAATGTACATAGTTTCCATATTTTAAAAGTGGGAGCCTCCCCATTCCCAAGAGGAGGGACTTTGTCCCACGAGCATTGATGAAATTGCATATTTTTCCCCTAAAAAAATATTTCACCAATAGTTTTAGGTGACTCTAATAGGGATCAATTAATCCTATTATCCGGTACCCTTTCCCCATAAAATATAAAAATTCACGTGCTCTAAAAAAATGGTATGTTGAATCCTATCACTTGGAAAATATGAAAATATGGTGTTCCACTTGAGTTATTCATATTTTTTAGAAAACTAGAAGATATAAGATATACAAAAGGTGAGAGAAGGCGGCATCATGGATCTTATATTTGAGCTATAATAACAAGATAATTTTATACTTTCTCCTATACCGTATGGAAATAAAATGAAAAATGAATTCTAGATGTGGGATTAGCTCGGAAGGGATCTAACATGCTTCCATGAACAAATTTTGGAAATGATTGGGAGGCGCATACAAAGGAAGTGGCTCGCCCCTTATTTTTGCTCTGCCAAAACTAGGGTGAGAGGACCCAAATGGTATCTTGAGGAGGATATATATTGTAAATAGATCACCTATAGTTATTTGTAAATCAATTTGAATGAAGTAGAGCCTTAAATTTAATGCTTACTCAAAGGATTTATCACACAAATAGTGCACATATTTAGCATATCGGATATAAGCTACTATAGACATATGAGATATGATTATGAACATAACTCAAAGGATGTTGTTAAAAACTTGGAATAGAATGATATTCAAAATTTTAAGAGTTAAGATCAAAGTAAAACTCACTTAAAATATACAAAGCCAATATAGTTTGAGGGAAAACATGTGTTAGATATGTGAGGATGATGTATTTTCCATAGGTAGAACATGATGATACGATGGAAATTACATGAAAATAGGATTGAGATATAATGGGAAGAAACCACATCTTTCACCATCTTAGAACCATAATTTCATTAAATTTGGACATATTCTAGTCCAAATTAAAAACCAAAATTTTGTTTGTATTGGTTTTATTTGTATCAAATATTGGAATTTGAATATACTATTATTGGATTCCAAATTTGATATTTTTGGAATTATATATCATATTTTTTGGATTTCAATTTTAGGGTTTACAAATTTTCAAATGAAAAAAATTACAAACAATTATATGTGTTATATTAGAACATTTATTGAATGTTATTTATTTACAAATTGTCCTACATCTATGACATTTTTATGCATAAAAAAGTTAATATAAAGGAAAAATAGAGGTTACATTAATACTTTGCATATAATATTCATCTACTTATTCTAAATATTCTTAGAATGAGTAGATGCCCATTCTGGTCCAAACAATACTCTTAGAATGGAAAAATGTTCATTCTCATATAAAATGTATAAAATTTACAATTAGTTTTTCAATTTTTTGGAGCTAATAGAAGTATGAATGGTCTAGAGATGGAGTTATGGATGGTCGATGCTAAAAATTTGATTGGTCCAGATCTAGAATTTTTCATGGTCTAGAGCTAGAAGTTTAAATGATTTGGAGCTGGAATTTATTATGGTCCGAGTTGGAAGCATGAATGGTATGGAATTGTAATTATGAAGGGTCCAAAGATGTAAGTATGAATAGTATGGAACTAGAAGTATATATAGTATGGAGTTGGAAGTATGAATTTACTTAAGATGGAAGTTTGAATGGTCTCGAAGATAAAAATATTAATGGTCCGAGTTAAAAGGGTGAATGATTGGGAGATAGAAATATAAATGGGTTTCTAAGTCTCGGAGCTTATTGCGAAGATAAAATATACACAATCATGGGATCAATCCATAACTCATTTTGGAGCTGCCTATAATATTCTCATTCTGGAGCTTAGTTTGGAGCTGCCTTTAAGAAACAATATACATAGTCTGGAGCTCAATATAGAGCCCAAGAATAGTGCTAAAGTAACATAGTCAACTTCTTAGTTCGAAAAAATATGAATCATTTTCATAAAATGTGAATTACTTTTACAGATTTAATTCCAATCGACTTGAAATAATTCATTGACTTCAAATAATCAACTTCTAACTAAAAATGGAAAGTTAAATTGAATTTCAACTGAGTATAAAACTTAATCAATTTAATTATATGTATTAGACAATGTAACAATATCGAGTAAACTCAATCAAGAACACTAATTATTACTTGTATGTTTCTAAAGAACAACACATATTTTGGTGTGGCCCCACATGATTTAACCATGTACATAAGTGTGTGAATATTTTTCTATTAAAGTACATTGTGCTTTGTTAAATTTCTAGCTTGCGGAAATCAAGAAAAGGGTTTCTTTTCAATCATCAACAAAGCTTGTTTTTCACCTATGAACAATATTTTATCTTCTACATCGTCAGAACGTAATTGTCTATAAAAAATTTCATATTTTTTTTGTAAACCGGTATAATGTTCCCCTTTTTTGAACCCAAAAATTATAAATGTTTTCACATTGCATTATTCCCCAATAAAAAATAAATTCTATATTTCGTAGCCACTCAATTTTTTCAATCAAGACATATTTTTCTCTTGAGTACATGTATGTAAATAAAAATCTAATATAAAATTTTTGTCATACTATCCTTAACAATGTAGGGCTAAATGTTTGACACAAGTATCAATAGCATGGATATATAAAATCTAGTTGTATGTTCGACGATATAAAATTAGTAATCCCTAAAACTCCAAATAACATTCCTTCGACCCTAGAACCAATAACTTCCTTCCATGTGGAATGATATCTGAAAAATCAACCAATACACAACAATTCTTTTTCAATAAATCAAATAATAGTTTATAGTATACATTTGTTTTTATATAAATTTATTTTCCATAGTTGTGATATTTTTGGCTAAACTCTAACAATAAACTTTTAATAAGAAATATTTAATTGTTTATATATTTACACTCTTTTATTTTATATCTGTAGTATAAAGTCAATTTTACATGTAGTTTCCTCGTAGAACATATTCACAATTTTTAGGGCATGAATGCCAAAATTCTATATATTTAAATATAAATTTTAATCCAATATAAATGATAACATATAACTATCAATAACATTTTAAGCATTAGATAGTAATCAAATCATATAGAAAATGGTCAAAGGAACTATATAATTATTATAAACACCATTTTATATATTGATTTGTTCAATTGTTGTTTGAGATAGACTACATTGCTTTAAGGCTTGTCTTACATCATTTGTATCACCTAAATTTAATACTAGTTGTGTAAAAAATATTGCCATAAGACATTTACCACTCTTAAATTATCTATCTAAAGACACCTTTGGAGAAACCACAAAATTCTCCTCGGACACTCCTTTGTTGATTCACAATTGTAATGAATATCTGGTTCTCTCCAAATTGTTTCCAAATTTTTGATAAATTTTTATTTTTGTTTTTCACAATGTTCTAAATCCCAACAAAACAATGCACGATCCTCCATTTTATATATCTATAGTAGTTTCATTGCAGTTTTTTCAACTTTGACATTTGTATCATATGCGGAGACCAAAATGCTATTTGAAACTATCCAGATGTAGCTAATCGAAATTGACCAATAAAGCATATTATTTGAATGTGCTTGTTCAATTGGAAAGTATTTTACTTTTTAGAATTTTGATTTGAACTATAAATACTTCTAATTCAAGAATAAGAAAATGTTTCTTTAGAGGCACTACAAAAACAATATTGAGATACATTATTACATTATATTTATTCATAATAGAATAAGACTATTTTAATAAGTATATATTTGTTACCTATATCCTTACATATTTCCATTGTTTGAATATTGTCTCCAGCTATATCAATACAATATAAGAATTGTAATTTACAAATGTTTAGCAAATTGATTAACTAATATTGAAAAGTATTGAATGTTTAAAACATTAATAAATAGTATTTGATATATGTATGTGAATCACTTGTCATGATTAGTGGTGTAAAGTTTTACGTAGATTTTATATTCACCACCATCAATTATGTCTTGTTGGGAATATTGTGATGAATGTCCATCTTTAGAATATTTTTTTCCTCAAATAGATTTAATTAATTTTGTACACTTGTTCAAGAACCACTGACATATGTTTATAGAGGCTCAATATTTTCTAACATGAAATATATATTAAATATTTCTGAACATTCAAGTAAATTAATATAAAATGAATGAGAAATATGATTGTATAAGAATGAATAGAATGGGTAGATGTTTATTCTCATATTATATGTAATATAATTCCTTCTCCATCATAATCATATTATGGCATTCTAGCTCAACCAAGCATATATATAACATATAATAGATCGAGAGCTCATTCCATGCACCTTTCTCACGATTGTAAATTTGGGTTCCTTTTATTATAATAGTATGAGCAGGTAAATTTACTCCCCAGGAGAGAGTGGTAGTTGATACTAAAACTTGGATATGCCCATCAGCAAAGAGTTCTTCTACCAGAGTCCTATCTGTCCTCACCATCCCCGCATGATGAATTGCAAATCCATAAGGCAAAAGGTCTCTCAGATCATTATTTTTCACTGATTCCGTTTCTATTTGAAGAATTTATCGGTTAGCCCTATATTTCTCAAGACACCATCCAATGGTGTTACTTGTAAGATTTGGGTCCCTTATGACATGGGTTGTCTTTTTTTGTTTCTTTCGTAGATCCGAACAAATATCAATACACTATGCTTTCTAGAAAATTCCATCACCTTTTCATAACATACCTCATTCATCAGTTGGACATAGTGATAGAAATATATTGTTGATTTAGAGAACACAATCTATAACTATTATTGAAATAGAAAATCCCTTTTGACTTTTCAACCCTTAATAACAGGGAAATATCCTTATAATTTGGCAATGTTGTAGACAATCCAACCATATATATAATTTCCTAGGTATTCTCACTTTCCTAACCATCTTGGAAATAATGTTTTGTAGCGCCGATCCTCTATTTGAATGTAGAAGATGAATTTGATTGATAATGAGAAGTTCCACAAGCTATTATCCATTTCTATATCTCCACGCCACTCCCTCCCCCTCTCTCCATCTCCACACTCATCTCTTAACTTCCTATATTCCTCCATGATGATATGGAAAATATTATTATGTTTTTCCTTAGAAGTGGCCCTTATATCATGTAGTTGCTCATGGAAAGTAGCAAGGGTAGGTTCTACCATTGTCATTTCATCTTCAATCATCTTTCTTTATTTCGATCTTATACCCTATTCAAATGAGTACACCAAAATATTTTAATCCAGATTACGTAAAAATAATTTAATAAGATCAAAATTTTCATAATCTTGAAGCATCACCAACTTATTCTACACATCTTGATTGTCGCCCTTTTTAGTTTCTTCAAAACATCTTCAAAAGTCTCTAGTTATCTTTGAAGTTCAATCGCATCAAAAGCCTGCGATTTTTTTGTTGAATCCTATAAGCATCTAAGTCCTATACATTCAATCCCTCATCTACATATTCCATTTCATCCTCATCAATACCACCCATTTGTATAGATTTCAACTTGTTTGTATCCTTTAAATAATCATCATCGTCGACATCACTATATTCTTGCACTTGATCGACTAACTATCATCATCATCTTCCTCCTCCTCAAACTCAACAATAACATTGATATCATCATAAAAGGATTCCCAACACTTACTCATACATCTATACCCATATTGATCACATCATGGTAATTGAAAATAATATTTCTGTAAAAACAAGCTAATCAAATTGCTAAGATGACATAGAATCGGTAATATTCTCGATTTCATTATTCTTACCAAAATCCTTGAACTTATAATTCTTCAAGATAACCAATATGTTTTCAGCATAATCCCTTAATATATCTCATGGTTGATCACCAAACTGTTGTTGTGTAGTACTAAGAAGAACTTCATAAGTTTCCCTTGTCTCCTTGGTCATAGAACCGTAAATTCCATAATCTGCAATAGATAATAAAATTTCCTCTCAAAAATACCTTATTTTTGTGCCCCTCTTCGGAACCACTACATCTAAAGTAGGTGTTTCTCTCTCCTTTTTCTTCTTGGCCTTTTAAATTCCACCCTACGGTTCGAGGGCATTCCCATGGTAAAATTTTTCACCAAATTTCTTCGGGTCAATTTTACCACATTAAGATTCGAGTTCTCCCATATGCTTGTGAGTATCACGGAGCCTCAAATTTGTAGTTAAAACTATACTAATTTTTGCATAAAATTCTATGATATTTTGCATTGAAGCCAATAAGCATCTATAACCTGGACATTGAATCCCTCATCTATTTCTTTCATCCCATCATTTACATATAGAATCACTTCAAATTAAAAATAGAAGTGCTTACAACTAGTTTGTTGTTCGAGTTGGTGGTAGAAATGGTTTGTATCTATAATCATGAATGGTACGAGCTAGAAGTATATGTGGTCCAGATTTGAAAGCATGTATTGTTTGGAGATGGAAGAATATATTGTCTAGAGATGATAATATAAATGATATGGGGTTGGAAGTACAAATGGTGAGGAGCTACAAATATAAATGATCCAAATCGGAAGTATGAATAGTCAAGAGCTAGAAATATAAATGGTCCATAGTTGGAAATATGAATTTTCTAGAGTTAGAAGTATGAATGGTCAAGAGATAAAAGGATGAATTGTCTTGAGCTGAAAGTATGAATGGTCTAGAGTTGGAAGTATGAATTGTTTAGAGATCAAAGTATCTAGATGGTCTTGAGGTGGAAATATAAATGGTCTATAGCTAAAATGGTGAATGGTCGAGAGTTGGGAATATCGGTGGTCTGAAGTGGAAGTATGAATGGTCTAGAGATGGAAGTACTATGGTTTTGAGATAACATGGTGAATGATTAAGATATGGGATTATAAATGATCCAGATTTCTAAGTATTAATTCTTTGGAGCATCTTCCCATTTTATATAAATAAATTATTTCTATATTCTTCTTTTCTATCTATCGATAGTATAAAGTGGGCACCTTCCCATTCATATCATTCTCAAAAAAATAATATACAAGAACATATTATATCAAGGAAATGATTCTGAATAATAAAACTATATGTAAAGCAAACATTATTAAGAATAGATAAAAATCCATTTTAAATTATGTAAAAGTTATTATTTCAATAAATATGGACATATTCTAGTGAATCTAGACTCCAATATTACAAATTTTGGTAGAAATTTATCACTTTTTTGTGTATAATGGATTCCATTTTTATTATTATTAGATTCCATTAGTAGTACTATTGGATTCCAATATTGTTGTTATTGGACACAATGGAGTTCCAATATCACTATTTTTGGATTCCAATATTGTTGTTATTGGATGCAATGGAGTTCCAATTTTGCTATTTTTGGATTCCAATTTCATTATTTTTGGATTCCAATTTCACTATTTTTGGATTCCAATTTCACTATTATTGGATTCTAATTTCATTATTTTTGGATTCCAATTTCACTAAGTTATACAAGGCCAGTGATGACTAAGTTAATAAGGTTAGTGGACACTAAGCTACATAAGGCTAGTGACTGCTAAGTTACATAAGGCTAGTGGTCGTTAAGGCATTTTATTACTAAAAAGGTGGGAATTTTAAATGATTTCACCCATATTTAGGTATAATGGGTTCCAATATTTTAATTTTTAGATTCCAATATTCCAATTTTTTTATTATTGGATTCCAATTTCACTATTTTTGGATTCTAATTTTACTAAGTTACATAAGGCTAGCGGTCGCTAAGTTACATAAGGATATTATTGGATTCCAATATTTCAATTTTTATATTCTAATATTTCAATTTTCAGATTCCAATATTTCAATTTTCGGATTCCAATATCTCAATTTTAAGATTACAATATTTCGATTTTTAGAGTCCAATATTTTAATTTTCAGATTTCAATATTTCAATTTTTGGATTCCAATATATGTAATTTTGTAGCATAGGAAATACCAATATTTAACGTTTTGGACTCCAAAGTCAGTAATATTGGATTCCAATGAGAGCTATATTTTTTAGTTGCTTAGACTAGAATATATCGATTTACTAAAATAAGCGTTAAAAGTGTATAATATAAAAATAATAACAAATTCTTAAATGCTAATCACTAGGAGGAATAGTTAGATATTTATAATATTGTTTCAACATGAGATCCTTCTTTGGATTCTCCACTATAGATATAAGGGAATTCTATTGTAGATTTTTGTTTCCTTTATTGCATTTATACCACCATATAATATTAAAATGTTGGTTCAATAAAATTTTTAGTTATTAATTATGTGCTAACAAAAATGCACATATCTCTCATTTTGAATGCATGCTCAAGAATGATAACCAAAATATCACCTGGGTATGACAATATCTAAGGACTCATTTGTGACCAATAAAGATCTACTTCCAAATTGTTATTGAGAATTCCACTTGAACTATGTACACCGTAAATATTAAAAATTATTGAAATCCTTCTTAACCAAAGGTTTCCATTCAAAAATTTGTAGCACCCTCTTTGTAATGGTTACATTTTTTTATAGTTTTTAATATATATACTTACAAAAGTATAAAATAAATATTATTATATTACGGGTAGAATAAATATGCATACACGATTCATGGCACTTGACCTAATGCATGTGAGAAGTGTATTTCCCACCATTTTTTCCATTCTTTACATCATGTTGACTCTTTGGTACTCATTATTTTATTTCATACGGAGATAGTGTGATTCGAGAGGTGGATAGGACTTTTCCATTTACCCATGTACAAACTAATTACAATGTAGTGTGAGCCCATCAATTGTAGATTTAACTTCAAGTATGCTTGGATTTCAAGGATCAAGGAGTCTATGATCACCTTTGGTTTATTTTCCCAACCGTTCCCATCTAGTTTTGTTCAGATTTTCTTATCTCAAACATGTCACAAGAACTCAAGATTTAGATTAGTAATCATATAGTAATGTTATAGACTGAGAAATATCTCAAGAATCAATAATTTTTCTTGTACTTAACCCTTTCTTAGAATTATTCTTAGTGTTCCTCAATATTTTTATAGCTAAATAATCTAATCTTATCTGCATGCACCCTTAATAACCTCCACTCACTTCCATGTTAACTCAATCACCTCAACTACGATTCTTGGAAAATGACATTATTGAATGTCCTCATTGAATCCTTTGTATTCTTACTTTGTAATATCACTATCTTGTTATTGTTTCTCACTTCTCTAAGTGTAGTGATGAACTCCCATAGTAAACTCTTTCTAGGTCTACACCATGACCCTTTTAACCTTGAAGAAACTTACAAGTTCTTATTACCTTTTCTTGGGTCTATTCTTCTTCTCACTTAAGTAATAGATGTCAAACCACATTATAAGGTTATTTAGTTACCATTCATAATTTCAATACCTCACATATCTACCTTATAACAACATCAATCAAACAATAATATCTACAAAGCTTTCTCCTTTATTTGGTTTACCTTGCTTAAACTATGGACTTTCTTCTTAAATATTCCTTAAAAAAATTTCTTCTTGTGTTGAAATTTGACTTGGAAATGACTTTATTCCATACATCTAGCATTAACCTCAGTGTTTTAGTCCATATACACTCTCCATATCTTACTATTTTTATCAAGAAATTATTTATTTTCTAAGAAATTTTATCGTAACACTTCCCAGTCTAGGACTATTAGCAACTTCATTAGGCATGTCACCCCAAACACAACTCAAATGAAAATTTATATTACAAGGATTCAATCACCTTCATAAAAAAATCACTCAACCTATTTCATGATATAAAACCTTTTCCAACCTTGAAAATATAAGGAAATACTATTTAAGTCTTATTCCTTCTTCACTTTATCCACCTAGTGTAGCGACCTAAGAAATGTTTTTTTATTTCATAAATTTGTGGATAATTTATTTCAAAAATAATTAAAACACGTTCTCAATACCTATTAAGATTATTTATGTACCATGTCAACCTTGTAGAGATTTATTAAGAGAAATATTCCCATTTCAAGTAATGTTTGTTTTAATTAGGTCTCATTTAGCCACCAAAAAGGATCGGTAAGATCTCGATCCGTACACACAAAAATCACTTAAAACCTAAAAATATCGTTCATTTTCATGTTAAGATACTATGTATCAATTTTCAACTGATTTTATCTAAATAAACTCAAGTTATACTCTTTTTATCCTTTTATCCCTAACCTACAAGTTCACGGTGATGCCGAGAGAGAGAGAGAGAGTTTTATGTGTAACTTAAAAAAAAAAGGTTTCAAAACCAAAAATATAACTTTTAATCTCTATATGAGAATCCTTCAACTTTATCCTTTTCATACAAATACCTGAAAGAGCACCAATAGATCCTAATAATAAGCTTTTATTCATTTTCCTTAAGAAAACAAAGTTTTCATGGGATAGTCCATCAAACCTTCACTCACTCTCATTTTTATATCATGTTTAACCTCTAAAATGCATTTGTGTACTATAATGCCTCTGTTTATAAAAAAATATAATAAAATAAATATAAAAATAAAATAAAATAAAAGGATTCAAATTAAAAGAAAAGCCCGTGGTTTTTGTTGAGGGGCGGATTTAGGGCAAAAGAGGGGGGGGGCTCCTTTATGATTTTTTTTGTTTATGTCTTTGTGCTGTGTGAGGGAAGCCACCGCCACCATGGAGGGAGGATGGGAGCTCTGACCCTATTTCTGTGCATCCACCAGAGGCTGAGCCTTTGAACATGTGTGGCACCTTGCACAGTATGGGCGCCATTTCAGTTTTGACCAAATGAAAAAATCGAGATAGCTCTCTTGGAGTATTACGGCTGTGTTTGGGCGCCATTTTGTTCTCTTCATAGAAATGCATCACCAGATGTCATCTCATGGGGTGCCATAGATTGCTGCGACCTGCACTAGCACCCTCCCTACCTGTAGCAAAAAAAAAAGAGTTCTGGGACCCGCGTGGACAGCTGCCAAAACATGAACTGGAGAGGCATTTTTGTCAGATGTTGTAGTTGCTACTGCCCTGGTCGACGTGTATGCACAAAATAGATGTGTAGAAGGTGCATAAATTGTTTGATAGAATGCCTCAAAGAAATGTGGGCTCATGGAATGCCACGATGGCAGGATATGCACAAATGAGTTTGTTGAAAAGGCCTTGGAAACTTCCAAACAAATGCATTGGTACGTGTAAAGCCAGACTCCACAGCTGTTTTCTAGCAACCTCCCATCCTACACCAAAATAAGAGCTTTGAAATTAATATAGTCATCTGCCCAAGCATTATGGAGAAGGGATTTTTTTATGTTCTAGTTCCAAGCGCCCTGACAAATACATATGTAAAACGTGGAAGCATGCGACTTGTTCGACTAAATGCGTGGAAGAAATGTGGTTCCATGGACTGCAATGATTTTGGGATATGCACAAAATGGTTTTGTTGAAACTGCATTGGAACTTTTCCAAGCAAAATACGGTTGGCAGGTTTGAAGCCACACCCCACAACCTTTGTTGATATCTTCCCAGCCTGTGCCAAGATGGGAGCTTTAGAACAGTAGCATGGACATCCATCAAAGCATCATGGGAAGATGATATCTTTAAATGTCTTGTCAGGTGCCTAGATCAGCATGTATGCAAAATGTGAAGGCATACACAACGCATGCAAATTGTTTGACAAAATACCTGAAAGATATGTGGCCTCCTGGACTACAATGATAGCAGGATATGCAAAAAAAAAATGGGGTCATTAAAAGGCATTGGACTGGTTTTCAAAATGCCTCAAAGAGATGTGGTCTTATGGAACATACCCTGACCATGTAAGCTTCATTTTTGTTTAATTAGCTTTCAGCCATGCAGGTTCAGTGCATGAGGGTTGTAAATACTTCGATGGCATGAGTGCCTCTTGTAGAATCATGCCTAGAATTAATCATTATGTTTGCTGGTTTTTGATGAGCACATGAGAATGTGCAAAATGTGGAGGCATGCTTAAGGCATGTGAAGTGTTTGACTAAATGCCTTCAAAAATCATGGTCTAATGGTTGCAAGATTTGAAGTTGTGTGCAAAAGGAGGAAGATCTCATTCTATCCGAACAACAACAATAAGAAACCATTTGATCATGCTCAACAAGTGGTGGGTCGAATCCAGAAGGTAGGAGAAATGTGATCAGAGTAGTGGAATGGTTTTCAAATATGTAGTTACAAATTTTATTGATAGACGTGTATGTTAAATGGTGGAGCTGTGGATGCTCGTGATCTGGTTGACGAATGTGCCCAAGCAAGTTACTGAACCAAATCCCACAGTTTCGACCGACTTCACTCTCCAGGCATGGTTCTTCTTCCCTTACCTCTCATAATTCTCGTGTTTTAGTTCTCTTTTGCAACTAAATAGAATTTTAAATTATTAGGATTTTTAATACAGTTAAATGTCCCTTCAACTCATTGCAAAACAATAAATTGTCATTGTCATAACTCACGACGTCATTATAACTCGTCTACTTTAAACCATGAACTATTACCCTCACTTCGAGATGATTTAGAAAACTCTTACCCATCTTGATTGCTCCAATATTGTTTTATCAACCAGACAAATTTGACTCCCCATTGATAAAGTTGACCTTCTTCCTGTTTAAAATAGTTAAATTTTGCATTTTTAGAGACTCACTAAGTACCCTTCGTATCTCTAGAAACGAGATGTGAAGTTTCACTCGTGTACCTTGGTATACTAGGAGTTATCTTGACCTTTGGTTTGACCCAAAATGAACATATGAAATTCTTTTAACGCTCTTATAGGAGCCCTATTACACTGGTTTACAACAATAGAAAGCTATTAAATCTAGAAAGTTGGCTTTCATTTTTAACCGCCATTTGAAACTTGAATGGAGAAATTACGTGCCGTCTTCGCAAACCTCTAGCGTTTATACTAGAAAAATGCATGAAACATTCAGTATAGGAAAGAGAACTTTTTGGGATGGTTTGGCGAAGCCATTTTGTAGGCCTCCGGTCGCAGTTTGACGAATTCAAACTGAACCAATTTCTTCTTCTCGCTCCAGAAAACTTATCGCCATTTGAAAATAGTTTACTAGTTCTTAGTCCCGTCGACTCTGATGAATTCTCCTTATATAGGGGAACTAGTAGGAGATGTCTCATTACGTGCTTCTCCATCGAACGTCAAATATGGATGTAGTTTTTTGGGCCCTCGAGCTAACTTTTGTCATTTTACAACTGGGTGAACTACAACCAGTGGCCTCGGAGAACTAGCCGCCAAACACAAACCATTCGCCCTTTTTCAAATCCGTTAGTTGCTATGAACTCTTGGTCTATCTGGGGACACAGAGAAAGTTGATCATGGAGGGCGTTCTCATTGGAAGATAACTTTTTGAAGTGGTTTCTTAGCCTCTGAGCACGTTTTGTATGTTTTCATAGTTAGTAAGAAAATATTAAAAAAAAAGCTGCGGACCCTCGTAGGGTTGCCAAACCACCCTGGAAACTTTTAACACATGCTAATAACTGTTTAAAACCCTTTTGTGTATCTGTTGTGTGAAATAGAACTTTTGACAAAATGATGTTTTCTCTCTCTTCCTTTCTCTTTCTCTCTCTTGGGTTACAAAATGAAGAAAAAAATGAAATGCAATGAATACATGTTTCTAGACCTTTTTGTTTCGATTGCATATTGTAATTTTTATCTTATGTAAATGGGAAACTGAAAAATGATAATTATGATTGATTAGGGTGGATGCCATGCCAGCGATTTATCACTGATATCATGCTCACATGGGTTTTGCAGGATGGAAGAATGACGACAAAAAAAGGCGATGTGTAATTTAATTATTATTATTGTAATTTTTTTTAGGTCATTGTAAAATGAATAACTGTCTAATGTAGTCTCTTGTTACAGAAAAGTTATAATGGAAATTTTTTAATATGCATGAGATGCTAGTTTTAGGGATAACTTAGGAAATGTGCATCTAATCACTAGTTCAATTTGATTCTTAGTTGTGTATGGCAAAAAGGGTTTGATTTATACATAGTAAATTGAAATTGAAGTTAATATCTTGTAGTACTTTCTCAGTATTCATTAAACAATTAAATTAATTACTGGGTTATCTTCTTACCTTGCAAACATAATAAAGAGTTTTAATGGGAACACTCAACCTTAATAAAATATTCATGCATAACTTGCCTGCATGTGTGACCCTTTTAACCACATAAGAAATTTAAGACCGTAGAACGAACTTAAGCTTTGCACTCGATGGAGCATCTTGGTTTAGGAAAATAAGATCCCGAGAGAAGGGGTTTAACATCTTAGTAGGTATGTTTTGTGGCATCGACATAAACCTGACATATAGGAGCAACACAGTCAAATAAAGCTTCTACATCGAATGTATTTCTTGTGAGATCCAGATGACATCATGGAGCTAGTGGAATAGCGGTTCTATCACGTTAAATTTTGTTAAGGAATAGATCCTCTTAGCTGTATGTACTATCTTTGGATAGTGACATTATAGAGCGTTGATCTTTTACGGAGGGTTTATAGGGTTAATACATTTCAACCTAAATCAAATCTATAATAGGGATTAAAGCCCTGAGTGAAAAAAAAAAAAAAAAAACCAAATTGGATTTAAACTAAACCCTAGTGGATTAGGGTGTTAACTTGTGGGTAGAAAACTATCATTTAACTCCTTGCGTACGAAGTTGAGTTGAAAGATGTTGATTTTAGAGAACCTTAGAAAACTGTAATCTTGTCCCTTAATCCCTTGCTATGTCATTTTATGGCATTAAGGAATAAAGAAAATTTCTTATGCGGAATCGTGAAATGCAAAGTTATGGGATCCTCGTGAACATAGATCACTTGTGTTCATGTGTAGCTTATAATGCTCCTAGCCATGTACTTCCTTAAGATGTCAGACAAGTGCTTTCGTATCTCTTTTGTTTTAAGATGATGCTAAGAATGAGACCATAGTGTGATGTAAGAGCATCTTATATTATGCTGCACACGGGATTGGAGATTAGGATTAAGGTCAATCTGGAGTCCTTATAACTCATTTAAGCATTTTCATGTGTTGCAAAGAATATGAATTGTTCGGTGTGATCAAACTTCGAGAAGATATATATATATATATATATATATATATATATATATATATATATATATATATATATCAAATTTGGAATTCAGCAAGTTATTGTACTACAATGATAATGGTAGCGAAATAACTATTCCGTGTTCGAAGGATGTTCTCGGAAAAAAAAAAAACTATTTCGAATCTATGTCTTCCTTAATCCCAAGATTTCATCTTGACATCACGTTAGTTGCACTTGTGTAGCAAGGGTAAATTTTAAACATTAAATAAACGTTTGAGAAGCATATTCTTAATATAAGAACAAGATAATCAAGTAATGTATATGTGATTTGAATTGTGCCAAATAAGCAATTAAATTATGGAAAGTTCCACGATGCATAAAGGAAGCCAACCTAAATTGATCGAACTATAAATTAAAGGTGGAATGAGCTTAAGATCTTGTAGATAAAAAAAAAAAGGAGAAAACTATCCTTGCACAATAATGTTCTTAGAATGTTAATCGTAACTAAGATGCAATTAAAGAAATGATGTGTTGTGGGTTCGCCAATCCTTGAGTCTTTTGTCTTGTGGTTGGGTTTTTGCTAGTACTCTTTCATTTGGAAAAGTGTGGTATAAATAGGTATATGGTGTAGTCATGTGTCTATGTGATTTGGTGACTGATGTAGGTGTCGTATATGTTGTTGAGTTGTTCTACTTGGAGTCCTTGTGGCATTTTGCATTGAGCAATGTAAGTCAAAAAAATTATCCTGGTATTTTACTTGTTGTATTTGGGTGTGTAAAATGTGGGCACTACATGTACTTATACATGTATACAACAACTCTTCTTATCATCACATTCATCATTTGTTTACCTATTTCCTCAATTTTACTCAACAATGCCCAAGATATCATACATGTTTTGTCTTTAAACTGATATACTCTTCTTTTCTTGTCTTCTCAAACCCTACGAATGTTTTTTTACACCTTAGAAAACCTATTTCACAAATTCCAAAGCTTGTAAATTTATTATTCATTTTAAAAACTCTTAATCATTACCCTTTCATCACAAAATCATCCATTCAACAAGTCACTCATAAAGAAATACACTATTAACACATCATTACTAGCATTTAGAATCATTAAAAGAGTGGAATCCACCTTAATAAACCATTTCAAACTCACAAAATACATTCATACACAAATATTTCATATACACAATAATACAAGAATCTTCACATAATTGTATTTCAAATATTAATACATTTTAAAAGATAAATTGTATTCATATATACAAGAATCTTCCATATTTTCTTTATTAAAACCTGGTTTTACAAGTTTCCCATTTAATGTTTATTTCAATAAGTCTAGAATTATTCTATTCCGATCAAATAAAAAATATAACTAATATTAGAATCTAATATTACTATTTTTTGATCCCAAAACATTAAATATTGGAATATACCATACTCCCAAATCCCAAATATTGGAATCCAAAATCACATATATTGGTATCCAAAATCACGAGATATTAGAATTAATTATTAGCTATATTGGAATTTACTATAATCCAAAATCACATATATTGGAATCCAAAATCATAGATGTTGGAATCCAAAATCACAAATATTGGAATCCAAAATCACGATATTGGAATCTAAAATCATAGATATCTCAATCCTAAAAATAAAATATTGGAATCCAAAACTTAAAATATTGGATCTGTTATACCTCTTTCCATTATCCAAATAGTTTAATGTTTTATGAAGGATGTGAAAAATGGTTCTTTTTAGTTGTAACAAGACTTTAGGATTGAAATAAGGTGATTTAAATAATTAAAATTCCTAGCAGCCACTAGGCTTTGATTTTGACTTTAAATATGTTTATTTTAAGTTGTTAAAAGCCTAAAGGCCGCTATTATTTAATTTCAATTTCACATATGGTTCTTTTAAGATATTAATATCTTAGCGGTCACTTTGGGATTTAATTGCAATTTCAAATATGGTTCTTTTAAGTTGTTAAAATTCTAGCAAGAATTGATATGCTTTAATTATGATATCAAATATTTTTCTTTTAAATTGTTAAAAGATTATCAATCGCTACGCTTTACTTGCGATTTCAAATGTTGTTATTTTAATATTTTAAAATAATAGACTCCGCTAGGCTTGAATTACATTTTAAGTATGGTTCTTTAAGTTGTTAAAACCCTAGCATCCAAGAAGTAAACTCACTTGGGTTGGAGGGAGTCATTTTAGTTGTTGATCTTTTTTGGTCTTTTTGTTGTGACTATCCTATTTTTTTGTTGTTCATTGCAGATTATGTTCTATTTTGTTTCTTGTTTGTAACTATCTCTTGGTTACTGATGGACATAGTGTTCTATCTAGATTTTGATCCTTTTTGTTACATCTTTATAGTTATATCTAGTTGTTGAGCCCTTTTTGTAACAGGGTATAGTCCCTTTAAAACTATTTACCAATAATAAAAAATCCCTAGAGAAAAATAGGGATTAATTATGATTTGAGTTATGGTTCTTTTAATTTGTTAAAATCCTAGAAAAATACTAGGATTTAATTACCATTTGAAATATGGTTCCTTAGAGTTGTTTTGATGAAATTTAATTAGGGTAGAAATCAAGATATGGAAAACAAGTTGGTGATGCTTTCGCCTTATGAAAAGTTTAACCTTATTAAATTGTTTTAAAGTAATAGGCTCAAAATAGTTTGGTGTACTCATTTGACAATGGGATAGAAATCCCTTACTAAAATCCTTGTGTATCTACATGATAAATGGGTCACTACCAAGGAATTCAAGAATACTCTTCAACTGTAGCATCAAGAATAAAGATAGGAAATTAAGATATGAGGGTGGAGCTAGAGAGAGGGGAGGGAATAGTGGGGAGATAAAGAAAAATAGAACAGTGGTTACAAGGAAAGTGTTAGATGTTGCATATGGATATAATTTTGATCCGTCAAGGGAGATTACTAATGAAAGATAAGATATGTTAGATACCTCCAAGTTCATTTAGAATTTTGAGGAAAGGTTATGAGTAAGATCATGTACTTGATTTGAAGCCAAAACACCTTACAAAAGGAAAGGAACTAGTCAAAAACATCAGACATGTTGGATTGGGAAGAGTATATATTCAGGGAAACATAGCAATTGAATATAATGCAGAGTAGAGAGTTTAAAGCTTCACTATTTACTAAAGAGAATTTACTTTTTTTTGTAAGAAAAGATGATGCTAAGACAAATATTGTGATGTTAACCATACTTCAACAAATTTATCTCATTTGGAGTCCATATGGTTCCATTGATTCAAGTAAATTTAAGATTGTTTATATGGTACTTATGAAAGCAATGGTTGTGGAGGAGATTAGGAAATTTTCAAATCCTAAATTCCCAACAATATTTGAAACTATTGCTTTCATACGTGAAACAAAAATAATCATAAACTTAATTAATTCAATATAACCATTTGGAATCTTGTTGATAGAAATATTTTGAAGTATGGTTAACACTATGCTTTGCGATCTATTCGATTGTTTTGTTTCCCTAAATGTGATCTACCCAAACCGTCATGTATGATATTTTGACATGTTACTTCCCTTTTTGTAATGGGTATTGACATCAAATATGATACCTATTATGTCGAAAAGTAGCACCCTAGGATTTGCACATTACAAAACCCTACTTTTGACTAACATGGGATTGTCTCAAGGTGTGGGACCCTTGCGATTGAGACAAACCTCCAGAGAAGGCTGGTTCCTGACCTATTCTAATGCTAACCTACTCCTAAACTACCAATTCCAAGGGACCAAAGGAAGAGAAATACATAAATGTAAATCCTAAACTAAGGGAGGCGATAACACCAAAACAAGACTAGAGAGATTCCTAGTGAGTGAAAGTGGAGGGAAATGGGGAAGAAGAGGGAAAATAAAATGCCATAGTCCCAAAACACATTCAAACCTCCTAATCTCATGGAGCACAAAAATTTAAGCCCTACAAAGGAACACAATATGCACAATATACCTACAAAATATAATAAAAGGCAAGAAATGCAATATAAATCAAGCTAGGGAAAGAAGAGCCACAAAACACTAATTTTATTGCTTAAAATGATGCACAATCCATTACAGTATAGGCACAAGGCAAGAATCCTTCACATAAATTTGAGGCTTGCATCTTAAAAACGTGCTTGAATAATTTTGACAGATTTCCTTTACAATTTTGAAATCCCTCTCCCTCCAAATGAGGGGAATTTACATATATATAGAGAAAAAAATCTACCAACCACAATCCTTTATTAAATTCCTATATGTAGGTATGGGCAGCCATGATGGTTCACGTTTCAACAAGATACTTTTCTTACACGATGAATAGGGGTTCCATACCTTAATAAACCAGCTTATTCACTACCTTTTATAGTGTCATTAATGTCTCGGCCGTGTCTCGAAAATATTTGTTGTCACCCAAAGGAAACCACTAGCTAATGCATGATAAGAAGGGAAGAGTCAACGCTGGTGAGGGAAATACTTGTCGCATGACAAGAAGAAATGTTATCGTATGACAATGAGGGGAGGTTGACACATGATAGAAAAAGGAGGTTGTTGTGTGAAAAGAGACGATGCTGATGTGCAATGAGAGGAAGGAAATGATGGGGAGGGTAGAATGATGTGAATCAATGAGGGAGGTTGACATGTGATGGGAAGTAATCATTAACACGTGTCAAGGAGAATGGTTTACACATGACAAGACGAAGCAGTTGGTGTGTGTCAACAAGGTGTGGTTGTCACGTGACAGGAGGAAGTGGTTGTCACACGATGAGAAGAAATCTTTTTGTGCGATAGGAGAGGTGTTTATACCATGAAAGGAAGGTGGTTGAAACATGATAGGATGAAGTGGTATCACGTGACGGAAGAGGTATTTTCACGCATCAAGGAGAAAGTGGTTCTTACGCGACAGGAGGAGGCGTTGTTATGTGATAGGAAGAAGTGGTTTTCATGTGATAGGAGGAGGAATTGTCACGTGACAGGAAGAAGTGTTGACACATGTCAATAAGGAGACAATCTGTATATTTGTCTAGTTTGACCATTAATGCAAATCCTGCTCTGTACCTTTGATTTGGTGAACAAGCTTTCTGTGAGATACCTTGTAGATATCTCCCATTAATTATCAATTCCCAGACCTATAGGTTGATCCATTTTGCAAGGGGGATGCAAAAATGGATAACAATTGGCAACTTATGGGGTGATCTACCTACTAGATCTAAAAGACCAGTGATTTTCATCCATTGGGAATGGAGTCATTCTAATTTCGGAATTGGTCTGATGTCTGAAACCTCTTGTTTCTCTAGAAAACTATTGAGACATGAACTTATCATCAAATCTTTCCTAAAACTGGAAAATGCAACAACAACAAAGCACAACCATGTACAAATAACAAAATCATACATATCCCAAAATGGAACATGCAAAGAGTGCACAAGCACTTATCTAAAAGCAAACCTAGCTATAACAAAATGATGTGCTATAAGCACTTGGAGGAATTAAAAACTCTAAAATAATATGTACAAGAAATATACTCTCATCAGTAATAATGATTGAGATAGCTGCCATTGATTGGGATTTATATTTCTTCCTCGTGTAACTTTTTAAATTGAAAATCATTGTTTTCTTTGCATCCTGAAATCAAGTAAGGGCCTCTGTATATTGTATCAAACTTGGACTGCCTTTTGGGTTTATCTCTTCTACATCCCATTTTAGAACCAGGTCTCCTTCTTAAAAAGTTTTTTTAGCCTTTCTATCAAAACTCATCTTGATTTGAGCTTGGTCCTTCTCCATTGTTTTCATGGCCTGGTTCCTTAGCTCTTCCAACTCCATGAGCTCTACATACCTGACTTCCATAGCTAGAAACTCAAACAAATTCAACTACTTAATAAGCTCCAATACTGGTAATTCAAGGGATATTGGCAGCCTTGCTTCCCTTCCATAAACCAAATTGAAAGGAGAATAACCAATTGATTTCTTGGGAGTGATTCTATTAGCCCACAAGGATGATTTCAATTTGGTATGCTAAGTCCTTTAATTCTCATCTAAGGTTCCTCTTATGATTCTCAACAAGTTCTTGTTCATAGACTCTTCTTGTCCATTACCTTGAGGGTAGTAGTTAGGAGAAGTGATCTAGTAGATGCCATATCTAATAGCCCAATTAGATATCTTTTCCCCAAGAAAATCTAATGCATTATCTAATATTATAGTGGAAGGAACACCAAACCCCTGTAATACCTTTGTAGAAGTCCAGAATGCTAGTTTTATTTGCTTCCTTAAGTGCAATTACTTCTGTCCACTTAGTGAAGTAGTCCGTAGCTGTAAGAATCCATTTGTGACCTAGGTTGGAAATTAGATTGATTATCCCAATAAAATAAAGCCCCCACCCATTCCATGAATGACTTCTCAAATGAGATAGGATGGAGTGGGAGGGCTGCTAGCTTATCTTTACCTATGAAGAAGGCACACTTCTTGCATTTCTTGATCCATGAGTAGCAATCATTAAAAATATTAGGCCAGTAATAACCATCCCTCATGATTCTAATAGTTGTTTCTTTTGGGGAAAAATGACCACCTGCCTCTCCATCATGAAACTCGTGCAATACCCTCTCTATCTGATCTGTCTTGATGCACCTTAGGAGGACACCATTCACATCCCTTTTGAACAAAATATTATCTACAAGCACATATGGGATGCAATGAAGTCTGAAATACCTCCTTTTGGACTTACTTAATCCTTAAGGATTTTGACCTATTTGAAGGAAATGTACAATATCCCGAGTCCAAAAAGGAATGGGTATACCACTTGTGGTCTATTTTTGATTATCTTACAACATCATAACAGATTTTGCCTCCTCTCTTGATTCAACATGCTTTGGTTAAAAGATAGCTTCTCACACAACCCTTTTCCCCTTAACTAATTTTGTCACATTTATATCAATATCATACTCCATGACCTTGGTTATCCAACCAAATCTCTTTTCATTAAGTTCCTTGTTCAAAATAAAATCTTTTACACTAGCATGTGAAACTAATAGATGAATTATGTTATTTGACACTAGATGTCTGAATTTCTTTAAACTTCTAATCACAACAAGGACATGCTTCTCAATGAATGAATATCTCACCTCATAATCTTGAAGGCTTTGGATGAAGAATGTGATAGGCTACTCCAATCCTTCTTGATTTGGTTGTACTAGTATGGCGATATTGCATCTGTGCCTCCAAAATCATTCAAAATAAAATCTTTTGAGAAACCTAGATTTATGAGGGTTGGAGCCTATGTAATGGCCTACTTTATAGCTTCAAATCTTTATTTTCCTTCACCAGTCCATCTAAAAACCATGACCCAATTCTAAATTGATCCTTCTCCCAAGCCTCTGAACAACTGTAACACTTTTCCTTTGAAATAATAAGCCAACAAGTTGACCACAACATCCATCTCAAAGCAATCTTATGTATGGCAAAGACATTTACAATGTCTTGAATGTAGTCAATGGGAGTTGTGTGAGTTTCTCCAGTGAAAGTATGGGATATTTTTAATGCTGCTATGGGGATCAGATTTTGTGCATTAAGGGAAAGTGGACTACTACCTGTGAAATTTATATATGGGTTTGGGGGTGGCTGATTTGGTGGTTATAGATGAGCTATCCTGAGTGGCCTAAGAACCCTAGTAGATTAAAGAAAGGGTCTTCCTAGCAGAGGTGTTGATAAATTTCTATTTGGTGGATATGGAGACTTTGAGCTCTTCTTCTCCTTCTTTCTCTATCTAGGGATAAGTGTAGATAGAGGAATATCCCCTCTTCTATATTTCTTGACCTTGTTTGGATTCTTGTCATGAACTTGATAAACTTTGGTTCTTTAAAGCCTTTGGATTTGAGTGATGGAGTCGCGGATGTATTGTTGCAAATTTTTCAAAGGATATAATTTAACCAAGATACACACCCAATCTTGATTAAAAAAATAAAAATATTGACTTCTATCCGACCAGGCGTGTCGGACTGTTATGTCATAAAAATAGCACCCTAGGATTTACACATTACAAAACCCTAATTTTGAGTAACATAGGATTGTCTCAATGTGTGGGCCCTTACAATTGAGACAAACCTCTAGAGGAGGTTGGTTCCTTATGTATTATAATGCTAACCTACTCTAAAATACCAATTCCAAGGGACAAGAGAAAGAGAAATACATAAATGTAATTCTAAAACTAAGGAGGCAATAACACCAAAACAAGACTAGAGATTCCTAGTGAGTGAAAGTGGAGGGAAATGGGGAATAAGAGAGAATACAAAATTCTAGAGACCCAAAAACATTCAAACCTCCAATATCATGGAACACAACAAATTTAAGCCCTGCAAAGGAATACAATATGAACAATATACCTACAAAATATATTAGAAGGAAAGAAATGCAATATAAATCAAGATAGGAAAGAAGAGCCACAAAACACTAATTTTATTTCTTAAAATGATGCACAATCCATTACAATATAGGCATAAGGAAAAAATCCTTCACAAAATGCATAAATTTGAGGCTTGTAGCTCACAAAAGTGCTTTGGAAAAATTTTGGCAGAGTTCATTTACAATTTCAAAATCCATCTCCCTTCGAATAAGGGGAATATATATATAGAGAGAAAAAAAACTTCCAACCAACATCCTTCATTAAATGTTTGTACATAGGTATGGGTAGCCATGATGGTTCACTTTTCAATGGTACTTTTCTTGCACAATGAATAGGGGTGCCATACCTCATTAAACTAGTTGTTGAGATACCTTATACGGTGTCATTAATGTCTGGCCATATCTAATTTTTTTTTCACCGACAGAAACCACCAGGGCCGACGCATGACAAGAAGGGAAGAGTCATCGCTGATGAGGGAAAGACTTGTCACACAATAACGAGGGGAGGTTGACGTATGACAAAAAAAGGAGGTTGACACATGACAGGACATGATGCTGACATGTGACAAGAGTGCGAGGGACAACGAGGAAGGTAGAATGATGCATGTCAAAGAGGGAGTTTGACATGTGATAGGAAGAAAGTGTTGATGCACATCAAGGAGAATGGTTAACGCCTGATAAGAAGAAATGGTTGACACATGTCAATAAGGTGTGGTTTTCATGTGACAGGAGGAAGCAGTTGTCACGCAACAAGAATAAATGTTTTCACACGTTAGGAGATGTGGTTTTTGTGTGATAGGAAGGTGGTTGACATGTGACGGGAAGGTGTTTCTTATGCAACACGAAAGTGGTTTTAACGCTTCAAGGAGAAAGTGGTTGTTATGCGATATAAAGAGGCATTGTCACGTGTCAAGGATAAAGAGGTTATCACGTGATAGGAGGATGTGTTGTCGCAAGACGAGGATGAAGCATTTTCATGCGTCAATAAGGCAACAATTTGTACATTTTTCCAGTTTGACCATTAATGCAAATCCTACTCCAAACCTTCACCGCATCTCACAAGCTTTTCACAAGATACCTTATAGACTACTCCAATTAACTATCAATGCCCAGGACACTGTAGGTTGATACATTTTACAAGGGGGTGCAAAAATGGATAAGAATACCTTAACTTCCTCACAAAATTTTCTTAGTTGATCTATTTTAACCCAAATGTAGCTTAAATATCTTTATTTCCATCAGTATATCCTCTTAGAGGAATGAAATCCTATCAAAATATAGCATATAATATTGTCCTCTTAACTAGCTATTCTCTTAAATATTGTTCTTTTCAGTTGTTAAAATCCTAGTAGTTGTTAGGCTTTAATTACAATTTTAAATATGGTTCCTTTGATTTGTTTTGAAGAAAATGACATAGGGCAATGATCGAGATGTGACAAATACACTCGGCGATAATTTTAGATTATGAAAATTTTGACCTTATTAAAAATTTTACGTTACTAATATGATCAAAAAAGTTTCATGTAATCGTCTTACTAGTACAAAAGATAAGAAAGAAAGTAAGGACTATGAAATAAAAAATGGGAGAGTTTACCCTTACTACAATCCTAGAGTATCTACATGCTAAAAGGGCCACTACATTGGAATGTAATAATTATATTTAGCATAGCATTAGGAGTGAAGCTAGGAAATTAAGATATGAGGGTGGAGATGGAGAGAGGGGGAGGGAACAAAAGGGAGATAGAGAAATAGAGAATGACTAGATAACTAAAAAGTGTTAGATGCTGGATTTGGATAGCATTTCATTCCATAAAGGGATAATAATAATGCGAAACAAGATATGTGAGATACCTCTAAGCTAATTTAGAATGTTGAGGAAATGTTATGACTACACTCATGTCCTTACTTCAAAGCCAAAACCCTCGCAAAATGGGAGAAACTATGCAAAAATATCGAACATGTTATATTGCGAAGAGTATACATTAAGGCAATAAAGAAACTAAATAGATTTCACAGAACATAGTTTGAAGCTCCACTATTTACTAAAGATAATTTATTTTTGTGTAAGCACAGGTGATGATAAGACCAATGATACGATGTTAACCATACTTCAAAAATTGCTTTCATTTGGAGTGCAGATGGTTCCATTAATTTGAGAAAGTTAAATATTATTTACATGGTACTTATGAAAGCACTGGTTTGTGCGGTGGTTGGGAATTTTTCAAATCCTTAAATTCCGACAACCGTTGAAACTAGTGCTTTCATAAGTTCCATGAAAATAATCATAAACTTAATCGAGTTAGTAGAACCATTTAGAATCCTATTGATAGAAATGTTTTGAATTATGGTTATCATGGCTATATCATTCTTACCAGAATATGTGGTTACACAGGACAATAAAATTCTAATCGAAAACTAATAAGGTTTGATATAATATGTTTTGTACTCTATTCAGTTGTTTTATTCCCATAAATGTAAGATCTACCCAAGATGACATGTCTGATATTTTGAAATGTTCCTTCCCTTATGTAAGGGGTATTGGCACTAAAGATGATACCTTAACTTCCTCATGACCTTTCATAGTTGATCTATTTGAACCCAGACGTAACTCAAATTCCTTCTTTCCATCAATAGCTTCCCTTGGTAGAATTAAATCCTATCAAAAGTCAAAATCTAATATTTTCCTCTCAACCAACTATTCTCTTAAATAATATTCTTTTATGTAGTTAAAAACCTAGCATCCAGATAGGTTTTAATTATGATTTTAAATATGGTACCTTTGAGTATTTTTGAAGAAAATGACATAGGGAGATGATCAAGATATGGAAAATACACTGGAGATTATTTTAGATTATGAAAAATTTGACCTTATTAAAAAAATTTAAGTTACTAATAGGATCAAAATAGTTTTGTGTACTTCTCTTACAAGGATAAAAGATAAGAAAGAAAGTAAGAAGAATGAGCATGAAATGACAATGGGAGAGATTTCCCTTACTACAATCAATAAGTATCTACATGCTAAAAGGTCCACTATTAAGGAATGAAAGAATAATATTTAGCGTAGCATCAGGAATGAAGCTAAGAAATTAAGAGATGAGGGTGGAGATGGAGAGAGGGGGAGGGAACAACATGGAGATAGAGAAATAGAGACCAACTAGATAAAATTAAAGTGTCAAACACTAGATCTGGATAATATTCCATTCCATCAATGGAGACGCTAATGACAAATAAGAGATCTGATATACCTCCAAGTTCATTTACAATTTTGAGGAAAGGTTATGAGTAAGATCATGTCATTGCTTCAAATCCAAAACCCCTTGAAAAAGGGGAGAAAATAGTCAAAAATATCGACATGTTGGATTGGGAAGAGTATGTATTTAGGAAATGAAGCAACTAAATAGATTTCAAAGTAGAGAGTTTGGAGATCCACTATTTACTAAAGAGAATTTACTTTTTATGCAAGAATGGGTGATGGTAAGATCAATGTTACAATGTTAAGCATACTTCAACAATTTCTGTCATTTAGCGTCCAAATGGTTCCATTGATTCAAGTTTAAGATTTTTTTACATGGTATTTGTGAATGCACTAATTGTGGAGGTGGTTGGGAATTTTAGAATCCTTAAATTCCCAACAACCATTGAAACTAGTGCTTTCATAGGTGCCATGAAAATAATCATAAACTTAATCAAGTCAATAGAACCATATGGAATCCTATTGATAGAAATATTTTGAAGTATGGTTAACATGGCTACATTAGTCTTACCAACATCTGTGGTTACACATAAAAATCAAATTCTCATAAAGAAATAATGATGTTTGATACATTATGCTTTTGTTTCTATTCAACTTGTTTAATTCCCTAAATGCAAGATCTGCCCAAGCCGACATGTCTTATATTTTGACATGTTCATTCCCTTCTACAAGTGGTATTGCCATCAAATATGATACCTTAACTTCCCCATGAACTTTTGGATTTGATCTATTTTAACCCACACGCACCTCAAATATCTTGCTTTCCATCGAATTATCTCCCTTGGCATAATGAAATCTTATCAAAAACCAACATCTAATATTGTCCTCTCAATCAACTATTCTCTTAAATATTGTTATTTTAAGTTTTTAAAATGTTAGCAGCCATTAGGATTTAATTACAATTTTAAATATGGTTCATTTGAGTTATTTTGAAGAAAATGACATGGGGTGATGATCGAGATGTGGCGAATACACTAGCGATGCTTTTGGATTATGAAAATTTTGAACTTATTAAACTTTTTAAAGTTACTAATAGGATCAAAATCATTTCATGTACTTGTCTTACCAATATAAAAGATAAGAAAGAAAGTAAAAAGAATGAGGATGAAATGACAATGTGAGAGCTTACCCTTACTACGGTCATTGAGTATCTACATTCTAAAAGGGATATTGCTAATGAATGTAAGAATAATATTCAGTGTAGCATCATGAATGAAACTATGAAATTAAGAGATGAGGGTGTAGATGGAGAGAGGTGAAGGGAATGACAGGGAGATAGAGAAATAGAGAAAAATTGGATAAAATCAAAGTGTCAGATGTTAGATATGGATAACATTTCATTTCATCAAGGGTGACTGCTATTGATAAAAAAGAGATGTGAGATACCTCCAAGTTCATTTAGAATTTTGAGGAAAGGTTATGAGTAAGCTCATGTCATTTCTTCAAAGCCAAAACCCCTTGTAAAATGGGAGAAACTAGTCAAAAATAGTAGACATGTTGGATTAGGAAGAGTATACATGCGGGGAAACAAAGCAACTAAATAAAGTTAATAGCAGAAAGTTTCAAGTTCCACTATTTACTTGAAGAGATTTTACTTTTTTTCTTAAACAAAAATGATGGTAAGACCAATGTTACGATATTATCCATACTTCAAAAATTTCTCTCATTTAGAGTCCAGATGGTTCAATTGATTCGATTAAGTTTAAGATTATTTACGTGGTACATATGAAAGCACTAGTTGTGGAGGTGGTTGAGAATTTTTCAAATCCTTAAATTCCCAACAACTGTTGAAACTAGTGCTTTCAAAGGTGCCACAAAAATAATCATAAACTTAATCAAGTCAATAGAACCATTTGGAATCCTATTAATAGAAATATTTTGAATTATGTTTAACACATCTTTATTATTCTTACCAAAGATCTTTGGTTATGCAAAAAAAAAAATTATCATTGAAAAATAATGAAGTTTGATACACTATGCTTTGCACTCTATTTAGTTATTTCATTCCCCTAAATGTAGGATCTACCCAAGTCAGCATGTCGATAATTTGACATGTCCATTCCCTTCTGCAAGGGGTATTGGCATAAAATATTAGACCTTAACATCCTCATGACCTTTTGTAGTTGATCTATTTGAACCCGCACGCATCTCAAATATCCTACTTTCCATCAGTAGTTCCCCTTGGCGGAATGAAATGCTATCAAAATCCAACATCTAATATTGTCCTTTCAACCAGCTATTCTCTTAAATATTGTTCTTTTAAGTTGTTAAAATCCTAGTAGCCGCTAGGCTTTAATTATGATTTGAAATATGGTTCTTTTGAGTTGTTTTGAATAAAATGACATAGTGTGACGATCAAGATGTGGTGAATAAGATAGTGATGATTTTGGATTATGAAATTTTTGACCTTATTAAACTTTTCAAGTTACTAATAGTTTCATGCACTCGTCTTACCAAGTCAAAAGATAGGAAATTAAGTAAGAACTATGAGTATGTAGTGAAAATGGGAGAGTTTATCCTTACTACAATCCTTGAGTATCTATATGCTAAAAGGGCCACTACCAAGGAATGCAAGAATAATATTCAATGTAGCATTAGGAATGAAGCTAGGAAATTAAGAGATGAGGGTGGAGATGGAGAGAGGGGGAGGGAAAAATAGGGAGATAGAGAAATAGAGAACAACTAGAAAAGGAAAGTGTCAGATGTTGGATCTAGATAAAATTTCATTCCATCAAGGGATACTACTAATGATAAACAAGAGATGTGAGATACCTCCAAGTTCATTTAGAATTTTGAGGAAATATTGTGAGTAATCTCATGTCCTTTATTCAAATCCCAAACCCCTAATAATAGGGGAGAAACAAGTCAAAAATATATTAGACATGTTGGATTGGGAAGAGTGTACATTTAGGGAAATGAAGCAAATGAATAGAGTTCAGAGAAAATAATTTGAAGCTCCACTATTTACTGAAGAGAATTAATTTTTTTTTCATAACCACATGTGATGGTAAGAGAAATGTTACGATGTTAACCATACTTCAAAAAAAATCTCATTTGGAGTCTAGATGGTTCCATTGATTCCAGTAATTTCAATATTGTTTACATGGTACTTCTAAAAGCACTGGTTGTGGAGGTGGTTTATAATTTTTCAAATCCTTCAATTCCCAACAACCGTTGAAACTATTTCTTTCATAGGTGCCACAAAAATAATCATAAACTTAATCGAGTTAATACAACCATCTAAAATCCTATTGACAGAAAAAATTTGAAGTATGGTTAATATGGCTACATTAGTCTTACTAACATCTGTGGTTACACAAAAAAATAAAATTCTCATTTGCAAATAATGAAGTTTGATACATTATGCTTAGAAATCTATTCATTGTTTTAATCCCCTATTTATGCAGGATCTAATCAATCTAGCATGTCCGAAACTTTGACATGTTTCTTCCTTTATTCAAGGGATTTTTACTTCAAATATGGGACCTTAACTTCCTCATGATCTTTCATAGTTGATGTAATTGAATGCAGATACAACTTAAATATAATGCTTTCCATCAATAGCTCCCCTTGGGGAATGAAATGCTTTGTCAAAAATCAACATCTAATATTTTTATCTCACCTAGCTATTCTATATTTCTCTCTCCCATTTCTCCCTCCCTCTCTGCATTTCCCCCTCATTTATTAATTTAATATCTTCCTTCTTAAAGTAACCTTGAATCTTGGTGCACTATTCTTTGGAAGTGACACTTGTATCATGTGATTTCTTAAGGATTGCAGCAAGGGCATGCTATCACATTTTCACTTCATCTTCAATCCTTTTCCTTTCTTTCAAATGGACTCGACTTTGCTAAATGGTAGAGTAAACTATATTTATAGTTATGTTAAATCAATTTAAAAATATCAAACCTTTAATAATCCGATAAAATCACTAGGTACATTTCTATAATTTATTGTAATACCATTCCTCTAGTAGGACATATTTACAAATTATAGCATCAAGTTAATTAACATTAATCAAAATAGAATCCACCATATAGAAAATTATTATTTAAACTTTTTAAGCCTTCATTGTATTATAAAATTACTAAATAAAGGCTTACATTATACATAAACATAAACATTTTAAGATTTTCTCATAACATGGTTATGTAATATATACATATGAGACCATTCCTAAAGATAGACTCACACACTACAAAAATGAATTCCATGTGTTTTTTTCATAAAATGGTTGCATGTAAAACCATTCCCAAAGATAGAGTCGTAAATCAATAAAGAAATTACAGAATGGTGCTTTCAAATAAATTTAGTTACATAAAAAAATTATAATTTGATTTTTGATTTAATGATATCTTAGATGTATTCCATAGCCTTGATTGGTTGCAAAATAGGCCACAAATCATTTATCAAGTAATTTTTGTCGATTTAGATCATATGTTAAATGTCTTAGCAATTAGGTAGTTCCTCACATCATTGAACTTGTTTTTCTCCAAAGAGTCATCTATAAGCACTTTTTTACAATTGTAATATGCATTAAACTTGAACCAAATGACGCTAATATTTTTGAGAAATAAATTTTGGATTCCCTGAACCTTGATAAACGACGTTTGGACATGATGTAATAATCTTCTTGTGTAAATATAAACTTGAAGATTTCCACCAAAAAATGTATCAAAGGAATGAAGGCATCATGTCATTCACATTTGAATTTCTTGTCAACGTCCATAGTGCTATTTTTTGAAATGTATTTACAACAGTGGAATAAATATTTGACATTAGGTCTAAGAAAATAATATTTATTTTTGAGGTTGATGCATCAAGTTTTTAACATCTCATGTGATGAATCAGCCTTATGAATGGTGTGTGCCAAAATGCCATTTATATAGAATATTATCAGTTTCATGTTGCATATGTTCTTATTTGCAAATGAAGAAAAACATAATCAAATGGTTGTGGGTGGTGAATTAGGCCAAAAATAAAAGTTTCATTTATTTTTTCACATTGTATTGGGAATAAATTTTTTTGTTGGAAAATTTTGAATAAGAAAAAAATGTTTGTAGATGATGAATATTTAAAAACATTAATGAATTTATTTTATTTAATATAAATGTGATATACAATGTCTATTTTGGAAGAAATAAATATAATTCAAGCACCAATATTGTGTTTGAAGGTTTTCGTGATCTATAAAGGTTCTTGTGTTGTCCCGCATCAATCCAAATCTGACCAGATACACAATTGATTGTAAATCGATGAACCTATTTTATATTTTTTATCATATCTCCAGTAAGTTGGTGTGTTGAGAGTAATTTTCTCATTAACATTGTAAGACATGAATCTCTCATCATCGATAAAAAGAATATTATTTTCGTCATATACATTACCAAAAATGTCTAGTATCTGCTAACTAGTATTTTTTCAGTCTTACATTAGTGACATCGACAAATGAACCTAAGGTGGGTATTATGAAATCAACTAATTTTTTAAATGACTATGTTCTTCACAAGTGTTTAATCCATACATGTAGACCACAAGGCAATGACAAAATGTTCTGGTGTAGTTCTTATCAAAGAAGTACTAAAGACTCGTTCAAAGTATTTAGTATTCCCATGTGTAAAATTTGGAACCCTATTACGAAATATTTTGTCATCAATACTAGAAATTCCAAACAAAAACCTTCAAGTCCCAAAACTAGTAATGTCTGAGGCTTACCAATTGAATCTATCAAAAAAACTTAGAATTAATTTAAGCTTCCCAATTTTATCAAGAAAAAATATCTCTCAATATTGTTACGATAATAATTTAGTTTGGTAATTCACACGAATAACTTATAAATTTATATGCAGTGAACATATAAATACTCCCAACTAATAAATGTAAAATCTCAACATATAAAATAAAGATGGAAGATATGAATGTATCTTCTTTAAAATGTTTAGTAATATCATTTTAAAAACATTTTTAAATGATAAATAGTTATTTAGTTTTTTCTTGCTCCAATTTTTTGACACCCTCTATAACATCAAAACATTGAGATATTATGAATGATAAGTTTTTATACAAATCAGTCACCAACCACATATCTTTGGAACAATTTTCTCCATTTCTTTTCCTCCCCACCATAAAATTTCCATAGGGTTTCCCCTTGTACCTATTTTGATACACAATGTGTCTTTAGAGCTGAAACAAATATCGTCTCTGCTCCAAACCTTTCATAGATATTTAATTGCAATTCCATCTTGGAAATTGCAATGTTCTTTTCCCTAAATAAGTATTGGTTTCAATTTAATTACTAATTTTATTTTTCAAATCCTTTGTTCTATTTTCAACTTCAGGAAAAGATAGATTTTTATACCATAAACCCACTTTAATTTTGTATGATAGTAAGTTTAAAAATTCTTTGAGGCCTCCTCATAGGTTGATAATATCCTTGCCGAACTTGAATGCCATCTCCTTATGGTTTTGGTTTTTCTCATACAACAAACCCTCTAAATATAAAATAAGTAAATAATCATTTTGGATAACTGCATGGAAGTAAATAATTTTATTTTCAATCGACCACAATTCGGTTGTAACAAAAAAAAAAGCAGACAACATTCTAAGGGGCTAAAACTATTTGATTAAGCTCAAGGCATGGCTTGCTTCACCCTTGCCCGCTATTGATTCTTGTGATGGAAATTATATTTTTAAAAATCATTAATCAATTCATAATCAATTTCATGTCGTGGTAAATAAAATAATGATACTAATTTTTTCTATGCATTTTAGTTTAGCGATTGTTAGGAAAATTAATAGTTCCCTCTCATGGAAATTATTGCTTAGCTATAAATATAGATTAGCGACTGCTAGGAAAATCCACTATTGGTTGAAGTATACTTGACTGGAAAACCCATCATGAAAATGGTGAGATTAGCATCCATCAGGATTTGTATGGGCTTGGTATCAAATAAATATAAAAAATAGACCACTTTTTTATTGCTCTGTGAAAACTGGTCCATTTTTTTGACATAGCTTTGTAATGAGTTCCTATAAATTTATGAGAATTGTAAATGGTTTTTTTATAATTACACACAACCAAAATACTATAATATGACTTCCTATTCATGCATGATGTTCTTGCATCCTCCACATTTGTCATCAAAACTGTAAAAAAGTAAAGAAATGTTAAGTAAATGAAAATTATAACAAAAGAAAATTTAGTTCGGTCTTATTTTATAAAATAGTTGATGTTAATCACTTGGTATAGATTCATTAGTTTTTAGGTAGTTATGGTATAACGAACTCAAGTGGTTGTACATCAAGAAATCCATCATCTCCAGTAGTTTGAAGTGGCTTGGAATTGAAAGTTACTTCCTCTCTTTATTGGTCATCTCGTATAAATATTGAGTGTATTAGTAGTGTATTTCAGTTCAAAGGAATTAAAATAAGATTTGTTCAAGTTGTCTTAATCGATGAACCTTTTTTAGATGAGAATAATAATGTTTTAAAAATAATTCTTGATCATGTGTCTCAACAATAAAAATTGTAGAAATACTAGTGTCAACCAAAGCACACAATGCAACACTACCACCATAAAGAAATATTATAAGAGAATTTTTAGAAGAGTTTCGAGTGAACGTATGAGACAAGAACTCACAAGATGTCTCACAAATAAAATGATGTGTATTCTATGTAGGTGTAGAAATAAAATCACACACATTGGAAATTATTTAGTCTCGAGTCTCATACTACTATAAATATTGTTTTTTGAGTGAAGAAAGTACTAATTAACTCATGTCTTATGGCCATTTTACTTTTCTTGTTGTCTTCAGTGTTGACCTCCCACATGTCCTTTCCCAGTCATTTTTTCCATTTGGAGTTGTTTTATCTATGAATGGGGTGCCTAGCCCAGTCTAGGGCACCCCAATTGCTTTGGTCCCATTTGGGGTGCCCCGATCCTTTTACACTTTCCCTCAACTCTATGGGAACTTTCTAGCTATTTGAACTTTCTATATTTTTAGTGGTCAACCTTTTCAGGGTTAATTATGAAATTAGATCAAGAGAACCATATAAATATAAAGTTACGAGACCATAATGAGGGATAAAACACTAAACAATTACTATCACCATCTAGATTTACATCCATCAAAGTCACCTAAAACTACAATTGCATCCATCTAGCTCCATGACAAGGCACACAAGGCTAGTTCATCTGCATCATACTTCATAGGAGAGGAGTATGTTGTTTCCATGTAGACATTTATTACATTCTACATCTAGTTATTTCTTGTTAATTCACAAAGTGAGACTGGCACAAAAAAAAACCTAGGGAACAATTTGTACATACACACATACAACTACAATTGGTCTGAGATGTGTTGTAATGCTTAGTTAGCTTGAGTTCCACCATTTTGGCCATTAAGGATAGTCCGACCCATTCATATGCATATTTTTTTTAGGGGTTTGATGCTTGGTTTGGGGTTTTGCAGGTATTTCATTCATTTATTATTTACAATGACATCCAATGAATTCTAACGACATACAAGTGATATGAAGCGAAGGAAGGCATTCATTCGGTGACACCCCAGAGGATAGTTGCAAAGCTCTTTTTATAGACCAAGGAACCCATATATTAGATCGAGGGCCCGGAACCTGAGTCCTTCTCCAAGTGCCCCAGTCCGACTTATTATTCCGAGATCTTTACTTTCTAGAGCTTACATGTGGTTGTTCCTACATTATGTTAATTTGTTCTTCACTACAACATAAAACCAAACATTCATCGAATCGAGATAAACTATTCCTAACCCCCTTTTCTCATTATGGTTACACATTTCTATTTCCTTAGTTTCTTGGGTCACGTTCTCTATCTACTTAGAATTTATTTAGTGTTGTTCTTAATATTAGATTAACATAAAACTTCCATATTTTTAGTTAATCATTTTGGTGAAGTCAACTTCTTTCACACTTAGGATCCTCATTCTTCCTCTATCATGGCTAGTAAATTTCCTCAAATTTCTTTTTCGATTTTCTTAAGATACATCCTAATATCCAGGTTGTTGCGTAAAAATCCCAAGACACCGGTACCTTCCTAAGAATACACTGCCACATGAAATAAGTACTATATTTGATTATCTATTTGATAACCCTTGTACTCGTGATCCTCCATCTAAGTAACCCATGGTGGAATCAATCCAAGATTTTAATTCTTTATTTCAAGACAAATTTAAGGCTATGGAATCCATGATTACATCTCTCAAATCTGAAATCCAACTTCTTAAGGATGCTTCTCAGGATCATGTTTTTTCTCCCTCTTCATCTCATCCTCATTCTATGTCCACTACATGTGCTCATGTTGGTGAGCCTCAAGTCATACCATTACCAAAACCTCTCATATTTGAGTGCAATAGTAAGAAACATTCCCTTCTTACTAAGGTCCTTAGTTGTTAATTGATCACTTTACTAACTACTCATTACTATCCTCCTTATCGGCTATCAAAGTATCAAGGTCGTCTATATTACAATTATCATCGAATTAATAGACATAATGAAAATGATTGCTATGCTTACAAACATAGAATCAAACATATTAGTATCAAGGGTTTATCTCATTCATTGCACAACATCATGTTACATCTTCCTCTCTAATTGTTACATCTTAAGGGCTCCTAAATCTTTCCCTTCTATGTCTAATGAGCATTTGGCCACCACTTCTAATATGCCTTATTCAGTCAGCCAAGAATCACCTATTCAATCCATTCCAACCAAGAAATCACCTCTCAAGGTTCATCTTCCATCGATTCCTCCTACTAATCCATCTACAATGTTACCTAATCAAGATAAGAAACCCTCTCTTAAGGTTGATCCTACTCCTCCATTAAATATATAAGTGGCATCACACGGTCATGTTCAGAAACCACCTCCTATAGTTAAACTTGTAATTCCACCATCTACTATAGACCATACCTATGTCGATGACTGGGACCCAGATGAAGCTTACTATGATGATGAACCATTTGATGGTCACACACCTTTACCACCTCAGCATCCCATCACTTTTGTTAAGGCAAATACTCCTTACATTGATCCAATTACTATCTTTTGACTATACCTTCATCACTTACACACTTGGGGGAATGACCTTGTGCAACATCTTACTCTCTCATGATTTATTCCATAAACTTACACATACATCCTAGCATACACATCTACATCGTCATAACCATATGATGCACTCTCACATGCGTTGGTTCACACTTGACTATTTAGGGCATACTACACATGAACCTCATACACCGCACATTAGGTTCTACACATCACAAATATTCATACATCTTACAATATATCTTGTATTTAGCATACTTCATGATCAATATTTTTACATTTATACATCTACACATAATACTAGCATCACACTCCTATTGTCTATTACATACTATTCATCCTACATACTACATAACACACATTTCACATTATTAGTCTATCTCGCACATCTATGTAGTCATTCCTGCATTTTTAATTTGTTCTTCACTATGCCACATCCCCTAATAGTCATCGAATCATCATAGCTCTTCCTAACCCTCTTTTCTCATTAGGGTTTCACATTTATATTTCCTTAGTTTTTGGGTCACATTCTCTATTTACATATGTTATTAATATTCAATTAACATAAAACCTCCACACTTTTAGTTAATATGTAGGACAATTTAACTTGTAGTCACTAATCATTGCAAAAATCTCTCCATCTAATCCCTCTTGATTACTTCTCTCTTGTCATCGTTAGGGTCACAATCGTGCACACCATTTATTGTGTACAAATTACATTGTTGATCGAGAGAATACTTGTTAGAGATTACACAATTAGCCAATTTTGAGCATGAAGACCTATTTTTAGAAGATGGCGTGCGAAACAGGACCAACGATGTAGAGATGTTTGCACCACGCATTATCTATCTTTAGAGGATCAAATCAAACGTTTTGCATAGAGACGAGATAAGAATAGGATTGTTAGTTTAATTAACTTTAAGAGATCTATAGATAACACATTTGCATGTGTGGCTATGCCTGAAAACAATGTGTGGCTCTTAATAGCATGTGGCCTATTTTTGGAATAGATAAGTGGTGAAGGAAAGTCCCCACCCTATATATATGATATGATGAATGTATGAAGGTATAGAGGTATGCACGTATGATTGAATTACTATATAATATCCATGCGCGCATCACTATAGATTTCCATTATTGTAAGGAGATTTTGTGTCATTAATAGATGGAAGATATTGGTCGAACCTAAGTGTCATTCCTGTGTGCAATTGAGTAGTGCATGTTCTTGATTTAATCATGATTACTATTTAAACTTGTTCTTTTATAGATTTGAATGTAGCATGCATTGTAGAATGATGGATTAGTTATGGATCTATATGTTTATTCCTTCATCACGCTAACATCCTACTACAACAACCCTACAGAGGGACCTAGTACCTTTAAGTACTTCGGTGAGCACTCGAGTCTAGGCAGTGAATGATGTGCCAATGTGACTAGGGTGTTATTTGGTAAATTCTAGGCTGCATCATTGGTTCCGTTTCCAGGACCTCTTTTTGATTGTGTTCAAGATTGTTCATGATGAAGATGTATCAATTAACTCTAGCAAGTATTGAGGGGTGGATACATGATCTAGAGGAAGAATATGCATGGCAGTTCAGTAGTGGATTTGAGTTTAATGCGCACATTTGGGTAGAACAAAATTTGTATGACAACCTATACAAGATATTTTTACTATATTTTCGGTAGAACTATACGATTGGATTACTTTGCCTATACATCTCGGCGGAATTAGAGGTATCACGCACTTGTCTTAACACAGGAAGAATTTTAGGAACTTTATGATGCTGATTTGATCTGGAATCACATTATGGATACATGGTTTCATGGTGTTCTAAACAATTATATTATGGAATATTCAATTTTGATGTATTCTTGCCCAGAGGTAGCTGAATTCCAGTTTTTGTAGTATCCAAGAGGAGTATATCTACAAGGTATTCCACTGGTGATCAAGATCTTGATGGTAACTTTGAACCTAGAGGGTAAACCAATGGCTAACTAAACTTCACCACGTATGAGGGCAGGAAGAGGTTTGCTGAAAGATGGAAGACATAGTGGTCAAGAGGTAAAAAGAGGAGAGGTGGCTTAAGTATAATGAGGCACGTGAGAGGGAGATAGAGAAGCAATGTTCCATTGCAGAAAGTATGGCATTGAGGAGAGAGATGGCTCATGAAGGATTTACAACTCACGTAGAAGACATGGAGCCAGAGCATCAAGAACTCCCCCATATTGGAAAGAATGATAGAGATCCCCCTTGGCCTTCCACGAAGTGTGCCGGCGAGAGACTACCTAGGCCGCGAGCACGTATCTTAGTCCACCCGATGACCAAGCCCTTGTGATTGGTTTTCTAGTATCTAGTATGACAAGTAACTAGCAAGCTAACTTAGGAAGTAGGAGAGTAGGAGTAAGTCAGGGAGAAAGTACATCAATGGTAGGATAGATGGCTTCAATGATATTTGGAGGAACATTCTTAGGCACATCATCAATACGAACATGAGCGCATAAAATGTTGATTCACCTTTGCAAGTAGAACTACATCACGACTATAGGGTTTCAATATAGTACTACTATCGAGCACATGGGAGTACATCTACAGGTCCTATTCCAGCTACGGTGGAGGATTAGGAGGTATAGGTTACGGTGGATCTGGTGGTTCTGGAGGTAGAGGGAACACGGGACATTTTGAATCAAGTGGTCAAGGTCCACAACAACCACAAAATATCTATATGGAGACGTCTCTTCGTCTCCCATAATATAGAGGTATAAAGGATGTTGTTGAACATGTGTATATGTGTGAAATATTATGGTGTGCTAAAGGGATAAGAAATTTGGGAGCATTGACACTTTGGTGTTAGTCCAATCTTAGAGGCATGGATTATAGCTTTGGCAAAGCAGTCGTGAGAAGCTACCAACAAATTCATCCAATGAAACGTGAAGAACTCCTTTTTTGTGATGGGACTACTGTAAGTAAGAATACAAGACCACCAGATCTTAGTTAGAAAATAAGTGAGAGATCTACCTTTGGGCCCATGTTTCAATATTAGACTTCCTTTCCAAAATAGTGGTGATCCTCCATTCTTTTAATACAAATTAGATGCAAATGATAATAAAGAAGCTATACCGCGAACTCACGATTTAGGTACTCTTTTTATCACAAAGCAATAGAGACTAAACTACCAATAATAAAATCTCATGTTGTTTGTTTGGTCACTTTGGTTATTGACATGTTCAAATATCGGACTTCAAGTTTGAAGGGATAGACCAGAGCCCTTTTAATACAAATTGATTGTTTTGAGGTGAATAGGTAAAGGAAGGTTTTGGTATAAGTCACGATGACCGATGTACGTCAATGGATAACCGATCTTTGGTTAGAGAACCACTACTGGTAGGGGATAACCGACAAGTAGGGATAGTAATCTAGGTGCTTTTGGGTAGAGGTTGGTTGTAGGGTGATTGTGGGGTTTTTAAGACGTGGATGGTTGAGGGGAATAGTGAGATGATGGGGAAGACTCGAGAGTGATAAAACTATCTTAGGGCAATACAAGGATGTATGGATGAAGGTTAAGTGCAGGGTGCTGGCAGGTGGTAGATCTAGGAGTGAGCTTATAATTATTATCAATCAAAAAGTTCAAGAAATGGTGTTTAGAAACATACAAGACACTACTTACTCATTCTTGATGAAGATTCAGGTCCAAGGAATGTGGTGGTGACAGTAAGGCTTAGTTGGGATGATCCGGTATTGGAAAGTGAGCTGATGAAGCTATCCTCAGTCTTTTCCAATGCTTGAATGAGGGTGACAACGATCCAGTGGCTCAGTTGCAGTCTTCGGCTCGATGCCTCTCTCTGCAACCTCTTCTCTTTTCTTCACTTGTCTCTGTCTTGCAAATGAATTCCCCGGATCCTTGTTTTTGGTTGGGGGAGGTCATTTACAGGGAACCGATGGCGGTTACGTAACCGACGGCGGTCGAGTAGGAACCGATGTCGGTTAGGTCAAAGTTGGCTATTTTTAGTAAAATAGCCAACCTTCCCTCCTTTTCTCCCGAGGGATCAGTTGTGGGCTTGGTCAAGTCATTATTAGGTTCGTTTTGATGCGGGTGAGGGGTGATGAGTCATGGGTGTGGGTTTAGACCAAGTTATAGGTCTTAATTAAGTTAGTTTAGGGTTAGGGCTAGGTCATGGTGAGGTGGCGAGGTGAGGTGGCAGGGTTGGAGATGTGGATTTATTAATTATAAGGTAATTAATAAATCATTAGGTGTGTAAGGTTTAGGTGGTGAGGTAGGGTTAGGTTGCGGGATGAGATACGGGTACAGGGGCGTCGTAAGACCCAAATTTGGTGTCTACATTTGCCCCTTGTTGTCGTGTAGCTTGTCTTGTAAAGCTGCATTGACAATAATAAGAAGTGGTTGCCCTAGTTAAGGGTATAGGTAATCCCCCTCAAATCTATCACAGATTGAGGTGACGTGAAATCAGGGATAGGGTTGATAAAGGGTGAATTATGATGAGATGATGGTAAGATGGTGGGGTAAGTTCAAGGAGGTAGATGCACGTTAAAATGTAGTAGTGCGACCAGGGTACATGGTTTGAAGAGCAAACAAGCAATTCATAGGCAAAGGTCGATAGTTTATCCAAACAAGGCTGATATAATCCTGGTATCCAAGGCATAGGAAGTAGCTCCAAGGGATATAATGGGTAAGGTACCGAATGTTTAGGCATGTTCGGCAGTACCAAATGGTTGGTTTGGTTGAGATAAACGTCACGGTCTCGGTCTAAGCAAAGCTGGTTGGCTGATCAATTCAAGTATCCTAGTCATGCTAAAACACGAATAGGTGAGCTCGATTGAACAAACAACTACGTTATGGGTGGATAGAATCATAATTTGCGGGCTTCGGTCGAGGTATTTAATTGGTGCGGCCGTGGGTCGGGTCGATTGGTTGGTTGCGGCCTTGGGTGGGCCAATTGGTTTGTTGCGGCCTTGGGTCGGGCCAAGTGATTGGTTGCGGCCTTGGGTCGGGCCAATTGATTGGTTGCGGCCTTGGGTCGGGCCATTGGTTGGTTGCGGCCTTAGGTCGGGCCGAGTGATTGGTTGTTGGCGGCCTTGGGTTGGGCGGGCCAAGTGATTGGTTGCGGCCTTGGGTCGGGCAGTGATTGGCCTTGGGTCGGGCGGGTTTGTTGCGGCCTCGGTGGGCCATTGGTTGTTGCGGCCTTGGGTCGGGCCGATTGATTGGTTGCGGCCTTGGGTCGGGCCGATTGGTTTGTTGCGGCCTTGGGTCGGGCCGATTGGTTTGTTGCGGCCTTGGGTCGGGCCGATTGGTTTGTTGCGGCCTTGGGTCGGGCCAAGTGATTGGTTGCGGCCTTGGGTCGGGCCAAGTGATTGGTTGCGGCCTTAGGTCGGGCCGATTGGTTTGTTGCGGCCTTGGGTCGGGCGATTGGTTTGTTGCTTGGGTCGGCCAATTGAGTTTGTTGCGGCTTTGGGTTAGGCCCATGAATCAAAATAAGGCTATTTAGCAAAGCTTTGGGTAGGTGATGTGATGAGAAATGGAAATTGGTGGATAAGGGCAGGAATTAGGAAACACTAGGCATGTAACCGATATCGGTAAGTTATGACCGGTATCGGTTAAAAGACCGATATCGGTGTTTTAGGGCGCGCTATAACCGATATCGGTTATAGGTCAAAACCTATAAAAAGAAAAATACGGCATGTCATTTTCACATTGTCAATTTGAGTGCCAACCTTTTGCTTGTCTGAGTTTTGAATTGATTTTGTTGAGTTTGTGGGCTGAGTTGGCACTAGTTGAGTGGAGGAGGGAGTTATTGGTAGGCCCCAGTGATCAGGAGGCAGAGTTTGATTGGTTGAGGACCCTGCTGAGGAGATTTGGAGCTATGGCACAGCCTGGAGGAGCAGGAGGTGCTGGAGGAGCTGGACCACCACCACCTATCCCACCACGATGACGTGTAGTCATACCGGTAGGTTCTAAATCCCTATTTGTGTGAAGTTGATGAATTTAGCTAGGATGTGGGTTTTGGGGTAGGAATCTAAAATGTGATAAAATAATGAATAAATGAAGGTAAATCGTAAAATGGAGTGGGTAGATATGTTAGGTAAGTCAACACGGCAGGGTGGGTAAGTTTTTAGGCAATTGGGCTGGGTAGATAGGTTAAAAATAGAAAAAAGGGGATTTGGGGGCCATTTTCGATCCGGCCCCGAAATCCCACAGTGACCGATGTTGGTCACTAAGCGACCGACATCGGTCACCACCAATTGCAAGCTTAGTTTTTAGATTTAGTGGGTTCAGAGACCGGCATCGGTCATGTGTCGACCGATGTCGGTGCATAAAAGCAGGGTATAGATATGGGTGGTGGACCGATGGCGGTCGAGGGTGACCGTAGTAGAGTCGCCATGGGTAGGAGGAAGGAAAGGTGTGAATTTTGTTGTGTTGGTTTGTTGTAGGCGGGTAGGATAGATTTGTGGTGTGAAAGGAGAAAAGGGGTTATTAGGGTGGGGGTAATTAGGGGGAGTGGGGTAGGTGTGGTAGGTTGTGGGATAGGTAAAGGGGATATTGTAGGTGTTTTTTGGGTGGGGTTAGTGATATTGGGGTTATTTGGTAGTTGTTTTGGAAAGAGTAGGCCTGATGGAGTGGGTTGTTTTGCAGCACGCCAAAGATGGCGACGCGATGCGGATAGGATGCCACCTCTACTGGGGTGGATGCGGCCACATGTGACTATGCAGCACAGTGGTCAGTCATGCGGGAGGTGGGACTCGGTGGAGTCCAGAGATATAGGGTTGTGGATAGGGACCACAACCTGATGGTTGCCCTCATCGAGAGATGGGATCCGCAACCAATGTCTTCCATCTCCCTACTGGAGAGATGACGGTCACACTAGAGGATGTGTATCGCATCCTGAGACTACCGATCATAGGTGAGGCGGTGTTCTAGGTGGATGCCGAGACAGTGATGGACAACATCCTGTAGGTATTCGGGGATGCAGCCCCATTGATTACGTACCATAGTGCGAGCATCTGCTACGGTGATATGTATCGCACACATCGACAGGAGACACGGCTTGCCGTGCTGATGATGATTGGCATCACCTGCTTCGCCCTCCCGGACTCAGAGGGAGGTCACTTCCCATGGGCACTGATGGGAGTACTGCATGAGATGGTGGAGGAGCACACCTGCTATGCATGGGCACCGGTGTATTTGGTGCAGCTATACAGAGAGCTCTGGGGCTATCGCCGTATGAGGTGATTCGGGATATGCTCGACATTCTTGCTACACTTGCTGGGCCTACGAGCACATTGTGTGTTTACGACTGTAGGGCTACCCCAGCAGCTAGGGCCAGGGTAGTGTATCGGTATGGGTTTCAGAGGTGGTTGGGGGTCGTGGGCCAGCCACGAGCGGTTATTGCAGGGTGAGATGTCACGTACTACAGGCATATGTTAGAGGGCCTGACCACACTAGATATTATATGGAGGCCATACAGAGGCCATCAGCCCCGAGGAGGAGCCCGAGCACAGCTACGATGGATCCAGTATATCTTCTGGATAGCTGGACGGAGACCCAGGGAGCATGAGCGGATTCCCCTAGAGAGGGTATGCCGACAGTTGGGCTACTGGCAGGATGAGCCACCTCCCTTCCCACAGTATCGGAGGGAGGATGTAGAGGCACCATTACCTGTACCGTAGCCATGTGACCCAGTCAGGTAGCAGAGAGGCCGCCGATGATATGGATGATGCGGGGTGACAGGTTCATTTTTGGTGTGGTGGGCAGGGTAGAGGGCAGTCATGAGAGCACAACCCGCATAACCAGATTTGGTGGCTGTTATAGCGGAGAGGGATCGTCTCTTGGGCCAGGTGCAGTTATTACAAGGGCAGCTTACTGCTGCACAGGCATAGATTAGGGTGCTACAGGGGTAGTTAGCCCAAGCACGAGTAGCAGCACAGTACGAGCACGAGCACCTCGAGAGCACACGAGCACAGCCAGCACGCAGACACGAGGCACGGCAGGCACAGCATAGCACGCACACAGCACAGCACATGCACGAACACACCGTCTCGTGGTGTACAGCACCGCAGTGTACAAGTATCTCGGGCATAGGGTGTATAGGTAGGTCAGGGGCCACTTCTATTAGGAGCCGGGGGACCAGCCCCACCAGCCATGGTGGCACGGGCCCGATATAGGAGAGCGGAGCGATATTATCCCGATATTATCAAGGATGTGCTAGATAGATGGTACCAGTGCCGACTATCAGCCATATGCGGCTCACAGGGCGAGACATCCCAGAGTCACAGGTCACAGGGGGCCGCAGCCACAGCCGGTGGGTCAGTGATGGGTAGGAGGTGAGATCCGGCACAGGGGCCAGCTGAGAGATGAGCCGAGGGAGGGGGAGAGAGCTGAGGCACCCCAGGAGCAGAGATGGGTATATAGAGGATTTGTTGATAGAGACACCGGTCTGCGAACCGAGTGTGTATATAGAGGCCTGCGTGCCCACATAGGATTTATTTATTCATTTTTGTTGTATATACCGGCCTGCGAGCCGAGTACATTTTGTATAGTTGATACCGGCCTGCGAGCCGAGTATATTTTTGACATGAGAGACCGGCCTGCGAGCCGAGTCGAGATTTTGACAGAGACAGCGGCCTGCGTGCCGACTTTGTATTTTTAGATCACAGAGGCCCCATGCAGGGCAATTTGTATATGTTGACATTGATTTGATGATGATATATAGATGAGTTTGCTCCACATGGTGTGTAAAATTTTTGATTTGATGCATGTATTAGAATGTTTCATGTGTTTTGTCGATGGTATTGAAATTTGATGTATATATAGATGATGTTGATGAAGTTTTACATATGTGTTGATGGTATTCTGATGATAGATATTGATAACTATGTCGTTATGCAAGGAAAAGAGGCGGGCACCACCAAAAATTTGTAAAAAACAAAGAAATGGCCTAGGATAACCAAAGGGAGAGAGGTGACCGATATCGGTTAGGTAACCGATGTCGGTAGTCATTCGACCGATATCGGTTAGGTAACCGATATCGGTTATGCTAAAACGAGCTTTTCTAAAAATAGAAAAGCTTGGGAGGCAACTTAAGTTCTTATTTTTAGAGTCATGCGTCATTCGACCGATACCGGTTAGGTAACCGATATCGGTTATGCTAAAACAAGCTTTTCTAAAAATAGAAAAGCTTGGGAGGCAACTTAAGTTCTTATTTTTAGAGTCATGCAACAAGTTAAATACGAGAATGTGACGCTGTTGACGGCTTATACAGGTAATTGCATGAGAGAATTGAGTGATAAGGAGGAAAGAGACAGGTAAAGTAATCGTGGGCTTAGATTAAGAAGGCAAAAAGGCAAGTTATATTGAAGAGGGTGGTGAACATGGCTGAACAAGGAGAAGCATCCAGCGGGTAGAGAAGAGAGGGAAGACAGGTTCCACCTCAAGCTGCCGCATCCCAAGAGGTATAAGTTTTGGTTGGAATTCAATTCTTGCATGTTTATGAATAGGATGAGAGAAGGTAAGTGGGTAAAAAAAGAAAAGGTGATAGGCAAGGGTTCGGGATGGGGTGAGTGTTATGGGGTAGGTGATCAGGGGTTTCGGGTATGTTTGTAGGTACAGAGAGGGGTAAACGAGTGAATAATTATCGTAGGTGGTGTTTTTAAGCAGGGTGTATAGAATTGACAGTGACCGATATCGGTTAGAGATAACCGGTATCGGTTAGGTAACTAGTATCGGTTATCTATAACCGATATCGGTTACTGTGTAAAATTCTAGAATGTGATAAAAAACACCTGGGGATTTTATTTATTGATTTGTTGTTTGTTGATTTGATGTATGCAGGAGGCAGGGTTGAGGATGAATGATAGGGTGCCAAGCTTTGTTGTCACGGGTCCGAGCGGATGTAACACCAGCTGAGTGGGCATTGATAAACCATGTGGGGTTAAGTGGAATCCACTATTATTCACGAATCACACGCAATCATGCTATGTTGCGGCGTTTGATTGAGAGATGGAATCCTAAAAAGAATACCTTCTATCTACCAACAGGGGAGATGATAGTGACGTTAGAAGATGTGTTCCAAATTTTGAGACTCCCAATTACAGGAAGACCAGTGTATGAGGCAGGGCCTAGCGTGGCGCGGGGAGTGATAACAACAGTATTTGGTCCAGCTGCACGAGATTTGACACAGCGAGGTTTGACATTCACTTATGGTGTAATGTTTGCAGCACACCCTGAGGCAACAAAGGTTAGCAAAGATGGTATTAATGATAGCGGTGGGGTATTATGCATTACCGAGGGTGGATGGGGGAAGATTTCCAAAATCATTGATGTGTATTATTTGGGAAATGATAGAAAGGAGCGTGACTTTCGCATGGGCACCCGCATATCTGGCGGAGCTATACAGGGGTTTATGGGCCTGCAAGGTGAAATCACAGGACTACACTGGATTGTGCATACCTATTACATTGTTGGGCCTATGAGCACATTGTGTGTGTGTGACCAATAGGCCGACCAATCCAGGGAGGAGAGACAGGAGTGCAGAGGTTGGGATTCAGATGATGGGTCCAGACAGAGCAAGAGGTGAGATCCGAGACCGTGACAGATGACGTCGAGTATTATAGGCAGATGTGGGAGATGGTGATGATTGCGGATATCCGTTGGAGGCCTTACGGGAACTATATGGTGACGGAGAACATAGCTGAGGATTTGAGGGGTGTAGAGCGATTAAGGTGGATTGCGGGACACAAGCCAGGTGAGTACGAGAGGATTCCTCTAGATCGCGTGCGGTGACAATTTGGATTTGTTCAGGATATACCCATGGCTTATAGACCATACATGAGGATTGACGCCGAGGCATCATTCTCACCTCCCGGCCGACACCTCCAGAAGGACCAGAAGAGACAAGAATGATCGCGGGGTAATGGATGCGGAGCGCGATAGAGAGCTTATAGATTATGGTGGGTAGCAGAGCTGCGAGGTGCACGTGAGAGGGCCGATCATCCTGACATAGCTGTGATTACAGTGGAGAGAGACCACCTGTGCGGGTTTAGTTCACCAGCTTCAAACACAGGTGAATGAGACAACGGGATTGTTAGAGGTTTCGCAGTTACGAGTGGAGAGACTAGAGGCAAGATTCCTCCACGCGAGAGGGCGTATTCGTATGTTACAGGAGATGTTGGCGGATCAGTGGGAGGAACCAATAGCAGTGGCACCTTTGAGGATGGAGAGGCCAGGTGAGTGGCGTCGACGATCACGATCACCACCTAGTTCGGGATGAGGCGCAAGGGTCTAAGTGAATTTCATAGGGGTAGAAGAATAAATAAGGATGCCGACCTGCGCGTCGATGATAGAGAAGATGTATTTGTTTAACATCTAAATAAAACTGAATATGTATGTTGATTTGAGTTTACGATAATAATAAGAATGTTTGTGTTTCGAATGTTTTGAATTGATAAAAGACCAAGGTGAGTGTTATCAATATAAATATGTGAAATCATGTATATTTTAACAACACATGATAGGTTATGGTAGGGGATGGTCGAGCTAACCTTGGGAGACCCCATGTCTCCTAAGTGCTGCCTACATAGCCCATTGCACAAAGCAAGGAGGGGCCTCAGACCGATGTAGTTCTCCCTTAGACCAGGAGAGGTGAATTCAAGCAATTTGGTTGTGGTTAGGCAATTTGTTGGTTGGTAAAAGTTTGATGTTGGTAGGGTAATGTTGTTGGTGTTGGTAAGGTATTGGCGGTGTTGGTGTGGGTATAGGTGAAGCGAGGTTGAGCTTACCCAAGCATAGGGAATCGTGTCCTGATTAAGGTCAACACATAATCCTAGATTCGGGTAAAAGAGGCAAAAGTGTCCCATAGTTGAAAAGAGCAAAACAAACCACGTATTATCATAGGATGAGCTTGAATCCCTAGGTACCTTGCATAGGCGAGAAGTCGATAGGTGAAAAGAGTTGTATAATCACAATATATCGGATATACGTCACGTCCCTTGAGTTTTGTTGTTTTGAAGAATGGTGAGGTGAGGTGGATGGTATAGCTGGGGCACAGAGAACTTGTTATAAGGTGATTATTCTGACGAAAGAGAACCAAACCTGAATAGACAAGTCCATGACTCAAAAGTGCTTTTGAATATTGCTTTTATTTTTCTGGATATAGACTGATCGATGCGGGAAGTCTATATGGGATATGCATTTTGTTGTTCTTGAGGTCTTCACGAAGCTGATCAATGCGAGAAGCTTCTGATAGAGGCTGACTTTGTATAGCTGTCCTTCAAGGGAGCAGTCTATTTATAGTAGCAGATGCGGCTTTTGTGTATAGTTGTCCTTCGAGGGAGCAGTCTATTTATAATAGCAGATGTGGCGTTGCACATAGCGGAGCAGTCTATGTATAACTTAGAGGTCTAGATGTCCGTTTGGCATGAAGCATCTAGTTTTGCAGGAAGTTTGACTCAAGAATATCCCATAATTGTATAATTGAGAACGTGTTATTTTGATACTTTTAAGTCATGGACCAGACTAAAAAGGGGAAGGCATCTTTAAGAGGAGGTGATGATCAAACCACGTGAGGTTGATTCTACTTTGAGATGCACGAAACAAACTGTATGAGGTGGTAAATGAGCTCAAGGGACGAGCGCAAGGTAGATAAGAAGTGATGTAACACTAAATTCAATAGTAGAATGGTCGGAGATGCAAGGCATTAAGGGGTTCAGGCTCAGGTTTACCATTAAGCGAAGCTAAATGGTAAGTGCCTGATCCGTAAGTGTGAGTGATAATGTAAGGCCCAATCCAATTAGGAGCAAATTTTCCACGTTTGCTCTTTTCTAGTTTGGTCACATGTTGATTCTCTTTGAGGACAAGATCACCAATCTGAAAGGTACGCTCATGAATTCACTTATCATAAGCACGCTTGATGCACTTTTGATAGATTTGAAGGTGGTCAAGAGCTGTAAGACGACGCTCGTCAAGAAGCTCTAATTGGGCTAACCGCTCTTGGCGGAAATCATCATTGGTGAGAATATCCTGGAGAGATATTCTTAGGGAGGGGATTTGTATTTCGAGAGGCAAGACAGCCTCGGTACCATATACCAAAGAGAATGGTGTGGCATTAGTGGAGGTATGAATGCTGGTACGATAAGCCCAAAGGGCAAAGGGGATGTGATCAGGCCAATTGTTTCTAGAATCGTTAACGACTTTCATGAGAATTTTGATTAAGGTTTTGTTAGAAGATTCGGCTTGTCCATTTGCTTGTGGATAGTAGGGTGACGAGAAGCTAAGTTTGATACCAAAGTTGTCACAAAGGTCTTGTAACAACTTATTTTTGAAAGATTTTCCATTATCTGTTATCAGGCGATGAGGAACACCAAAACGATAGATAATGTGATGATTGATGAACTCAACGATTTTTTCTTTTTTGGTTGAAATGAGTGGAACGGCCTCCACCCATTTAGTGTAATATTCGGTTTCCGTGATGATCCAACGGTGATGTTGCGAAGAAGGTGGGTGAATCTCACCAATAAGGTCTAAACCCCATTGTGAGAAAGGCCAAAGATCTCGTGCGACCTGTAACGGGTGGCTAGGAGTATGTTGAAGGTTGGCATGTTGTTGACACATAACACAACGCTTAACATATTTGCAGCAGTCTTTATTGAGAGTAGGCCAATAATATCCTAGGCGAAGGATCCGCTTGGCCATGGCGAGGCCACTAAAGTGCCCGCCACAAAGTCCGTCATGGATTTGTTGGGTGGTATGAGCGACTTCAGCATGCTGGTTAGACAACGAAGGAGGATACCATCGAAGCCACGTTTATAGAGGAGTCCCCCCATGATGACATAACGAGAAACACTTTTAAGAAAAGCACATTTTCCATTACTAGTAAGGTCAGGTGGTAGAACAGAGGTTGTAAGGTAGTCGTGAAATTGGTGATACCAGGTATCCTGCGAATCAGCAGATACATTATTTACCATACAAACATCCGAACTAAGTAAGATGGGGCAAAGAGTTGTTGGACCAAGACAAATATGTCCGAGTCAGTTGGTGAGGCCGAATTTGCGAGGCCAAGCAAGCCATAGTATCTACAAATTTATTAGTTGAGCAGGGAATGGTTTGGATAGAATAATGAGTAAATAAGGTCAAAAGTGAATCCACGTAATGTTTGTACTTTTGAAGTTCCTCATTTTTACATTGGTAGATGCCCGTAACTTGATTGACTACCAATTGAGAGTCACCGAAAATGTTAATAGACTTTACACCTAAGTGTAACGCAACCAGAGACCCAAAACAAGGGCCTCGTATTCCATTTATATTATTAGTGCGGGGAAATCGAGCCGAATGAAAAAGAGGCATAGGTTCAACATCAAGAGGAATGAGAACAACGCCTGCCCCTCCACCGCGCGGCATTTGGATCCATCGAAGAAGAGGGTCATTGGATACGACACCTCACTGAGTGAAAGAGTTGCGATGAGTTCGTCAGGGAAAGTAAAATTGGTAAATTGTTCCCCAGGTAAAGGGGCTTCCATGAGTTGGTCTGCGATAGTTTGTCCTTTGACTGATTTCTGGTGTACAAACTCAAGGTCGAGGTCGGCGAGGAGCATAAGCCATCGGGCGATGCGTTGGTTTAGATGAGGTTTGGCGTACATATAATGGATGGGGTCAGCGTTGGTGATGACAAAAGTTTTGTGATTCAGGAGGTAATGTCGGAGTTTGGTGGCCACGAATGATAGGGCTAGGCACAACTTTTCTACATGTGTATACCTAGTCTCGTAATCCACAAAAGTACGGCTTATGTAATAAACGGCTTGTTCTCGATGCTCGGAGTCACGATGTGTGAGCATGGCTCCTACAACATGGTCGGTGGCAAAAAGGTAAAGGTAGAAAGGGTGATCATCCTGAGGTGGGACAAGCACGGGTGGCTGCAAGAGATAGGCTTTAAGAGCCTCAAAGGCTTGGTGGCATTCCTCGCTCCATTGAAAGACAATGTCTTTTTTAAGGAGATGATGGAAAGGTTGACATCGGTCCGAGAGTTGTGAAATGAAATGCCGGATAGATTGGAGTTTTCCCTGCAAACTACGCAATTGTTTGAGGTTAGTGGGTGGGGGCATTTCTAGGATTGCTTGGACTTTAGCTGGGTCGACCTCAATGCCACGCAAAGAGATGATAAAACCAAGGAGTTTTCCCGAAAGGACACCAAAGACACATTTCTTTGGTTGAAGATGAACACAATATTGTAACAGGTGATCGAAAATAATGGTTAAAACATCGAGATGTTCACTGCGATGTTTAGATTTGCCAAGAAGATCATCGACATAATCCTCAAGGATAGTGTGCATAATGTCATGAAAAATGTAAGTCATAGCCCACTGATAGGTCGCACCAGCATTCTTAAGGCCAAACGGCATGACACGATAGCAGAAGGTTCCCCAAGGAGTAATGAAGGTGGTTTTATGTTGATCGGCCGGGGCTACCAAAATTTGATTGTAGCCCGAGAAGCCATCCATGAGAGAAAGCATCTCATGGCCTGCAGTGAGATCAACAAGTTGATCAATACTAGGTAGGGGGAAGTCATCCTTTGGGCAAGCGAGGTTAAGGTCCCAGAAATCCATACATATCCGAAGTCCCCCCGTCGCTTTAGTGACAGGTACGATGTTAGAAATCCATTGAGGATAGTCAATAGGTAAGATGAAGGAAACAGAAAGGAGTCGTTGAAGCTCTTCTTTGACCAAGAGGGCAATGCGTGGATGCATTTTTCTCAGTTTCTGTTTAACTGGTTTGGAGTCGGGTTTCAGAGTAATGTTATGGACAGCAATGTCAGGATCGATTCCTGGCATGTCAGCGTAGGACCAAGCGAAAGCTTGGTTGCGGGCACGAGAGGAAGGTAGTGAAGGCAGTTTGTTCTGATGCGTTAAGAGATTGTCCGATCTTCACAATGTGAGGATCGTCCTCTGTGTGGATGTTGATTTCTATAGTCGATTCATTCAACATGGTTTGAGTTTCAGATGGTAAGGCACGTTGAATATAAGAGTCATCCGCGCCAAGGTAAGTGAGGATGGAGTCATCATCCTGGCACTCAACAACATTAATTGAAGGCGAGTCTTCTTCGATCATGTCTGATATACAGAAGGGGAAGAGAAGATGGGTCCTCATTATCACGTTGATAAGTGAGAGGACCCAGGAAGATAGCATTTACGAAAAAAAAAAAGTTAGGAGGGATAAATTCTGGGTCTATCGACTCTGTGGGTGAAGATGGAAAAATAGGTGATGATGGTTCAGAAGAGGTAATGTCGTTGTCTTCCCGGATACAACTGACACGAGGTTTCTTTGGTGTAAGTGTTTCAGAAAATCCAAGACCACTATGATCTTTGTGTTTGCGTGTAGTCACGGGAATGATTGTATGTCGGCCTTGTTCATAAAGACCGAAACCAAAACCTTTCCAAGCACAGCGAGTCAAGAAGGTGAGGGCGAAATGATGATTTGTTAGATATTGAAAATCGGATTGGAAGGGAACCACACCAAGGGGAGGTTCAGGGGTAACGGAGGGTGCGTCGACACCCCCATACGTTAGGTTGGTGCGGCAATTAGGTGGTCCGTAGGAGATCACCTCCCCCACACGACGGTCGTAGGTAGGATGCGCATGTAACTGTCCATACTCCTGTGGGGTATGGAAAGTGCTAACGTTATATAGGTGATACTCCCCTAGCGTAAGGCATTGAAAAACATCTACCAAGGGATCTGAAGTTGGGATGTTGTCCGCGGGGAAAGAAGTGGTATTCGCGGTGGTGGATTCATTGGTCAAAGGTGTGAGTGTGGTTAAGGTGGATGGTGGAGGCGTGGTTGAAGTAGATGGTTGGGCTGGATCAATGGGTGCCTTGACTGGTACAAGCACATCATTAGGGTGATATAACATATTGCAGGTTTTGAAGGGGGAAGCGTCAGCTTTGACGGTGTATGACTTCCCCTCATACTCGAATTTGATGCATCTATGTAAGGTGGAGGGAACACATCCCATAGCCCGGATCCAAGGGCGGCCTAACAACATGTTGTATTGGAACTCTCCCTCAAGGACATAGAAGAGTTCGGGTAAGGTACGTGGCCCTACACGAATGTTAAGGATCACGGTGCCTAAGGTAGAAGTAATAGCATCATTGAATGAACGCAACATGGTGGGGTTGGCACACATGCAGCTAGAAGGGATATTCATTTGTTGGAAGGCTTTGGAAGAGATGATGTTTAGGCTAGCGCCCCATCAATCATAACACGATGTACTCGGATGTCCCGGACATAAGCCGAGATGAAAAGAGCGGGGTCAGGATCTTCTGCACCAAAGATGACAATTTCATCTTCGAGAAACTGCAATGCAACTGGCTTTATACGGGGGACACCGAAGTGGTTGTGGAGGTAGGTTGTTTGGTGAGAGAAGCGACGTGGTTGGGTGTTAAAATGGAAGCGACGGGAAAGGTTTCATTAGGTAGGACCTCTATCCCTTGAAGGATCTCAATTAAAGCTTGTCGATGTGATTCAGATGTTTGAATGAGATCATAGAGTGTCATTTTGATAGGAGATTGGTGAAGTTGTTTGATCATGGTGCGGTGGGCAACTCCATCAGAGACGGGATAGGCAGGTCCACGAATGACCACTTTTGGTGGTGGTGCGATCGGGATGGCAGAAGGAGAAAGAGAGGCCGCAGGTATGCGTTCTTTAGCTTTTCCATTGTTTTTCTGACCTCGAGTAGCAATGTTAATCATGTTGATCTCATGGATACGAGAGGAGGAAGATGGCAGGGATAAGTCATTGTTCTCGAGAGGTGGGTTGCAATGATGATAGATTTTGGTGAGGCGGGGATAGGTGGTATAGGAGAAGGAATCGAAGCTAGGGCTTCTCTCTCCGTAAATTGTCTTTCTTAGGCTGTCTATCCGAGATAGGTGACTGGCGAAGGATGGCTTTCAAAGCTTTGCATCCTTCTACATCGTGTCCTGGTGTGCGATGGTAAGCACAGATTTTAGACTCATCATAACCTATAGGTCGAGGTTTAGATGGATCATAGAGTCTGAGTGGGGGTAGGGAAATGGTCGCATTCTCCACCAACATATCAAGGATCTTGGCGTAAGATCCTTTGAGCGGGTCAAAGTCAAAGGAAGATGAGGCTATTGATTGGGTGGGTTTTGGTAATGGTTGGGTATGGTTGGTTCGTACGGGTGGTGGTTTAGACAAGGGGTTTTGATAATTGGATTTAACTAAACGTGGCTTCTTCGGCGCAGAAGTCATGTTTAGCTGGTTAGATGATGAGGCCACAGATGACGTGGTGGCAGGAAACAACCACGGGGAAAGAGGAGTGACAACAAAAAAATCCTTTGATGATGGAGTTTGTTTAGGGTTGGTAGGTGGACAGGATACTTGGGGTGACGGTGTTGATACACCCGTGGATCTCTGTATGGGTGCAGAAGGTGCAGGTCGTTTTAAAGAAAACGCAGGAGGTATGATGTATTGAGGCAAGGTGGAGGGGTGAGGTCCCAATATAGAAGGTAGGTGTGACGGCGAGGGTTTTAGTTGTGACAGAGGCATAGATTGGACTTGAGGAGATTGGGTCTGTCTCCTAGGTGGATGGATGGCTTTATTTTTGGATAAATCTAACCATTTAGGTGGGTGTGTTAGGCTGGGTATTGGTGAAGTCCCAAGCATAGGGGAAGGTTTGGTTAGGTTAATAGAGGTGGATGAGGTATTCGGTAGAGATGAGGGGGTGAAGATGAGGACATAGGCATTTTGAGCTTTTGTAAACACCTCGGGTATATGGTAGAGGTGTCTGGATCGGTCATCTGCATTTGAGTAGAGCATGGTGTACTCAAACGCTCCCATAAGACTCATCTATCTTCTAGGGGATAACAGTCTTCACGTGTGAACATGAACTTTGGTATGGAAGAGAGGTGGGTTGTGATTCCGGTCCACTGTGGGTGTGATACAGGGGGTAAATGAGGCATTGTATCAATGGGTGCTAAGAGGTCAACCGGTCACTGGAAAGATTTAGGTGATGAAGAACTAATAGGTAGGAGGGCATGTTCGAGGGGATCCGTCATGATTGAGGAGTTTGGTGATGTAGGCTCAAGGGGTTTCTCCTCTAAGGGTGACAGAAAAAGTGGCAAGCCTTCTTCTGTTGCAGCAAGAGTGGTGGAAGGAGATGTTTGGGAAATAGATAAGTTAGATAACATCCGCTCACAATCTTGCAGGGATGTGGTGTAAGAAGGTTCATTTGTGAGAAGAGAACTCTGGGTGGTTAATTCCTTTATGGGTAAAGGAATAGCGGGACTGTCCTCTTGTCCTGATGAAGGAGAAGGGGGCGAAAATTCCTGAGTTGGTGAAGAAGCTTGATTCAGAATTTCCTCAATGGAAGCCCTGGGTTGGGAGTTGAAAATCGCATGGATCTCATGCACACTCTTCTCCTCGGCTGAGGTGTCTTGATTTGTGTTACTATTAGATGCATGGTTTGGAAATGGTTTGTTGAAGATTTTTAAATTTCGATTAGCGGGGGCATTAGGATTATCGAGAGTTATATCCCCTGCATCAACCATTTCCTGCACTATGTTTTTCAACATCTTGCAGTTTTCGTGACTGTGTCCCTTCACGCGATGGAAGTTACAGAAGTCATTTTCTTTATACCAAGAAGGTATGGCGCGGGTGGAATCAAACCCGGAGTGAGGTTTAACAGGAGGCAAGGTGATAACTCCTGCTTTAAGCAATTTGTCTAAGATCACACCATAAGTTTCTCCCAAGGGAGTGTAGTTGATGGGCTCGGCTTTATACTTATAGGTGGCTTTTGGCGGGGTATTAGACGGTGCTTGGGATTTGACCATCACCGCGTGTACTGCACCCTTTGATTTCAAAGCAGCGGATGCATGAGAGTTGGTGGTGTTGGGTTTGGTGGTAGAGTCTTGAGTCCAGAAATTTGAGCTTTTGTTGCGTAACCTCAATTTCTCCTCCTCTAAGGCTCGAATCTCTAGTTTCCGAGCCATAGTAAAGGCCTCATCAAAGGTGCGGAAAGTTTGAATTTGGAGGGTGGGGGAAATGTGTTTAGCGCAGGCCCACGTAAAGAGTTTGATGAGCTCGGCTTGAGGTAAGGCGTAAGTAAGTTGGTTGATGAGGCCCCGCCATCATCCAACGAAATCTGCGATAGACTCGTCTTCAAATTGTCGGATGGCATAGAGGTCGGTAATGGATACTTTCTTGGCAATATTGATGGAGAAGTGATCCAAGAAAGATTGGGCTAACTGGTTAAAGGAGAAGATTGAATGCTGGGTTAAAGCACTATACCACTCCAAGGCAGGTCCTGATAAGGACATGGGAAAGGTACGGAGTAGTAAGGCATCGTCATGAGCAATCAGATAGCAGGCATGTCTGAATGATCGCAAGTGTTGTTGAGGGTCCTCCTTACTATTAAAGTGAGTAAATTTTGGTAATTCCCATTGAGGAGGATATGTATGAAGGGGACAAAAGGATGAATAGGCTCCCGACAAACTTGCTCGTATGTCAGGGTGCTACGACTTCCTGAAATAGAAGCCTCAAGATTTTGCATCTTGTCCATCATCTGTTTGATTAAGTCATTGGTTGGGTTAGATGATGATGTTGTCATTGTAAACAGAGGAGGATTGGTCCAAGAGCCGCTACTAGACAATGGTGGGATTGAATGTTGATAAGATAATGGTGATGAATGTGTTGGGGCAGCCGAATAAGGGTGTCCTATATAAGAGGTTGAGGCCACCGGATGAATTTGTGGAAATGAAAAGGTGGGCGGAACTTGTGAGGGAAAGCTCGTGTGTATAGGTGGCAGAGAGCAAGTTATGAAAGAGGCAACCTGTGAGAGAGATGAGGTAGGGGCAGTGGACGGTAGTGATATGTGGGGTCCCAGATTAACCAGAGGAAAACCAAGTGGTGCAGTATGAACCACCGAAGCTACTGAGCTGGGAGACGGGGCTAAGGATGAAGATGGTGAGGCGGAGTTATTAGGTGGGGAAGGGGCTAAGTGAGCGGCGATACTAATAGGCATACCAATGAGGAGCTGACCGTCGGGTGCACGGTCAGGGGTATGAGACAAATAATATTGTACGGCGCTAGGATTAGCATCCAAAAATTTGGCAAATTCCTTATCTCCTACAGGGATCTTGGGAAAATTGCTGGTATCCGTAGGATCCCCATAGATGGGAAGGGGGTGACTCAGGAAAAGGCACGGAACATGCATGGAAACCATGGCTGCAGCTTGTTTTCGGGTAATAATAACCATGGACAAGAGGACACAACAGGGATTTAATCAATCGAAATAGAAACAACAACAAAATGTTGGAATTGATAGGTTGCTGGTTTGTCAAGAACTGTTAAACACAGTAACCGATATCGGTCAGATAACCGATGTCGGTCAGAATGTAGCCGGCGTCGGTCAGTTAACCGATGTCGGTAGTATGGGACCGGTGTCGGTCACTGTGAAAGCAAAGAGAGGATGTAAGAAGCTGCTGGTTTGGGGATAACAATGCTTAATATACCTACCAAACTGTCTTGAAGTGATTACTGAAATAGTGTATGACAGAAAAACAGAACTAAAAACAAGCAAGATGCACAAGCAAATCAATAGACTAACCCTAGGATTAGTTTTAATCACTTTGGGCTTATGCCTTAGATGTCAGATGATGTCAATCCTAAACAAGAGACCTAAGGGAGATGTCAAGTTTGTTTTGGCTCATAAGGCTACCTCAATCGGGCGGAGGAATACCGCGGAAAAGGGGGATGTTTGAGCTGTTGTGTTAATTATGATGTGATTTGGTATGTGTTGTGCAGTGAGAGTAAGATTAATTTCTCATCAATACCGTGGATATCACCCCCACGTGTATGACCTGTTACTTAATCTACGTTCACTAGAATTAAAAACAACAAGCAAGAATGTGATGCACGTGTTTTAAACCCAAATCGAAAATGATATTCGATGAAGCAAAGAAGATGACTTTCACTAGTTCAAAGATTCCAAAGAAAGACAAATTCTTTTACCAAAATGACAAAATATTTTGTGAATATTTAGAAGAAAGAAACAACAAGTATGCTCCCTATATGAAAGCAAGCAAGAAAGAAAGAAACCCAAATGGGTCCCACCGGGCGTGCCAAAATGTTTCGCATAGAATGTTTCCGTTCCGAAATAGAGTTGCTTCTATCCTTTCATTCTCTTGAGAAACAGATAAGGGTTAGGGCTAGGAGGAATACCTGTTGAATGTTGGGAAGGTGTGCGCATACCGTAGAGAGATCAGATCGATTGTGAAGAACTCCTTTTTGTCTGGGAAGGACTACTGTAAAATAAGAATGCAAGACCACCAGATTTTAGTTAGAAAATAAATGAGGGAACTACCTTGGGCCCAGGAAATATTAGACTTCCTTTCGAAGGTGGTCAGTTCCCTTTTAATACAAATTGATGCAAATGATAATAAAGAAGCTATTGCGAAATCACAATTTAGGTATCTCGTCATACAAAAGCAATAGAGACTAAACTACCAATAATAAAACATGTCATGTTGTTTGTTTGGTCACCGGTTTATTGACATGTTCGAGATCAAGTTACTGGGATAGACCAGAGATGAATCGAGGTTGTTTTTGAGGTGAATAGGTAAAAGGCTGGTTTTGGTATAAGTCACAAAGTGACCGATGGCGTCGGTCATGGATAACCGATCGCGGTTAGAACCGCTACTTGTAGGGGATAACCGACACCGAGGGGTCGATAATCTAGGTGCTTCTGGAGAGGTTGGTTGTAGGGTGATTGTGGGGTTTTTAAGACTGGTGGATGGTTGAGGGGAATAGTGAGATGATGGGGAAGACTCAGAGAGTGATAAAACTATCTTCTGGGCAATACAAGGATGTATGGATGAAGGTTAAGTGCGAGGGGTGGCTTGGTGGTAGATCTAGGAGTGAGCTTATAATTATTATCAATCAAAAGAGTTCAAGAAATGGTGTTTAGAAACATACAAGACACTACTTACTCATTCTTGATGATGAAGATTCAGTCCAAGGAATGTGGTGGTGGTGACAGTAAGGCTTAGTTGGGATGATCCGGTATTGGAAAGTGAGCTGATGAAGCTATCCTCGGTCCTTTTCCAATGCTTGAATGAGGGTGTGACAATGATCCAGTGGCTCGGTTGCGAGTCTTGGCTCGATGCCTCTTCTCTCGCAACCTCTTCTCTTTTCTTCACTTGTCTCTGTCTTTGCAAATGAATTCCGATCCTTGTTTTTTTGGTTGGGGAGGTCATTTACGAGGAACCGGCGGTTACGTAACCGACGACGGTCAGAGTAGGAACCGATGTCGGTTAGGTCAAAGTTGGCTATTTTTAGTAAAATAGCCAACCTTCCCTCCTTTTCTCCCAGAGGATCGGTTGTGGGCTTGGTCAAGTCATTATTAGGTTCATTTTGATGCGGGTGAGGGGTGATGAGTCAGGGTGTGGGTTTAGACCAAGTTATAGGTCTTAATTAGGTTAGTTTAGGGTTAGGATTAGGTCAGGTCATGGTGAGGTGGCGAGGTGAGGTGGCGGGGTTGGAGATGGTGAGATGGAAGATCAGTGGATGCCCAAGATAGTAGAAGGACCTGAGGCATTGATAGTGAAGATTACTACACAAGCTGAAGTAGCATGAACAAGAGAGGCATTGCACTAGAAGCCTACGATCACCAAGGAGGATGTTTTTCATGCAAGGTACCCATATCTTGCTCATCAGAAGGAAGTTTACCAGGATACCATGGAAGTGCTAAGGAATCTTCAGGGTGAAATACAATACTTAAAGGAGTAGAAGAAAGCATCAGAGACAATCCAAACTGATATCGATGATCTAAGAGAAGTGTGCAAAATGTTGCACCAGGAGAACATCATTACACTATTAGGAATTTGGTTAAAAGGGAACACTCAATTTGCAAGTATTGAGACCGGATGAAAGATTTTACATGCAAATCTTCCCCTTGATAGCATTGACTATGACAAGGAAATTAATTTAAATGTTGTTGTGGATGGATGACTGTTGAGCAACATATTGATTGATACAGGTGTAGAAGTAAATGTGCTTACGTTAGATGCATGGGTACAAATGGGAGGCCTTCATTACAGCCATCATCTAATATGTTTTTATGGCAAACCGGGCTAAGGCCACTCCCATAGGAGTTTTGAAGGATGCATTTATAACCATACAAGAGGGCCAAGTTCACTAGGGATTTTGAGGTACTAACACTTGTAGAAGCGAGACACTTTTCAAGCCTTGCTTGATGCCCTTAGTGTTATGTGAATAATGTTGGCTTGAGATTCAATAAGGGGTATATCAGCTTTGAGAATAAGGAGGAAAGAGTCATGACACATCTAACAGATGGTAAGTCTACACCATATGTTGAGCCTTTAAGTGAGGAGGACTTAAAAAAGTTTATGTATGCGTTATTTAGGACCCGAGAGGTTAATGAGACATCAAAAGAAGGCATCCTACAATGGAGGATTCTCATTCTATCGGTGATACTATAAGTATTACTTGTGAAAATTGGGCTCATGGTTCATATGAATTAGTAGGGTGTGAGGTAAAACGCATGGTTTCATGTAAGAATGGACTTCCCTCTATTCGATGGATAGGTAGTGCAGTACCTTGGTATACAGGGGTAGAAGATCTTCTTGTATTTTTGAAAGCCATGGAAGCACAGTGGACAGATTAAATAAAGAGAAGAGATATGTTAGTATATACCTTACATGGGACATCAGCGCACTGGTGGGTAGTCCAACGAGATAATCTTATAGAATGGGAATATATTGGAGTAATCTTATCTACTAGGTTTGTAACCAACAATGCACCTATGTAGATATGCACTTATCATGGTGATCAAACTATTTAGCATCACATTTAGCAGTTTGAGAGACTCTAGATAGTAGGACGGAAGCATTTCCACCTTTACTCTAGGTGTATAGATTGTACTCTACGCTATAAGGATGCACATGCACTTGGTATGTATATGTAAAACTACATCAAGAGACTAGAAACTGGAAAAATTTGACTGCAGGAATGATCCAGACCTTTGACTACTTTTCTTCCCAACCTCCAATAGAAGAGGCATTAAAATTTGTCAAGCACTTAACTATGGGAGATAGTGCAAAAGAAGAAGAGAATATTCAAGAATTATTTGGTGAGGCAGAGTCCGGAGTGCATTTTGAAAGGGAAGAAGAAATGGACTCCATACTACTTGAACACACTTGCCTTGAGAAAGAGAAAGGAAAGATGGTTTACATCATGGATGATGAGGAAGTTGAGAACCTAGATATTGAACATTCACAAGGGGTGCGCGAGGTCTGGATAGTGCAGACAGGATACGTGTGCCTATCACAAACCCATGAAGACAAATAAGGTGAATATAGGTTCAAAGGCTGAGCCTAAGGAGGCCATCATTGGAGACTACTGGTCAGACTTGGAGGTAGCAAAGATCATTGAGTTACTCAGGGATTATCAGGACTTATTCCCTTGAGGGTATCATGAACTTAAAGGCATGCATAAATCACTTGGGAAATGAAGATAAAACTTAAGGATAGTGCACGACTAGTTAGAAAGTGACCTTATAGAATGAACCCCAATTTGCACAAAAAGGTAAAAGAAGAAATTGATAAAATGTTGAAATATGGAATTATCAAGCCCCTTGATGAGTTAGAATGGGTTAGCCTAATGGTGATCGGTATCAAGAAGGATGGATGAATTAGAATATGTGTCGACTATAGGGCGCCCGAATGTTGCATGCGTCACGGACCCATTACCTATACCATTCACTTTGAGGAAATAATGGAAGGAGTGGTAGGGCACGAAATATATTCTTTCACGAGATGGGGTTTTGGGTATCATCGAGTTAGGATTGTTAATAAGGATCAAGAAAAGACAACATTTACTACTAAATGGGGTAGTTTGGACTATCTTGTGATGCCTTTTGGATTGAAAAACGCATTTGTTTTCTTCTCGCATAGTTGTTTAGGAATTCAAAAAAATTATTCACAACTTCTTACAAATCTACCTAGATGATTGGATAATATATGGGCTTGTGAAATATCATTGTGATAATCTGCACTTAATGTTTAAACGGTGCAGACAATTGAGTATCTCTTTGAACATCAAGAAGTGCATATTTGCTACACCATTTGGAATATTATTAGGACATATAATCTGCAAGGAAGGTTTATTGGTTGATCCAGCTAAGGTTGCATTCATTCTAGGCTTGGAAGCGCCTACTAGCCAAAGTGAGGTGTGTTGATTTTTGAGTCATACGGGTTAATATCAAAAGTTCATCAAAGGGTATGCCAAAGTTGTTACACCCTTAGAAGAGTTACTAAAGGGAAAGGTACATTTTATTGGGGAGAACCGCAACAACACGCATTTGAAATATTAAAGGAGAAACTTACTACCATGCCCATTCTGTGTTTCCCTCATGGGATAAACCATTTCATGTACATGTGGATGCTTCTAGAATGGCCATTGGCATTGTGTTAGCTCAACTTGGTGAAGGTATTATAGATCATCCAATTTGTTTTGCTAGTAGGAAACTAACTCTTGCTGAAAGGAATTATATAACTACAAAGAGCAAAGCTTTGTCAATGATCTATGCATTGCACAAGTTCTAATGGTACTTATTACCAACATCATCATGTTTTATATGGATCACATGGCAATGAAGTACTTGGTAAACAAGCATGTCTTATAGGGGCGCATATGCAGATGGGTACTCCTATTTCAAGAGTTTGACTTCATAGTTGTGGTGAAGTGAGGAAAAGTAACTCTAGACCGAGACAACTTTTCTAGAATTCACTTCGGAGAGGAGGCACAGACAATTGAAGAAACCATGCAAGATGCATAGTTATATAGGTTACAATGCATGCCATCAGAATTATAAGACATTTTTGTCTTTCTAGACTGGTGTGGCACCAGAAGGAATGAAGGCATTAAAAAATAAATAACTTGCTATACATGTGACATCATTTATGTTAATCATTGGTGACCTCTACAAGTTAGGTAGAGATCAAGTATTACGACGTTGTGTATTAGAGCATGAGCATCAGGATATTATGGAAGAAGCCCATGGTGGTATTGCAAGAGGCCATTATACATGTGATGCGACTTCCTGGAAGATCCTACTTGCTGGATTATGGTGGGAAACATTATATAAAGAATGTAAAGAACATTATAAGGTGTGTGATCATTGTCAGTGCCTACGAAAACCAGGAAAAAGAGATGAGATTCCTTTGAGACCAATTATTAGTGCTGAAACATTTCAGAAATGGGCCATTGACTTTCTAGGACCTATTTCGCTAGCTGCACATAGGACTGGGTCATGCTATATCATTACTTGCATAGATTATCTCACATGGTGGCCAAAAGCAACACCTATGAAGGACTGTATTACAACAGCTACAACAGCTAGGTTTCTATGGGATAATGTTCTTAAAAGATATGGATGTCCTTTAAGCTTGAAAAGTGATAGAGTACTTGTCATCACTAATCTAGCACTATGATAATTCTCCACTGGGAACTCCTCGTGCTATGCTAATTTACCAATGCACAAATTTTAGTTTAGTGGAAGTAATATGTAAACACAATAACAAACATAACACAAGAATAACATAGACTATGATACAAAGGAATGATGACAAATCTAAAATATAAGTGTAAATTATATTATCAACATGAAATTGTTACAATCTCACCCATGAGGTACTTCAAGTGTTACCAACTCCACTTGCCTTCCAACAATAACTATGGGAGAAACTTCACAATTACACCTCTTAATGGCTTCTTTAACACACCTTCTAAAGGATGGCTTCCTTCACACACTTACTCATACAATATTTCTCACTACTTCCTTCTATGTTAAATGAGGGGGGTGGCCTCTCTATTTATAGAAATTTCAAGCTTATCCGCGTTATCTCTAAGATAGGGTAAGAAATCTACTCGACGAATCATATTCGATACCTTAACTCTTATCTTTACATGTAAGCTTATCTTTTAAGATAATATAAACCTTATCATTTCACATGGGTTCCACCTTTTTAGACTTTTTACACAAATAAAATACACAACAAATTTATGACATCACTCCTTGTCCTTATTACCAATATAATATTTCTAATTCCTAATCATGTAGACCCTACTTCTCTACTTACCTAAGCTGTTTACTTACGGAATGTTTTGGCTCTGCGAGAATAGACTTGCTTCTATCCTATCATTCCTTTGAGAAGCAGATAAGGGTTAGGGCTAGGAGGAATACATGTTGAATGTTGAGATGGTGTGCGCATACCGTAGAGAGAGATCAGATCGACTGCAAAGAACTCCTTTTTGTCTTGGAAGGACTACCTGCAAGTAAGAATACAAGACCACCCAGATTTTAATTAGACAACAAATGAGGGATCTTATTAGGCCCGGAAATATAAAAACTTCCTTTCGAAGGTGGTGAGTCCCCTTTTAATATGATTCAACACAAATGATAATATAGAAAGCTATTGCAAAATCATGATTTAGGTATCTCGTTACAAAAGCAATAGAAACTAAACTATCACTAATAAAGCGTCACGTTGTTTGTTCTATTCTTGGTCATTGATACGTTCGAGTTGAGTTATAGGGATAAACCAGCTGGATTTGGGGTTGTTAGGTGGCAAATAGGTGAGCAAAAGGGTTTTGAGGTATAAGTCACGTGTGGAGATGGCGGTCAACACCATTGGCAACCGACCACGGTTAGAGAACCGCATGCCGGTATAGTATAATCAACACCTAGGTAGGGTCATAATCTAGGTGCTTACGGTAGAGATTGGTTGCAAGGTGATTGTGGGGTTATTGAGATTGGGGGATGGATGAGGGGAATGATGGGAGGATCGGGAAGACTCGAGTGTGGTAAAATGGCCTTCTGGTAATATCGGGGTGTGTGGGTGAAGGTTAAGTGCGGTGGTGGCTGGTAGTAGATCTAGGAATAAACTTATGATTACTATTAATCAACAGGCTCAAGAAAATGGTGCTTAGAAACATATAACCTACTACTTACTTGCCCATGATGTAGATGCAAGTTTCGGATCGTGATGATGATGAAGACGAGTCCCAGTGGATGCGATTTCCTCTTGATGCTCGGATGAGTGTTACTGGGCTCTGGTTATTCAGTTGCAGTCTTGGGCTTGATGTCCTTCTCTGCAATCTCTTCTTGTTTCTTCACTTGTCTCTGCTCGGCCAAGCAAAATCTGGATTCTCTCGATGATTTCTCCTTCTCCCGATCAAATGAAAATCCGATCCTTGTTTTTGGTTGGAAGTGGTCATTTACGGGGAACCGATGGCGGTTATGCAACCGACGGTGGTCGAGTAGGAACCGGTATCGGTCAGGTCAAAGCAGGCTATTTTTGGTAAAATAGCCAGCTTTCCCTCCTTTTCTTCCGAAGGATTGGTAGCGGGCTTGGTCAAGTCATTATGAAGTTGGTTTTAGGTGCGGATGAGGAGTAATTAGTCATAGGTGTGGAATTGGACCAAGTTATAGGTCTTAATTAGGTTAGTTTAGGGTTAAGACTAGGTCATGATGAGGTGGCGACATGAGGTGGCAGGTATGGTGATGTGGATTTATTAATTATAAGGTAATTAATAAATAATTGTGTAAGGTTTAGGTGGTGAGGTTAGGTTGTGAAATGTGATGCGGGTCACAAGGGGTTGTAAGACACAAATTTGGTGTCTACATTAGCCCCTTATTGTCGTGTAGTTTGTTTTGTAAAGCTGCACGGACAATAACAAGAAGTGGTTACTCCTGTTAAGGGTATAGGTAATCCCCCTCAAATCTATCACAGATTGAGGTAGCGTGAAATCAGGGATAGGGTTGATAAAGGGTAAATGGTGTTGAGATGAGGGTGAGATGGTGGGGTAGGTCCAAAGAAGCAGACGCACGTTGAAATGCAGTAGTGCGACCAGGGTACATGATTTGACTAGCAAACCAGCAATGCATAGGCAAAGGTCGATAGTTTATCCAAACAAGGGTGATATAATCCTGGTATCCAAGGCATAGGAAGTAACTCCAGGGTATATAACGGGTAAGGTACAGGAACGTTTTAGGCTTGTTCGGCAGTACCAAATGGTTGGTTTGGTTGAGATAAACGTCACGGTCTAGGTCTAGGCAAAGTTGGTCGACAGATCAAGTCAAGGACCCTAATCATGCTAAAACACGAACAGGTGAGCTCGATTGAACAAAAAAATTACATGATGGGTGGATAAAAGTGTATGTTGTTGATGTTGGGTAAGGTATTGAAGTGGTACGGCCTTGGGTCGGGCCAAGTTGTTGGGTTGCGGCCTTGGGTCGGGCCAAATGGTTGGGGTGAGGCCTTGGGTCGGGCCGGATGGGTAGGGTGAGGCCTTGGGTCGGGCCGGATGGGTAGGGTGAGGCCTTGGGTCGGGCCGGATGGGTAGGTTACGGCCTTGGGTTGGGCCGGTTGGGTAGGTTATGGCCTTGGGTTGGGCCGGATGGGTAGGTCATGGCCTTGGGTCGGGCCAAATAGGTTGGTGGCGGCCTTGGGTCGGGCCAAATGGTTAGGGTGAGGCCTTGGGTTGGGCCAGATGGTTAGGGTGAGGCCTTGGGTCGGGCCGGATGGGTAGGTTATGGCCTTGGGTCGGGCCGGATGGGTAGTTGTTGCCTTGGGTCAGGCCAAATAGGTTAGTGGCGGCCTTGGGTCGGGCCAAATGGTTAGGGTGAGGCCTTGGGTCGGGCCAAGTTGTTGGGTTGCGGCCGTGGGTCGGGCCAAATGGTTAGAATGTTTGCAGCAAAGGTTGATATAGGCGATGTGGGTGAAAAAGGGCAAATAGTAAATAAGGGCAGAAATTGGGGGAAATTTGGAATAAAACCGATGTCGATTGTATGTGACCGATATCGGTGAGGGGACCGATACCGGTTCCTTAGGGCGTAATAAAACCGATATCGGTTATGGGTGAAAAACCTATAAAAAGAAAAATACGGCCTGTCATTGTCACTTTTGCAATTTGGAAACCAATTTGAGTTGTCTGACGTGGAGAGTTAAGATTGGAGCATTGGTTGCGTGAGGTGGCGCTATTTGACTGGAGGAGTTAGTTGTTAGTGGGCCCGAGTGAGGAGGAGGCAGCAGTTGATTGGTGGAGGACCCAAAAGAGGACATTTGGAGCCATGGCACAACCAGGAGGAGCAGGAGGGTGCAGGATAGCTGGACCACCACCACCCATCCCTCCACGATGACGTGTCGTCAATGATCTGTAGGTTCGAAACCCCTCATTGTGTGTATTTTATTGCATTATGCTATATTTGGGGTTTGGGTAGGAATGTACATTTTTTAGGAAATAATTAGAAAATGGAAATGATTTGAAAAAGAGAGAGGGTAGATAGGTGAAATAAGCCAAGGCGGCTGGGTGGGTAGGTTTTTAGGGTATTTGGGTGGGTAAATTGGTAGAAAAATGAAAAAATGTAGGTGGGGGGCGCGCGGGGTTCGGCTCCGGGAATCTACAGCGACCGATGTCGGTCGCTAAGCGACCGGCATCGGTCGCAAAATTTTGGAAAAGGCGGGCATTGTGGGTGGCCGGTGTCGGTCGGTCGTGGACCGACGTCGGTGGAAAGGGGACCGCGGTCGGTTATGGGTGACCGGTACCGGTCCTTAGTGATTTTTAGCTATTTTTGTTGGTTTAGGTTATGTTGTTGTTTTTGGGTTTTGGGTGGTGATTTGGGTATGGTTGGGGTTGGGGTGGGGGTGTTGTGGTATTGTTTGGGTGTTTCAGTATAGGGGCGGTCCTGACTTAGGTTTATTTCAATTTGTTGGTGTGGGTTGTGATTTTGTTTTTGAGTTTGTGGATGTGGTTTGGGTATTTGGGCATGGTGTAGGGTGTTTGAGTATGGTTTGGGTTGTGTTGTTGTTTTAAGTTTTTAGATGTGGTTAAGGTATTTGGGCATGGTTTGGGTCGTTTGAGTATGGTGTGGGTTGTTTGTTTGGGTGTGAAGAGGGAGGGAGAATAGCGTAGAAGTTTTAGGGAAGATAGATGGGCATAGACGTGTGGTATGGAGTCGGGTTATGGTCGGGGGATAAAAAAAAAAAATGGGTATAGAGGGTATAAGTAGATGTTGTGATAAAGAGTAGGGCTAATACTGTGGGTTGGTTTTGTAGGCACGTCAGCAGCTGACAATGCGGGACAAGATGCCCCCGCTATTGGTATGGATGCGGCCACACGTATCCGCAAAGACACCGGGTATCATGCGCGAGGTGGGACTTGGCGGAGTCCAGCGGTACAGAGCGATCGACAGGGATCATAGTTTGATGGTCGCCCTCATCGAGAGATGGGATCCGGTGACCAATGTGTTCCATCTCCCGACTGGGGAGATGACTATCACATTGGAGGATGTGTATCGTATCCTTCGACTGCCGATTGAGGGAGAGGCAGTCTTTCAGGTGGACGCAGAGACTGCCATGGACAGCATCCTATAGGTTTTCGGGGATGCAGCCGCGCTATTGACGTATCATAGCGCGAGCATCGGGTATGGGGATATGTACCGTGCGCATCACCATGAGACATGGCTTGCCATGTTGATGATGATCGGGATCACCTGCTTTGCCCTCCCAGACTCAGAGGGAGGCCGCTTTCCACGGTGCTTGATGGGGGTTCTACACGAGATGGTGGAGGAGCACACCTGTTATGCTTGGGCACCAGTATACCTGGTACAGTTGTATCGAGAGCTGTGGGGCTATCGCCGGATGAGGCGATTCGGGATTTGTTCGATGTTTTTGCTGCATTGTTGGGCATATGAGCACATCATATGCCTTAGACCAGTAGGGCTGCCCCAGCAGCCAGGGCCACAGGTCATATATAGATACGGCTTTCAGAGGTGGTTGGGGGTCGTGGGCCAGCCACGAGCAGTGCTTACAGGGCGGGACGTTGCTTATTACAGGCATTTATTAGAGGGCCTGACAGCGGCAGATATCGTATGGAGACCTTACAGAGGTCATCACCCGCGCAGAGGAGCCCGATTACAGTTGCGCTTGATCCAGTACACTTTCTGGATAGCAGGACGGAGGCCGGGAGAGTATGAGAGGATACCCCTAGAGAGGGTACGCAGGCAGATGGGGCTGCGACAGGACGAGCCACCTCCCTTCCCTCAGTACCAGAGGGATGATGTAGAGGCCCCACTGCCTACACCACAGCCCTTGGACCCAGATTGGGTTGCTGAGAGGCCAGCAGATGACACTGTAGATGATGCTGGTTATACGGGAGCATATATGGTTTGGTGGGCTGGTCAGAGAGCAGCGAGGATAAGACACCCTCATACCCAACTTAGCAGGCGGTAATGCATAGAGCGAGATCAGCTCAGGGGCCAGGTATAGTTATTACAGGGGCAGCTTGCTGCTGCACAGGCACAGATAGGTGTTTTACAGGGGCAGCTAGCCCAGGCTTAGGTACAGGCACGAGCATAGAGTACAGTACCACCACTAGTAGTGGCACACAGCCACCCCCGAGCACAGTGCACAGTACCACCACGTGCCCACCAGCACCACCAGGCAGCCAAGACAGCACAGCACGGGGGCACGGGGGTAGTAGTAGGTGTCAGGGGACCAGCCCCAGCACCTACGGTGGCTCGAGAGCGTTACATGGAGGCTAGAGCGGAGGCCCGATACTATCAGGATATTCTTGATGGTACCGAGGCTGATTATCAGCCCTATGCGGCACATAGAGCAGAGACCTCTCGGAGCCAGAGGTCTCAGGGAGGTGTAGCCACAGCTGGTGGGTCCATCACAGGCGGGAGGAGGTGAGAGGTAGGGCAGGGACCGAGCGGGCGAGCGGCGAGAGGAGGTGGAGAGAGCCGAGGGTCCCCGCACATTTTGTATATTGGACATGGGCACCGGTCTGCGCGAACCGGTTGTGTTGATAGAGGCCTGCAAGTGCCTATTTATTCATTTATTCATTCATTTATTTATTGTATATACCGGCCTGCGAGCCGAGTACAAGTTATCACGATTGATACTAGCCTACGAGCCGAGTATGTTTTTGACAGAGAGACCGGCCTGCCTCCGAGCGAGTCGAGATTATCGATTATTGTGGCTGCATGTCGGCTTTATTATATTATGAGATTACGGAGGCCCCGATGCAGGGCACATTGTATATTTGAAACTTTGTATATATATAGATATGATGATTTGACCCACATGCTGTGCATAAAATGCATTAAATGTTTTGTCGATGGTTTTGATATGTGATGTATGATGAGTTTGATGGACATGGTGTTATATATTAATGATGTTGATGTCTTTTGTTGATGGGATGTATATAGATATAAATGATGAGTTTAATTGACATGTTATATTATGAAATGTTGTATGTTTGGTCGCTGGTGTGTGAATATTAAATGGTTGTAGCTTGTTGATTTGGATCCAAATGGTGTATAGAGTAATGGTTTTTGATATTGGTTATTGATGGCTTGTTTGTTTTGTAATATAGAGAAATGATGTTAATGAAATTGTAATGAGATGTGGATTTAATGAAAAATATGGATAATGGTGTTGTTCATGCAGGAAAAAGGGACGGGCGCCACAAAAATTTCCAAAAATGAAGAGACGACTTAGGTTTAAGCAACAAGGGGTAACTTGACCGATATCGGTTATGTAACCGATGTCGGTAGATATATGACCGCTATCGGTTAAGTAACCGATATCGGTTATGCAAGAATTGTTTTCCTAAAAATAGAACTGCTGGGTTGGCAACTTAAGTTCTTATTTTTAGAGCCATGCAAGAAGTTAAATACGCGAACGCGACGCTTTTTGACGACTGAGACAGGGAATTGCATGAGAGATTTGAGTGAGAAGGAGAAAAGAGACAGGGAAAGTGAATGTGATCTGAGATTCAGAAGGCAGAAAGGCAAATTTGAAAAGGGTGGTGATCATGGCAGAACAAGGAGAAGCATCCAGCAGGCAGGGACGAGAGGGAAGACGAGTGCCACCTCAAGCTGCTGCAACCCAAGAGGTAAACGGTTTGGTTGTAATTTGATTTTTGCATGTTTTCTGAATAGGATGAGAGAAGTGTAAGTGGTTAGATATGAGAAAGAAAACGTGATAGCAAGGGTTGGGGATGGTACGAGTGCTACGGGGCAGGTAAACAGGGTGGGCCTGTATGTTTTTAGGTAGAAATAGGAGTAAACGGGCTTCATAAATATCGAAGGTGTATGTTTGAAGTAGGGTAGGTATATTTTGACAGTAACCGGTATCGTTTATAAGTAACCAGTATCGGTTAGCCAACCGGTATCGGTTATGCATAACCGCTATCAGTTACTGTAAGGGTTTCCAGATTTTGAGAAAAAACCCGTAGAGATTTGTTCTTTTGAATAATTATGTGTCGTTTTGATGTATGCAGGCAGAAGCAAGGTTAAGGATGAATGATACTGTGCCAGCGTTGTTGTCACGAATCTGAGCGGATGTAACACCAGCTGAATGGGCATTGATAAATCGGTTGGGGTTAAGTGGAATCCGCTATTATTCAAGAATCGTGTGTAACCATGCTATGTTGCAGGCGTTGATTGAGAGATGGAATCCAGAAAAGAATACCTTCTATCTACCAACAGGGGAGATGACAGTGACTTTGGAAGATGTGTTCCGTATTTTGAGACTCCCAATGATAGGAAAAACAGTGTATCAGGCGTTGCCCAGCACGGGGCGGGCAGCGATAACAGCAAAGCAGATTTGGGTCACCGCACGAGATTTGACACAGTGAGGTTTATCATTTACGTATGGTACAATGTATGCAACACACCCTGAGGAAACAAGGTTAGCCATGCTTTTAATGATAGTGGTTGGGTATTATGCATTGCCGAGGGCGGAAGGTGGAAGATTTCCCAAAGCATTGATGAGTGTTATTTGGGAAATGATAGAAATGAGCGTGACATTCGCATGGGCACCCGCATATCTGGCAGAGTTATATAGGGGTTTATGGGCATGCAAGCGAAAACACAGGACGACGACTTTGGATTGTTCGTACTTATTACATTGTTGGGCCTATGAGCATATTGTTTGTGTGCATCAATAGGCCGACCCATTGAGTCGGGAGAGACAGAGTGCAAAGGTTGGGATTCGAGGCGATGGGTCCGAGAGAACAAGCGCGAGATCCCGACCGTGATAGATGACATCGAGTATTATAGACAGTATGGGAGATGGTGACGATTGCGGATATTTGTTGGAGGCCGTACAGAACTATATGGTGACAGAGCACATAGGCGAGGAGTTGAGGGTGTAGAGCGATTGAGGTGGATCGCAGGGCATAGGCCGGGTGAGTACGAGAGGATTCCTCTAGATCGTGTGCGGTGATAATTTGGATTCGTTTAGGATATTCCTATGACATATAGACCATACATGAGGATCGATACCGAGGCAGCATTCTCACCTCCCCGGCCTACACCTCCAGAAGGGCCAGAAGAGATAGCAGCCGATCGTAGGGTTATGGATGCGGGAACGACAGAGGCGTATAGAGTATGGAGGGTAGCAGAGCTGCGAGGTGCACGTGAGCACCCTGACATAGCTGTGATTACAGCGGAGAGAGATCATCTGCAGGATTTGGCTTGCCAGCTTCAAACACAGGTGAATGAGACAATGGGAATGTTAGAGGATTCACAGTTATGAGTGGAGAGACTGGAGGCAAGATTCCTCCACGCGAGAGGACGTATTCGTATGTTACGGGAGATGTTGGCGGATCAATGGAGGAACCAATGGCGTGGTGGCACCGTTGAGGATGGAGAGACCACCGAGAGAGCATCGGCGATCACGATCACCACCGATTCGAGAGGGAGGTGCTAGAGTCTAAGTAGATTTTATAGGAATATTAGAATAAATAAGGATGCCGACCTGCGAGTCGATGATAGAGAAGATGTATTTGGTTAACATCTAAAATAAAACTAAATATGTATGTGGTTTTGAGTGATGATAATAATAAGAATGGTTGTGTGTTGAATGTTGTTTTTGTTTGTTTTGAAAAAGGATAAAGATGAATGTTGGCAAATAGAAATACACAAAAATATTTATATTGACAACACATGAGAGGGTATGATAGGGGATGGTCGAGCTAACCTTGGGAGACCCCATGTCTCCTAAGTGCTGCCTACATAGCCCATTGCACAAAGCAAGGAAGGGCCTCAGACCGATGTAGTTCTCCCTTAGGAGCAGGGAGAGGTGAATTCAGGCAATTTGGTTGTGGTTAGGCAATTTTGTTGGTTAGTAAAAATTTGATGTTGGTAGGGTAATGTTGTTGGTGTTGGTAGGGTAATGTTGTTGGTGTTGGTAAGGTAAAGCGAATGTTAGCATACCCAAGTAGTAGGGAATCATGTCCTGATTAAGGTCAACACACAATCCTAGAGCCGAGCAAAAGAGGCAAGAGTGTCCCGTAATTGAGAAGAGCTAAACAAACCACATATTAATGTAGGATGAGCTTGAATCCCTAGGTACCTTGCATAGGTGAGAAGTCGATAGGTGAAAAGAGTGGTATAATCACAATATATCGGATATACATCACGTCCCTTGAGTTTTGTTGTTTTGACAAATGGTGAGGTGAGGTGGTTGATGTGGGCGAGGGTGCAGAGAACTTATTATAAGATGATGATTCTGACAAAAGAAAACCAAACCTAAATAGACAAGTCCATGACTCAAAAGTGCTTTGAAGTATTGCTTTTATTTTATTTTTCTGGATATAGACTGATCGATGCGGGAAGTCTACATGGGATACGTAGTTTGTTGTTCTTGAGGTCTTCATGAATCTGATCAATGCGAGAAGCTTCTAATAAAGGCTACCTATGTATAGCTGTCCTTCAAGGGAGCAGTCTATTTATAGTAGCAGATGTAGTGTTTATGTATAGCTGTCCTTCGGGGGAGCAGTCTATTTATAATAAGAGCAATAGTTTGGCATATAATTGTCCTTCAAGGGAGCAGTCTATTGTATAAGTTAGAGGTCTAGATGTCCGTTGGGCATGAAGCATCTAGTTTTTTGTAAGAAGTTTGACTCAAGAAAATCCCATAAGTGTGTAATTAAGAATGTGTCATTTTGATACTTTGAAGTCATGGACTAGACTAAAAAGGGGAAGGCATCTTTTAAGGGGAGGTGATAATCAAACCATGTGAGCTTGATTGGATTTTGAGATGTAAGAAACAAAGTGTATGCGGTGGTAAATGAGCTCAAGGGACGAGCGTAAGGTAGATAAGCAGTGATATAACACTAATTTCAACAGTAGAATGGTCGAAGATGCAAGGCATTAAGGGGCTCAGGCTCAGGTTTACCATTAAGCGAAGCTAAACGATAAGTGCCTGATCCATAAGTGTGAGTGATAATGTAAGGCCCAATCCAATTAGGAGCAAATTTTCCACGTTTACTCTTTTCTAGTTTGGTTAGATGTTAATTCACTTAGAGGACAAGATCGCCAACCTTAAAAGTACGCTCATGAAGCCGTTTATCATAAGCACGCTTGATGTGTTTTTGGTAGATTTGCAGGTGATCTAGAGCCGTAAGACGACACTCGTCAAGAAGCTCTAATTGTGCTAACCGCTCTTGGCGGAAATCATCGTTGGTGAGAATATCCTGAAGAGATATTCTGAGGGAGGGTATTTGTACTTCGAGAGGCAAGACATCCTCGGTACCATATACCAAAGAAAATGGTGTGGCATTAGTGGAGGTATGAATGCTAGTACGATAAGCCCAAAGGGCAAAGGGAATGTGATCATGCCAGTTTCTTCCGGACTCATTGACAACTTTCATGAGGATTTTGGTTAGGGTTTTATTAGAAGATTCAGCTTGACCATTGGCCTACGGATAGTAAGGTGATGAGAAACTAAGTTTGATACCAAAGTTGTCACAAAGGTCTTGTAACAACTTATTTTTAAAAGATTTACCATTATCTGTTATTAGGCGATGAGGAATACCAAAACGACAGATAATGTGATGGTTAACGAATTCGACAATTTTTTCTTTTTTGATTGAAATGAGTGGAATGGCCTCCACCCATTTTGTGTAATATTCGGTTGCTGTGATTATCCAATAGTGACGTTGTGAAGAGGTCGGGTGAATCTCACCAATAAGGTCTAAACCCCATTGTGAGAAAGGCCAAAGATCTCGTGCGACCTGTAGCGGATGGCTAGGAGTATGTTGAAGGTTGGCATGTTGTTGACACATAACACAATGCTTAACATATTCGTAGCAGTCGTCGTTAAGAGTAGGCCAATAATAACCTAGGCGAAGGATTTGTTTAGCCACGGCAAGGCCACTAAAATGTCCACCACAAATGCCGTCATGGACTTGTTGGATGGTATAGGTGACCTCCGCGCCGGTTAGATAGCGAAGGAGGATGCCATCAAAGCCACGTTTATAGAGGAGCCCCCCCATGACAACATAACGAGAAACACTTTTAAGAAAATCACGTTTGCCATTACTAGTAAGGTTAGGTGGGAGAACAGAGGTTGTAAGGTAGTCATTGAATTGGTGGTACCACGTATCCTGCGAATTAGTAGACACAGTATTTATCATACAAACTACCAGGGATGAGTAGGATGGGGCAAAAAGTTGTTGGACCAAGACGAATATGTCAGAGTCAGTTGGTGAGGCAGGAATTTTCGAGGCTAAGCAAGCCATAGTATCCGCAAATTTGTTAGTGGAGCGGGGAATGGTCTGGATAGAATAACAAGTAAATGAGGTCAAAAGTGAATCCACGTAATGTTTGTACTTTTGAAGTTCCTCATTCTTACATTGGTAGATGCCCATAACTTGATTGACTACCAATTGAAGTCGCCAAAAATATTAATAGATTTGACACCTAAGTGTAACGCAACTCCCGGAGACCCAAAACAAGGGCCTCGTATTCCGCTGTATTATTAGTGCAGGGGAAATCAAGCTGGAATGAAAGAGGCATAGGTTCAGCGTCAAGAGGGATGAGAACAACGCCGGCTCCTCCGCCGCGCTGGCATTTAGATCCATCAAAGAAGAGGGTCATTTGATACGACTCTTCCCTGAGTGAAAGAGTGGCGATGAGTTCGTCGGGGAAATTAAAATTGGTGAATTGTTCCCCAGGTAAAGGGGCCTCCACAAGTTGGTCTGCAATAGTTTGTCCTTTGATTGACTTCTGTTGTACAAACTCAAGGTCGAGGTCGGTGAGGAGCATAAGCCATCGGGCGATGCGTTGGTTTAGATGTGGTTTGGCATACATATAATGAATGGGGTCCGTGTTGGTGATGAAAAAAGTTTTGTGATTCAAGAGGTAATGTCGGAGTTTGGTGGCTACGAATGATAGGGCTAGGCACAATTTTTCTACATGTGTATACCTAGTCTCGTAATCCACGAGAGTACGACTTATATAATAAACAGCTTGTTCTCGACGTGCCGAGTCCCGATGTGCGAGCATAGCTCCTATAGCATGGTCAGTGGCAGAAAGGTAAAGGTAGAAAGGACGATCATCCTGAGGTGGAATAAGCACGGGTGGTTGCAAGAGATAGGATTTAAGAGCTTCAAAGGCTTGGTGACACTCTTCACTCCATTGAAAGGCAATGTCCTTTTTAAGAAGGTGATGAAAAGGGTGACATCGATCCGAGAGTTGGGAAATAAAACGCCAGATGTATTGAAGTTTACCCTGCAAACTACGCAATTGTTTGAGGTTTTTGGGTGGGGGCATTTCTAGGATAGCTTTGACTTTAGATGGATCGACCTCAATGCCACGCAAAGAGATGATAAAGCCAAGAAGTTTTCCCGAAAGAACACCAAAGACACATTTCTTTGGTTGAAGCCGGACTGAATATTGCAACAGGCGATCGAAAATAATGGTTAAAACATCGAGATGTTCACTGCGATGTTTAGATTTGCCAAGAAGATCATCAACATAATCCTCAAGGATAGTGTGCATAATGTCATGAAAAATGTAAGTCATAGCCCACTGATAGGTAGCACCAGCATTCTTAAGGCCAAATGGCATGACACGATAACAGAAGGTTCCCCAAGGAGTTATGAAAGTAGTTTTATGTTGATCGGCCGGGGCTACCAAAATTTGATTGTATCCCGAAAAACCATCCATGAGAGAAAGCATTTCATGGCCCGCAGTGAGATCAACAAGTTGATCAATACTTGGGAGGGGGAAGTCATCCTTGGGGCAAGCGAGGTTAAGGTCTCGGAAATCCATGCATATCCGAAGTCCCCCCGTCGCTTTAGTGACAGGTACGATGTTAGAAATCCATTGAGGATAGTCAATAGGCAAGATGAAGGACACAAAAAGAAGTCGTTGAAGCTCTTCTTTGACCAAGAGGGCGATGCGTGGATGCATCTTTCTCAGTTTTTGTTTGACTAGTTTGGAATTGGGGTTTAGGGTGATGTTATGGACAGCAATGGTAGGATCAATTCCTGGCATGTCAGCGTAGGACCAAGCGAAAGCTTGGTTGGGTACGGAGAAAGGTAGTAAAGGCGGCTTGTTCTGATGTGTTAAGGGATTGTCCGATCTTCACAATGTGAGGATCCTCCTCTGTGTGGATGTTGATTTATATAGTCAACTCATTCAACATGGTTTGAGTTTGAGACGGTAGGCGTGTTGAATATAGGAGTCATCTGCCCCAAGGTAAGTGAGGATGGAGTCGTCATCCTAACACTCAACAACATTGATCGAAGGTGAATCCTCTTCGATCATGTCCGGATACGAAGGGGAAGAGAAGATGGATCCTCATTATCGCGTTGATAAGTGAGAGGACCTATGAAGATAGCATTTATGAAAAAAAAAAAAGAAAGTTAGGAGGGATAGATTCAAGGTCTATCGACTGCGTAGGTGATGATGGCAAAGTGGGTGATGATGGTTTGGTAGGGGTGACGTTGTCTTCTTCCAGGATACAACTGACACGAGGTGTCTCTGTGTAGGTGTTTCAGGAAAACCGAGACCACTACGATCATTGTGTTTGTGTGTAGTCATGGGAATGAGTGTATGTCGGCCTTGTTCGTAAAGACCAAAACCAAAGCCTTTCCAAGCACAGCGAGTCAAGAAGGTGAGGGTGAAACGACGATTTGTCAAGTATTGAAAATCGGATTGGAAGGGAACCACACCAAGAGGAGGTTCAGGGGTAATGGAGGATGCGTCAACACCCCCATACGTTAGGTTGGTGTGGCAATGGGGTGGTCTGTAAGAGATTACCTCCCCCACGTGATGGTCGTAGGTGGGATGTGCATGTAATTGTCCGTACTCCTGCGGGGTATGGAAAGAACTAACGTTATATAGGCGGTACTCCCCCAGCGTAAGGCGTTGAAAAACATCTACTAAGGGGTCGGAGGTTGGGATGTTATCTACGGGAAAGGAAGTAATATTTGTAACAGCGGTTTCATTGGTTGAAGGTGTAGGTGTGTCGGAAGTAGATGTCTGGGTTGGATGAACGGGTGTCTTGACTGGTACAAGTACATCATTAGGGTGATACAACATATTGCAAGTTTTGAAGGGGGGAGGATCAGCTTTTACGGTGTAGGACTTCCCCTCGTACTCAAATTTTATGCATCTATGTAAGGTGGAGGGAACGCATCCCATAGCCCGGATCCAAGGGTGGCCTAACAACATGTTGTATTGGAACTCTCCCTCAAGGACATAGAAGAGTTCGGGTAAAGTACGTGGTCCTACACAAATGTTAAGGATCACGGTGCCTAAAGTAGAAGTAATAGCATCATTGAATGATCGCAACATGATGGGGTTGGCACACATGCAACTAGAAGGGATATTCATTTGTTGGAAGGCTTTTGAAGAGATGATGTTTAGGCTAGCGCCCCCGTCAATCATAACATGACGTACCCGAATATCCCGAACGTACGCTGAGATGAAAAGAGTAGGGTCAGGATCTTCGGCACCAAAGTCGATAATTTCATCTTCAGAGAAACTGACAGCAGCGGCTTGCTGTACAGAGACAGAAGTGGTTGGGGAGATAGATTGTTTGGTGAGCGAAGCAACATGATTAGGTGTTAGAATAGAGGTAACAGCAAGGTTTCATTAGGTAAAACCTCTATCCCTTGAAGGATCTCAACGAGAGCTTGTCGATGAGATTCAGAAGTTTGAATGAGATCATACAATGTCATTTTTACAGGCGATTGGTGAAGCTGTTTGATCATAGTTCGATGGGCAATGCCATTAGAGACGGGATAGGTGGGTCCGTGAATAACCACTTTAGGTGGTGGTGCAATCGGATGGTGGACGGAGAAAGAGATGCCGCGGCGTGTTTTCTTTCACTTTCCCATTGTTTTTCTGCCCTTGAGTAGCAACACTAACTATATTGATCTCGTGAATACGAGAGGAGGAAGATGGTAGGGATAGGTCATGGTTTTCGAGAGGTGGGGCTGTAATGATGATAGATCTTGGTGAGGCGGGGACAGGTGGCATAGGAGAGGGAATTGAAGCTAAAGGTCTCTCTCTTCGTAAGTTGTCTTTCTTAACTTTTCTATCTGAGAGAGGTGACGGATGAAGTATTATTTTCAACGCTTTGCATCCCTCTACGTCATGTCCTGGTGTGCGGTGGTAAGCACAGATTTTAGACTCATCGTAACCTATAGGTCGAGGTTTAGATGGATCATAAGGTCTAAGTGGGGGTAGGGAAATGGTCGCATTCTCCACCAACATAGCAAGGATTTTGGCGTAAGACCCTTTGAGTGGGTCAAAGTCAGAGGAAAATGAGGCTATTGACTGGGTCGATTCTGGTGATGACGTGGTGTGGTTGGTTTGTATGGGGGGTGGTTTAGCCAAGGAGTTTTGGTAATGGGTTTTAACTAACCGTGGTTTCTTTGACGTAGAAGCTATGTTGGATGATGAGGCCACAGATGATGTGGTATCAGAAAACAACCACGGGGAAATATGAGTGACCGAAAACAAATCTTTTGATGATGGAATTTGTTTAGGATTGATAGGTGGATAGGATACGCGGGGTGACGGTGTTGCTATACCCTTGGATTTCTGTATGGGTGCAGAAGGCGTAGGTCACTTTAAAGAAAACGCAGGAGGTATGATATATTGATGTAAGGTAGAGGGATGGGGTCCCAATATGGAAGGTAGGTGTGACGATGATGGTTTTAGTTGTGATAGAGGCATAGGTTGAGGAGATTGAGTCTGTCTCCTAATGGGATGGATGGCTTTATTTTTAGATAAATCAAGCCGCTTAGGTGGGTGTGTTAGACTAGGTATGGGTGAGGTCCCAAGCGTAGGGGAAGATTTGGCTAAGTTAATAGAAGTGGACGAGGTATTTGGTAGAGATGAGGGGGGTGAAGATGAGAACATGGGCATTTTAAGCTTCTGTAAACACTTCGGGTATATGGTGGAGGCATCAGGATTGGTCATTTGCATTTGAGTAGAATATGGCATACTCAAACATTCCCATAGAACCTATCTATCTTCTGTGGAATGACAGTCCTCACGTGTGAATAGGAACTTTTGTATGGAAGAAAGGTGGGTTGTGATTCCGGTCCACTATGGGTGTGATACAAGGGGTATATGAGGCACTGTATCAATGGGCGTTAAGAGGTCAACCGGTTGCTGAAAAGATTTAGGTGATGAAGGACTAATAGGTAGGAGGGTGTGTTTGAGAGGATCTGTCATGTTTAAAGAATGTGGTGATGTCGGTTCAAGAGGTTTCTCATCTAAGGATGACAAAAGAAGTGGCGAGCCTTCCTCTTGTACAGCAAGAATGGTAGAAGGAGACGTTTGGGAAATAGATAAATTAGATAACATCCGCTCACAGTCTTGCAAGGATGTGGTATAAGAAGGCTCATTTGTGAGAAGGGAACTCTGGGCAGCTAATTCCTTGATGGGTAAAGGAACGGCAAGGATTTCAGTTTGTCTTGATGGCGAGGAAGGGGGTTCGGTTTCCTGCGTTAGTGAAGAGGCTTGATTGAGAATTTGTTCGATAGAGGTCTTTGGCTGGGAATCGAAGACTGCATGGATCTCATGAACACTCTCCTCGGCTAAGATATCTTGGTTTAGTTTACTGTTAGAAGAATGATTCGGGAATGGTTTGTTGAATATTTTCAAATTTCGGTTAGCAGGGGCGTTAGGATTATCGAGGGCTATATCCCCTGCATCAACCATTTCCTGCACTCGTTTTCAACATCTTGCAATTCTCATGACTGTGTCCCTTCACGCGGTGGAAGTTACAGAAGTCATTTTCTTTGTACCAAGAAGGTATGGCGTGAGTGGAATCAAACCCGAATGAGGTTTAACAGGAGGTAAGGTAATGGCTCCTGCTTTGAGCAATTTTTCCAATATCACACCATATGTTTCTCCCAAGGGAGTGTAGTTGATGGGTTTTGCTTTATACTTATAGGTGGTTTTTGGCGGGGTATTAGACGGTGGTTGGGATTTTACCATCACCGCCTGCACGGCCCCTTTTGATTTCGAAGCGGTCGATGGGTGAGGATTGGTGGTGTTAGGTTTGTTGGTGGAATCTTGGGTTCGGAAAGTGGGGTTTTTGTTACGCAACCGCAATTTCTCTTCCTCTAAGGCTCGAATCTCTAATTTTCGAGCCATAGTAAAGGCCTCGTCAAATGTACGGAAAGTTTGAATTTGGAGGGTAGGAGAGAGATGCTTAGCGCAGGCCCGCATAAACAGTTCGATAAGTTTGGTCTGAGGTAAGGCATACGTAAGTTGGTTGATAAGGCCCCGCCATCGTCTAACGAAATCTGCGATAGATTCGTCTTCAAATTGTCGGATGGCATAGAGGTCGGTGATAGATAATTTCTTGGCAATGTTAATGGAGAAATGATCCAAGAAAGATTGGGATAGCTGGTTAAAAGAGAAGATTGAGTGCTGGGTTAAAGCACTGTACCACTCCAAAGCGGGTCCTGATAAAGACATGGGAAAGGTGCGGAGTAGTAAAGCGTCGTTGTGAGTAATCAGATAGCAGGCATGTCTAAATGATCGCAAGTGTTGTTGAGGGTCCTCCTTACTGTTAAAACGGGTAAATTTTGGTAATTCCCATTGAGGAGGATATGGATGAAGGGGGACTGAAGGGTGGATAGGCTCCCGACAAACTTGCTCGTATGTCAAGGCACTACGACTTCCTGAAAATAAGCCTCCAGTTATGCATTTTGTCCATCATTTGTTTAATTAAATCGGTAGTTGGATGAGATGATGGTGTGGTTGTGGTAAACGGAGGCAAATTGGGCCAAGGGCCATCGCTTGCAGACAATGGTGGGGTTAAATGTTGATAAGGTATGGAGGACGATGTGTTGAGGCAACCGAATAGGGATGTCCTATATAAGTTGTTGAGGTTACCGGATATGTGTGTGGAAATGAAAAGGTGGGTGGAGCTTGAGAAGGAAAGCTCGTGTGGATAGGTGGCAGAGAGCAAGTCATGAACGGAACAGTCTGCAAGAGAGACGAGGTAGGAGTAGTCGGCGGTAATGACATGTTGGGCCCAAGATTAACCAAAGGAAAGCCAATCATGCCATATGGACCCCCAAGAAGGCTGCTTGAGGTAGACAGCGGGACTAAGGATGCGGAAGGCAAAGCGGAGTTATCGTGAAGAGAAGGGGCTAAATGAGCAGCTATACTGATAGGCATGCCAACAAGGAGTTGACCGTCAGGTGTACGGTCAAGGGCATGAGACAAATAGTATTGTACAGCGCTAGGATTAGCATCCAGAAATTTGGCAAATTCTTTATCTCCCACAGGAATTTTAGGAACCTCGCTGGTGTCCATAGGATTCCCCACAAAATGTGAAGGGGGTGATTCAGGCAAAGGAACAGAGCAAGCATGTGAAACCATGGCGGCGGCTTTTTTTAGTGATAACAACCATGGACAGGAGTTCACAAAGTGGGGTTTCAATATGTCGAGAATGAAAATGCAGACTCGCATCGGTGAAATTGGTAGGTTCTTTGGTTTGTCGTGAACTGGAAAAGACAAGAATCGATGTCGGTCTAGTAACCGATGTCGGTTAGACTATAGCCGACGTCGGTCAGTTAACCGATGTCGGTGTAATAAGACTGGTAATATAAGAAGCTGCTGATTTGATTGTTAACAATGCTCAGTATATTTATCAAATTGTTCTAAGGTAATCACGAAACAGACGGTGTATAACGAGAAAACCGAACTGAAAACAAACAAGATGCACACGCAAATCCAGAGACTAACCCTAGGGTTAATTTTAATTATTGTGGGCTTATGCCTTTAGACACGAATGATGTCAATCCTAAACAAAAGACTTAGGGGAAATGTCAAGTTTGTTTTGGCTTATAAGGTTACCTCAATCGGGCGGAGGAATACCGTGGAAAAGGGGGGATGTTTTGAGCTATTGTGTTAATTGTGAAGTGATTCGGTATGTGTTGTGCAGTGAAAGTAAGATTAATTTCCTGTCAATACCGTGGAAATCACCCCCACGTGTACGACCTGTTACTTAGTCTATGTTCACTAGAATCGAAAACAGCAAGCAAGAATGTAATGCACGTGTTTTAAACCCAAATCGAAAATGATATTCGATGAAGCAAATAAGATGACTTTCACTAATGCGAAACTAGGAAAGCAAGACAAATTCTTTACTAAATATATAACAAAAACAGCAACAGCAAGTATGCTTCCTAAAATGAAAATAAGCAAGAGAAACAGAAACCTGAAATGGGTCCCACCGGGCGTGCCAAAATGTTTTGCACGGAATGTTTCGGCTCTGCAGAATAGACTTGCTTCTATCCTATCATTCCTTTGAGAAACAGATAAGGGTTAGGGCTAGGAGGAATACCTGTTGAATGTTGAGATGGTGTGCGCGTACCGTAGAGAGAGATTAGATCGACCGCAAAGAACTCCTTTTTGTCTTGGAAGGACTACTGCAAGTAAGAATACAAGACCACCGATTTTAATTAGACAACAAATGAGGATCTCGCCTTAGGCCCAGAAATATAAAAACTTCCTTTCGAAGGTGGTTAGTTCCCATTTAATATGATTCAACACAAATGATAATATAGAAAGCTATTGCAAAATCATGATTTAGGTATCTCGTTACAAAGCAATAGAAACTAAACTATCACTAATAAAGCGTCACGTTGTTTGTTTGGTTACTGGTCATTGATACGTTCAGGTTGAGTTATAGGGATAAACCAGGCTGGATTTGGGGTTGTTAGGTGGCAAATAGGCGAGCAAAAGGGTTTTGGGGTATAAGTCACAGTGACCGATGGCGGTCACTGGGTAACCGACCACGGTTAGAGAACCGCTGCCGGTATAGGATAATCGACACCGGTAGGGTCAGTAATCTAGGTGCTTCTGGGTAGAGATTGGTTGCAAGGTGATTGTGGGGTTATTGAGATTGGGGGATGGCTGAGGGGAATGATGGGAGGATAGGGAAGACTCAGAGTGTGGTAAAATGGCCTTCTGGGCAATATCAGGGTGTGTGGGTGAAGGTTAAGTGCAGTAGTGGCTGGTAGTAGATCTAGGAATAAACTTATGATTACTATTAATCAACAGGCTCAAGAAAATGGTGCTTAGAAACATATAACATACTACTTACTTGCCCCTGATGTAGATGCAAGTTTCAGGACTGTGATGATGAAGACAGGACCCAAGTTGGATGTAGTTTCCTCTTCTGATGCTCGGATGAGTGTTACTGGGCTCTGGTTATTCAGTTGCAGTCTTGGGCTTGATGTCCTTCTCTGTAATCTCTTCTTGTTTCTTCACTTGTCTCTGCTCGGCCAAGCAAAATCTAGATTCTCTCGATGATTTCTCCTTCTCCCGATCAAATGAAAATCCGATCCTTGTTTTTGGTTGGAAGTGGTCATTTATGGGGAACCGATGGCGGTTATGCAACCGACGGCGGTCGAGTAGGAACCGGTATTGGTCAGGTCAAAGCAGGCTATTTTTGGTAAAATAGCCAGCTTTCCCTCCTTTTCTTCCGAAGGATTGGTAGCGGGCTTGGTCAAGTCATTATGAAGTTGGTTTTAGGTGCGGATGAGGAGTAATTAGTCATAGGTGTGGAATTGGACCAAGTTATAGGTCTTAATTAGGTTAGTTTAGGGTTAAGACTAGGTCATGATGAGGTGGCAACATGAGGTGGCAGGTATGGTGATGTGGATTTATTAATTATAAGGTAATTAATAAATAATTGTGTAAGGTTTAGGTGGTGAGGTTAGGTTGCGAAATGTGATGCGGGTCACAAGGGGTCGTAAGACACAAATTTGGTGTCTACACTAACTTTGACATTTTAATATTACCGAACCACTTACGACAAATATTTGCTTTTTACCACAACATTCTTATTGTACTTTGATTGTTACCATACAATACATTATTGGTGGCATTGTATCGGCAATGACGTTATCTTCTATCGGATGCCACTACTAATTATACTTAACATCCTATTCCTAATACATACATTAATAAAATACAAATTACGGAGGAAAATTTTAGTTTCGACATCTTCCCCCTTCCTAGCTTCTACTCTCGTCTTTGGACTACACTATTCTCGTGCTTGGAAAATCTTTAACTTATCATTGTTGACCCATTTCATAATGGGAGTGCCATCCAATTCCTCCAATCGATATGTACCATTTTCATGCACAACTACTATTTTGTAGTGCCCCATCTATTTGGGAAGAAATTTTCTCTGCCTTCTTTTTTTTTTATCCGGAATCATATACTAAACCAAGTCATTCACATGAAATAGAGACCAACGGATCTTTTGATTAAAGTATTCCTTTCGCTTCATTTTCTTCTTATAACTTGTATCTTTTGCTATTTCTTTCATTTCCTAGATAACAAATGAAGATGTACCAACCTCTCCTTTACCAAATCCCTTTCATCCATCCTTTCATTTTCATGATTCTTAGTGGGAATATCAAACTCAATAGGAAGAACTAGATCAATGCCATAAGCCAACCGAAATGGGGAGTATCATGTTGCTGACTTTGATGTTGCCTTATATGCCCATAATGTTGCATGAATCCTGTTACCCCACTTATGTACTTGCAAGGTGTATTTTTGCTAGAACTTGACACAACACATAATTTGTTTGTTCCACATGTCCATTTGTGCTTGGCTTGTAAGTTGTTGCCTTCTTATGATTAATAGAAAACTTGTTGACTAGGGCTTCTACCACCTCATTAATGAAGTGGCTTCCTTTATCTATTATAATTTCTAATGGAAAACCAAATCTGGTGATAATGCGTTCATAGATGAACCTTGTCACTTCATCCATGGAAGTTTTTTTCAATGGCCTAGCTTCAACCCACTTAGTTAAATAATCTATGGAAACTACAATATACTTATTTTGGCATGGGGTAGTTGGAAGTGGACCTACAATATCTATTCCCCACTTTTCAAAGGGACCAAGTGGAAGAATAGGGCATAATGGAGCTGATGAAGTCTTACGGTTCCCATGTGTTTGAAAAATATCACATGTCTTACAATAATTATAACAATCTCTAAAAAGAGTGGGCCAGTGATAACTTGCATCCAAGATCCTTCTTCTGCCGTAAGTTGTCTAGAGAAGTGTCCTCCACATGTACCATTGTTGAATTCTTCTATTAGCTCCTTCCTTGATCACATCCAACTGCCCTCTTGTACTATCCATCAGGTCCTATTTGAAATAATACTCCATGTAGAATAGAATATGGATGACTAGCTTGAGTAATATTCCTCTTAGTCTTTTCATTGGCACCATCAGGAAACTTGAATTCATTCAGATAATTCCAAATATCTATGTATTCACTAGGGATTGTGTCATAGGCTCGAGAGAGTGCATCTGCATTGACATGCTTCTTTCCTAGCCTATCTATAATATCAAATTCAAATTCTTCTAGTAAAATTATCCATCTTGTTGTCCTTATTGATGGGTTAGGCTTATTTACAATATATTTTTAAGCCTGATGATCTGTTATAATTGTAAACTTCTACCTTAGCAAGTAATTTCTAAACTTTTTTAAAAGTAAAAATGATAGCTAAAGCCTCTTTTTCGATTCATGATAATTTATCTCGAGCACTACTCATTTGTCTGCTCCCAAAGTAAACTAGATGATCATTCCCATTTTCATCATTTTGGCTTAGAGTACTTCCTAGTGCTATTGCATCTGAAGCATCAGTATACACAATGAATGACTTGCTTCAGTTTGGATTCTTTAAAATAGATGAAGACACCAAATCCTCCTTTAGTTGTTCAAAATCTTCATGTGCCTTCTTTCCTAGTTCATAAGTAACATCCTTCTTCATAAAATGGGTTAGTGGCTGTGTAATCTTTGAGAAATTCTTGATGAACCTTCTATAGTAACCCACATGGCCTAAAAATGATCTCAACTTACTTCTATTCATAGGAAATGGTAACTCTTTGATTTTGAAACTTTATCGATCAATACTAATACCATCTCTCAATACAACATGCCCTAACATTACGCCTTTGGAACATCCGAAGACACACTTTGTAGGGTTTAGTGAAGATTGTGCTTCATCTAACCTTTGAAATGATATCTCCATCTAGTGCGCAGTGGTCTATTTTGCTCCTATAGATGCAAAAGTCATCCGTAAATACTCGATGAAGTTTCCAATGTAGGGTTTAAACACCCTATTCATCAAGCATTGGAACTTTGTTGGAGCATTACATAACCCAAAAGACATAACTCTATAAGCAAACGTTCCCCAAGGAGTTGTGAACGTGGTCTTCAACTTATCTTTCTCTGCTATATAAACTCGGTTGTATCTGCTATATCCATTAGCAAAACTATAGCACTCTTGGCCAGCTACTTCGTCCAAGATCTGATCTAAGAATGGAAGAGGGTAACGATCCTTTTTTTTTCCTTGTTGAGCTTCCTATAATCAACACAAATGCATAGCTTCCCATTCTTTTTTATTGAGATCACAATGGGAGAAACCCATTCGAATTCTCCACAATAAATATGAATCCCGCATCAAGCAAATTATCTATCTCTTCTTTTACGGTCTTGGAAAAATTAGGATTCATTTTATATGGCATTTGCTTTATGGGCTTAGCACCATCTACCAGCTCAATACAATGTTCTACCAAACTTACTTGATGGAGTTCCTTGTAATCAAAAGTGAATAGGTGTATGTACCTTCAAAAGAGATGGATGAAGGATTCCTTCTCTCTCTCTCCATCACAACATCACCAATTTTTATTTGTTGGAGACAATCATCAATTTCTTCTTTAGATAATTTTATGGGTTCATGAGTCAATGTGACTGGAAGGATATCCATGACCGAAACATCAACCTCACTTTCTTCATCTTTTATGTCCACTTCATTGGTACTAGAGTAATCAAAGGATGTCCAATCATCAGTTTCATCACTTGAATCCACAAGTTCTGCCTTATGATGCTAAGGGATCATGTTTATCTTCACCCTCTCTCTACCACGTCCAAGTGTCATGAAGCCTTCATTCCAGTAGTTTCTTGCATGAACTCTCCTTAGCCATGGCCTTCCCAACAACATTGGGTATGCAGTAGTACCATTTTTCATCACCTGAAATTCTACCACACATACAACACCCATAACAGATATTGCCACATCTGAAACAACACCTTATAGCTTAGTTTTCCCTTATTTAATGACCTTAACATAAGTGTTGAGGGGAAATCAATTTTTAAACCCAATATATTCATTACAGACTTGGTCATTACATTAACTGCAGCACCTCCATCTACTAAGACATCATGAATTGAAATACCATTACATAATACCTCAGCTTATGGAGCATAGGGATCTACCTCTGCTTCTAAAATAGGGACCTCAACCTCCTTCCTTCGTCGAGGATTGATTCCACTTCGCAGCTCCCGCCTCTTCTTAGAAGACATAGCCGTGTTGTTGACCATATGTAATATTTGTACACCTTTTGAATAGATCTTCTAAGATGGAGTATGGTCCTTGCCCCTGTGAAATTAGAAAATCCTGCACACCCAACTTTCTTCTCCTATGTTTCTTACTAGTTTCTCCTTTCATCTTCTTAGGATCATTTCCATCTTGGTTATCTTTTTCTTTCTTTCTTTTTGTTACAAACACATCTGCTTCATTATTTATGCTCCTATATACTACATCAAAAGAATTCACAGGTGCTTTTTCCTTTATCATTATCTCTTGTACTAGATGTAGAAGATATATCCAACAATTATACTTATAATGACCCTTTTATGAAAACCATAACATACAAACTTCGATATATTTCTTTTTGGACCTCTATCTCCTCCCTAAGAACTAAATTATTTTCCTTGAAGAAGATTAATATTTAATTGGACCATCTTCCTGAGAAGATATTCATACTCAGTAGATGTACTATGAGAAATATTTGTGCTCACCGAGAATGGTTGTGGATTCTAGACCAAAGGTGTTGGTGTAGGCTCTACCTTAGCAATAATTTATTTGGGCTCTTCTTCCATGCTTTCTTCTTGCCTTCTTGCAATCTCCTTTGCTTGTTCAAGGGTCGTTGGGCAGTCATACTTCACTCATTGTCTGATCTCTAGCTTCATCCCAAGAATGAAGTGCTTACAGAGGAGATTATCCATGCCATTCATCAACCCATCCGCTAATCCTTCCTTCCAGATCTGGGCATCGAGCTTCCTCCTTAGCTCTAGAACATGAGCATGATAATCCCTTATCTTCTCCTTCTCTCCTTGGGATAGCTTTGTGACCTCGATCATGAGATCTGCATATTTCTATTGTTCACCAAATTCTTCAAGAAAACTTTCAGTTAATAAATCCCATGAGTTTTTCACATTATCACCTAGTGTTTCAAACCACCTAAGGGTTGAACCATCCAAAAAGGTAGGAAAAATTCAGTCCATTATTCCCTTCTTATGAGGCCATTAAAAATGCAAGATTGTTTAAATTATTGAATGAAAGAGGAAGCATCTTCATTAGATTGGGCTGAAAAAATAGGAATCTTCCCCATTTTCAAAAGTAACCACAGTGAAATACCAACCCACAAGTACAATCAACAAGACTTATGTGCATAAATAATTGGAATCATTATAATAGAAAGTGACTTTGCATCTTTCTACAAAGAAAATAGAAATGACCACAGTAAACTATGGTAAAACTTGACTTACTGCGGTAAAAACTGACTTTACTGTGGTAAACACTATTCACAGTAAAAAGTGAAGTTATTGCGGTAAATACTATTCACGGTAAAAATTGACTTTACTATGGTAAATACTATTCATGGTAAAAAGTGACTTTACCATGGTAACTATTATGCACAGTAAAAGCAAGGTTACCTTCCAGATGATTTCGGCTAAGTGGGAATATCTCTCCGTAAAAATACACCAACAAGGAATGGTCCTGGCAACAGAATCAAAATGTCATCACCAATACTAATGCACAACTTTTAGTTTGGTGGAAGTAATCTAGAAACACAATATCAGACATAACATAAGAATAACATAGAGTATGATACAAAAGAATGATGACAAATCTGAAATATAAGTGTAAATTATATTATCAACATGAAATTGTTACAATCTCACCCATGAAGTACTTCAAGTGTTACCAACTCCACTTGCCTTCCAACAATAACTATGGGAGAAACTTCACAATTACACCTCTTAATGGCTTCTTTAACACACCTTCTAAATGATGGCTTCCTTCACACACTTACTCATACAATATTTCTCACTACTTCCTTCTATGCTAAATGAGGGGGTGGCCTCTCTATTTATAGAACTTTCAAGATTATCCACCTTATCTCTAAGATAGGATAAGAAATCTACTCTGACAAATCATATTCTATACCTTAACTCTTATCTTTACATGTAACCTTATCTTTTAAGATAAGATAAACCTTATCATTTCACATGGGTTCCACCTTTTTAGACTTTTTACAAATAAAATACACAACAAATTTATGACATCACTCCTTGTTCTTATTACCAATATAATATTTCTATTTCCTAATCATGTAGACCCTACTTCTCTACTTATCCTAACTTTGACATTTTAACATTACCGAACCACTCACGACAAATATTTACTTTTTACCACAACATTCCTATTGTACTTTGACTGTTACCATACTATACATTATTGGTGGTGTCATACCGGAAGCACCATTATCTTCTATTGGATGCCACTACTAATTATACTTAACAACATCCTATTCCTAATACATACATTAATGAAATAGAAATTATGGAGGAAAATTTTAGTGTCGACAGTACACACTTTTTGAATGAGATAATCAGATCCTATTAGATGAGTTTATGGTTGCACACCATAAAAATACACCCTATCATCCTCGGAAAATGGAACGGATGAGGCTTTCAACAAGATTTTGAGCAGACTTTGACAAAAGTTTGTGATGTTGGAATAAAGGATTTGGATGAAAAAAATTGTCGCTTGTTCTTTGGGCATATAGAACAACTTATAAGAGGTTGAACAAAGCCACTACATTTTAGTTGGTGTTTGGTGCAGAAGTTGTTCTCCTATAGAATTTATGTTACCTTATTTGCGCATTGCACACACATGAGGTATAGCTGATGAGGAGGATTTAGAAGATCATATCAAGAAGATGATTCAGTTAGATAAGTGACAAGCCATAGCATGATGGATTTAGAAGCGAGGAAAAGCTAGGCGAAAGCATGACATGACGAAACGTAAGGGATAAAATTTTGAGATTGGACAAATGGTACTTCTTTATGACTCAAATTTCTTGCACCATCAAAGAAAGCTTAAAGTATATTGGTTGGGGTTGTATGTCATCACTTACATACTTGAATCGGGTGCTTGCCAATTAGAAGCACTTGATGGAACATGGCTACGCGGTTACTTTAACGGGAGTAGGCTGAAGCCCTACTATAAATAAGTCTTCTTGGTGTTTATAATAAGGTAGTATTGCCATTTAGATTAGGTTTTCAATTATGTATTTCCTTCACTATCACTATTCTTTGTCAATTTAGCTGTTGCTTTTGTGTAATAAGCGCTTATGTGCATGAAGCTAATTACTATATGAAGAATGTTTAGGCATGAAGGACTGCACATACCTTTAGTGTGGGGTGGTTGTAGTTATCTAAGTAAAATACTATGAGAATTAAAAGGTTAAAGGAATAAGTGGTTACAGTGTGCTTTAAGTCAAAAGAAGATTGCTTCTCAAAAGTGACCAAGTATGGAGATGAATGAAAGGATAGTATAACGCAAGGTAAGTAGAGGCCATAATAACTACTAAGAGAAGCTATAATGATGAGGTACTAGGGTGTAAGGGCGTGTCTGAATAGAAGTATGTGACCAGAGGGTAGGAAGGCATGCTAGAAGGTTATAGGCTGGGCCGTGAAGATGTACCACACGGAATGAATGAATTTTATCAATGAATGAGAGGATATTTGGTAGGTGAAGCAACAATAAATGCATCAATATTTTAAAAATATATATAAGGATGGGATGTGAATTCATTTTTACCTTTGTGATTAAGGGCATTTGAAATAAGCCAAGTGTGAAGAGCCAAGTGATCATTTTTAAGGTGTGAGAGGTGTGTAACTAGTCACGATTAAGATATCTATGCGTAGAAGAAGCTTGTGTCCTCGGTGGTGAAGGGTTTGAGCGAAGTAAGGTGATAGAGACAACTTAGGGGTATGTAATTTCACATAGGGCATGCTGAATTGAACTAGGGTTTGCTTTGCACATTGCATAATTTGAACAAAAAGGATCTACATGGGATTGCAAGGTAAAAATGGAACCCAAGAAGGTAGTTGCAGCAACAAAAAGGAACGAAGAAGGTGGTCATCGAGGAGGAAGAAATGGCTCAAGAAATGGCTCCGTAAAGTAATTTTTAGAGATGCAATATCCAGAGGGGGTTATTGTCAGCTAGGAGTGGGATTCTCACATAAGGAAAAAGTAAAGTGAGTGATTATAATCACCACACCATTGAGAACAAGAAGGATCTTGACGCATTATTAAACATGAATAAAAATAAATGCACAATAGAAGATATGTCGGTATATGACGATGCTGGTGAAAAGCTCTTGCAAAGGATAGGGGTTTACCAACTTTATGATCTCCTTATTTCGGGAAGTATGAGCCATTATACTAGTGGCTTATGAGTAAAGTGCACGAGGATTTTTTCTACTTTGCAGGGCGCAGAGTCAGAATTTCAGCCGTGCTCATCTCCACAGTGATAGGGTTGAAAGGCACGAGAGACAATTTACGAGATGATATGACAGATAAAACCACAATATTAGAGACCAAGGAGTTGGGATATACAAAGGGTCCATGTGGTATGGACATCGACAAACTAAATAAGTATCCAGTTGTACAAGCGGCTGCACATCTCATTACAAAGCTCAATGACCAGGAAAGGTGGTCACAAGTGAACACCATGTGGTTACACATTGCCAAAAAGATGTCTGAAGGAGTAGTCTACAAAATTTCATGGTATATCATAGAGAAAATCATTGAAGAAGCACGCATAGGAGGAAAGATCAACTTTGGATCTGTTTTGTTATCACAAGTGTTCATGGAGATCAGAGTACCTGATGGACCAAAGGATAAGGTATGGGAGTATCCGATGGAACACAAATCAAATGCCGAACACTTCAAGAAGTACCTATGTGAGGGATCCATGACAGAGTAGGTTAGGCAATGGGCCGAGAAGTGGTATGATAGGCTCTGTGTGTCTTTTGAGGAGGAATGATGCATCCCTAAGGACTTGTCTTCAGTGGTTGGAAAGCATTTCAATTTGTTGTATACAAGAATTTTTGTATAGCACAGTTTGTAATGAAAGATGGGGCATGGAGTCCTTGGTGTAAATTTCCATATGCATTCACAGCAAAGTACTTCCAAGCATTGATACACAAATCTACAAATGTGTGGCGACCGATGTTCAACTCGAATAAGGTAGATTGTGACTATCTCACACTAAGAAAAAAATATGTGTATCTAGGGCGGGGTGCATATGTTGAAATACTCATTTTTGACATTTTAATCATTAAACCAATAATTTTGGCGTTGGGAGCTATTGGAGTAGTGCTGGTGTATCTCCAACTCGAAGCCAAATATGGAGAATAAAAAGTATGTGGAAGGTGAGTTTGCACTTCCAAGACTACCAAAGGAAAAGCATACAATGGAGAACATCCCAAAGGTGCCTAAGCCCACAGAGCCAATTGAAGTGGAGGATGAGGAGGAGAAGTGCGAAGAAAGTGGTGGTTTGGAGCATAGAGGTAAGAGACATCCTAAAAATAAAGGTGAAGCTCAAGACACCACTACACCACCTCAGCCATAAGAGGGGGATGATGAGGACTTGAATGCAGTCAAGGGGAGCACAAATTTAAGAAGGTGTTTAGGAGAACAAGGACCCAAAGTGTTACTCCAACAATAGTGCGTAGATCACCCGACTCTCTCCACGAAGGAGGAAACCATGCAAAGAAAGAGGAAACTGAAGTTAAATGAGGAGGTGGAAGAGTCGAGACGAAATCGCACCTAATTCTCCTACACTTCCAAAGAACATAGAGGAACAGGGTGAGGAATCAAAGGAATGCGGAGAGGACGAGAATGGATTAGAGGAGATAGTTGCAGAGAATGTTTAGGACAAGGAGAAAAAGTCCCAAACATGGAAGCTAAGGTCCCCAAGCAGCAATGGTCTAGAATAATGAGTGGAGAGCACATTCCACCAGCCATGGGATATGCGGAGGATGCAGTAAAATTATTTGTGCCTACTTCCCGAGTTACACGATAACACGAAAGGAATTATTTGGTCGGGAACTAATGGATGAGGATATGGTGAATTTGCACACTCGAAAGTGACTATCATGGTAAATACACACCCATATGGATGAGCCTGACTTTGATATATGTGAAGATTCATGTGTTTCAAGATGGCTGAAGAAGGCACCACAAGCTAGACATATGATGATAAAGCCTACTGTCATGTCAGATGAGCAGGTCAGCAACACATTGGTAAAGGTTTCTGCTGAAGTTGCTAGAAGAAACATGGATAAAGATGCAACAATCAGAGCATTACACGAGGAGCTAAAGACAAAGGATGTTGAGATAACATGCATAACACAAGAGAGGGACTTGGCATAGAAGAAGAACAAAGTATTTATCAGCTTCACAGAGGAGATTGGGGACAATGTCATAAGAGCTAGGCCACACTTGGAGACCAAGGTACCATAGACATTTCCCTTAGTGATACATTATGTAGGAAATTTGGTGGACCTAGTACTTGAAGATGAACCTCTATGCATGGCAATGCTAAGGAAGTCAGAGCAAGAGGCATAATGAGAGAAAGCCTCACCGATGCAAAATATTACATCTTATGAATGGTCATTGCAAAGCACTATAAGAAGTATTGAAGAAAGTAGACTAGGCTTTGAATATATGCACAACTCCAGAGGTTCTTATTAGCATAAAGACCTTAGAAGAAAATAATGAGGTCCAAAAAGCAATGAAGGATGAGACATTGGGCCACGCAAAAAGATTGTCAATGGTTAAGCAGAAGCGTGAGGCCCTTGCAACAACACAAGAGCCGCATAAGATTTGACTAGAAGATATTGGGAAGAAAATTACACAGAAGATGGATCTTCTAGAAGGAAGAATGATCTCAATGTCCAACATTGTGTTGGTTTTGTAGAATGAAAAAGGAGAGATTGTGAGGGATGAGTTGGAATCCATTGTTGTGGACATTTCGAGAAAGTAGAACAAGCACTCGCTGAATGACAAACCTTGGAGGCCAAAATAAAGGAGGAGTATCTAGAGTTGATACTTCAAACTGATGCAGAGGAGGATGCCTCATAACCTCATAAAAATTATTTATTTATCTACATTCTTTTATTACTATTCTTTCCATTCTTCTACTCTTTGCTTCAATTTTTGAGATACCCATTGTCAGGATGACAATGAGATTAGTGTGGGGTAATGTTGATAAGAGAATACTTGTTAGAGATCACATAAGAATTCCACGTGGGAGAGAAGGCCAGATAAAGGGTGCTTTGAAGGACAGAAGAACCCACACATGGAGGGCATGTTCAACATTCAGGGATTAGCTGATTTTGAGCATGAAGACCTATTTTTAGAAGATGGCATGCAAAACATGCCAATGATGTAGAGACGTGTGCACCATGCATTGTCTATCTTTAGAGGATTGGATCAAGCGTTTTGCATGGAGACGAGCTAAGAATAGGATTGCCACTTCAATTAACTATAATAGGTCTATAGATAGCACACTTGCATGTGTGGCTATGCCTGTAAACAAATTCTGCAGTGGCTATCAATAGCATGTGGCCTATTTCTGGAATAGATAAGTGGTGAAGGGAAAGTCCCCACCCTATATATATGATATGAAGAACATAGTAGAATATACACACACAGAGAGATGGATGTATGAAGGTATAGAGGTATGTGCATATGATTGGATTATCAGATCGATCCATGCGCGCATCGGTATAGATTTCCATTATTGTAAGGAGCTTCTATGTTATTAATAGATGGAAGATATTGGCCGAACCTAAGTGTCATTCCTGTGTGTAATTGAGTAGTGCATTTTCTTGATTCAATCATGGTTACTATTTAAACTTATTCTTTCATAGATATGAATGTAGCATGCATTATAGAATGATGGATTAGTTATGGATCTATATGTTTCTTCCTTTATCATGCTAACATCCTACTACAACAACCCTAAAGAGGAATCTAGTACCTTTGCGTACTTTTCGAGTGAGCGCGCAGTCTACGCCGAGTGACATGCCAGCGCGACTAGGGTGTTATCTCGTAAATTCTAGGCTACATCGACACAAGCTTTTAAATATTTCGTTAGTGTCATAAAATCTATAACATCCATCCATAAATGATTACCCCTGTCTTTTACCTTTTCCATGTATTTTTTATATTTCTATTACCATTTTTCAATGTGCAATTGATAAGAGAATAATAATAATACAATTTAGTGAACTAGATCCGACAACAAGAAGCATGTCCATTATTTCATATGAAGATATATCACTCAACAAATTGCAAAAATATGCGATCACACATTCTACATTGAATGGATTATTCAACATAATAGATAATATAGCTGACATAAGATGAAATGGATATACATATTGACAAGTAAATTCTTTTGTGTTTTCCATCCTCTTTGATATGTCTTCCTCTTTGTAAAAAACATAGTTGTCTAAAATTATTTGAGCCTTGGTTGGAAGAACCTCTGCCACTTTAGGATCAATTTTTTATTTTGATTATTTTCACTTCCTTGTTAATCATCTTTTCTTTTTACTTTTCTCTCTTCTCCCAAGAGTATAAACAAATGGTGATAGTGAGATTCATGCATCCCAAAGTTTTTAATAACATTAGCTCAATATTATTTGGATGTGTGTTATTTAAATACTTCAATACTTTACCTCTCATTTTTCCATCACCTTTTACTCTCTAACAATAAGATTCAAATGTCTCCTCTATGACACCTACCTCAAAATAGCCATTTAGCCATAAATTCCTTGATTACACATTTTCAGCTAGTATTAATAGTTCTTCATTAGTAATTCCTTTTACAACCCTAAAGGAATTGAGCCTGAACCTTGCCAGTGAATTTGACAAAAAGTTAGGTTGGTTATCCTTCAAAGGAGAACAAGCAAGCGCAATAGATCTAAATAACTCAAATTGTATTTTCCATTTAATCCATCTATCATTAGGAAATAATAGAAAATTCCATTTGTCATACAGACTCTCTATATTTTGAATGAAAAAAATAGCAAGACATTGCTTCTCAAAGATCTGCATCCAAAGCACAAACAATATATTTACTTTGTGAATTTTACAAAAATAAATGATAAATACTAATGCAATAGAATTAAAAATCCATTACCCTCCACTCCTTAGTCTTCATTTTTTCCACTTCGGGCCTTTGAGGACATCCTAGTGATTTCCAAACTGAATGAACCTTGTAGATAAAATCAATAAAATTGTTTTCAATCCAACTTGTATTTACTTTGTGTTTTTACTTATAAATAATAACAATGGCTTTGCTAGATGCTTTTGAAGACAAAATATGATCCTTTTAAAACTACAACCTAGTATGTAAAGACTTGTAAGTTCCTTCGCCCATTTTTTTTGGGAAAAAAATTGTATGTTGGTCATCCAATATGTAGTAGTGCACATCATCCCTTTTTAGGTCATGTGGATGCTCAAGTTCCACAACCTCCTTTTTATACTACAAGAAGGGAAGAATAATTGCATCCCTCTATATAGGAATAAACTTTATCAACATAGAATGGATAAGAAGCTCAACATTATTCTCATCTAGATGATGGTACTGATACTCTAGATGAACTATAAGACACTTAGAAAATTCAATTGGAAATACATCATCATTGAAAAATAATAATTCAAACTGTTGAGTGGTTGAAGATTTGACCTTCTTGAATAGACGGTGGATTTCCTTAACAATGTTGTAGATTTATTATTTTTCTTAACCCGCCAACCTTCAAATTAGAGGGGTCTATCTATAATTTAGAAAATTAAGATCGCCTTAGGATTGTAAATAGATGGGCATGTTTTGATGGTTAATTTGATGACAAACAAAAGAGTTATTATCATATTTATAGAACTTTTTGAATACCAAAAGCATGCCTTTATGAATTTCAACAACATTTGCACACCCAATTTTTTTCAGTCTATAAACATCCCCAAATTCCAACCATATTTAGAACATGAACTAATATGATTTTCTATTAAGGCATGCATTTCCTGTTTCTTGAATAAGGAAACTTCCAACTCCATATCAAGAATAAGACACTTATTAATTTCAACATCAATGTGTTCAACCTGAATATGTATTGTTTGTAGATCAATAACATTTGAGGATAGAACCATACCAACTTCTTGTTTTACATCATCATCCAAGACAATCAACCACAGTCCGCATGGTATTTTTCTAGGGAATGGATTTCTACAAACCATTCCTCATTTATTTTCTTCCAACAATATACACCTTCAATGAAAGGGATTTCCATGAATGGTGCATGACCAATGGAAGACATATCACCTGTAAATGGAAATAAATGCATTAATAATTCATAACTAACTTAGCATTAACGCAATGTAATACACTTTGAGCTTAGTGGACACTAGTATTTGAATATAGTGTTGGAATATATAACTATAGTAATGGAGATTATCTCATTTTCCGAGAAACATTTACTCATTGTCTTTTACGAATGTAATAACTATTTTAACGGCCACTAATATTAAATATTCATTAGGTTATATCAAATAAACATAATAAATATAAAGCTTACTGGCTATTATGCTTGAAATATCATGTGGAAATATGTAATCATATTCATGAAGCTTAGATGTAACTAATCATTGTCTTTTATGTAATCTGTCAAGAAAAGTTAGTATTCTAGACATTTTGTATTATACAAGATTATATTACCACTTTAGGGAATCATTGGTGTTCTTGTGTTTTTGTTACTGTGATTTGATTGAGAGATTGACAATTACATTTTTAGTGAATGTTAGTTAAGGAGGAAATATTTAGGGTTTTACACGTTCTTGTATTCGTGTTTGTGGGATTTTACAATTACTTGATTATTTCTTCTCACAATTGTTTGTATTGGAAGTGGGTAAGGGAGAGGAGCTCAACCAGTCAATGTGAAGTGCACTTAACAGTCCATAAATATATACGTATATATCAAATTTTAATTTTTAAAAAATACCCTTTTATAGATCGGCATGTCTCTAATCTATAAATTTCAATTGAGTTACATTATCCATCCTAGCCATGTTCTTTAAAATTGTTTGCACTACCAATCGACACTTTATCTCCCAATAAACATTACAAAATAACTATATTAACGTTAAGTTTTAATGTTATTATATATAATATAAAAACCGATATAAAATACACTAATTCCTATTAAAATTATCAATCTCCATTTAATATTAAAATGGAACCTCGTATAACAAAAAAATAGCTCATTATTTGCATTAATACCACCCACTCTTACAAGGAAGCAAAAATTGTTTTATCCTAGCATGCATTAGTTATCCACACATCCACCACCAACTCTCAATCAATTCTCACATGGGATGAATTAAACTACCCTCATAACCCAGTCATGATTATTTCGGGATAATCAAGTATGGGAGAGGTGTGCCAAATTTTACAGCAACTGCTTATTGAAATCGCTATTTCAAAATTTTAAATTTCATTGTTTGCACCAATGTCATCTACAATGTAGTTCTCATAATATATATTTTATATAACACATAATTCATATTAGTTCATATCAAGAAAACACCTTAATGACCGATAAGCTCCATTACTTACATTAGGTCTTAGCAAGTGCTAAGCTATTCCTTTAAATATGAGTTAATAAACAACAATGGATATTTTATGTTGTCCATTTATTTGTAAATGAGAAGCCTAGAGGCCCTCTATATTTTCTAGGATTACATTCCAACAATGTAAATACTATCTATACAGTTTCGATCTCTAGTATTTTTCAGTATTTATAATTATACCATATTGCCTAGACTATTCCGGAAGATCCAAGTGTTGCACTACATACCCTCGAGATGGATTAAGACTTATGTAATTCTCATAAGATATATTGTGAATAAAACATAGTTCTATATAGGTTCGTATCAAGGAAAATGATTAGCGATCGATAAGATCCATTACTTATTAAAAGGGATGGCCTGGTGACCGCTAGGCTCAACAATTTTTGTTTTCAAAATAACATTCAAATAACAATCACAGATCTACCTTAGCAAAGATCTAGGCTCCTACTATTATATCTAGTCATTGTATAAACTATCCGTAAAAATTTGAATCGCTACTTTTTCATTGTTTATAATTATATCATATTAGTTGGACTATCCTGAAGAGCCAAGTGTTGTACTAAATTCCCTTGAGATGGATCAATCCTTATGTGTTTCTCATAAGATATAATGTGTATAACACATAAATCACATCATTTTGTATCAAGGAAAATTCTTAGCAACCGCTAAGCTCAATTACTTTTTTAATTATGAAGGAGAATCATGTGCATCCCGGCCTTGCATCTTTATTAAATCATGTGTGAATTTTTTCTTTGATGGATGATTTTCATAATAAATCTACTCTATGCACATATAAATAATTTGGAGTTGGTTTTATGCTTAGTTATAATAGACAACAAATCATGGTCTCTCTTAGGGATCGATAGGATCCTACCCTTAGATCTATTCATTTTAAAAACTATATGTATAGTTTTCAAATGCTATTGTTTTTCACTATTTATAATTGGATCATATTGGTTGCACTATCCTGGAGGAGCCAAGTTTTGAACTACACACCCTTGAGAAGTTTCAAGCCTTATGTATTTATCATAAGATATAATTTTTATAACACATAATTCACATCGGTTTGTATTAAGAAAAACTCTTAGTGACCGCTAATCTCCATTACTTAGTAAAAGAAAGGATATTTCAAAAGTTTAAATTTCAAGATTTTAAATTTCATTTTTTCTTTAATACCACCCACTTTGAAAAATATGGCCAGTTGTTATAGCATGGAAAGAATTAGTTATCCACACATCTACCTCCAACAATCCATTAACTCTTGTATGGGAGAGGTGTTCCAAATTTTGTTGCCACTTCTTGTTGAAATTGTTAGGTACAACATATAAAACAATATCCAAGTGGTTATTCCTTGTTGAATAACCTTTTTCATCAAGGTTAGATAATAGTAAAAGAATCTAAGAATTCAATTATGAAGGATAATCATGTGAATCTTGGACTTACATAATTGGTACATTGTGTGTGGCTATTTGCCTTGATGGATGATTTACCAAACATGCAAGGCCACTATACACATGATTATTCCTTCAGATTAAATGATGAAAATATATTAATATGATCTAACCTTTCTAAACAATGGTCTTTAATAAGAAATCACCATTGGAAGTTTTTGTTATCTGTTGTACACAACAATTTCAACAAGTAGTCATTGTAAATTTTGGCACACCTCTACCATACAAGTAGTCACTAAGTATTCAGTTAAATAATTTCTAATTGTCTTGTCTAGAATGTAATAACTAACCTAAAGGACACTTATCTCAAATTGTCATTAGGGTGAACTACATACCATAGAGAGGACAAAGTATTATGTACTTATCATAAGATATATTTTGTATAACACATAAAACATATCAGTTTGTATCAATAAAAATGCTTAGTGACCACTAAACTACATCACTTGCGTTAGGTCTTAGTGGCCGCTACGTTATTCCTTTCAATAGGAGTTAAGAAAAATAATGGATGTTTTATGTTTTCCATTTAGTTTCGACGAGAAGCCTAGGGGCCGCTGTGCTCTATATTTTCTAGGATTCCATTCCAACAATGTGAAAACTATTTGTAGAGCTTTGGATCGATAGTATTTTTTAGTATTTATAATTATATCATATTGGCTAGACTATACCTTTGTAGCCAAGTGATGCAATACATACCCTCCAAAGGGATCAAGTCTTATGTAGTTCACATAAGATATATTATGAATAATGCATAATTCATATCGGTTTGTATCAAGGAAAATGTTTAGTGACCGCTAAACTCTATTACTTGCATCAAATCTTAGATGAAGTTAAGATATTTATTTCAATAGGAGTTAATAAACAAAAACAAATTTTATGTTGTCCAATTATTTTTTTATGAGAATCCTAACAAGTGTTAGCCTCTATATCTTACATGATTCCTTTCTAGCAATGTGAAAACTAGTTGTACAACTTTGATCACTAGCATTTTTAGAATTTATAATTATATCATATTGGCTGGACTATCCTTAGTGGAGCCAAGTACTACACTACATACCCTCGAAAGGGATCAAGGATTATGTATTTCTCATAAGATATATTGTGTGTAACATGTAATTGACATCACTCATATCAAGGAAATTTCCTAGCGACCGCAAAGCTCCATCACTTGTGTTAGGTCTTAGCATCCGCTAAAATATTTCTTTCAATAAGTTTTAATGAAATAATATGCATGTTTTATGTTGTACATTTAATTTTTGATGAGAAGTCTATAGGAAACTAGCCTCTATATTTTCGAGGATTCCTTTCCAATAGTTTTTCATTAGGTCTTAAGCAATTGATAATTTATTCCTTTCAATACGAGTTCTTGAACAACAATGCATGTTTTATGTTTTTAATTTATTTTTTGATGAGAAGCATAATGGCCATTATCCTATACATTTTCTAGGATTCCATTCCAACAATGTAAAAACTATTTGTATAGCTTATGATCGTTATTTTTTTGCATTGTTTATAATTGTATCATATTGGTTGGACTATCCCTAATGGAGTCAAGTGTTGCACTACATACCATCACGAGGGATCAAGCCTCATGTAGTTCTCATAAGATATATTGTGTATAACACATTATTTATATCATTTCATATAAAGAAAATTCTTAGCAATCGCTAAGATCATTGCTTGCGTTAGGTATTAGTGGTTGCTAAGTTATTCCTTTCAATAGGTGTTACTGAAAAAATATGCATGATTTATGTTGTCCATTTACTTAATGATGAGAAGCCTAGCATCCGCTATCTTCTATATTCTCTAGGATTACTTTCCAATAATGTAAAAACTATCTCGTATAACTTTATATCACTAGTATTTTTTTATTATTTATATTTTTATCATATTAGCTCAGAATACCTAGTGTAGCCAAGTGTTGCACTACATACCCTTGAGAGGAATCAAGCCTAATGTAGTTCTCATCAGATTTATTTTCTATAAAACATAATTAATATTAGTTCGTATCAAGGAAAATGATTAGCGACCACTAATCTCCATCATTTGCATTTGGTCTTAGAGGCCGTTAAGAAATTCCTTTTAATAGGTGTTATTGAAAAACTATGCATGTTTTATGTTATCCATTTCCTTGATGAAAATAATCCTAGTAGATGCTATCCTCTATATTATCCAGATTCCTTTCCATCAATGTAAAAAACTATCTACACATCTCTATATTTCTACTACTTTTCATTGTTTATAATTATATCATATTGGCTTGACTATCCCTGGCAGAGCCAAGTGTTGCATTACAAACCCTTGAGAGGGATAAAGCCTTATGTAGTTCTCATAAGATATATTATTACAATTTGTTACATTGCATCAAAGTAATATAATTGTAGACACCAAAATTGGTTCATACTCCCCTTAAACCCTGTTAATTAAATTAACCATACCTACCTATTCATATCCCCTAGTGTACAAGTTAATTAAATTAATTATCTTAAATTAATTAATTAATATACTCACTTAACCACCTCACCTATCCACCTCACTCAATGACCTGCTCAAACCTCATTAATGACCTAAGATTGAGTCTACACCTATCCTAACTAACTAGGACTTAGTCTAAACCGAAACTTAACTCCTATTAACAAACCTAAAAGGAATCCTACTTATCTTACCATGATCTATTACTTAAGACTCGCGAAGGTTGGAGATCACACCGAAAATAGCAACACACTAGATATTTTTGGCCAACCTAGATATTCCTTCCTTGACCAATGCCTGCTATATCTCAACAGACGTCGCCGCCTAACCGCTTCCAGTTAGGTTAAATAAATTTCCAAAAGCCTTTTCCTAGGTTGGTAATTTGATTCAGGATATAATTCTTCAAGAGACTTGGAGCACTCAAAATTATTTAACACTCGGGAAAAAGAAGACACACGGAGCACTACCAACATAAGTCACAATTTGCTATCCTCTTCACGATCAAAGATTCACAACAAAGAGGCACGAAGATCTGATTTTTCATGGCATAAATACAACTCTTCTCTCTGGATCTCTATTGTCACCGTATTCATCACCTATGTTCTCCAATCTACTTTCTAGTAAGTATTTAACATCTCTACACTAAATCTCTAGTTTCCTTGTGTAGATTTATTTATTCATCTTTGTAGTCTATTTCTCTCCACACCCATATACTTCCTTCCTTCCATCAACCCATCACCTGATCATACCCAAAATTTCACCCATTTTCACCCTCTCCTAATCATCTCTGAGTCTTCAGAACCATTTTACAACCTCACTCTCACCATTTCCAACCTCTGTGCAATCACAAGGAGTCTAGAAAACCAATTCTAAGAACTTTCTACTAATTTCCCCTACCGACGTCAGTTAGCCAACCAACGTCGGTCACTCTTCCTAACCAACATCGGTCGAAAACACAACCGATTACTATGTTCATTAATATAGCTCAAACCAATGAGATAATACCCACTTCCCAATAGCCCAGAACCATTTCTAATCCTTACCAGACCTTACCTAGAGCCTGTACCAAACCTGCAACTCAACACCAGCTAATCAACCCTCCCGTTTTGACCTTAAACAACCTTTTACATGACCTTTCTTATTTTTTGTATGATATACCTAAATCGTTTCAATTCCAATAGGATATTTACTTCATGTATGATTTAAATAGCATTAATATTGTTATATAAAAGTAGATTGACACCTGTTCGTCAGAAGTATCACACTTCTTGGATCTAGCTTCCACTAGGCAGATCCACTCAAAGTGTTTTTAACTCTATTTGGTGGTATTGTTTTGTATATACAGGTAGTTCCTCCTAGCCAAAAGGGATCTCTCACATCCGTTCTGATCTAGAAGTCATCTACGCATGCATTCGACCTTTAACTGACATTACAACATGTATTCCTCCTTGGCCTTCTACCCTTATCTATTTCATTAATTTTCTAAGAATCCGGTGAAACATTTTGGCATGATCTTATGGGACCCATCAAATTGTATGTTCATTCCTAGGAAAAAATTGTATGTTTATTTCCCGTCAAAAAAGTATTCACATTAATTTTCTTCTCTGGAATATTCTCATTCTTACTATTGTCTAAAATAAATTGTACTTTTAGTGCTTTAAAAAGAACATGTCTTCCTTTTACTACATTGCATTAGTGAAAGAGAATCCCTCTTCCTATTCTCCATTTGTTACATTGAACGTAATTGTGGATTTGGGCTTAAAACACTTGTATTTCATTCTGGTTTGTTGCATTATAGCTCACATTAATTTGAGGGAAACCTATACGCTAGAAGTCATGCCCAGCTAATGGTTGACTAATTTAATTGTAGTTCACTTGCACACTCTCTCTCTATACCAAACCACTTAAATAATTTACACATCTTCTTAAACATCCTCCTACCTGAAGAATTTTTCAACGATCACATGATCGAGAGATTAATAGTGGGTTCCCAGTTGGTTTCTCTCGTCTACCATTATCTCGAGAAAGGACCGCCCCCACAAAAAATTTACCTGAAACCATCCTATGATCTTGGATTTCATAGGACACCTTCTATCAAAACAAAAACTCAATTTTATTCACAAGTCAATCTAAAATAACATAAGCTAAAACATAAAATTCACCCATAGGATTTTGTGTTTCTTATTTGTTTTCTTGAATTGTATTTTGAGTTGTCAGGTTGTTTTCTCCATTTTTTCTTCCTTTCACACTCCATAATCATAGTTGGTGTATTCTGACTATTTTTGAGTGTGTCAGATTCATCATTACCATACTCAGGTTTCTAGGTTGGTATTTTATCTGATCTAAGTCACTAAATCCCATTTTTTCATCTTTTCAAATTTCACAGTGACCAACGTTAGTCCAGCGACCGTCACCGGTTTACATCTGACCATCATCGGTTTACCTAACCATTGTCGGTTTCCTACTTTTTTGGGTTATTTCACCAAAACAACACTCATCAATTTTCTTTTCTTTCTGGGACTTCTTAGATACATCATCATACCTCTGGATCTTTTAAAATCACTGTAAAATCTAGGTTTTACTTCATTTTTCATTAGTTATTGCCTCATTTGTAAAGATTTTGATTTTCCATAAGTACTAAATATCGTCACCTTAAACATCATCGATCACCCTTTAACCGGCCATCGCTTAACCAAACTATCATCGGTTCTTATATATTAAATTTTTAATTAAAACAACATTAGTTTTCACCTTCCGGAACTATTTTTCTCCATTTCTTCTATTTTTCTGTGTCATTTACAAAGAACAGATACCAAGCCTATGCCAACTCACATGGTTTTGAATTATAGTCAAGCCAACGCCCTTGTATTCCACACAAGCCTTTAGCCACTCCCCGCCTAGCCCGTCGTCACCTTCCATCTTGTCATGTATAGATACTACTCACCCCATTATCATCAAGATTAGTGATGAGGAGTTCTCAAGACTTCTTGACCACAACTCCGATGCCTTACAACATTATCTTACCCATTCATCTACTCAGGATTCATCGGAAAACTGGTATATGACATGCATGTGTCCATTCCTCCTGCCCTAATTCCCACTTCTGCATCAATTACCACTAGCTCGACATTACCTTCATCTGCCTTACCACTTGTGGTCTCCTAAATGGAGCCCACACCATCTATATCAATGGAACATATGAAATTTATTGTGCCATTGATATCAATTGCTCCCATGGTGTCAACCATTCCTTCATCATCCACCTTGAGCATAGCCTCGTTTACACCCACCACCTCATATATACCTATTGCATCACAGCCACCCATGGTGTTGATAACCCATACCCCATTCCAAAACATCATCCTCTTCATCCTACAGTCTTTACCTCTAATCACGACAAGGATTGTTACATCCACCCCACCTACTTACACATATCACCAATAACCACCTATCTCGTCTATCACATATTCGAGATATTTTTCACTTGTATCTATTCCCGCATCATAATTCTCGTACTCAAAACCACCATATACTAGGATGTTGTCCTTATCCTACATTGACCATCTACTCCCTTATACTACAGGGGGTGCCCAATCATCACAACCTACCAATGACCTTATTAAAATGATGATGGAGAAGATGCAAACATTAGAAGCATCGATTTCTAGCTCTCGCAACTCTTTGACATACAATGAAATCTGCAATGAGCCCATTCATCTATCTATTCTAATTCATCCATACCCTATGCATTGGGAAATGCCCAAATTCAATCGGTTCAATAGAAAAAAGGACCCGCAACAACACTTGTGGTCTTTCAAACATGGGTGTTATCTAATCACTCATGATGACACTCTACTCTTGCGGACATTCCCAATGTCCTTGACAGACCTAAGTGTTGGATTGGTATAGTGGTTTACCTAGACATTCCATTTACTCATTTAACCAAGTGGCTCAAGCCTTCCTAGACCATTTTTCAATCAATATTACTCAACACTACAATACGATGACGAGTCTATCACATATTTTTCCGCTCATTGGTGGAGCCTCATCAACTAGTTTACATTCTAGCTACCTCAAACAGAACTTGTAGAGTTGTTCACTAGGTCTTGTATCAAGAAAATATCACCAAATCTCCAAGTCCAAACCTTCGTACCTTTGATGAAGCATTCACCATGGCTATAAAACTTTAAATATGTGCCATAAAAGAGAAGAAAATTCAATTGCATAACAAAAACATTATATTCAAGTCCAATGAGGCTTCTTCCTCTTCCAAACCCCAAAACAATTATTCTAAAGCCAAAGGATCTGCCAATGCGGTAGTTTTAAAAGCTATCCCATCTCACCCATCCAATCAATCAAAACCTTCTTCCCACCTTTCTCCTGTTAAAGCTTTCCATTTCATGCAAGAGAAATGAGATTACACTCCCATAGGAGATCCTTATTCATCGGTTTTAGGAAAACTTCTAAAAATTGGAGAAATTGCTCTTCCACCCATCAAACCACATACTAGTTTTGACCCTACTAGTCCTATGCCTGCATGGTATAAGGAACATGATTACTACAACTACCATCATGTTAAAGGTCATAGCGATGGTAATTGTATAACCTTCAAAAATATTATGTAGGAAATGTTAAATAATGGATATCTTGTCTTGGACAACCCAAACGTACTAGCTAATCAAAACTTGCATATCTTCAAGAATTCGTTCCCTAACCATATCCCTTCATCTAACCAAACCGGATAGCCTTCGACTAATGATGGTAATGTATTTGAATTCCATGTCATTTTTGAAATCGTACTCAACCCTTCCTTAATTTCCTTCTATCCCTTCTATGGAGGAGATTCTAGTACGATCTCCTCTACCCATGGAGGAGCCTATTTCATCTAATCCTTCACCCACAGAAGAGTCCCCTTCATCTCCCCTTTATCCACAGAGGAGACCAAAATATCTACCAATGCCATTTCATCACTCCCCTCATAACCTAATGAACAACTTGCAGTGTTAACTCTCCTACCCACCAGAGAGTCATGCTCACCTCCCTCTCCACCAAAAGAGGAACCTACCTCATCCCACATGTCATCTCCCCTACCAATAGAGGATCCTTTAGAAGCACCACTTCTTGTTGGTGATAATTCCCCATTAGCCTTCTAGGATCCAGTTGATTTTCTCTCGGCTCTCTTACCCATAGAGTTCAAGCCAACTAGTTCCCTATCTCACAGACATACTTTATAGGGATTACTACTAAATCAACATCATCTCCTCTTACAATAGTGCCATTTTCACACCTGGAAGACTGCTTGGATTATGTTGATAATTTCATGCTTTGGGGGCATCTCCAGCTACCCTTTTCAACCCAAATGCAAATGTCATTTGTTGATACCTCTATGATTTATCCAAAGGTATTTCAGACAATTAAACCAACCATGCCCATACCGGTCATAACAACCTCTTCTTCATCACCATCTCCTAAACCTAAACCTTTAACCATAATCAAACTTGATCCTATACCTAAGAACCTACTTGCTCTTATAGTTTCCCCATAGCTAGAACCATCACCACATTAGGAGTCATGCTGACATCAAGCCTAGTTCATCCTCCTGTCAAATTGGACTTAGCCACATCTTCCCAAGCTCACACAAAAACTATTTCCCCATCTAAAAGGAAGACCCAACCTTCTAGGCCACATACACCAGTTTTACCCACTACTCCTCTGTCACCTTCACCACTACCCTCCATCCTAGGACCTCACCATCGACCTTGGCCAAGAAACCTCCTATCTAAGGAAAACCAAAAACACAATAGCCTCGCCTCTTCATCACGATCTTTTATTACACCCAACTTACCTACATAACACACACCTTCACCATTACCTGCATATTTCTTACCACCTATACCCCCACCACCTACAGTAACCTCATCAGTACCTATGAGATTTCCTTCTCTTCAACCCATACCTTCCACCTTGCCTCTACCAAAAACCTTCACTACGCCTCCTTTATCTCGTAACACCTTGGACTGTAGTTACTTCCTCCTGAGCATACAAGTGTTGATATGTGATTTCTTTTGTAAACAGGATGTGTTCCTTTGATTGAGAAGTCATGCTTGATATGGACTGTATCTTCTTTAAGATTGCAGATCTTGACTGAGTCAGAATATGATTGGACTCTTTTATTTCTTTCATTTTACACCTGAGTTTAATCTGATCTTGGAATGAATTATGGAGTTATCCATCTATAAGACCTAGCCTTGGATCAGTGGTATTGATCCAAGTGGTGCTTTAAGCTTATTCGTGATGAATTAAAATTATAGACCTTAAGCAGGTTGCAAGGTCTGGATGCATTGAATAAGCTAGTCCGGAGTATAACTCAGGCTGATCATGTTAAATGAACTGGTGCCCGATATCGTGATATATCTGGAAGGTCTTGATCGCGGACCAGGTAATAAATCAGTTACATAAAATTCAATAGCCTATTGGCATTGCAGGAGTGAACCCTGTTCGTGAATGTATGTTGTAGGTTCTTTTTCTGAGCATTTGAAATATTAGACCTAAACAGGATTTATTAAGGTTAGTAACCTAAAACTAAACTTTAACCTAGGGGATTAGATTAGTGTTAATCTAACCTAGGCCTAAGCTATAAGCTAAATGTTCTAAGTTAGTAACTTTGTGCAATGAGGTTAGACTAAGTGTTATCCTAAATCCTAACCTAAGTTACTAACCTAACTATTGAACAAGGAAGAAAGGGGACATATGGAAGGGTGCGAGCCATGGGCGGTAGTTTCAATGGCATTAAATACATGGATAAGCATGAGGATAGGTAATTTGGTAGAAGTTTTAACGGCTAGCAAGAGCCGACGTGGCAGAGTCGCCAAAGTTAGAAATGGTCTTTGATGTGCATTTGTCCATCGCCAACTATGGCGGTCGGTGGCAGTGGAGATTGAGTGGGAAATTGGGAGTAAATGCAATTAATGAACTCGGTCTTCGAGCTTGGGTTCCTTGGGAAAGCATGCAAAAAGGAAAACTGGTAGTTTGTTTGGTTTTTCATACGCTCCGGCTTTCCCTCTGTCTGTTCACTGGTTCTTCGCACCAGTCTATTTGGTGTTGCATGGCAAAAATGAGTGTAACTCACTCTTTTCTTTGTCAAGGAAAGTTTATAAGGCATGGGAATAACAAGTTATTGTTGTTGAATCTAACGTGGAAAAAGAGGAGAAGGCACGAGCTCTTTCAGTGGTCTTCTTCAGATTTTTAAGCAAATAACCAGGCATGTTAGGCCCTAACCTTTAAAAATCTTGCTTTCTTTCAAGTGATTTCATTAGAACAACTCTGTTTAGATGATTTTTGGATTCAGCTTGGTTTTTATGATAAGTCATGCGTGATTTTGTTGCTATATCTTCATGGCTCGATTTTTCAATAAAACCCTTAACGGGTGTGTGTTGTGTTTTGAACTGTTGCACTATCTTGTTGGGTTTTGCATTTCGGTTAGAATTAAAGAAATGCTTGCAAGGAAAAATACACGAATTCGGCTTGTGGGAGTTCATGCATTGTTTTCTTGTTTGATTCAGTCGATACCTTGTTGTTTTCACTTGTTGAGAAGGATACTGTTGAAACTCTTGAAGGTGCATGATATATCAACTTCTGTATATGATATGTCGTGGGTAATATACGTTATTGATGCTGTTGAACTTCATTAAACAAAATTACGTCTTGTTTTCTGAGGAAGTACAGTTGTGAATGCATCTTGTTATTGAATACTTGAGTTGATAGTATTTTGACTTCTGAAGGAGTTTTTGATGGAGAATATTACTTGGGTTCGACTTATTTTAAACCATTGATGCGTATGTTATGTTTTCCTCTCTGTAACTTAGAGTGGATATTGTTTTTTTTTTGGGCTCGCTTGGAATCCTTGTTACTTAACCAAGATTTTGCTTCAGTATAGGCCTCGAACAAAGAATATTATCATTAAAATGCATTCATCTTGTATAAATGGCTTCGTAGAAGTTTATTTGTAAAATACCACATGGGTAAGACCTCTTTTTTAATCCTAGAGGCGTATATTATGTTTTCCTTCTGAATTTTCTCGGTTGTGAATACTTGTTGTGAAATTCTTGAGTCGTGGTCTCATGAAATCAATTTCAGTATAAACTTGTTTAGAGCATTAGTGGTATGGATACGGTTAGAGAATTGAAATGATGCGAAGTGGCTTGATTTTCGATTTAACCTTCGCTATACATGTATAACGCTCGAACTCTTATTTTAATTTCTCTTGTTCCTTCTATCCATCGTTGTGGAAAGTAAAGGAAGAGATTTTTTTCATAACTTACTTGGTTGAGACCTTGTTGAAATTGTTTCTGAAAAATGACTCCTTTGTTAGTCATGGCCGTGTTATTTTAAATTCTATTCCAGCTTAATTGAGGCTATGCGTGTTGTGTGGATTCGATCGAATATCTCTACATAGGCATAGGGAAAACATCATTTGTTTTAATGTTGTTGAGCCTCTCGGTTATTTGTGATAAAAGGTTGTTTTTTTATTACGGCCTTGGAAACTAAGTCCTCGTAGAGTTTTAGTTGGGATGAGATTGAGCCGTACGTCGTTCTTTGGTGGAATTTTAGTCTTGCTTGTGCATAGTTACGTCTTCTAATAGTATGAATATCCAGTCTTGAGCTTGACTCGAACTCAAGAGCTGATTTTGTACCTCGACAAGCGATGACATTGGATACTCTTCTCATTTGTTGATTGTATGGAAGGTTATGTGGGTCTGTTAATAGATTTTCATTCTTGTCTTGGCGTGAAATCTACTGTATTTCTTGGAGGCTATAGGAAGTTGTTATAATCCAATTCTAACAAAACTGTGGTTCTTCTTATGGTCTCATTTGACTTATTCACATGCGTATAAGGTGAGTGCTTACTCTTAAGGAGAGTACAGATCATGAGCATGATTGGAAGGGAAATATGAATGACTCGTTTTCTTTCTCTTCATTGTAAAGTATATGTTGATATATTTTTATCTAACTGTTGGAACTGTTTTAACTACTGCTGGAATCATGGGTTGTTATGATATTCATTTTACTATGATGAATGTAATGATCTGTTTGATGTTTGCTGTCTTGGGGATTCAGATGGATAGTTGTCTTAGATACTTTCGTTCTTCTTGATCCCTAATATTTTGATGAAATATGTTTACTTGTTGGGTGAATTGATCTCATTTAAACAGGGGTGTTTAATGAAAACAATTGATGGATTGCAATTTTTTAAGAGTTAGTGCTTATCATGCTCGGTTCATCGAATCCGACCCATGTTGACAATTTTTGTAGATGGATGCCGTAAGTGGTAAAAGCACGCAGATCGATAGGATGATCGATTGTTTAATTTGATTTTATGTTGAAATACAAATTGATTTTCTAAATGTACTATATGAGGAAAGATGTTCTTCTTCCGTTGAGTATTGTATCAAGTATGCTGAATGCATAAAATGTATTGTTTAGCTCTGAAAGGAATGGAAATAAATATTTGTTACTTATGTGTTTGTATTCTTATTTGATAGTTTGACTTCCTTCGGTTCAAATACCTGGAGGGCATTGTTATCATTGTATAATTTGGAGACTTTTGTGATTGTCAATGTAAGCTTGCAAGAATATGAGACTGAATTCTTATGATTGTTTAGCAGTTCCAGTATGTTCTATCTGAAGCTAAATTGAAATTTAGATCACTATCTTTCTGAAAGATAGGGTTAAAATAAACCTAAGTAGAACTCTAAACAAGCTAAATTAAATTATTAATCCCTAGTCTTGATTAAGCCAGGACAACATTTAATTGGATTCTTAATCATTATATCTTGATACTTATAAGTACGATATAAATTCAAGAAAGAGAACTGAAATAAACCAAAAAGGGGTTCTGTTGGCAATCACATGTGAAGATTATGGGTTATTGCCCAATTTCGTGATTTAGAATTATGTATATTCTATGAACTCCTTGATGGAACCTTAGCCTTAATAACTTCTCTGTGTAAAGGGTTTTATTAAGAAAGGTCATTCTAAGGTGAGGAACCCAGGGATCGGGAAAGGCTAACCTTAGGGGAACGTCTTTTAATATAATTTAAACTCAATGTGCGTAACACTTATTAATAAGTAGGTCTTTTCGAGGCGGATCTAAAGGTTGACGGCACAAGTCAACTGCAGAGTTGTACCTTCGAGAAGATTAGGATCTTCTCGAAGTTACAACAATGCAGGTGACTTATGACGACACCCTTTGCATTGATCGTTAAGATTTACACCTTTAACTCGAACAAGTTACTCTGGGACCGATTAGGAATGTGGTCACGTTATAAGGCTGCCTAGGAGATTCGGGGTATCTTGACACACTGGTTTAACTAGGGTTGAACCAGTATGTCATCGTATCCCTAGTCCTCGTGGGCATCCATATAACGTTGTCACCTTACTAATCCATTTCCGAGTGAATAATTTGGGATAGGAGGGACTGACAGAAGTCAATATAAGACATTCTACATAACATAAGAATGGGGTGAAGGACGTATTCCAGATTGACGAGTATGTCGTTAAGGAATACGAGACATAAGCAGTATGTTTCAAATCTTTGGCCAAAGTATCGCAAGTTGCTTGATTGCGTTGTCCTGAGTCACCTAGTCTAGGGATGAGATGCCGATGAATAATGGTAATAATTATTCAATTAGGTTCCTTGGACAGAGCATTCTGAATCCTAGAATAGGGAAGAGAACCGCGAGAGTGAAGTGTTAAATAAAAACTCCAACTCTTATTACTCATGAATAGATCGGTAGATTACCGAGTCATGGAATGAATAGATCGGAGGTACTCCGAGTCATTACAGCTACATATGGTTATTTGTTATAAGAATGGTTATTTGATTTGTGAGTTCTAAATTATGTATTTAGAACCAGGAAGCATTTATCAAAAAAAATTTTTTTTTGACTTGTTCTAATGTATAAAATGAGGATGTTACATCTTGGTATCAGAGCTGAAGGTTGCAGCTCTTGGGCCTATTGTGTCCATAATCTGATAAAAACCTGAATTTTCTTGTAACAGAAAATGGTTAGAACAAGGGGGAACATTGCGAATAATGCTCCACCTAATGGAGGGGCGGCAACAACCCAGAAACTTGATGAGATCCTTGCTGCCCTGTTGGACACAAGAGATCGTTTAGCTATACTTGAACAACAGGTGATGGGAAATGAGGAGGATGAAGAAGCTGGTAATAACAATCAACAACCTCCTGAGGACAACCCCAATATGGGTGTTGATGTTAATGCTAGGAATGCACCTATCCAACCAGAAAATAAAAAGGCCAGGTTGGCAGCAAAACTCACTAATGATATAAAAAGGATAAGCCCACCTAAGTATGATGGCACCACATTAGGAGATGGAGCTAAGAACTGGCTCAGTGAAATGGAGAAGTACTTTGCAATAAGAAACTTCTCAGAGGAAACCAAAGCTATTTGGGGAGCCTATCAGCTTTCCCACGAAGCATCTTCGTGGTGGGATAGCCGTAAAGCTGAACTAAACATTGATGAGACCAACGTTACTTGGGATCAATTTAAAGGCTATTTTAGGCAACGTTGGCTGCCACAACTTTTCTATGATCAGAAAATGACAGAATTTCAGAACTTAGCTCAAGGGAAGCTAACGGTAACTGAATACTGGGAGCGGTTTACAAAACTCCTCAAGTATGTACCGCAGTATCAAACTGACGAGAAGTTCAAAATACGGAAATTCATCATGGGATTGAATCCCGTGATAGGGGGAGAGGTCGATGTTCACAGTCCAACCACTATGGAAGGAGTTGTTGAAAAGGCCATAAGGCAAGAATAGAAATTAAAGGCTATTTCTACTCATAAAGAGGAAGTGCGGAAGAAGACTGCAAACCCTTCTTCAACCTCTCTTGCACCCAAAAAGGGACCATGGAAAAAGTTTGGAAACAAAAGTAAGTTTCCAGGGGATAATAGTAAGAAAGCAGTGGCAAATAAACCTGCTGGAAATGTAAGGGATAATTTTGCCAAAAATTATAACAATGGGCAGAAGCCCTATGGAGGACAACGTGACAATTACAAGACTGGAGGCAATTTTGAGCCTAAAAAGGGACCTGTAGGAGGCTGCTACAATTGTGGCAAAGACCACTACGCAAATCAATGCCCTTTGAAGAAGGATGATCGTAATCAAGCAAAGATAAGATACATGCTTTGCAGAGCGAGCATAAGCAAGTGAAAAGCAAGTGACACCTATAGAAGTTCCGGGTAAGTTATTTGGCATACCTGTCACTATTCTTTTTGATACAGGAGCTACTGAATGTTTTATTTCTAATAAACTTGCTTCTAAACTTAAAAGAAAAGCTAGAAAAATGGATAAATCTTGGACTGTATAGTATGGTAATAACTCTGTTCATACAGTGAGTATGTGTCTTTTTGGGGCAGTCCTTGACTTACCTAACTTTTCCACGGAAGTTGACCTCTATGTTACACCTTTGGGATCATATGACATTGTCATCGGTGTCAATTGGTTAGCTGACCATAAAGCAAAAGTAGATTGCTATGAAAAGAACATAAAATGTTTAGATGATCAGCTGGAAACAACAGAGATTCAAGGTGTGAAACGGGAAATTTCAGTTAGAAAACTGTCAGCTATGCAGCTTAAAAAGGCTAAGAATAAAGGATGTACCCTTTATGCAGTAAAGATATCTGAATTTTCAGAAGAAGATGGTGATTACATGAAGCGATTTCCTCTGTTACAAAGTTTCAGGGATGTTTTTCCTGAGGAATTACCAGGGTTACCACCCAAGAGAGAGTTTGACTTCACCATCGAAATCAAACCAGGAACAGAACCTATTTCCAAAGCACCTTATCGGATGACTACTACAGAGTTAGTCGAGCTTAAGGCACAGTTGCAAGAGCTTTTGTCTAAAGGTTTGATTAGACCAAGTGTTTCACCTTGGGGAGCGCCCGTAATATTTGTGAAAAAGAAGGATGGAACACTTAGGCTGTGTATCGATTATCGGATGTTGAACAAAGCAACAATCAAGAACAGATATCCACTTCCAAGGATCGACGATCTATTTGATCAGATGTGTGGGGCAGCGGTCTATTCTAAAATAGACCTTCGATCTGGTTATCATCAGTTAAGGATTAGAGAAGAAGATATTCATAAAACAGCTTTCCGAACAAGGTACGGACATTATGAATTCATGGTTCTACCCTTTGGATTAACTAATGCACCCGCAGCCTTTATGAATTTAATGAACAATATTTTTCAAGAATATCTGGACAAGTTTGTACTTGTATTCTTGGATGATATTCTCATTTATTCTAAAAGCGTTGAGGAGCACAATGAGCATTTAAAGATAGTTTTGGGAATTTTGAGAAAAAGAAAGTTGTATGGTAAGTTATCCAAATGTTCTTTCTTTGATTCAGAAGTTCACTATTTGGGTCATGTCATAAGTAAAGAAGGAATTGCTGTAGATCCTTCAAAAATAGTGGCAATAACTGAGTGGCCTGCACCAAAGAATGTGCACGAAGTAAGAAGCTTCATGGGTCTTGCTGGTTACTATAGAAAATTTGTTAAGGATTTTTCTAAAGTAGCTGCACCAATAACTTCATTACAGAAGAAGGATAAGAAATTCATATGGAATGATAAGTGCGAAGCGGCTTTCAAAAGTCTGAAAGACCAGTTGACTTCTACACCTATATTAGCTGTACCAGACCCTAATGGGAGTTTTACTATTGTAACGGATGCTTCTGGGGAAGGCCTTGGAGGTGTTTTGCTTCAAAATGATCAAGTCATAGCATATGAAAGTAGAAAACTTAAGTTACATGAACTGAATTATGCTCCTCATGATTTGGAGCTTGCTGCAATTGTTCATGCACTTCAAGTCTGGAGACACTATTTACTTGGGAAACCTTTTGAGTTGAAAACTAATCACTTGGGGTTGAAATATATTTTCACTCAACCTAATCTTAATGCCAGACAGAGAAGGTGGTTAGAATTTTTATCACAATATGATTTTGATATTAGCTATATCAAAGGGAAGGAGAATAGAGTAGCTGATGCTCTAAGTCGTAGGAGGCACATTTCTACTCTTATAACATTAAGAACTCAGTTTAAGGATGAGGTAAAAAGTTCCTCGAATCGATATTTACTTTCAACAAGTAAAAGCAGCGCTTGCTGCAGAACCTAATGATGAAAGGTATAAAGGTTTTCATTTTGATAATGAAGGAATCTTGCGTTATGAAAACAGGTATA